>CM059282.1:17381980-17389480 GCA_030347295.1 Setipinna tenuifilis
TGCTGTGTGCTGGTGGAGTAGGTGCTGTAGGCGTTGGGCGTATTCTGCTGCACTGGCACCAAGGTCAGCCGGGGTGAGGTCCGTCTGAGGTCTGTCGAAAAAGGTCTATTGAAAAAGGTTTTTTAATCTCACCAAAAGGAGAATGCCATAGATGGACCTCAGAGAGGGTAGCTTACTGCAGGGACACAGCCTGCTCTATCTCTCTCTCCCTCTCCCTCTCTCCCTCTCTCTCTCCCCCCCCCTCTCTCTCTCTCTATCTATCTATCTATCGCAGTAAGTATCTTTTTCTCATGCAAATATGAGGAAGAGAAGAGAGGCATTGTAAACAAAAAAAAGAAAGCAAATTGGAAGAGAGGGGTGTGTGTGTGAAAAAGAGGAGAGAGGACAGACACACAGAAAAAGAGAGGGAGGAGGGGGGGAGGAGAGAGAGAGAGAGAGAGAGAGAGAGAGAGAACTTGAAAGAGAACAAGAGAACAGGAACAGTTGGCTCAGCAGATCGGCGTTTGCTCTAGGTGCAGCAGTAGCATCAGCAGCCCTGATCTGAATATCAATGATCTGCTGCACACACACACACACACACACACACACAGGCGTGCACACACTTACACACACACACACACACACACAGGCGCACGCGCACACACACACACACACACACATACACACACAGGCGTGCACACACAGACACACACACACACGCACACACACACATGCAGAGAGGGAAAGAGAAGAAGGGAGAGAAAGAGATGAAAACACAGACACACACACACACACATCAGAACCAAGACACCAGTGACCACATGCATTCCTGCTCACATACACAGCACAGCACACATCTAACCTAAAAAAACAGACTGTATGTGAAAACACACACAGATGAGCGATATGTGTCTGAGTGTGGAGCTTGACACAGTGCTGATATTGAGCTGATATTGAGGCTCTAGTACACCTCTCATATTCCTGCATCATTAGTGGTGATGATGATTATGTCCTCAGATATGATATGTGTTTAATGCCAACCACCTGCGTTTCAATTTGGTGCAATTCAACGCCATATTCGGCTCTCTTCAAATCAAGACGCCCACTCTCTCATTTGCCCATCTTTGCCTTCGCAGACCCTCAATGCAGGAGTCACTTTGGTCCATTTTCCTTCTTTTCTCTCCTTTCCTCTCCTCTCCTTCCCTCTCCTCTCCTCTCTTCTCCTCTCCTCTCCTCTCTTCTCCTCTTCTCTCCCTCCTCTCCTCTCCTCTCCTCTCCTCTCCTCTCCTCTCTCATCTTGTCTCCTCTCCTCTCAATATCAGGCTCGCCTTGGTCTCTTTGCAATATCCTTCTTCTCTCTCTCTCGCTCTGTCGCTCTCCTTCCATCTCTCTCTCTCATCCTCACCCTCTCTCTCCTCTCCTCTCCCCTCCTCTCTTCTCCTCTTCTCTCTCCCTCTCTCCTCTCCTCTCCTCTCCTCTTCTCTCCTCTCCTCTCCTCTCCTCTCCTCTCAATATCAGGCTCGCCTTGGTCTCTTTGCATTACCTTTCTTCTTTCCTCTCTTTCTTGCTCTCTCGCTCTCCTTCCATCTCTCTCTCTCTCTTCCTCACTCTCTCTCTCTTCCTCACTCTCTCTCTCCACCTCCATACACATCATTCAGTTACCCCCCCCCCCTCTTTCTCTGTCCCTATACCTACCTCTCCCTCCCTCTCCCTCTCTCTTTCTTTCTGAATCTCTTTATCTTCCTCTCTCTCTGCGTGTGTGATGCTTTCCCCTGCCTGCTCGCGCGCTTTCATTCTCACCTCTCCATCGGGGAGATCTGGCGCACAGCCAACCGCCTGTAGCATCCACACCATCCACTGCTGCAGAAGATGGAGGCGAGTGTGGCATACACACACAAACACACACACACACACATACACACACACACACACACACATATACAAAGACACACACGCCAGTGCGCACACAAATACACACACATGTGCGCACATACACACATTTACACACACACAAACACGTGCACATATACACACATGCTACACACACACACACACACACACACACACACACACACTCACACCAAACACACAATCACACATACACACTGTGAAGCACTTCGTGATTGTCTTGCTTACTTACACACATATAAACATCTATTTGCAAACATATACACACGCATAAGCACACAAACACGTACACATATACACACACGCCACACACACACACACAAACACACACATGCATGCACATATGCACGTAACCACTTTTAAGTGTTCACAGATGCATACAGACACACAGATGGACAAAGACTGACATTCACACACATTTTAAAACACATTCATATAACATGCAAATACATGTATGTCAACACACACACACATACACACACACACACACACAAACACATAAACACACACACACACATAGTACATAGCCTCAAGCAAGAAAGCACATGAGTAAATGATTCAACCAATTCACAAAGAGCAATTAGGCTCGGATGAGATTGTCCTGTTTATTACTGTTGGCCCTGTGTGTGTGTGTGTGTGTGTGTGTGTGTGTGTGTGTGTGTGTGTGTGTGTGTGTGTGTGTGTGTGTGTGTGTGAATTAGTAAGTGAGTGAGTAAGTGAGTGAGTAAATGAGTGTGTAGGTGTGTGTGTGTGTGTGTGTGTGTGTGTGTGTGTGTGTGTGTGTCTGAGAGAGAGAGAGAGTGAGCTATCTCAAAGTCATTAATGCATTAGCATGTGTGTGTACCGTGTTCAGGTGGTAGTGCATATGAGTGGTATTGTGAAGCGAGAGGTGAAGCACACAAGCTTGTTAATGAGCAAGAACACTAATCATATTTAACACCAGTGGATTTGTGCGTGTGTGTGTGTGTGTGTGTGTGTGTGTGTGTGTGTGTGTGTGTGTGTGTATGTCTGTGTGGAAGCTGATAATAACCGAAGACACAAATCATATTTCACAGTGACACAATCACTACATCTGTACTGGCATAACCTTCACGCATACACGCACACTTACACACACATACACATCAACATACACACATAAACACACATATACACGCACACTTACACATACACATAAACACACATACACATCAATGCACATACATACACACAAACACACACACATACACCCCCCCCACCCCCCACCCCACACACACACACACACACACACACACACACATACACATACACACACACACACACACACACACACACACACACATACCCACTCACACACACACACACACACACATAAACACACACACACACACACACACACACACACACACACGTTTACAGACTTTAAATGTATACAGTCTCAGGCCCATTACGGCAGCCTTATTGGGAAGTGTACACTCACACATAAGCCAGGAAGAGGATTCATATTCTTGCCAGTTTGAGAACAGCAGTAAAGAGATCATAAAATAACTGCCTTGGAAACACATTCTGTCTATCTAGCACTGTAGAATATGTACGCATTTACCTGCCAAAGTTTACGAGAGGAATTACAAAGGAGATACATGGGGTATGAAAGGACCTTCTGTCTTAAATTTCCCACTGTTGCTAACCTCTTAACAATTTTATCACCTTAACATCCTAAATTTGCACAAACTACACACTACTCTACCTGTCCTCCATGTACCTGTGATTTTCACTGAAGATGGTCGTATTGCCAGTACCACTGTACTCCCTCTGCTCAATATTGTTACAGTATTTAAGTAGTACAGTAGTATTTGTAGTGTTTGTTTACAGTATTTAAGTAGTACAGTACAGTATTTGTTACAGTACTTAATTCGTTACAGTATCAAGCAACTCTGGCTTGCTTAAACCAACAGTATCAAGCAACTCTGGCTTGCTTAAACCAAACTAATCAGCTATGATTGGTTGAAGGCAGCCGAAATGGTTTTAAAATTCAGCACAGTTATTCACCCACAAGGAAGTAAATGTATGGCTATGGAGTAGGCAGACTCGAAGTGCACAAAGTGAAGTGAAGCAAAGGAGTGTGTACCACTAGGCTATTTATATTTTGCATGCATCCAGCTCAGATCTGAAATTGTACTGTAGTTTGATCATTTGTAAGTGTTTTTAAAGGCATATTGCAGTTGTTGGGAGAACACTTCTTAAGTCCATTTTTGGTTATTTATATATATATTTTTCAGAAAACAATGCTATACGTTGGTCCTTATGTCAGTCCGTGACTTGTAAACATATTTAAATATATTACCATGCACATGACCACGTGTCAAGATAAAATACCAACTTTCACAACAATAATGCTTAATTATTTAGAAAATACATGTACTGTATTTCTCAACTTGCTGAAAGAAAATGATTTTGGACACATGAGGTGTCCACCCGACAGTGATGATATGCTAAACATAATGTGATACTAGTGCCTAACTACCTCTCACAGACAAGCTACTAAATTATTAGCTCCCCTCTCCAACGGCTACAACTTAATTACAAGGATACTAATGATCCAAGCGCTCCGTGTTACTTAACACTAAGCAGGTCAGACCCACATTAGTTACTTATACTGCAACTGATTGAGCTAATTTTGGTCAGACTTTATTTTACAGTTTTTACCAATCATTTTCACGCGTTTTGCAGGGCAATGTCCACTTTTGCAAAACTCTTAACACAGTGTGCTGTACCAACATTTGCTGCAAAATGCGCTACAGCAACCTAACTATAACACACGCTGTCGCTCAGTAAGTCTACAATGCCAGTCAATGTACAATAACCTAAAAAATGCAAACAACTTGAAACAAATCACTTAAAATCTAGCCTCTGTCTGACAGTATGGCACGTTACTGATATCTATTGTAAATACACACTTTATCAAACAATCTAAGTGACATTTGTATGTATTCACACACTTTTGATAATAGATAAATAAAGAGTATAGGCTATACCTATACAGTTTAGAAATGAATTACAGTATTTTGTGTAAAGTACCATATGTATTAGAAAATGTTGATGCGAACCACAAGGTGTTTTTCAGTGGATTTTCTATAGTTCGCAATTTTTCTGGATTCTAACTGCAGTACACATTTCAGAACTGAAGATAGATTGTGTCAATCAAATATGCACAATCATACAAACAGAAAACACATCACTCCAGATACACACCAGGATGAACTGTAACATGTGATACCTTCACCCTGTGCTTACATATAATCACATTGTGTTCCACTGCAGGAAAGGTGAACGCCCATTACCTACATCAATTAGAGTATGTTTCACTGCAAAAGAATGTACATGTAATATGTGTTGTACATGTAAATGTATGTAAATATTAGCCTGGGCCCGCCCATACTGCCTGTGATGCTACATTGAGGGAGACTTGCCAGACCAAGCTCTGTCTACAAGCTTGGTGCAACAGCCAGGCTATGTAAATATAGTCATCCATAGAAGTTGTTTTTGGCCCTACCTACTGTAATGCTGATCCATGGTGCTGCTGCATTTTGGATAAACCATGATAAAGCCTACAGTACATACTGGTAATGGAATACACAGCAACTCCAATAACAACTTTCTACATCACAATGTTTTGCCCATAAACATGCAAATGTAACCTCTTTGTTTACCTGTTACGTAACAAGCTATAAAAATAAAAAAATATTATGAAGAAATACACACCTAAGTGTAAAAGTGCTAAATATCAATAATTATTTGGCTAAAAGATGCCTCAAGCACATTATTTCTTTTTTGTGTGACAAAATGCAAAATGCTGTGCTTTGTTACACTGTATTGTATTGCTTTTAGGTTTTGGTCCTAGAGTTAACTGTTTTGATAAGAGTATCCAAATGTCTGAAAATTTAGCTGTAGTTGTACATAATTTTGTTGGTCATGAACATTAAATGAGAGAAGTATTTATGAATTTTGGTCGAAGTGGTGATTGAACGCAATTGTGTGAAAGCAACGCGAAAGAGAACGTAGTTTGTCTCCCATAGACTTTGGTTCATGCAAATGTGTTAAGAGTTTTGCAAAAGTGAACATTGCCCTGCAAAACGCGTGAAAATGATTGGTAAAAACTGTAATAGTTTCTGCTTCTATGTATTTACATCATGAAGTACAGTGTAATAAAGTGTGTTACAACATGTACAGGCACTATAAGGTTAGAGTAAGGGTAAGGAGATTAGGGTTAGTGTTGCAGTGTGGGTAAATACTGTTACATGTACAAACAGTGTAAAAGGGACCGTTACCATAACGTGTTACCATTATTCTAGTTAACTTCAGTTAACAGATTTTTTTGTTTAGTTTTGTCATATACTTAGACCGCATTCATTTGTATGGGCTTACAGTGCAGTCTTAGTTATTAGTGTTTATTACTTATTTTACTAAAATTAGTTATAATCTCACATCTGAGGGCTAGATTTGCTGCTGCAGAGTACATGGGGGCCACTTAGTAATGTTCTGCTCCATGTCCTGTGGTTGGTAATGGCTGACAGTGAGTAAGCCGGTGTTTAACTACTCACTGTGTAATCCAGCAGCAAACAGCAATACTGATGACCTAATTAGCACCTGCAAACCACAGTCAACAAATGAATTACACATAAACTAAACAGAGAAGTGACAACAGTATTGATATTGCTCTCTGAGGGATGTATTACAGAACAACTGTGCATGTATCCGTAATTATTTAATGCAAATATACAAATACTCAATAATGTGCATAATGTACTAATATACTTACTAATATAATGTATGATATACTTCAGTTTACAGTAAAATGTAATTCCTTAAGATGATCCGTACAAGTCATCCAGTTACACCATCACCAAACGTTCATTAATCCTTTTTGTGAGGTAGTACCACTCAGAAATATTTCTAGGATGTAGCACAACGATGGAAACATGAAGACTTACAATACATAGAGTTCAGGCATTGGCACAACAACTTCACACAAAAGAATACCGTAAAACAAGGAGAGATTAGAAAGACTGAGAGACAGATTGAAAGAGAGAGAGAAAGATATATATTTGAGATTGAGAGAGAGAGAGAGAGAGAGAGAGAAAGATTGAGAGATTGAGAGTGAGAAAGAGAGGAAGAGAGAGAGAAAGAGTCAGAGAGACAGAGAGAGATAGAAAGAGAGAGAGAGAGAGAGAGAGAGAGAAAGAGAGAGAGAGAGATTCACAGGCAATGTCTGATTGCATATGTCCCCGCATCCACAAGTGACATGGGAGAGGCGCTAGTAATGCTATGGTAATGCGATGGTAATGCGATGGTAATCTGGCCAAGTTATTCCACAGGAGAGGAGCAGGGAGAGGCTTTTTGGGGAGAGGGACTGTCAGAATGGCACATGCTGTACACAAGTGTGGCTGGAAACACACACACACACGCACGCGCACACACACAAACACACACATGCGCGCATGCACACACACACACACATGCGCGCATGCACACACACACAGACACACACACACAAACATACACACACACACATTCATTCATACACAGTCCCATACCCAAAGTCTAAGTAAATATACACCTAAACACACACACACA
>CM059282.1:17394480-17551980 GCA_030347295.1 Setipinna tenuifilis
ATTTTCAAAAGGTGTGTACATGATGTTTACATGGGTTGACCCTCCTTTGCACCACTGGGTAAGGAAGCAGTATTGGTGTGAAGCATTAATAATTAATAATTAATAATAATTATTAATAATTCATTATATTAATCTTTATAGTTGCTATATGCAGGGTTACTTTATTTTGTCACCCACATCCATGTTTTCTTTAAAGTGAGGAACATAAAACAATACAACAGTTTTTAATAGTGAAATTAAATAATATTAAAAAAATAATCTTATTAAAATAATAAATCAAACAAGCAAATGTCATTGTGTGGCAGAATGCTCACCAAAACTATAGATGTGCAAAATATGTGACAGAAGTGTGTCGTCAAAGACATTTGACCAGCTTGCACAATCTACAGGGATAAAGAAATGGGTCAAGACTGAAAGAAATGAAATCATGTAGATTTTTTTGCCTGATGTCTGCAGAACTGCTTTCGATACCTTTATCTGGCCAGGAAGAAGGAAGAGGGAGGAAGAAGGACTTCTACAACGAGAGGCTATGTCAACATCGAGAAGACCATCAGTCATCATTTGGAGCCTAGCTGTAGAAAGATATGTCTGGTGTCTTTTTTTAGGTGTGACCGGGAAACGACTGAAGAAATAAAAACCTATAAGGGATAGACCTAGGCTTTGCAGCTCTGCTTTTCTGTAAAGTATTAATGCATTAATATCTAGGGTCAGCATAATCTGAATTACAGGGGGTATTGGGGGGTACAGTACCCCCCGATCAAGACCCAGTATCCCCTAAAGAGACCAAAATAAAAGGGTTGGGGGCTACCAACATATTAATGTACTTATTGCTAAACATAAACGGTAGTACCCCCCGTAGAAGGTAGTACCCCCCCAATTATGAAGGGGTAATTAACAATCTGGTCTCTAGTATTTTCTGCTACACTACCATCTCTGGTGCTCCATCATACATGTCAATGCAATGAAAGGAACTAATGGTCTTATATAAATTACATCACAGTATGCCATTTTATGACAGTTCCATACATAAGGGATGATGGACAGCTTGTCTATTTGGCATTTGGTCAGAATAATTGAACAACAGAAACTGAAAAGTCTGCCCAGTTTGTGTTTATCGTTGTAATAATTAGAACATCTGCTGTATGCCATTATCTATTGACATAACGTGAATGACCCCAAGTGGACATAGAGCCTAGTTGGTTAGATCACTTGTAGGGCCCAGTTCTTTTTTTGACAGCTTTACAGCTTTAACCAATGAGAAAGCTTTTTTATCATGGTATTTACAGTAACTCACTATCACAGAATGGAATGACAATTAATATGGCAGCATTTCTGAGACTATGGTTGTTTTTTTTTTAAGAATATTTCCTCTGAGGTGGGTATCCCTACAACAAAGCCTTACATCCAACTGACCTGTATGGACAGTACCAAACTTATAGCTAAGTATAACTTCTGGCTCATCTGGATGGATATGATCTGACAGGTAACCTTATCAGACTTTCTACTGCAAAGATATTAGTGCTTTGTGTTATCTTGCAAGATTGTGAAATTTAAGTACTGGTAAAATTAGTTGCCCCACAAGTTCAGGCTACCAAAAGCGAGAGGATCGATTTCAGACATTGCCCAACTGGGTGTGGAAGCAGACAGGAAGTATCTGTCCCATTGTCATAAATAAGCATCCTCAACCATCCTGAAAGCACTGTCTGTGGTGAGGAGGGAGAGAGCGGGGCACAAGGTTAGGCTGTAGAGGACAGGAGCAAGCGACTGCGGGCAGTAACTAACTCTAGTCCTGACACCTTCTGAGAGACGGTGAGAGATGGCAGGGGCCTTTAGCGTGTGGTGCATGTGCATCGGGGTCCTGGTGAGTATCAGGAGTCTAGAATGTTCACATTACGAAGAGCCACTCATGGCCACGAAGGATGGTGACATCATTATTGGGGGACTCTTCCCCGTGCATGAGAGTGTTAACTTCAGGGACAACGACAACGGGAAGCCTTCTGGGAGGGAATGCACCAGGTGAGCAAGAAATCTATCTGAAATAATCATATTTGAAACAAGGGCCAGAGAAATAAAATAGTAATTATTATTATCAGAAGAATTATAACTATTTCAATGGTGGTTTCTAAAAGTCATTGATTCTCTGTAGTTTATTTAGCATAAACATAAGTCAGGCATTTTAATACAGAAATATGGACTCATATATAAAATGAAATACTGTAATTGGTACCCCAAGCTGGTACTGTCCTACCCCGATAATAATAATAATAATAATAATAACAATAATCATGAAAACAACAATAATAATTAAAACAATAACATTAATAATAATAATAATAATAATAATAATAATAATAATAATAATCTGTACTTGTATAGCACATTTAATACAACAGATGTAGTTCAAAGTGTTTTCACACTGTGGCAAAGTAACACAAGAAGACATGGCCAGCTTTGTTACAGTACAGTAGCGCCAGTCAAGAGCTGTTGAGATCTCCACTTATGTCCCCCTAGGGCAACGGGGGTGAGGAAAACAGACATTTCAATACAGAAATATGGACTCATATGTAAAATGAAATATTGATATTGGTAGCCCAAGCTGGTATTGTCCTACCCTAATAATAATAATAATAATAATAATAATAATAATAATAATAATAATAATAATAATAATATAACAATAATCTTTACTTGTATAGCACATTTAATACAACAAAAACTCCCTGTTTGTATTGGTATATTTAAATTGAGGAAGAAAGCTCAGATGTCTTAATGGTCCCTGAAAGGAGTAAGGCATCAAGCAGTTTTTGATTTTGACTTGACAACTGTTATGCCAAAAAGAGGTGGAGTTTAATAACAAGCTGGCCTCCGGAACAAGGCTAGGGTCATTACTGCTCAGATGTGGCGGAGTGTGGCCCAGTCAATAAAATATCAGTGCAAAGATTTAGTGCATCATTAGTCACGATACTTTAATATAAAGGTGTAACCATGCCCTGGAACAACATCCCAACAACAACAGCATTTCCTTCTATTCCTCTGACATAATGTAGTCCATTTAGCTTTACTTCATTCATTCAATATAAAAATATACCTAAAACATATTAGAAATATTTATCCAATTTAAAAGTGTGCAATTTTGAGAACTTTTTCTATGTAATATTGTCGTCTAAACATCACTGAAAAAAGAAGTACCATATGACCTCTCTGTTGTTAAACCATTATCACAATGAGCACTTTTGCAATGTTGCAATGCAGTTAAACACACCTGTGTGTGTGTTTGTCCAGGTATAACGTCGCTCGGATGCTCCAGGCCCTGATGCTGATTGAGGCAGTGGAGACCATCAACCGCTCCCCCTTGCTAGGCAACCTGACGCTGGGCTACCGTATCGTGGACTCCTGCTCGGATGTCACCACTGCTCTGGCTGTTACTCAGAGGTTCCTGGATGTGTACAGCTCTATCTGCCCACAGGAACACTGGAAGAGAACCGGCTGGAATAACAGTACCTCCTCCAGACCAGTAGATGTCCTCGTAGGGGGGTACCACTCAGAGATCTCCATTGCTGTGGCCAGACAGCTGTCCATCAAGCACATCCCACAGGTAAAGCAAGTAAAGCAAGTTTTTCCAGCTGTCCCTTCCTCTTTCTTCTATTAGTCTTCTTTTCCCTGCCTGTTTTCTGATTGCTGAGTTAACAAACACAGTCACACACACACACACACAATAAAAATACAAAGGAATAGGAACATAGCAGACAACCATCTTTTTTCAACTTCTCTACTTTTTTCTCAAGGCTCTTACTCAGGGTTTTTTACCCTGACCTATAAGGTCTTGAGTGCATATCCTGCATATTTATCTATGTTTGGCTGTCTGTCTGCCTGCCTCTGTATTTAATTGTTAGTTTGCCTCACGGCCTGCCTGCCTGCCTGTCTATCAGGCTCTGCATTTGATTGTCTCTATGTCTGTTTTGTCTCTGACTATCTGGCTGTCTGTTGAAAACGCTCTCTAACACTTTACTTGCAAATGTGTACCAATAAAAACAAAGTTGTTCTCCGAAGAGGAGGGGTGGTTGGCCAAAAAAAGTAGCCAAAAAAGTTTCTACACAATGATCTTTTGAAAGTGTCAAAATGTTGTTACTCTGCAGTACACTAAACCCAATGCATGTTTTGTTGTTCCAATCAGATTAGCTATGGTTCCACCACAGGGATTTTGAGTGACAAATCCCGCTTCCCCTCCTTCATGCGGACAGTCCCGGAGGACAACTTCCAGGTACAGGCCATCGTTGACGTCCTGGTGGCCCACGGCTGGACCTGGGTGGGTCTGGTGACCACCGATGGGGACTATGGTCGCTATGCAGCCCAGCGCTTCCAGGAGCATGCCAAGCAACAGGGCATCTGCATCTCCTTTAGTGTGGTGCTTCCAGACGTACTCGAGGACTCCAAGCTAATGGCTGGCGTCAGGAGCACAGTGCGCCACCTAGAGGACGACCCGAAGGTCGGCACCGTGGTGTCCTTTGCGAAGCCGGATCACATGATGTACATCGTGCAGGAGCTGACCCCTAATGCCACAGGCCGAGTTTGGATCGCCAGCGACACCTGGGCCCAGTCCAAGCACGTGGTAGAGGGCACAGGACTCACCAATGTCGGGGTCATCCTTGGGGTCACCTTGAAGTCGGCAAGGACGTCCCGCTTCGAGAGGTATCTGGAGGGCCTGAATCCCAACCCAGCTGCTCACCAGCACAACACCATTCTGCAGGAGTACCTGTGGGGGGAGGGCAGGAACATCACTCAGCCCCAGCTGGGGGAGACCCTGAAGAAGAAGATCTACCCCTACGCCGTCTTCAGTGTGGGGCTGACGGTTAAGGCTGTGGCCCAGGCTGTGGCCAGCCTCTGCACTAACAGAGACTGTAAAGGGGGCAAAAACTTTGAACCATGGGAGGTAAGGATCAGGAAAAAATAGTCACATATGACTACTATGACCTAGATTAGTTATTTTTAACTACAGTGCCGCGGCCCAAACTTGGGTCCAAGCGTTACCTAGAGGGCCGCAAAAAAACGTTAAGATCAATTAAATCTATACAGTGTTAATATTTAATGGGCCCAGGGCCACTCTCCACTGAAAAAAATCGTGCCTCAACTTCAAATGAAATGAAAACCTTCACAATAATTAACATCCTGAACTGAATTCTCTACTTTTCCATACACATGCAGCCATTGATGTATACTGTACATGTTCATCTTCACTTAATGTGCATACTTTTGTCGCATATTGTTTGGTTTGTCGATGTAGCTGAAGCATGCCTTGAGGACAGTCACCTTCGAGTTCGATGAAACTGCTTACAGTTTTGATGACCATGGCGACCTTAACTCTGGGTATGAGCTGGTGCTGTGGAGAGAGGGCCAGGATGGCGTGGATGTGCATGACGTTGTGGCTGAGTACAACATCACCTCTCGCCAGCTGCACTTTGTGGGAGATGGGCGAGAGAAGACCTTCAGATTAACAGTTAGTAAAATATACCATCTTGCTTAAAAATAAGTTCTGCTTCTATTTCAAATCGATATGTCAGTGTGTAGGTGTTGAATTTTGTATGACTTTGTCATTGTGCTATAAAGTTAAAGTACAAACTTTGTACATTCAGACAAGTAGCCTACCTTGAGTAGTAGTTTTAAAAGTTTCCAAAGTTTGTGCCTACCTGTGGAAAGTTGTTGCAATTTCATAAATGTCTTCATATTTGCTAAAACGCACATGGGATAAATTTAGTTGTTATTAATGGTGTGTTTCAGGGAAATATACTATCAAAGTGTTCTGAGAGCTGCCCATTGGGGTACAGGAGGGTCGCCCCGAGAGGAAGGCCCATGTGCTGCTATGAGTGTACCAAATGCACCAACAACACATTCAGCAATGAAACAGGTATGCACACACATACTGCACATGCCTCTTTCTCTCTCTCTCTCTCTCTCTCTCTCTCTCTCTCTCTCTCTCTCTCTCTCTCTCTCTCTATCTATCTCTGTCTTTCACATGCACACACACACACACACACACACACACACACACACACACACACACACACACTATGTTCTAATACATGCAAATCATAGTTCTTTGAGCTGATCTATGTAGCACACCCATTGTTTTTTAACAGATCCTTTTTCCTTCGCCCCACTTTGTCTGCAGATGCGGATGAGTGTGTAAAATGTGCCGTGGACCAGTGGTCTGAGGCGGGCAGCCACACATGCATGGACAAAACAGTGCTCTTCTTCGGCTGGACTGAGGCCTTCGCTATCGTCTTGTTGTCGCTCACTGTGCTGGGCATGATCCTCACCCTGCTGGTCCTGATGGTCTTCCTGGACCGGTGGAACACCCCAGTGGTGAAGGCCTCGGTCCGGCCCATCTCGCTCCTCCTCCTGGCCTCTCTTCTCGGCAAGTTCACCAGCTCCGTCCTCTTCGTGGGCAGGCCCAATGACCTCCAGTGCCAGGCACGCCAGGTGCTGTTTGGCATCAGCTTCACCTTGTGTGCCTCCTGCATCCTGGCCAAGTCTCTGAAGATCCTGCTGGCCTTCCAGCTAGACCCATCAGTGAAGCTGATCCTGACCAAACTCTACCAGCCCTACCTGATCGTCGCTACTTGTGTGTCTGTTCAGGTGGTCATCTGCACCACCTGGCTGGTGTTCAACTCCCCCCACGCCAGCCAAGTCCACTCTGAACGTGAGATTATTCTGCAGTGTAATGAAGGCCACTTCCTGTTCTTCGGCTTGATGCTGGCCTACATCGGCCTCATAGGACTGATGTGTTTCCTCATGGCCTTCAAGGGCCGCAAGTTGCCAGACAACTACAACGAGGCCAAGTTCATCAGCTTCAGCATGCTCATCTACCTCATCTGCTGGGTGGTGTTCGGCCCCATCTACGCTCAGGCCAGAGCCAGCGTGCTTCTCCCCGGCGTAGAGATGATTGTCATCCTCATTTCCTCCTACGCCGTCCTCTGGTGCCACTTCATGCCCAAGTGCTACATCATCCTCTTCAAGAGCAGGTGCAACACCCGTGAGGTGTTCAGCCGCAAGCTGTGGGAGTTCGTCCGCCGGAAGGCTCCGGAACCTCAGAGCAGCTCCATGTCTGAGAGCGAGAGCGTCTCCCCCGACGACGACCGGCCCAACAGCTTCCACAGCGTCTCCCGCAGTAGTTCGCTCAGCAGCACGCTGAGTGATTCCGAACCATCACTGGAGTCGAAGAAGGAGTTGTCTCAAGATCCTGGACGGATGTCTCCAGAATCGGGCATATTCATTCTGCCACTGACACCTGACTCGCTGACACCAATACCACTGGATTCCCAGCTTGCTAGCATATCTTTAAATAACATAATTCAGCAAATATAGACAGTTGAACTTGTGACTCACTTCAGCCTGCTGTACTTATTGATGGCACATTCAGACAAAAGAAGGCAGCATAGCGGAATTCGTTATAATGTTGTGTAATTGTATAGTAATATTGCACACTTATACATTTTCAAAATAACTATGTTATTACTAAAGTAATGATATTCTGAATGCTCATATGATTATGCTTTTCCCTTTTCACAAATTTTACCTGTGGAGATATAGGCAGTTCTGACTTTTGTGTGACTATAAAATTGCCTCATGTCAGGGAGAGCAGGGAGAGCACAGGGAGGGTGACACCTGCTGGAGGTTGTGTGTAATTACAACTTATAACCAGAACACAGCGCCTGCCAGGTAGAAGATTATGATTGGTGGACTGCCTCATAAGAACCTATCATATCCTTTTGAAAACTGTTTCACTACCTGATAATGGCTTTGCTAAAAAGCATGTTTTTTAAAGGTGAAGATTACCAACCTAGCCATAATAATGAATGCTTTTAAAATGTTTGTAAAATTAGCGATCATTGAAGTTGCAGTTGCAGAGAACATCTGTTGTGCTGTGCTATGCAGCCATAGAAATGTGAATATCAGGGCATGATACACTTTTTTGCTATTAAAACAGTTTGTATCACACCTTAGATGCAACTCAAAAAGGAGCTCCAGATTCACAAAGTAGATAGCACAGGGGTATGTTTTAAAGCTGTGAAAAAGTTCAGTGGTTTAAAGGAAGCTATGGTTATGTTGGCCCTGACAGTAGGGCCATGGAGCCCCAGGTGCAAGAAGTGTCCAAAGAGGGTGGAATTGACAATTGAAAATAAAAACAATCTTCAAACATCATTTTATGAAATTAGTCTGTTTTTTACATTCACAATACACACAAGGGAAATACAGTATATGTTTCTGGGGATAGATATAGTAGCAGAAAAAGACACTGAATTCAAAGGTTCATGTCATTACATTACATTGCATTAATTGCTCTCATTCAGAGCAACTTACAGTGAATAAGGCTTTGGGACAGTTCCGCTGGAGCAATGTGGGGTAAGACACCTTGCTCAAGTACCCCTCAGCCATGGATGAGTATGCTGGAGAGCACTGGTTATTCACTCCCCCACTTCATAACGTGTTAGTGACAGTGAATAGACTGCTGACTTACGCTACATTATGGTGTAAGCTAGATAAAGTGTGTATATATATGGTAGATAAAAAGAGAGCAGCAGAGAAAAAGTGCAAGAGTGCATAATGAGCAGTGTGCAAACATGCATTATGTTTTGATGTCTGATCGCTTGTGGGAAGAAGCTGTTTCCCCTTCTGGAAGTGCGGACTGTACTGTAGTACTGCGGTACTTTCTACATAATTGCAGTATAGGCAGAAAAGTGTGTAAGTAGGATGTGTTAAGTCAGAGAGTACACCAGAGTATACACCATAGTAAGGACAAAGTAGACAGTCAGGCACCATCAGAGACAATGACACACCAAAAATCACACATCTGTTGGAAATGAAAGGCCTCGGAAATCAAAACACATTCTTTATGCATATTGAGTATGGTACCAAATCTAAAGTGCATTTTATTTTACATTAATTCAAATTTGTATTAAGCATTCCATGAAGTAAAAAATGAAAGATTTTCATACCTGTGTACTTTTAATAATTTCATAAGCCCATTAGGGCAGGCTTTAAGCCTTAATGTATATTCAATGGACAATAATACAATCAACCCTTAGGGGGTGCTAGGGTGATATATGCCTTTGGAATCAAACGATTTGAACGAGACTTTCACTTAAGTTACGACCTAAAGTTATGAATCGAAAATTATAGATGGCCAAAGACATGCTGACACAATTTAACTATTGTGGGAATCTTGCGGGAAACGCTGGTTTCCTCTTTGGCTTGAAATATATGTTTCACTTTAGATATGGATTCAAAAAGGCTGGATTTTATCGGTGTGGTCTCTTGGTGAACCTGACTAAATTTGTTGGATTATGTTGTTGCTATTGATTAGCATGTCACAGGAGGTAAGAGCAAGATGACTCCATTCAAGATTCAGAAAAAAAAATAATAAGTGCATACTTAAATAAACCGCAATATGCAACGATTTTAAGTTAATGTAATCAAATATAGATCATTTAAACATACATTTTGTATTGTAAAGTACTTCATCTTGTGCGTGAAAGCATGACCATATGTTGTATGAAAGCATTTTAGGTAGCTACTGCTCAACAGATGTATCAAGTTAGCATGTACAGACAGAGAAAAAAAAAAAAACACACATTAGTGCTAGATCTCTACTGAGTTTCAGTGTACGGTATTACATCTTATAAGATCCTTTTTCTCCCTATTTATCAGCATAAGGTCAAGTGATACTTCTATTGCTTCTGTTGTTACTGGAGCAGGATGAGGCACATCCGGAGTGAGCTGTGCAGTGGGAGAGCTTGTAACATCACTTGTCTCCTTGGTTACCAGAGATGCTTGGGATCTTGTGCTGGGCATGGTAGTGAAAGCCTCAGTGTCAGAGCTGGACGTGAGGGAGATGTCAGGGGGCGTCTGGGAAGGCCGAAGGTGGTGGTCCCGCATACACTTCAGAAAGGCTTCCCTGGTGTTGCTTTCCTTCTTGAACAGAATGATGTAGCACTTTGGCAGAAAGAGAGTGCTGAGGATGCCATAAGCCGAAAAGAGGATGACGATCATTTCCACCGCTGGCTGGAGCTCGCCTGCTTCGGCGTGGGCGTAGATGGGGCCAAACAACACCCAGCAGATGAAGTAGATGAGCAGACCAAAGGTGATGGACTTGGCCTCGTTGTAGCAGTCTGGAAGCTTCCGGCCCTTGAAGGCAATGACGAACCCTATCAGGGACAGAAGACCGATGTAGGCCAGCATGAGGCCAAAGAAGAAAAAGTCTTCCTTCAGGTCCTCCTGGCATAGCAGGAGAACTTTGCCATTTTCTTTATCCTCCCTTTTGGGTGTAGGAGGGCTTTGAATGAGCCAGACAGTACAGATGGCCACCTGAACAGCCACACAGGCACCGATGATCAGGTAGGGCTGGAAGACTTTGTCCAGGATCAGCTTCACTGATGGGTCTATCTGGAAGGCCAAGAGGATCTTCAGAGACTTGACCAGGATGCAGGAGACGCACAAGGTGAAGCTGATGCCAAACAGCACCTGGCGTGCCTGGCACTGGAGGTCGTTGGGCCTGCCCACGAAGAGGATGCAGCTGGTGAATGTGCCAAGCAAGGAGATGAGGAGCAGAAGCGAGACAGGCCCGACAGAAGACCTCACCACTGGGGTGGTCCACCAGGCCAGGAACAGAATCAGAACCACCAGGGTGAGTACTATACCCAGCAAGGCGAACACCACCAGGACAATCGCAAAGGGTTTATTCCAATCGAAAACCTCTTCAACTTTTTTCTGGCACTCAAGGCTGCCATCATTAGACCAGTGATTGTCTGGACATGGCAGGCACTCCACCATATCTGCATGTTATGGAAAAGGACATTAAAAAGCTGTAATCGTTAGTTAGTGGCTAAAATATATTTAGAAAATATATTTATAAATAAAATATATAAAATATAGTTTTTTCTCTGTGTATTTTTAAAATACACAAAATTGTGTGTGTGTGTGTGTGTGTGTGTGTGTGTGTGTGTGTGTGTGTGTGTTTACAAACACTTACCAGTTACATTGCTAAATGTGTCCTTTGTGCAATTTTCACATTCGAAACAGCAAACGTCTTTGTCTTTCGGTATGAACTTCCTCTTTCCTGGAGGGCAACTGTTTGAACATCTGGAGGTCATATTGTTCTGAAATAACAGCATAAAGATTGACCCCCAATGTGGCATTTTTGGACTGAAGCCTATCAACTCACAAAATTAATCAATTGGGGAGGGCATAGGGTTCAGGTCTGTGTGAGACTGAGTTATCTGGGTGCAATGTGTAGACAGATGTGTATAAATAAAGATGAGACTGATGTGATTTGAATTACCACTAGGTTGGTGATCTGTGTCTCGCCACCATTCACGAAGGAGAATTTACTGGACTGGATGCTGTACTTGGCTATAATATCATTCATGTCCACATGCTGTCCGCGCTGTTTCCATAGTATGAGGTCATAGCCAGTGTTGAGGTCACCGTGTTCATTAAAACTACTCTGATGGCCATTTGGTTCCCATGAAAACACGGCTTTCCGCAAAGCATTCTTAAGCTGCAAAACAATAGAGAGAAGTTTTGAAAGGTTAGCAAAATAATATAGCCAACATTACAGGCATTACCAGTGGAATGGAAGTAACTGGATTAGATTAGTTCTGCATATACAGTTCTCACAGTCAGAGTGAAAGAGAAGCTTAATTCACCTCCCAGGGTTCAAAGTGGTTGCCTCCCCTGCAGTCCCGATGTGTGCAGAGGTCTTTCACAGCACTGGCTATGGCTTTGACCGCCATGCCCACACTGAAGATGGCGTAGGGGTAGACACTCTTCTTCAACTGCTTTCCCAGCTCAGGCTGAGTAACACTCTTGCCATCTTGCCACAGCTTCCAGAGATACCTCCTCAGAATGGTGTTGTTCTCGTGAGCATTCCAGTCGGGATTCAGGTTGTCCAGATAGCTATCGAAACTTGCCGAGGTGGCTGATTTAAGGGTGACACCAATGACAGTCCCAGTGTCCTCGAGCGTGAGGTTGGAGCTTTCGAGCACGCGAGGGGCAGATGTGGCCCAATTGTCGCTGGCGAGCCAGATGCGACCTGTGGCATTGGGCGTGAGAGCCCTCATAATCATCATCATGTGATCTGGTTTGGCGAAGGACACAATGACTCCGATCCTGTTGTCATTTTCAATGCTCTCGATGGTTTCGACGACCACCAGTTTCAGATCACTGTCATCCAGGATATCTGGCAGCACCTTACTGAAGGCAATGCAGATGCCTTTTTCCTTCGCGCGATCCCGGAAACGCTGGGCGGCGTATCGGCCGTAGTCTCCATCAGTGGTCACCAGGCCCACCCAATCCCAGCCGTGCTTCTCTAGGACGTCAACAATGGCCTGTGCTTGATATTTGTCCTCTGGGACTGTTCGCATGAAAGCTGGGAAGCGAGACTTGTCACTCAGAAGTCCTGTAGTGGAGCCATAACTGATCTGATAAAGAGACACATAAGACATAAGACATTCAAATAAACATTCCTTCATACTGTTCAAAGACATAAACTATAATAAGCAAATTAATTACACCGCATGCACAGTAGTTAACAAAACCCTTCTCCTTTCTCTGTCCCTGTCACTTGCTTTACCTGTGGGATCTCATGGATGGACAGCTGTCTGGCCACAGCGATGGAGATCTCTGAGTGGTACCCTCCGATAATGACATCAACTGGTCTAAGGAAACCGGTGTGGTGGTTGTTCTCGATCCAGTCAGTTGTATTCCGCACATGTTGGCAAACAGCCCTGTTCACATCCAGAAATCTATGGGTCACAAAGACGGCAGTGGTGACATCCGAGCAGGAGTCCACGATACGGTAGCCCAGGGTCAGGTTGCCTAGCAAGGGGGAGCGGTTGATGGTCTCCACTGCCTCAATCAGCATCAGGGCCTGGAGCATCCGAGCGACGTTATACCTGAAAAAAAAAACACCCAAAGGCTATACTTCATTAAGATATTGCAATGAGGCCAGACATTGCATTTGTTAAATTTGCTCAGGTGAAAAAGACACTTTTTTGAAAAAGACAGCAGATGTGCATTAAGTTCTGTATAATGTTCTCTAATAGAAGAATCGCAGTGTGCCTTTTTTCTCCTTTGTCACCCGAGGCAAAATAAGGAATATATTATACAATGCATGAATGTCCCCAAACAAGCGGAACAACCCAATAATGTCTGAGTTACACTAAGTAGCATCACTGTGGTATTACAGGGAAAATGCAGCTCAGCAATGCAGACAATTTGAACACCCTGACCGCAGCACGCCCATGTTGGCCCGCTTCTAGTGTGAACTATTGATGGAACGCATATTAACATAATTGCACCCTCTCAGGATGAAGACGTCTTTTTGTCCTTTGGAAAAAAATTTATTCAATAAATAAAGTTAATATACACCAGTGTGCAAATACTTGATCACTTTTTATCTGATGTACCTTTGTCCTGTACCCCACCTGAGAGAGGAGTAATATCCCTGTAATTACATAATCACTTTTTTATACTAAAAATGAACAATGAACGGAGCAGTTCTTTCTTCAACAAAGCAAATCCAGAATCCTTCAGGCTTCTGTGTGCAAGTCCTGTAGCTATACTGTTAAGATATTTCGTAAAATGTTTCATGTATATTTCTATCTAACTGTAAAGTTCAACTGGAAATATTTCATTTGAAAGAAAATGTTTACAACAGTGATTTCCAACATAATGCAACACTCTTAGGCATTCACATTCATGTTATCTTGTCAGCCTATAAGACTTATGGTATGTTTGAATTTCTGACCTGGAACAAATCCGGCTGGATGGTCGTCCATCGGTGCTGTCCGTAAAGTTGACGCTCTCGTGCACAGGGAAGATTCCGCCAATTATGATGTCACCATCCTTTGTGGCCATGAGGGGGCTAGCATAACTTGAACATTCTAGGCTCCCCCATCTCAGTGTGATCACCAAGCACAGATACAACAGCCCACAGCCAGTACTCCTTTTCATGGCTTCTCCTCATAAATTGAAACACTGACTCTCATGCTCTGCGTCTACATTAATGTTTTGTACTTCTCTGTTTTTGCTCCACTTCATTAGGGACTAGCCCACTGGCCTGAGGCTAACATGATGAGCATCAAATGACAAATAAGGAAACAATCTGTTTTCGTCTAACTGGTTTTGTGTGGGAGTATAGGTTTAACTTTGTCAGCTTCTGGAAATAGACTTGCATTTTCTTTTCATTATTTCATGTTTTGGAAATGTGTCTGTAAAGACTAACTTCCTGCACTGCTTAAGCGTGAAGTTCTTATCTATTTCCAACAAAAAAACACTGCACAACAACCTTGTATTACCCTGTATAACCTGTATCTAATGACTTTAAACTCCCCACCCCATCACTCCTCTCCTCCCTCACCCACTCTTAACCACACACAAACACACCACAATGCTTTCATGGCTGATTGCAAATATCTCTGCCAAACTTCCTGAACTACTGCTGAAATTTTTCCGTCTGTCGAGTTGTACGAGTTAGCGGTAGGCACGCATCAGATGAATCCACACCGCTAACCAACATACTTACTTGACAGCAGCTGAATTTCCCATGTGCTAGCACTGACACCACCATTAAAAGTTTTGTTTTTACTAAATGTTGTAAACAACGGCTTCAGCGTGGTAGCAGAGGCCCTTGAAGCTCGACCCTGCAACCTTACAGAAACTTTGAGAAGACGCGCTAGCAAATAAGGGGTAAACAAGCCCCTCGTAATTCACTGCTTTTTGTACAGAGGGTGTGGCTGTGGTTCCATTGACATGGTTGACTCAGGCAGCAGCTTGCCTGTCCAATTAGCGAAGATGACGTGTTCGTGAGCGATGTCACTTGCGATCCTACGTCCACCAACTTTGACATAAAGAGAAGTTTCTAACATTATGCTCCTGAAAACAAACACACACACACACACACACACACACAAACTAATCGACCACATTTATACCATACACGGGACAGCAACACCTGGTACAGATGAGGATTTTTGAGTCATGGTAGTGTGATAGGCCAGACACTGCAACAGGAAAAACAACACACTACACTTTACAGAGAATTGTATCTGTATTTAGATCAAGGGAGTGATGACGTGATAAGACTGGCACTGGGAGAAATTAAGCTTAATAAATAACAACAAATCACAACAGCTTAAAATGTAGGACAGCTAGAGTCCATTGATGTCTGCATATATTATAACTCTCTTTTTACAGTTATTTTTATGGCCTATATTTGTCATTATATGTGTACATTATTTTTTATGCATTAACTTCCTTGTCTCTGTCCGCCTTTTTTAAATGGGTGTCACCTAACTGAAGAGGCTATTATTACCTAATACCTTCTGTAAGACAAATTCTCAATATCTAGTCTAGTTGCTGTCTGTAAGGTCATCTAGTAGAATGGAATACATCTTTATTGTCCACCAGAGTGGAAAATTGTCAGACGCATACTTGTGGTATGTGTCCAGAGTATTTTTCACAGAACTGTCACCCAAAATAGTTTCTTAAACTCATAGTTTTTACATTAACCACACCATGATATGGGTTTGGACTTCATTCCGCATGCAGCTCAAGCATTTTCTCAAATCTTCCCTACATTTTTGAATGGGTTTGTTTCACAATCTTCTCCAGGGTGCAGTTATCCCTATTGCTTGTACACTTTTTTCTACCATATCTTGTCCTTCCCTTCACCTCTCTATTAATGTGTTTGGACACAGAGCTCTGTGAACAGCCAGACTCTTTAGCAATGACCTTTTGTGTTTTGCCCTCCTTGTACAAGGTGTCAATGGTTGTCTTTTGGACAACTGTCAGGTCAACAGTCTTCCCCCTGATTGTGTAGCCTACAGAACTAGATGGAGAGACCATTTAAAGGCATTTGCAGGTGTTTTGAGTTAATTAGCTGATTAGAGTGTGGCACCAGGTGTCTTCAATGTTGAACCTATCCACAATATTCACATTTTCTGAGATACTCAATTTGGGGTTTTCATTAGTTGTCACTTAAATTCATCAATAATAAAATAAATAAAACTTGAAATATGTCAGTATGTGTGAAATGAATCTTGTATACATTATACAAGTTTACTTAAATAAATCAACCTTTTCATGATATTCTAATTATATGACCAGCACCTGTAAATAGGGTTGTTTGCTTACAGTATGTACCACTGCCTTGTATTTTTCTTGTCATTCCAGTCAATGCAGTAGTTTACAGTGCAGTAAAATGTTGTTTTTAGTTGTTTTACAAACTTGTAAAAAAAAGTGTAATGCTGATTTTTGAATAACTTCTATCTTGTTATTGACTGAAATCTATATATGAAAATGTAAGTGAAATTATTCAGACAGCAGTGTTTTGTAAAAACCATGTCAGTAGCCCCGTTTACATGGACACAACATTTCACTTTTAATCTCTTTATTTACAGAAACCGATTAAAAACGTCCCATATATACAGTCAAATAATCGGATTCAAATAAAACCGTTTAAATTTTCAAACCGATTAAAATAGGTGGTTTACACCTTTCAACAAACGCGAATCTCTTTATTTGAGGCTCATATAAACAGTTCGGTAGAATTCTAATAATCTGATTAAATTCAATCGGATTCAAAAAAGGTGTCCATATAAACGGGGCTAGTGTGTTGTTGGTGATACAGGAGAGTAATTCAAATGATACATGTGTCTACTACGTTGGTATAAAAATGTCATTTTGAAAAAATCAGTTTTAAGTTTTGGTTGAGGAGTTTCATTTTGACCTTGAAGTGAGATGTTTCTCTCCAACCGTTTTGTGTTATTTGACCTGTGTGTAAAGTTTTAAAACATTGAGCCAGATTTTGAAATTGGTGTGTAAGCAATCATAAACACTGTAATATCATTTCTCAACTGACAGTGCCACTGCTATGACAAAAATCTGGGCAAACACCAGTGGCATCCAGGAGGTAACATAAGTGTAGATCCTTCTGTTTGTAAAGCACGCTGCTTAAACACAGCCTGTGCAGAGAGTGAAACAAGACACCTTTCCAGCAAGAACACACTTTAATAATGAAAACATTAATACAGGATGCTTCACGGTAAAACAAAGTTCAATTAATTAAAATAACTTTATATAACATCTACATACCATGTATAACAGCATTTTGATTCAATAATACCATTAGGGAAAATGAGAGACAGAAAAAGGCAAAAAAGAATAGACAGAAACAATAGAAGGAAAAACAGAGGTAAAAAAAATACTGCTTCGATCCATACATGTAACAACTGTCTAAGCTCTGGGTGGTCATGGGTAATGTAGTCCAAAGAGGGAAAGGAAGAGATGACCCCATATTTCTTCCCTCCTCATGTATGTTTTCTGGAGAATACCATGGACAAGAAGCCAGCGATAACAGCCAGCAGGCACCAGGCAGCAAATGGAATCTCCCACATCGGACATCTACATACAGCACACCATCACAAGGTCATTAAGTTGGCCAGCAGTGTGGCCCTTTGGCACACCTCTTAACCAACCGGCTTGCTTTATGTGAGACAGAGCTTGTGATTGGTTGGTATTGTAAGGACACCACAAGGAATGGAGCCCTCATTGGTCAGGCTGTGACACATTATGTGGTAGGGTACTAGGACTGCTGGTCTCAAGCCTTAGTCACTGCATCTCTAGACGCATGGAAGTAGAATGTGTACACACTGGTTGGGGTGGCACTGAAAGACACTGGTCGTCACATTGGAGTGTGTGTGTGTGTATGTGTGTGTGTGTGTGTGTGTGTGAGAAAGAGAGAGAGAGAGAGAAAGAAAGAGAGAGTGGGTGTGTGTTTCTGTGCGTGCATATGTGCGTGTTTTTTTGTCCTTGTGTGCATTTGAATAGCAAATTGGAGATGACAGCAAAGGTTGGCTCAGATTAGCATGGTTGGTTGGTTGGTTGGTGCGTGTGCAAGTGTGTGTGTGTGTGTGTGTGTTGGGGGTAGCTGGAGGACTCAGGAGTTGTCTGAGGGGACGTGCTCCTCGAAGCCCTCGCTCTCTCGCACCAACGCCCGCTCCAGGATGACGCGGCCCTCCTTGTAGCGCTGGCTGTCCTCCGTGGCGAACTCGTAGATCCAGCCCAGCTTGCTGTTGCAGTTCTTACAGCTGACGTCCCTCACCATGTGTCGCCCCGTAAGCATCACTCTGTCTTGCACTTCGCTGTATTGGAGGTTCACGACCTGGACAATGACGTGCACGAGCATTAACACCTATGGCATATGACACGCAAGATGCTGGCATTGTGCAGCATTTAACAATGTCCTTAAGTCCTGACTGCATGAAATTTGAACCTGAACAAGAGTGATGTGAGAATTTGTGTGTAAATGGAATCTAGATGGAAATACAGACTGCTAAGCCTATTGCACACGGACACACACACTAACACACACACACACACACACACATACACACACAAGCACGCACACACACACTAACACACACAAATACACACACACGGGAGCTACAAAGAATCCTGTGTGTGTGCGTGTGTGTATGTGTGTGTGTGTGTGTGTGTGTGTGTTTGTGATAGAGAGCTAGAGGGATAGAGAGAGAGAGAGAGAAAAGGGGGGAGAGAAAGAAAGAGAGCGAAAGAGAGAGGGCCCACCTTGTTAAATAAGAAAGCTCGCCCTGTGGCCCCTGTGAAGCGTGTGGAGATGAGCTCAGAGCGGTTGGTCAGGATGGTGTCACAGTTGGCACATGAGAAGAGGCGTGTCCCACCGATGTGGTCCAGAAAGATGCGCCCCATGGTCCTCTCAGAAACAGGGTCTGTGCGATAAGTAAGATGGTTCTTGTTCTGTGTTTGTTTTTGTTTGTTTTGGAAAGGGTGCTGTGACAAAAAAGACTAGAGATGCCTCCAGGAGACAAATCCATTGACAAGGACAGAAACAGCAGCCAATTAAAGTAGTTACTGCATTCTGATATTAAGGATCCTGTACTGCTCTGTTTTTTTTTTTTTTCATTTTTAAAAACAACCTCTTAAAATGGAAAAGTCGTTAATTGTCATTCCTCCATATGTATGCTGCCTGTACTATAGTGTATTGTTTTGAACTACTCTAACAATCCAAGATGTCCGAGATGTCATTGTTATAAAAGAATGTTATTCACTCAATTCTTGCTCGCATACCTGTGTAGTTGTAAGAACACTGTTCTGCAAGTGACCAATATACTTATTAGGCTAAAAATGGACAGACTAGCGGGGTGGAGAGGGGGGGGGGGGGTGATCTTGTCAGCCAATCAGCGCAGCCGTCTGCCAGCCTTCAGACTGCAGTGGCGGCCAGACAGAAGCAGCTGGGTTCGACTGTCTGATGTAGAACTACCTCAAGGATAAACATAGCAGACGATACGTCTGTTGCTCTGCTGCACCATCTGAGCCTGCTTTATGGAAAAACGTGGGGGCGCAGCAGTCAGAAATGGGAGCAGAACATAACCTACAGTTCTGAGAAAAACACCTATGTAGAAGCTAACGGAAACTACATAGACTTACAGTGATGTTGAGAGCACATATGACAAATCCAGACATATTTTATTCGCCGTTTAAAAGCTTACGCAATCACAGTGCAACTGGTTGTGTTTGTTTAGTCTGACTGTCATCTGAGCAGAAAATAAAACTACGGCAAACTAGAAGGCTAAGAGTAATACTACTTGTTGTTAAAACAAGACGACTTATTGTGGTACCTATTTGTAAAACAATGAGACTAATTCTGGATAATTAAATAAGTTATGCTTAAAAAGTACTGAATGAATGGTAGGCTATTGTGAACCTTGAACGATTCGGTTTAAAAGGTATCTCAAAATAATAATGGAGATATCATCTACAAAAACAAGTTGTTGGCAAGGAAATGCTGACACCACCAGTTAACAGCAACAATGCGTGTACAGGCTCGCTCTCTCTCTGTCACTAACCTTTTTTGTTCCCGACTTTGTCTGATTATCTGCTTCGCACTTTAAAGACACCAAAATGTCCCACGAAGATCTCTCAGTAGCTCGCGTTGGATTGTGGATTATAACGCCGAATCTATGGTGTCTGTTATTTCAAGAGAATGTCGTGTCTATATATGAGCTTTTCGGGGAATTCGTCGTTGTCGTGTTGTTGCTTTGTTGTGCAGACAGCTGTCCTACAGCCGATGTCAACATCCGGTACAGTGACTCCGCCTCCACGGTCTCCTCGCGCTGCGTGCATGGGCTGCGTGCCTCGTGCTGGTGTTTTGCTGGTACTTCAGCAAACACTAGAGAGCGCGATATAGTATCAGATGTTAAATATCATTATGCAAAACTACACGTCTTTACCATACTGCACCAAACGCCTTAAACAAAACAATACTTGCACAGACTTGACCAAAAGAACAGTCTATTCCAGTTTTTTTTTTTGTTAATAATTAGTTGATTCTTGACATTTAAACAGAGTTAAATACTTTCCATTTAATTTGATCAATATTTTCAATATGGCTCTACCTTAGCTGTACTTGCACTTTTCCATCTTGACCAGAATTTGAGCTACTGTACCCTACTTATATAAGTAACAGCCTTCAGTATAGAAATCAAAACAGATAAGTGATACAGGACTTTTGAGTTAATATAAATTCCTGATGGAAATCAAAATATCGGGGGACATAGGGGGATATTGACTCAACACAGGTCCAGAAAATACACCTTAACCATTTTTGTAAGTCGCTTTGGATAAAAGCGTCTTCTAAGTGTAATGTAATGTAACCAACTAATCAGATATAGTAGCATATCACCTCCAAACGGAGACACATAGCATATCAACAATGTAGAGTTCTATGAGTGCATCACTTCTCCCTATTGAGGTATTATCTTGTGAACATGTCCTTGAACTGATGGTATTAAAATAGAAAAGGGAGAGTGAGTAAGTGGGTGTGTTTGTGCGTGTGTGTGTATGTGTGTGTGGGTTGTGTGTGTGTGTGTGTGTGTGTGTGTGTGTGTGTGTGTGTGTGTGTGTGTGTGTGTGTGTGTGTGTGTGTTTGTGTGTTTTGGATTATGTTCAAATGCTTCATTTGGTCTCTAAAAATAACTCATTGAACCATTAATTCAGAAGTATTATTTAATATCCATTAAATGTCCATGGCTATCAGCTCTAGCCTTGACTGTATCTGATGTTTGGCAATGTTGCAAAAGCATACTCTTGTGTAATGTTGTGTCCTTCACACAGACTCAACAGGCAATAGTCAGGAGCAGTGGGGAAACTAACCCTTGTTGTAACTCTGTTCACCAAAGGACCTGCGATTGAAGCTCTTGGGGTCAAAAATAGTTGAATCATACTTTGTAGCCCTTGCGTTTATTGAAAGGCCTTCTTTCAAATTAATACCTCAAACAGAAAAACAAATGAAGAAACAATGATCAGGGTGGCCAGTGTTGATCTAAAACATTTTTCACGTGCCAACTAATCCTTCAACATTGAGTCACAACAATCTGTGTGCAGACAAAGAAGTCTTCATTCCAGCCACTTTCTCCTCCTCCTGCAGACCTTGAGCCATTAGAGCGGACTGGAAGCTCTCATGTGCCAAGATGCAGATTGAACAAAGGTGTGTGATCCAATACCTGCACATGACCCTGAGCTTCAGAGAGACACACAGTCATATCTCTCCTCAGTGCAAATCTTATCTGCTCAGCAGGTACAAAGTGTTCCATAACAATGGCATGAGATAAAATAATCAAAAATCACCAATTTCGCAGTTAAGCTACTAAAGAGCTTTTTTAAATGCTTAAACTAACTGGATTCTCACTTTGATCCACCTGTGATTGTCTTAGAAAGTGGGTTTGAGTTATCAGCTGAGTTTGTTTATCAGTTGTGCAGTGGAATGTAATGTAATTTCTAATTTATTTTATATGAATTATAATTACATTACTACAATTTTCTTTTGATTGCATGAATTCACGCGGGAGCGTGGCAGAGGCAAGGTTATTGGCATGGAAATGCAACACTTTCCGCACTGCTCTGCTACTGGGGAAACAATTAAAACCAAGGGGGTTCAGCATACAGTGGTGCGACTACTGTGTGCAGTCTGAGAGCCCCTTTAAAATTTCCAGCACCTCCTGAGAGATTTAACTTATGTGCCACTATCAGACAAAATAGAATAGAATAGAATAGAATAGAATAGAATAGAATAGAACGCCTTTTATTGTCACTATGCACATGTACAATGGGTTTAAAAGCAGCTCCTTAACCAGTGCAACAACATAGCAAAAAATAAATAATAGTGCAGAGAAAAGAGAAAGAATAAAAAGGGAGTTAACAGTTCTGAGGCGCTATATACATATGCAAAAAGGATAAACAAAGTCTGCTGGTGTTGGTCCAAGTCCAAGGTCAACACAGCCATCTACCAGGAAGTTTTAGAGCGCTTCCTGCTGCTGAGCAACTTTATGGAGATGCAGGTTTTTTTTTCCAACAGGACTTGGCACCTGTACACAGTGTCAAAGCTACCAGTACCTGGTTAATGACCATGGTATCCCTGTTCCCATGCCTGACTTAAACCTATGGGGTACTGTGAAGAGGAAGATGTGATATGCCAGCCCCAACAATGCAGAAGAGCTGAAGGCCACTCTCAGAGCAACCTGGGCTTTCATTCATAACACTTGACCAGTGCCAAAGACTGATCAACTCCATGCCACGCCACATTGCTGTACTGAGTGCTGTACATGCTCATACTTTTCATGTTCATACTTTTCAGTTGGCCAACATTTCTAGAAATCCTTTTTTGTATCAGTCTTAAGTAATATTCTGATACTGAATCAGGTACTGAATTTGGGATTTTCATTAGTTGTCATCAAAATTAAAGAAATAAACTTTTGAAATATATCAGTCCGTGTGTAAAAAATCAATATAATATACAAGTCTCACTTGAATTACTGATATAAATCATCTTTTTCATGACATTCTAATTATATGACCAGCACCTGTAGATAAATAGACCACATTACTGTGTAAGGGCCTGGTGATTTCTCTGGGGGCACTTAGACAAATGAATGCCAAGTGAGATACATTGTAAATTCCACTAATCTGAAAACGTATTCTGGGGTAACTCTGTGTGGGTCTCAATCATTGTAATATCTTACGGAGTCATGTGAACAGAACAAAGGTTGTGCAGTTTCTATATCTGCCATTAAGAGATAGCAACACATGAGTCCTGTTATGCTGTTACCAGAGTAAACTCCTTCCCACTGAGAAAGCATGGATTTGTTTGGACATTTGCCTCAAGGACTAACGATCACTTTATTGATTACCTAACTGTACTCAACAGTTTTTACTGCTTGCTTGATTAAAATCTGTAATGCCATAATTAACAGAAACCAATACCAGAAGCTTCAGCTAAAACCAAATGAAAATAAAACATACAAGCACACACACACACACACTTTTTCTCTCTCTCCTTCCCCTTCCCTATCTACGACCAAATATATGTCAGTATATATCAGTATACGATCATAAAAGCAACGCCCCTGACCTTGGACCAACAGGAACAGCAACCACCACTACCGTCACCTGTGATCTAGACGTCTTAGGGGAAGTGGTAACGCAGTGTCAGTATACCTGCCAGTCTCTGAAAGGTGCAGAAAGCACAGAGTTCCTCATTACACGGATGACACGGTGAGCGACAGACAGAAAAACGGACATCAGTCAGTAGCTACCTTCTTCCGATGGCAGTGGACACAAGTGGACCAACGATGTTTAGCATCCTTACACTACTGGGACTGTTTTCAGCACTCTCAGGTTTCTCAGCTACATTCAGTTATCAACTAACTAAGTTCATTTGAGTTAGAGTCGTGATAAAGCAGTATTGTGTCCTTGTTATGTTATTCATGTCATTCATTCAGCTTTTTAAAGTCTCAGTCATATTTTAGATTATAGAGCACTGCATAGTTCAGTGCATATTTGAATCAACTGTGTATTGGTATGTCTATGCAATATTCAGCTACTGTAGGTATGTGTAGATAAAGTTGGATCTTTGTCTTTTGCTCTAAACAACTTTGTTTTCCACTATGTGAATTCTGAAATAGTGACCTCAATAAGTAGGTATGTTGTTGTATGTTGTAAATAAGAAGTAACATCATAACGTCAAAGTCAGAACTTATTTTCTGACAATTAAGTGATCTTGGTCTAATATTAATTTGGTCCAAGGAAGAGTGATTTTTCCTCTTGACTAGATGTTGCCCAGCAGAAATTGAGAACTATTTTCAACAGCTGTAGCTATATCTGTCTTAACAAAACAGTGTGTTCTTATTTAGGCCTTTAATCTTTTTAAATACCCTCTTTGAGATAAAATGCCACCTTAAAGAAGTTATAATGTGGAACCACTAGATGCCTATTCTATTCTTCTTCTCAAGTCATCAGACCAGATTCCATCCAATGATATTACAAGTATTTCGCTAATGCACAGCATTTAGTGAGGAGATTTAGCTGTATTGTTTTCTGAATGGATAGAATGTCTGTGTCACAAAAAATTCCACGTATCTGTTCATACTGGTTCCGTTTTGAATCTGTCTATGTAATATATTATCTTAGACTAATAGCATTTTGTGGAAATACAGGATGGGCCATAAAGATGGATCCATAGGCCATGGAACATATTTTAAAATGGTATTTTAAAATGTTGGTGTTAGTTAAGTGTCATATTATAAATATATATTTGGTATGCTTTGTGACTTTTATAATCCAAAAGGTACAAGTGTGTTTTTTATATGGCCCAACCACTAGTTTGAAGTGATGCGGTATGGTATGGTAATTATTCGGTATAGTTTATGTGCATGTGTGTTAGTGGGGTGTCACGTATAAGTGATGTGTTGTCTTCCTTTGTACATTCTCATTTCTCCAGTGTCAGCATTCACTGAAGAGTCTCCCCAAGTGAGTATAATGGGGAATTTATGAATTGATTTCCGAATTAATATATTTGACAAAAGACTGTAACGAAGTTTGGGCTAAATTGCACATTTGTCTTAAGCAAAACCACCTTAATAATTATCTTAAGTTGTGATTGTCTTTGCCCTATGTTATATTGTCTAATAATGTAATGAAATGAAATGAAATGTGTGTGTTTGTGTGTCTGCACTGTAAACCCGGATAAGTTAATACAACTCAAAACTTTTGATGTAACTGATTACGTCAATAGTTTTGAGTACATTAACTATATATTTTAATTAAAGTTAATTTAAAAGTTTAAGTACATGCATTTTGTACTTAAACTTTTAAATTAACTTTAATTAAAATATATAGTTAATGTACTCAAAACTATTGACGTAATCAGTTACATCAAAAGTTTTGAGTTGTATTGACAATCCGGGTTTACAGTGTGTGTGTACGTTTTTGTGTTACTCTTTTCTTTCAGTCGCTGATTTGTTCTACGACCCCTCGCTCCTTAAATCAGCCTACCTCAGGTGAGTGTCTGTCCGGTATCGCTGATCATCAATCAATATTGTCAGTGTTATCAGCTGATTCTTTCTAGCAGTTTGCCCTTGTGTGGCTGCCCTGAACTCAACCTTTTCTTTACTGCTCTTTCTTGGAATATCAACTGTCACAGTTTGGCTCAAAGCCATGACAAACATGAGAGACAACACGAGAAACAATAACATAGAATTTCTTAACAAAAATGTCTTAACAAAAACATTGTCGATCTACAGAAACGAAAGTAAGTCAAACAAAAGACAAAAACTGAGCTCAGCTGTCATCAGGTCTGCTGCAGGACAAGCCATCCCAGATAGCCCTCCCAGGTGGAGTGGGCAGAGAGAGAGAGTAACTCCAGCAGACTCTGTTTTAAACAGGATTCAGGATTTGGCTGGTTAGCTTCAGCCAATTAGCAAGGCACTTCCTCGTCGCCATTTTCCTGAAATTGCATCATATCAATCCCCGTTTTCTCCATGCTGATTGGTGGCTGCTCTACTCTCAGCTCATGCCGGAGGGTGTACCCAAAACTACATCACCATCCAGTTTTGAATACTAATGGCCCTTCCTCAATATAGCTTTCTGCTCTACCCCACATCACTCAGTAACATGGCACTTCATCGGCTAAGTAAAACAGGGGCATAAATAAGCCCCATTAAACTCCCCCCATGAAACAAAAAATTGTTCAATTTTGGCTGAATGTTCTTTTCCATTCAAATGAAAATGCCTTGCTCACTTCCTTCTTTCAGTTAGTAAGTTCCTCCTGGGTTTGAAAGGACAACCACACTGGATCTTAGCCTGGTAAACCAGCCTCTTGTACTTCATTTAGTACAGAGGGTCTGGCTGTGGTTTCATTGACATGGTTGTCTCGGGCAGCATCTTGCCTGACCAATCAGCAAACAGTTTCTGCCTCAAGGTGTAGACTCTGCTAAGGTTTAAAACAATTAGATCTGCCCTTACCCAATCTCTAACGTTTGGTTGTAACATATGCAATAAGCCTGGCTATAAGCCTGTCTACACACTACAAATGTTGCACAGTCGACATCATCGCTCACGAACACTCCCTCTGTTCGCTTATTGGTCAGGCAAGATGGTGCCTTAGACAACCATGTCAATGAAACCACAGCAAGACCCTCTGTACGAAATGAAGTGAAGTAACTGGGGCTGGTTTACCCGGCTAAATGGATCCAGGTATGGCAGTCAATCAGCTGAGGACTACCATCCTGCAACACACACACCCGACAAAAACGGGGACACCTATTCCCTTGGTGGAACACTGCGATCTGCAGAAAGAAAGTAGCACAGACACCAGTGGCAGAGGGGTCGTGACCCAACAAAGCCCTTACACAGCACAGCACTCTCCTTATCTATCCCCCAGTGGTCTCATCACTGATATCAGAACAGAACAGGCCTGACGTACTGTTGTGTAGATGTACCAAAGCGGAGAGCTTGTGACATGTAACTTGTTTAGCACATCTAACTACAAGTGTGTGATGCCTCAGAGTAAAATGTTATACATACTGGAATGTTTGGGGCATGTGTGTGTGTGTGAGAGTGTGTGTGTGTGTGTGTGTGTGTGTGTGTGTGTGTGTGTGTGTGTGTGTGTGTGTGTGACTACTTACCTTTGAGGGGATATCCACCCTGATAAAAGTTGTGTATGATTTATTGACCTTGTTTATGGTCTTAGTGCTACTGGGAGTTTAGAGCAAAGGTAAAGTGAGCTACACTGTACAGCTGTAAAGTATTGTATGTAGCATGTACTGTGGTCTCTGTAAAGTATTTTATGTAGCATGTACTATTTGGTCTCATTTGTTTGGCCTGGTTCTGGTTCTTTCTCAGCTCATGCCCTCAGGCCTGGTGATGTTACTCATCTATCAGCTCTCACCATACCTCACCTGGCTCAGTAAGCAACCCCCCTCCTCGCCTCTCTCTCTCTCTCTCGCTCTTTCTCTTTCTCTGTGTCTCTGTGTCTCTGTGTTTCTTCTTCTTCTTCTTCTTCTTCTTCTTCTTCTTCTTCTTCTTTTTCTTCTTCTTCTTCTTCTTCTTCTTCTTCTTCTCATGCTCTCTCTCTCTGTCTCTCTCCCTCCCTCTGTCTCTCTCTCTTTCTGTCACTCAGTTGTTCTTGACATAAGCAAATCAGGCAGTATTCTGGGATGAAATTACATAAGCACAGTTGTGAAAAGTTCCGTACACTGTAAAACCGGATTGTCAATACAACTCAAAACGTTTGATGTAACTGATTACGTCAATAGTTTTGAGTACATTAACTATATATTTTAATTAAAGTTAATTTAAAAGTTTAAGTACAAAATTCATGTACTTAAAATTTTAAATTAACTTTAATTAAAATATATAGTTAATGTACTCAAAACTATTGACGTAATCAGTTACATCAAATGTTTTGAGTTGTATTAACTTATCCGGGTTTACAGTGTAGCACTTTTCTGTCAGTTAAAGTACTTTGAAGTATTATGTTACTGATAGCTGCAGGTGCTAACCCTAGCCCAGTTTTATCTCCTTGGTTGTGATGGCTGTCAGGATCTGTCAGGGTCTGTGTAAGGGATCAACAGTAATGAGCTGATAATGAGAGCGTGTGGGTATGTGTGTAATCCTGCAGGTCGGACCTGTCTGATCTCATGGACAGGATGAGGGGTGAGTGCCTGTAGTTTCCGAACATAAAGATCCACATGCCTCAAATATGCAGTTATACATTAATAAACACGCAAAACATAGTCAGAAAAATGGTTGTATAAGTAATATAAGTAAAAGTGTGTTAGCCTTAGTATATTTAATATAAGCATAATAAGTGTTTATACTATGTTTATAGACAAATGAAGTTGGATATTTGCGCAAATTGTGTGTATGTGCATGTGTATGTATATATATGTGTGTGTGTGTGTGTGTGTGTGTGTGTGTGTGTGTGTGTGTGTGTGTGTGTGTGCTGCTGGGGGGTGAGGGTGGTGGGTGGTGGTGGTGGTGGTGGTGGGGGGGGGGTAGCCTAACTGTGGGTATGAGTGGACATAAAGATAATTGTGGTGTGGTGGTACATGCCACGTAGTCACTGTCCTGCAACCTTGAGTCTGGCCCTCATAAACCCAATAAAATAATGGGCAGAGAATACATAGCGATGCCTGAAAAGATAAAGGCCGCATCAGATACAGAGAGATGAGAGCGATTACATCTGGGAAAACTGTGCAGATTTTCTAATCTTGCTGGCACATAGTCCTTATACTGCTTTGCCGATACCACCTCATGCTGTGTACTTTTTGGCGAGCTGTCTATTTTCCCACGTCTGTAGATGGGATAAACCCATTGTCTTTATTTCTTGCTCGGAAGGTCACTCAGTTCACGACCTTGAAGTAATAATTGCCTTGAAGCCCTGAAGTAATAATTGATTTTCAAAGCCATTGATAAAAAGCTGTCTGCGCACTACTGTTTGATAGCTCTATCACTGGCACTGCACCAGCCATTTGATAACCCCTGTCTGCATTTGGCACAGGCGCCTCTGGCCTAAGTGCCCAGCTTGGCAGGAGATACCTGGAAAGCACACACACACACACACACACAGGATTTTTTGTAGCTCCCGTGTGTGTGTGTGTGTGTGTGTGTTAGTGTGTGTGTGTGTGTGTGTGTGAGAGAGAGACAGAGTGTGTGTGTGTGTGTGTGTGTGTGTGTGTGTGTGTGTGTGTGTGTGTGTGTGTGTGTGTGTGTGTGTGTGTGTGTGTGTGACAGTATTAGCAAGTGTTATTGAGTGAGTGAGTGTGGGTTAATGTTTTAAAGAGCATGTACTCAACTACAAATCAGGAAGTGACATACGTATCACTGTCTCTTTCCTAGAACTGATGTCTATGTTCAGCCCCAGTCTTATCAATCTGTCAAACGACAAGTAAGTCTGTGTGTGTGTGTGTGTGTGTGTGTGTGTGTGTGTGTGTGTGTGTGTGTGTGTGTGTGTGTGTGTGTGTGTATGTGTTTGGTCTATGTTCAAAAAGCTAGAGAGAATACTTAAAGCAACATAAAGATGGCTTAATTAACCATTAATTGAAACCCCAAACATGAAGAGTTCATATGCTGTTTTCCAGGTCTTGCTATGACAATGCAGAAGAAATCATTGAGTATCTCAGCAACCAACAGGTGTGTTGCTCCATTTAAAATGTCAAATGTCAACATCTGAACATCTACCAACGATTTGAAGTCTTACTTAATATTAATAGTGATATCAGTTAATTTGATTTTCATGTGTATAATTACATTTATGTAAACAGTACTATGTTCTGTGTATGTGTGTGTGTGTGTGTGTGTGTGTGTGTGTGTGTGTGTGTGTGTGTGTGTGTGTCTGTCTGTCTGTCTGTCTGTGTGTGTGTGTTTGTGTGTGTGTGGGTGTGTGTGGGGGTGTGTGTGTGCGTGGGTGTGTGTGTGTGTGTGTGTGTGTGTGTATGTGTGTGTGTGTGTGTGTGTGTGTGTGTGTGTGTTATTCCACCCACAGATGGATAACTGGAAGCTGGTGCTGCTGTTTGTGCAGATGGACAGCCTATGTGTCTGCCCAGAGCAGGTCAGACAGTCAACATCTACCTCACCCATCTTTTTGTGCTGCTATTTCTCCCAGTCTGTCTGTCCCCTCAAAAAACATGGGTTTGGAGTAAGAAAGATGTATATATTGGACCACCACAAAAAGAGGTGACAGTGGTGGCCATCACTACGATTGAGAAAACAAGCAAACAAACAAAAACATTACATCTGTGTTTTATTTCCAGGTTGATGAAACAGTTCATCAGGTAGAAAAGACACTCGAGTTCCTGAAATCTCAGGTTAGTGTCTGGTGGCACAAGCTATAATCATTCAAGGAAATCAGTACACTGTAAACCCGGATAAGTTAATACAACTCAAAACTTTTGATGTAACTGATTACATCAATAGTTTTGAGTACATTAACTATATATTTTAATTAAAGTTAATTTAAAAGTTTAAGTACATGAATTTTGTACTTAAACTTTTAAAGTTCACTTTAATTAAAATATATAGTTAATGTACTCAAAACTATTGACGTAATCAGTTACATCAAAAGTTTTGAGTTGTATTGACAATCCGGTTTTACAGTGTACACTGCAATAAATAGTCCATATGTCTCAGTCAGATATTTTAAATAGACTGTATGTTGATGCTCTATTTGTCTGTTTGCTCTTCAGCTGAAACAGACCATTGTCAGCGTGACAGTGTGGGATAAATCAGCCAAACCTGGATATCTGCAGCAAAACAGGTGTGCCTCCACCATGTACTCTGTTTTCTTCTATGGTATATCACATGCTGTTACGTTCTCATGTTTCAATAAGATATAATTTTGTTCAAACACTTATACACAACAACTATACTACTCGGGTCAGCCAACAGGCAGCTGCTTGGGGCTGCCAGGCCATTAATGGGCCTCTGAGGACTGGTGACTTTAAACTACAGCAGTGGCAGTGCAGTTTTCAATTCAAGTGGTGTGTTTTTGCTTGGGGCCTCAACAAAGTCCAGAATCGAGTTTTAATAGTTTGTAATCCTAATTATATTCTTAAGATGGTTTATCATAAAACAGGGGCAGAGTGATCACTGAATTGCTTGTTAGTAATAACGATGAGTCGTGTGGACATACATTTTCATCTTTCATTGTGTAATGCTGAAGCTGAAACTCTCTTGTGTTCACTGACAGAGTTTGTCCCTGCGATGACACACGGACTACGGGAGAACTGAGGCTGCTGAAGGCCATACTCCCTCAGCTCTTACAGGTATGTAACCTCCAGAGGCATAGCTGGCCAACAGGCAACACAGGCTACTGCTTGGGGCCCCAGACCATTAAAAGGCATCAGAGACCTTAAAACTACAACGGTGGCAATGCAGGTTACAGTGAAAGTGTGGGCTTTTGCTTGGGCCCTCAACGGAGTGTAGTTTCTCAGATCAGAAGCTATGGCTGGCACATGATGAACAGTGCTGTTACTTATCTGTCTCAGTAGGCAGATTTTACATTATATTACATTACACTTAGCAGACGCTTTTATCCAAAGCGACTTACAAAAAGGAGGACACAAGCTAACAGGGGTGTAGAGGAACACAGAGTAAGCAGACTACCTTCATACATACAAGGAGATGCATGTACCTACGTAAGTTTCCCAAAGCAGGGGCACTACAGACACACATACTTCCTACACAGGGAGAATTATACAAGTATGAGGCATCTAGGGAGAGAGTTGTTTTAGGCAGCTCCATGTATTTGGTCTTTATAAGGTGTAGCTGTCTGTTAGATCACTTGAAAACATCTCATTGTGTTCTGTTTTTCAGTTGTTATAATGGTATCATAGACATCCTGATTGTTAAAGTCAAGTGTGTTCATCATACATAATGCTTGAGCTTCACCTCACATGCATGGCTTTCCTCCTTACTTGATAGGACTCTCTACATCGCCACCTGGTGGACAAAAAGTATTACAGCGACAGGGACGATTTTACTGTTGTGCTGCAGAAGGCCCCTGTGTCTGCCGACCTCCCTGGAGTGAGTTGTGAAATACTGCATCATAAACTTCAGTTATCAAGACATGATAACACTGTCATAATAAAAAAAGATGTTTTTCTATGTTTATCTTTACTGGCTTGTCATTCATAACCGCCTTGTTGTCTTGTATCTTATAATGTCACTACCTTTTATGGTCTCTCTTTTATCTCTTTTCTTTCTTTTTATATTTCCGACAGAGTGGATCTGGACATTATAGTATGGATGAATCTCTCCACATGAACGAGTTGGCCCTACAGTTGTGGACTAACCTTGTAAGTCTTCCAGTTACATAATCCTAGCAAGAGCAGACATATGTCCATAACACTACTACAGCTACTCTGATCCGCATGTTGTCATGTGAACCCCCTCAGCTCCAGCCCACCGGGGAGCAACTGAAACCGGATGACAAAAACTTTAGGATCCCATGCCCCACTGAGGTTTGTGGACAGTTGTGTGATGTGATGATGCAGAAAACCTTATTTAATCCAGAGTTAGCTGTAAACCCGATAGAAAGAAGAGCCTGTTGACATTTGTTTATTTCAGAGAATGAACCCCTTTGCTCTTGTACTAACATGTTACCAACTAAACCAGATTTAAGTACCTTTCTAGGATACCCCTCAGGTGTAAACAGTTTTATTTACAACATTTGCAATAAACTTGTTGTGCACTAATATCTTGTGTGTTTTTTTTTTAACTCTTTTACTTAATCCTTTAGGTTCGTCCGTACTTAAGGACAGAGAGAAACTCCCCATCGGAGTCATATTCGAGTGCTGAGGCTCCAGTGACTGACCCAGTGAGTGTCAAATGTCATTTATAATTCACACGGGGTCACGTCATGTTGTGGCGTAATTGGTTTTGTTGTGACACGTGTCATGTTACAATATAAACTCAGTCAGTCAGTCAGTCAAAGTGTTGTGGCATCATATCGCTGCTGTTGGGAGAAAACCTCTTAAGGCTATTATTGATTATTTAGTATATTTGTTTTTCATAAAACAACCCTATAGGTCAGTCTTCATGTCAGTCTGTGACTTTAACATGCAAAGACATGACCATATGTCAATACAGTACCAACTTTAACAACACAATTGTTAGTTATTTAGAAAACATAAATGTTTTTCTTAACTTGCTGAAAAAAAGTAAGTTTACATATGAGTTATATATACGACGATATAGTAGCTCAGATAGTCTATACTCTATACTCTATTTTCTAAATGTTTTTTGTTCTGCATTAGTGTTGGTAATGTGCTACTGTGTTGGCTGGATTGTGTGTGTGTGTGTGTGTGTGTGTGTGTGTGTGTGTGTGTGTGTGTGTGTGTGTGTGTGTGTGTGTGTGTTTGTGTGCAGGTAATGGGAACTGAAATGCCCTGTGAGGAACGTAGTCCTTCTCCTGTTCCACCAACCTCTGGTGAGAAGGAAGACACACACACACACACACACACACACACACACACACACACACACACACACACACACACACACACACACACACACAGTTTAAGTAACAAAACAAAGTACAAGTGAAGTATTTTAAAAAATATTACTGGTAATACAGGCTTTGTCATGTCCAATGCGTTCTGTCTCTTCTCAGTACATGAGGTTCGTCCGGCTGATATAAGAGTGGTGGCGGCTGTTGGGGACTCACTAACGGTGTGTAGAGATCTGTTACATAATGTAAAAGTGTCTTATCTATCTATCTTAGATGTGTCTTAGGTGTGTCTTATCTATCTGTGTCTTATCTTTGCTTCTTTTTTGCATAGCATATGTTATGACTGTGTTGTTGTTAGATTTCATTGATACAGAGTTTTTTTTTTTGACATGCTTGGCCTATTGTACTGAGACACTGGGACTTCCTCTCCTTCTCTTTGTCTTTCTCTGTCTCTGTTTCTCTTTCTCTCTGTCTCTCTGTCTGTCTGTCTCTCTGTCTCCGTTTCTCTGTCTCTGTCTCTCTCTTTCTCTCTCTCTCTCTCTCTTTCTCTCTGGCTCTCTCTGGCTCTAATAGGCAGGTAATGGTGTGGGAGCCGCCCCTCATAATCTCCTCCAGGTGCTGGTTCAGTACCGTGGCCTGTCCTGGAGGTGAGACATCATAAAAAGAGGCGCCATCTTACACACCATCTCCTTAGGACCACTCACAGTGTTACAGATATGCATAATGTGATATGATATGATATGATATGATATGATATGATATGATATGATATGATATGATATGATATGATATGATATGATGTAATATTAGCAGTATACAGATGTGATACAACATAATCACAGTGTTACAGATATGCATAATGTGATATGATATGATTTTATGATTTGATATGATGTGATATGATGTGATATGATATGATATGATGTGATATGAGCAGTATACAGATATGATACAATATAAATGTGACCTTGATCTTTGAGGTCACATTTCCAATATTATCCTAGCCAACTAAATACATTTTCAGGCATAAGTCATTAACTGACAGTCAAAAAAATGCTGTTGTAGATTGTACTTTTGGTTTAGTTAACTACTGGTTTAACCTTCTTATTGTCTGTTGTCCTTCTCAGTGTTGGGGGAGACAAGAACATATCACATGTCACCACACTACCCAGTAAGTAACCTACACCAGCGTACAAATAACCCACTACAACCTATACTCAATGTCACCATGACACCCACCCCATATGCTATTCTTTGCTATACAGGTTCTCAGTCTGTCTATAGTCTCAGTCTGTCTATGTGACTCATTCTACCAAGAGTTTGACATTTCTTCCATACCTGCAGTATTCTACTAGTTTTAAGCATTTTAGCTTAATGACACAGGTCCAAATGTACAGTACATCTATGTAATACAATTTACAAATTTAGATGTAAATATCTATAATACATGTACTGTATGCAGAGAGGTCTGTAGACATTTAAATGAGCTGGGTTTTTAATTTAACAGAGTTTAATGTCGTTTTATTCAAGCTACTAAATTAAACTGACTGACTGTTCACAGACATTTTAAAAGAGTTCAATGCTAACGTGACGGGCTTCTCGGAGGACATTGGGAAGCAGACCTCCACTAAGGCCTTTCTCAACCAGGCTGTTGCAGGGGCTAAAGCCAAGTGAGTAATCTCATCATTGAAATGGATCTTATTGTCAACACCTGTATATCTGTCTACCTGCCTGCCTGCCTGCCTGCCTGCCTGCTTGCCTGTCTGTCTGTCTGTCTGTCTGTCTGCTGGTGTGTCTGTGTCTGTAATACGTATTCATCTTCATCTAACATTTATTTTCTCTTTAACCAGTAACCTGTTAGGGCAAGCTCAGGTCTTGGTGGAAAGAATGAAAACAGACTCGGTAAGAAAATACCATTTATCCTTTCAGATAACACACACAGTTTCACAGGCATTTTGAATGAAAAATGAATAAATAAAGGCATTGCATGTTTTTACATATACACTGAGCAAGGGTTTAGTTCATGTCCATGCATCCAGTCACTTTCAATTACATAACAGTTGCAATGAGTAGAGGACTCTGCCGTTTAGAACACCTTAGAGAGTTTCTGAAGTCTTTACATGTCATCTTTGTACCGTTGAGTAAGTACCGTTAAGTATGATTGAGTAACTAATGCCTAGAGAAGGAATGAAACCATACAGGCACACATAAGTGAATGTACCCACATCTGCTTGTCAGTATATATGTTATATAAAACTAAAAGCTTTTTCCTTCACCCAGCGTATTAACTTCCATACTGATTGGAAGGTCATCACCGTGTTTATTGGAGGCAATGACTTGTGTGACTCCTGCCAGAACGCTGTGAGTTTCCCCACTGACCATTACATGTAACCATGCCTTCAGGCTTCACCACAACTGGCTATCTTCTGTCCAATGACCTTGTAGATAATTCCTGTCACTGTCCTCTCTATACAGCTCTACTACTCTGCTGAGAACTTTGAGAAGTACGTCAAAGAGGCGCTGGACTATCTCCACAAAGAGGTCAGAAGATACTTGTGTTTAACAGCATGCCAACCTTGAGAAAAAACAACAGGAACTGAATGGACAGATGGATGGATGGATGGATGGATGGATGGATGGATGGATGCATGCATGGATGGATGGATGGATGTATAGATGGATGGATGGATGGATGGATGGATGAATAGATAGATGGACAGATTTACTCTGTTTGATATGCCAGGGAATTATGTTACATCATAAGGAATTCATTGCATATCTCCCAAAATTCACATAGATGTATACACTAACACAGCTCTCTCCCTCTCTCTCTCTGTCTCTGTCTTTCTCTCTCTCTCTCTCTCTCTCTCTCTGTCTCTGTCTCTCTGTCTCTCTCTCTCTGTCTCTATCTCACTCTCTCTCTCTTTCATGTGGTGGTTGTGCTGGGCGTCACACAGGTGCCGCGTGCCATAGTGAACCTGATAGAGCCCCTTCACATCCTCCCCCTGAGGAGTCTGCATCAGGACCACTCCATCAAGTGCCCCACCTGGCTGGTTGAGTATGTGTCCAATAGATCTCAACCCCTCAGCCCTTTCTTTCTCTCTTCTCTTTCTTTCTCGCTTCCTCTCTCTCTCGTCTTCCCTCTCTCTCTTTCTTTCTCTCTGTCTCTGTCTCTCTTTTTTCCTCTCTCTCTTTCTTTATTTCTTTCTTTCTCTCTTCCACTTTCTCTCATTCTCTCTCTCTCTCTCTCTCTCTGCCCTCCCCTTCCTCCCTCTCACTCTAGTAGGCAGATAATAGTGTGGGTGAATCCATTAATGATCTATAATGATGAGCTCTTCTATTCTACTCTCCCAGACATGCTCTTTTCTCTGTCTTTCCTTTCCCTCTTGCTATGTCTTACTTTCTTCCATTCTCCTAACTTCTGTTTCTCTCTGTGCATGTCTTACAATTACATGCTATACAAATGATACATGATATCTGCTTGGTTATGGTTTTGTATATCTGTTGTTTGTGAGCTCACTGCTGATGTACACTTGATCTCTGATGTACACTTGCTCTCTGATGTACACTTGCTCTCTGATGTACACTTGATCTCTGATGTACACTTGCTCTCTGCAGTATTCTCTGCCCCTGTGTCATCACCCCCTACCAGAACTCAGAGGCTGAACGGAGGCTGGATGATCTCAACAGACACTATCAGGTGATTATAAAAAAGTTTGAAACAACAAAGTCCCTTGGAACGACTGTTGGTAGGGGAACATAGTAAAAACAGAAAGTGGGAAAAAGGAGTCTAAGCCTAAGTCTAAGCACTTTTTTGGCTACAGACCCTGATGAAGGCTGTATGACCAATGTGCGTTGGTTTTTAATGCTGTAGCCCACTAAATAAAGGCCTTTTGGAAGAATTTTGTGAATCAGCTGAGTGCCTGGACTTCGATTGTTCCCTTTTCCAAACTTTCTGTTTAGACATTGCCAGATATTGTAGTTGAGAATGATACCTGTTCCCTCCACTGTAGAGCTTTGAATATGCACATTAATACAGTGTTTACACAGCATTATTTTCAACTGCCTTTGATTCATTTAGGGACCACAGGTGTAAAAGTACTAAAATGTTTGTTTTAGTGTTATGTTTATCTGGTTAATGAACTCATAGCTATATATTTATTATTATTCATTTATGTTTTTACATATACTTTTTATTTGTGTGTATGATAATGTGCTATATGAAAAAATGAACTTGAACTTGATACAGTGAGTTTGTGTATCCTCTGGGTCTGTAGCGGTCCCTCCATGACCTGATTGAATCTGGGCGCTATGACGAACATGACAACTTCACTGTAGTCATACAACCATTCCTAAGGGATGTTATAGTTCCCCTGCTTCCGGTGAGACATTCATACATATACACACCCCACCTCTCTATCTATCTTGCTCTCTCTCTATGTCTCTCTCTCTCACGCTCTCTCTCTTTCTATCTCACTCTTTCTCTCTCTTTCTTTCTTTTTCTCTTTCTCACTGTCTCTCTCTCTGTCTTTCTCACACACACACACATGCATGCACATGCACACACAACGCATGCTTGCGCACACACACACACACACACACACACAGATGATTATTACCTACATGATCAACTTCACTCTGTAATTATCCATCTTGCCCCCATTCTCAGGACGGGCGTCCAGATCGCTCCTATTTTACTCCTGACTGTTTCCACCTGAGCCAGAAGTCCCACACTCAGATGGCCCGAGCACTGTGGAACAACATGGTAAACAATTCATTGTACTGTAGATCCTTATGTGTGTATGCACACATGTGTGTGTGTGAGTGTGTGAGTGTGTGTGTGTGTATGTGTGTGTGTGTTTGCCCAACCGTATATTACAGATGCGGTGTACAAGTGAGTGTGTGTGTATGTGTGTGTGTGTGTGTGTGTGTGTGTGTGTGTGTGTGTGTGTATGTGTCTTAATGCTGTTTTTCTCTGGTTCTACTTCAGCTGGAGCCCCTGGGCAGTAAGACTAACACTCAGGATTTCGCTAACGGCCTTGACCTCAAGTGTCCCACCCAGGTAAGCAGGTCATTCCTTGTCATGTATCCTTGTGTCCTTGTATCCTTGTAGCCTTGTATCCTTGTATCATTCAGAACACAGGTTACACTTTATCAGGACAAACAGCTACAGGGCAACTTCCAGGGCAACTTAGCCAGCATTAAGCATAATGAGGCAGTGGTTGTTGATGTATACTTCTGAAATAATTTCTGTTATTTTTTGTCATTTCTTTGCTAGTCTTTGCAAGATTTTTTTTCTGATCACTGTGTCCATTCACAGAGCTCACCATTCATAAGTACGTACAAAAACAGCAACTACACCTACCGAGGCCCCAAGCCACCACCCCCTGCAGTCGAGGTGAGTTTTTTTAATGGGCATTTAGTTTATGTTCTTTAAGTGTATGAGCATGCCCTAGCCTGGGCCCACCCATACTGCCTGTGACGCTGCATAGAATTTCACGTTGAAGTCAGTCTGGCCAACCGGCCTATTTCCGGCTGTTCCTTTGCCCCTGACACAGGGAACCAATGAAAAATGAGCTTATGCATATGTAACTGGAATCAGTGGTCTGACTGGTAATTAGCTTTGTCCAGTATACAGAGGCATTTGATAGATGCCCCTTGCCCCTGCCTCTGAGAACTTATTGTCTTTAGGATCTTTGCCAGACCAGGCTCTGTCTAGGTATGCCCATGACTTGGCATGTGAAACGGTTTCTCTTACCTTTCATACCACAACCCAACACAAGGTGGCACAAGACGTCTCTGTCATTAATCCAGTTTTATTTACAATGTACTTAACATTTTATTAGACAAAAAATGACTGAATGTATTACTGAATTCATTTAACATCAATATCTGCATTGAAATTATTATGATACACAGAACAGAGTCTGCTTAATATAATTGAATTGAAATTAGCCCATAATCTATCCCAAAAGTTATAATTATGCAGTTGATCTCAAAAAGCTCAAAAAGCTAATCTTCTGCTTGAATATTCTCAATCCTCCAGGACTGGGGCAGAGATTTCTCCTGCAAACACGTGGCTCCATCCACCTCTATTCCCAGATCAGGTACGAGAAGCAGAACACATCAGAGCAGAAGCGAATGTAGAAATAAAGGGGAGGGGGGTGGTATAGACGAGGAGGCAGAGGAGGAGGAGGAGGTGAAAAAGGAACTGATTACATAATAGTCTATATTTATCAGGAAACACATCAGATATGCACCCACGTTCTTGGGTATTTACACACATCCTCGCCATCCTTTTGTTTCAATCTGTGACACTAAGTGAGGATGATCACCACATTAGTCAGTATCTACTACTAACTAAGAATAGTACAGTATCTACTACTAACTAAGAATAGTACAGTATCTACTACTAACTAAGGGTAGTACAGTATCTACTACTAAGTAAGGGTAGCATGGGCAGTAGAGTATGGACAGCAGTTGTGTGTGATGTGGTGAGCAGCTTGTGGTATTTGAATGATATTTAAATCATCTTATTTCTCTCCTGTAGTTCACAAACTGAGGCCTGCTGACATCAAAGTGGTGGCCGCATTGGGTGACTCCATTACAGTAAGAGAGAGAGAGAGAGAGAGTGAGAGAGAGACAGAGAGAGACAATGTGTGTGTGTGTGTGTGTGTGTGTGTGTGTGTGTGTGTGTGTGTGTGTGTGTGTGCGTGTGTGTGTGTGCGCGCGCAACAGTTTACACACAAATATGCCCGACGTGTAACCTGAACATTCTTTCATCAAGCATTAATGGGGCCATTAGTGGGAGCTTAGACACCTACTGAGTGATCCCTTTGAAATGAGCTTCTCTTCATCTCCTCCTGTCTCTGTGAATGCTGATGAGCTCTTTGTCCAGGCTGGTCCATTCAGCATGTCTGTGTCATGGCATACCCCTTGCCTGGGATGATATGTTTTATTAAAAGTGTGTGTCTCCTCCTGGTTACCATAGGCTGGACGTGCGGCCAAGGCGAAAACCTACAATGACCTCAAAAAAGACCACAGGGGAATATCTTGGAGGTGAGCATGAAGTAATAGTTTACTGTACACACACGTACACAACTGCATACACAAATATCAATACTCGTGCTCACCAATAGTTTATAGATGTATTGTTTTCATAATTATGGGTTCACAATTTATTTTTGGTTGGTAAAGAGAACCTTTGTTTGTGTCTTTTTACAGTATTGGAGGTGACAGTGACTTAAAGACAATCACTACTTTGCCAAGTGAGTGGAACCTTGATAACAATGCACTATCCTTCCTGATATTAAAACTTCTACCCTGCACAATCTTTCCTAACCGTTGTGTGGTACAGTAAGTCTTTGTTCCACTCTAAATAACACAAATTGCAACCCCCTTATCCTCTCATCCCTGTATTCTTCTGTGTCTCTTAGATATCCTGAAGAACTTCAACCCCTCTATCCAAGGCTTTTCAAAGGGTCAAGGACCACTACAAAAAGGCTTCAACATGGCTACCTCAGGAGCTCAGGCCTTGTAAGTTGAGTGTGTGTGTGTGCTTGGCTTATGTTCAAAACATTCGGTCTTTCTTTCTGTCTTTCTTTCTTCCTTTCTTTCTTTCTTTCTTTCCTTCCTTCCTTCCTTCCTTCCTTCCAGACCATTCACATTTTGTTTTCTTAAACAGTGACATCCCAGAGCAGGTCAGGTCTCTCATACAAGCCATGAAAAACAACAAGGTAGGTCTCCTTCTTTTATTTTGGTGAAACAGAATGAAACTTTAAAAAATACATAATACCCTAAATAACCTACCCATAAATAGTCCAAATAATAGAAACATAATGGACAATTACATTAATGGACCTTGAATTATTGGAAATAACTGATAATAACTGACTTTGCCTTACAGAAGGTAAACTATGCTGAAGACTGGAAGCTGGTCACACTGTTTGTTGGAGTCAGTGATTTGTGTCACTACTGCAAAAGCCAAGTAAGCCCTGATTCCTCTTTATTTCTTGCTCTGCCACCCCGCTACCCCGCCTGCCTCCCCACACACACACACACACACACACACACACACACACACACACACACACACACACACACACGTGCGTGCATGTACGGTTACCCGCACACACACATACACACACGCACGCACACGGACACACACACACACACACACACACACACACACACACACACACACACACACACAATCACCTTTGTAGAAAAATACACCTACATTCAGAATATTGCACATTTTTTGATTTTATGATTTTGCTACATAATGATTTGATTTTATGACTCTTTATGACTCTCTGTACAGAATAATCTGTCATCTAAGAACTTCACTGAACATATTATGGACAGCCTGGACCTCCTCTATGCTGAGGTGAGAGCCTAATGAGTCTTAAAAACATACCAGATTGTAATGAGTGTAATGGGGCAGAGGTTTTTAAAATATTGAAGAAATGAATGGCCTTTTCATCACTGGAATTTCCTGTCTCTTTTAAACACACACACACACACACACACACACACACACACACACACACACACACACACACACACACACACACACACACACACACTGTCATATTTTCTGTTTAGGTGCCACGAGTTTTGGTTAACATCCTTGAAGTTCCACAAATTGACTTACTGAGGAAAATCACCAAAGGGACTCTGACCTGTGCTTTCCTTCCAAGGTAAGGTGTAGAGGCATAGATTCATAGATTCAGAAATTTCTAAGATTATTGCACAAGTACAAGGGCATTAAAACTAGTTTGGTTCAAAGTAATGTATGAAAGTGCACATTTTTATACGTATGTGTGTGTGCATGTGTGTGTGTGTACAGGGAGACATGTCCATGTGCGGTGTATCCTGATGAACAGTCCCCAGACCTTATGGAGTTAAAGAGGGTTAATGTGGAGTACCAGGTAACATCCAGACCGGAAACATTGCACGGCCAAAGCTAAACACATAAACACCCCTTCAAAAACAGCATTACACTATTACTGGATCTGTTGCTATGTCACTTCCTCATTTGTATAGACTACCACCAGTATCAGTTTAGCCATCTGACTATTAGTCATCCGTCACACAAAACAAAATGTCTCAAAATCAAAGGCCCACAGTAATTTATCTTTACGTTTAGCTTGTTTTTTGATATAATACTACTAATAAGTGCTTCGATAGTTTGTGAAAAAAGAGCACAAAACAAACTGTGCTCTGACAAATACTTTCAGCTACACAGTGCTGTTATGGAGAATTTTAACCAAGGGGCTTTAAAGAGCTCAATCCTGGGCATACCAGGAGCAAGCATACAGGCACAGGGGCATTTGCTCCTTGGGTATTTTTTGTTGAGGCAGAACCAAAGCTTATGAGGGGAGTTTTTTTGCTAAGGCTGTCAGGGTGATCTATCAAGGTCCAAGTCACTGATAGGTTGTGGCAGCAAACCAGTTCTAGGGCATGCTTCTCTATTTTCATCATGGAGGAGGACTCGTGAGATGTTCTTGGGAGGGGGGTGGAGAACAAGAACACAAAGCTCATTAACAGCTAGAGTGAAAAGTTGGGTTTTAAGTAGCGGCTTTAAGAAGTCCACTGAGTCAGCTTCTATGGGTTGTTGTGACAGCGCATTACAGATCCGGAGGGCGTATTGTGTGAAGGCCGCTCGTCCAATCTTCATGTTTGTATCTTCTGTGTTTTCTTCCACTGTTGATTTTCCCAGGCTGCTTTGGAGCAGCTGGTGTCTGGGGGACGCTATGATGAGCGGGAGGACTTTGCTGTGGTCTTGCAGCCCTTCTTACAACACGCTACAGTGCCTCTGGTCAATGTAGGTATAACGCCTCATTAGGCCAAATCCACACATCCAACTACACACACAAAGACATAGACATACAGTATGTCACATAAGTGAGTACACCCCTAACATTTTGTACTTTTTAAATTATATCTTTCCATGGGAGAAGTCTAAAGATATAATACTTTCCTACAACGTAAAGTAGGCAGTGTACAGCTTATATAACAGTGCAAATTTGCTGTTCCCTCAAAATAACTCAACAAACAACCATTAATGTCTAAACCACTGGCAACAAAAGTGAGTACACCCCTATGTGAAAATGTCCAAATTGTGCCCAATTAGTCATTTTTCCTCCCTGGTGTCATGTGATCCATTAGTGTTACAAGGTCTCAGGTGTAAATGGGTAGAAGTTGTGTTAAATTTGGTGTTATCACTCTCACACTCTCTCATACTGGTGATTGGAAGTTCAACATGGCACCTCATGGAAAAGAACTCTCTGAGGATTTCAAAAAGAAAATTGTTGCTTTACATGAAGATGGCCTAGGTTATAAGAAGATTGCCAACACCCTGAAACTGAGCTGCAGCACAGTGGTCAAGACCATACAGCGCTTCAAGACGACAGGCTATACTAAGAACAAGCCTCGCCATGGTCGACCAAAGAAGTTGAGTGCATGTGCTCAGCATTATATCTTATAATCTATCTATCTATCTATATCTGTGTCTTCAAAATAAGCCTAAGAGTGCTGCCAGCATTGCTGCAGAGGTTGAAGAGGTAGAGGGACCGCCTGTCAGTGCACAGACCATACGCTGCACACTGCATAAAACTGGTCTGCATGGCTCCGCCCAGAAGGATGCCTCTTCTGAAGATGATGCACAAGACAGCCCGCAAACAATTTGCTGAAGACAAACAGACTAAGGGCATGGATTACTGAAACCATGTCCTGTGGTCTGATGAGACCAAAATAAATGTATATGGTTCAGATGGTGTCAGGTGTGTGTGGCGGCAACCAGGTGAGGATTACAAATACAACTGTGTCCTGCTAACAGTCAAGCATGGTGGAGGAAGTGTCATGGTTTGGGGCTGTATGAGTGCTGCCGGCACTGGGGGCCTACACTTCATTAAGGGAACCATGAATGGCAATATGTACTGTGACATACTGAAGCAGAGCATGATGTCCCCCCTTTGAAACTGGGCCGCAGGGCGGTATTTCAACATGGTAACGACCCCAAGCACATCTCCAAGATGACCACGCCTTGGGTGAGGGTGAAGGTGATGGACTGGCCTAGCATGTCCCCAGACCTGAACCCAATTCAGCATCTGTTGAGCATCCTCAAACGGAAGGTGGAGGAGCTCAAGGTCTCAAGCTCAAGGTCAGCTGCATGATGTCGTAATGTAGGAGTGGAAGAGGATTCCAGTGACTACTTGTGACGCTCTAGTGAACTCCATGCCCAAGAGAGTTAAGGCAGTGCTGGAAAATAATGGTGGCCACACAAAATATTGACACTTTGGGCACAATTTGGACATTTTCACTTAGGGGTGTACTCACTTTTGTTGCCAGTGGTTTAGACATTAATGGTTGTTTGTTGAGTTATTTTGAGGGAACAGCAAATTTGCACTGTTATATAAGCTGTACACTGCCTACTTTACGTTGTAGAAAGGTATTATATCTTAAGACTTCTCCCATTGAAAGATATAATAAAAAAAGTACAAAAATGTTAGGGGTGTACTCACTTATGTGACATACTGTATGTGAAATAACAGACTTTTCTAGCTTAAAACACACACACACAAACACACACACACACACACACACACACACACACACACACACATGTTCTGAGACGAGTACACAATAATATATACTTACACCTCTACATCCACACAGGAGGGACAGCCTGATCTGAGTTACTTCTCCTTGGACTGTGTTCACCTCAGTGAGAAGGCTCACTCTGAAATGGCCACTGCACTCTGGAACAACATGGTGAGCAGGCAATAAACACCATAGCAAACATAAGCCACGGTCTATGCTCTCGTCTCGGGTGTCCAGTGCATCATTGCAGATGCATGTAGGTGACCGATGTCTGAATGTGTTCACAGCTGGAGCCAGTGGGCAGGAAGCAGTTTTTCACCAACTTCACGTATGACCGCAGCAAGATTCACTGTCCCTCAGAGGTAAGACAAACCCACAGTCTTCTAAGGGTTCCATGAGTGAGACATAACCGCTTTACTCTATTCAGTGTTTCACCTTTTCTTAGTTTGTCTGTTGTTTTTATATTTCAACTCAACAGACCTTCAACTTTTTACACACACACACATGCATGCAGGCATGCACACACACACACACACACACACACACACACACACACACACACACACACACACACACACACAGATACACACACACACACAGACACAGACACGCACACACAAACAGACACACACATACAATCCTCATCTGCTGCTCTTGTCTTTACCAGGTTCAACCGTTCATCTTCACCCGCTACAACAGTCAATCCAACCCAGGCCCAGCCACAACCCCAGCCCCAGCCACAACCCCAGCCCCCACTACCATCATCACCACTGGTGCTCCAGTGCCACTGTGCCCAGCCTCTGTGCCTGTCTGGCTGCCAGTGGTCCTGGCCATCATAGGCCTTCTGATTGGCTGGGGAGTCACCTGGATGGTGTTTGCACGGCGACAGAAATGGTTGCAGAGACAGATGAAACAGAACATAGATGAGAAAGAGAAACAATGGAACAACACAGACAAAAAAGAGAGGTTGTAACATTCACTCCAACATTCTGTTTCTGCACTCTGTTCTCTTGCCCTTGATGAGCATAAGGATGATATTGGTTAGGTCGTTTTATTGGTGCGTAGATGACTTACCTTGGTCAGCTATATGACATCAAACCTATCCATCCCAAATGAAATACAACACCATCGCATACTGTATGTGTATTATCACAATACATACTTATAATATGTATATTATACAACAACAACATGTGATGTTATGTAGCACTTTTTAAGACACCCACAACACCTACATGTACTGTTGCACTGGGGAATTACAGAAAAGATAATACAGAAAGGTTAGCATAAAACCTTCACGAGCTCATGTAACAGTATGCATCAACAGTGTTTATGGTTATTATTATTAGGATGTTGGAGTACATTGATTGTATAGACAACTGTCATGTTAAAGAGAATTTCAATTTATTGTTTCAACAGTTTACCTACAAAATAGGCTTTTAATGAAACTCTGTGGAGTCATCATAGGCTTTGTACTAAAACTACTATAGTTTTAGTACAAAGTCTATGATGACTCCACAGAGTAGGACTATAGAATTATCGTGCCACCCACAGAAGGATATACAGAATGTAGGCCAATTATTGAACGGATCCCACCTGAACACGTGCACGCACGCACGCACACACACACACACACACACACACACACACACACACACACACACACCAAACTACTGTTATGTTATACATCAGAATTAAAACCTAATTAACCTATTCCACATGCATGGTCTGTGTAATTCCATTTACGCCTATGTGGGCCAGAGAAATGTTTCATTGAGTTGTATTGTAATGCACAATTTTAGTCATGCTTTTGTACATGGTGGCCTACTGGATGGGAGGCTTTTCCCTAAGGCCACATTTTGTAAACCTTATAGATTATTTATGAAATAGGCCTAGGCCTATTATACATAATTGTAATGTTTTGTATGACACTTTAGAAATGTTTGTAAATTATGTTCGAGCCCTGGTGGCTAAGTTATTAAAATAATTAATTCTGAGTTCTGTCTTTCTTGTCATAACCAGACAATGTTGTCACGCAAGCCACTTACAGGCTATGTTAAACCTTGGAACAATGGATCTAGTTTTAAGTTAAATGAAAGACTCAACTGACCAATTCACTGAAAAGCTTGTTGAATTCTCAGAAGGAAACATGAGATCTAAACCTTATCTTTTGAAAGGGAAACATGATATAGACCTTCCTGTGTGCAATGAAAATGACCTGTTAATTTTTGATGAGCCATAATTGGTGTTGACAGGCTGATGTGATTACTCTGCAATTCAACACACAGCAAAATAGACACACAGCAGTTCCTCAGAACACATTTACAGTATTGCGTTTGACAGTTAATGTTACAATGTTGCTGTATTCTTAAACGTTCTTTAGGCCTTCCTAACATCCACAGTTCAGGTATTAGCGTTTTGGGACATACTGCCTGCGTTTTTATTTATCTACTGGAAAGCAGATCAGGAGCACCATACAAGCGTTGATTTGTAGCCTATTTAACCGTCTATAAATAAATGAATCATGCATTTAGTTTCCCACAATATAAACAGGCATGTCTACATCACATTTGCAAAGCCTGTAGGGCAAGATAACGCACATGTTTCTTAATTGCACACACGTCTAAACGCACGTCTTCCCTTGAACAATTTTGCAAACAGATCACCACACATAAAGACAGAGGGAAGCTATTTACTAAGCATTTTGTCCTCTGGTATGACAGTCGCCCCCTGGCTGTAAGCACGAGAATCGCAATTCTTTGCTGTTCTTAACAGAAGATGGCGGAGGGTGAGCTCAACGTTGACAGCATCATCTCCCGACTCTTGGAAGGTAATGTACATCGTTTTTTAGCAACGTTTCACATTAATATTTCGACTGAAAGTTTGCTATAGACTGGTATCATGAAAGGACGTCCCTAAACATTTGGCGTTATTGGACATGCAAGTTACGTTAGCCTCTGAGATCTGTTTTTGTTAGCCAACGTTAGATGTGGGCAAAGTACAGTTTGCTAGCCTGTGGCTGGCTAACTAGCCTGGTAGGTTGACAATATTTTTGTTTTGCTAAGATCAAGGAAATTAAAGGTTATATGACGTGCGTGTTGCAAAGAAATGGACTCTTTCGGGTTACACAGTTGTGACAAACTGCCAACTACCAAGTCTTTTGGTAACGTTAGCATGTTCGTTTTAGTAGTCTGCGTTCTTACCCAGCCGTCAAGCTAGCTAGCTAACGTTATCATTGTCGTCAAGCCAGCAGCTTTCCCTTGCCTGGTTTTTGTCAGATGTTTTGGACTGCGTTCAGGCGATCGACTCCTACCTACAGGGGCTTAGAGTAAATGGCTGTCATTTTAATAGGGTTAACATCGGCATAGAGACTATTAAGTATATGCTTAAATAAATAGCTGTTTTACTGTAAAGAGATTGCATTTGCTAACAGCTTCAGGTTGGGTCAGGAACCATAGCGGGAGCCTGCGAACACACCCCCACATTACCATTTGTAGAGATGTGTGCTGCAGGTTGCAGCTATGGTTTCTACCCGCGATTAGCAGGGCGATGTAGGCTTTGAGGAAGGCGGCCTTGCCCACCACCCTCGTCACATCGTTATTCTGTGCACGACCACAAACCTCTCTGTAAATAGCATTGCCCATCACGAGGGTTATTGCTGCATTCTGTTGGTACAGGTGTAAGCTAAACCTGTAAGCCTGTAGTTCATATTGTTACCTTTTATATGTGAATAAGCCTGCATATTGTTGTAATAAGACAATTGCTACAGCACAGGACCAGCTCTGTGGTGATGCCTGCTTGTCACTAGGCTGCACAGAGAGATGATATAAACGTGTGACCGCCGAAATACTCGTACGTCTGTGGTCGTGCTATGTATTTTTTCCTCCCTTGTAGCTATTGCAAGTACGCGTTTTGGTAAAAACTAAGAAGGAAGACATATTGGAGTTTACAGAGCAATATTTGCGACTGTGACTGAGAGAGCGATAGAAATGGGAAACGAGAAAAGCAAAACAAATAGGAGAGACTGGTTGAGTGGGAGACTACGTAAATCCACTCATTTGTATATATGACTCTCTGTCCCACTTGGAACAAAATACACGCACATCAGTGGCAGCCACCTGCTACTAACTCTCTCTCTCTCTCTCCCTCTCTCCCCCTCTCTCCCTCCTCCCCTCCTTCGCTCTTCCTCCCTCCCTTACCTCCCTTTTTCACTGTGTATTTCTGGCATGAAAGTGTGTGTGTGTGTTCGTATGGATGTGTGCAAGGGCTAGTACCCTTGAACAGGTGAACGTTTTGACCTTTTGTTTGAGAGATGAACACATGCAGTGCAGGGAGACAACCAGGCCCTGACAGGCAGGAGTGCTGCTCTTCACTCTCTTTATTTTGGGATCTTCAGAGGTGTGTGTGTGTGTGTGTGTGTCAGAGCTGGTGGCTATTTTAAAAGGTACAGCACTGGGAATTGAGATTCTGAACATTGGCAGGCCTAGTTTAGTGTAGGCTATATTGTGCACATCGCTGCTGCTGCTTTTAGCAGGAATGGGATGAAGATGTCCTTGTGAGCCGTCTCCTGCCAAAGGTCACCCGCGTTCATCTGTGAAGCACCACATAGAGGGGCTCTCTAAACTGAGGCAGTTGTTTGCCTCTGTAAAAACAAAACACAGCTGTGGTTCTCCATGTGCGATGCCACCTTTCCTCTTTAGCGTGGGAAAAGAGAGCGATGAACTGGCTGTGGACCTTGGTAGTGTGCTGAAGAATGCACACATAATGTTTGAGCAGGTTTGCTTTGGAAGAGTTTACATCATCCACCAGAGTAGGCTGAAGGTTAAGTTACACCCTTTCCATAAAATGTCAAATTTTGTTCAAAAGCATATTATTTGGTACATGGCAGTGATGTTATGGTATTTAAAAGAAAACAGGGCATCTGGTTTAAGACTCTTTATTTCCTTCATTTTTCTTTTGACTCACTCCTGAGTCCTGAAGGAGATGTGAAAACCAGCCCATGAGCAATAATAGTGCAGTGTACTCAGTGACTCTTTCAAGCATAGGCTGCTTGCGCTGTAGGCTTGGGTTTCAGCTCATCAGACCAAAGCTTATTAGTAAGCTTAGGCACCGTGACTTACGGTCCACCTCAGGAACACACAGTCAGCTGTGGCAGTGGTCTGCAAATAATAATAATAAAAATATAGCCGCAAGCGGCGATGACGGGCCCTCGCACCTGCGGTGCAGGGACGTGGCATGCCGCCCCTCTCAAATGTGTCCTCTATGTCACAAATGCATTTATTGTAGAGATCTGATATGTGAATGCTAAATCATAGGAGCTTTATATTGTCTACTGGGAGTACGTGTATGTAGAGAAAATGTTCTTTAGAAAAAAGGTGTAGTGCAATTATCTTTGTGTTTGCATGTGTGTGTGTTAAAGGGAATTTTTTTGTGTTTGTGTGGGTGTGAGAACAGGAACGGAAGGAGGGCGACAAGAGTACAATGGCATATGAGGATGGTTGCGTGAAACACCAGAAGTGTATGGGGGTGTTGATAGTAGTGGATCATAGGAGAATATTGTTATAAAGTTTTCATTCAGTTTATGTGTTTGCTTAATATTGTGTAATAAAAGTGTGTATTTTGTATAAGGCAATGGATCGCACAGAGGATATACATACTGTAAAATACACATTCAATCAATATTCAAACACTAACACACATCGGTGGGGAGTCAGACAAAAGTTAATTCTCAAAGTCTCCCACATACTCGTGAAAGTAGGCTATGACTTGAGGAGCTAGCAGGGAGCTAGCCACAGCAGCAACAATAGCGACAGTAAGCTGTATTGTCAACATTTAAACGATTGCTACACAGTTCTTACATATTTGTACATTCCATTACAAAGTTGCAAAATGGCATCTAATGGGGACACACGCACCAGTGTGACAATAAAGAGTTTGTCACATACACCTACCTAAAAGAATAAATAGACGCCGTTTGTGAGTAGGCTATTTTACTCTGTATCGTAAGCCAACTGAAAAATCAGCGCAAACCCACAATTTAATGCCTCGTGCGTTCTACCCTCAAATAGAACACTTGACAGCTAGAATTAAATTAAATGGGCGTGTCTGTAAATACAGGAAAACACTGTGGCACCCCCAAAATAAATATTAAAATGTACTATGTGCCACACAATATGTACTATGTGCCACACAATCAGGCTAAGATAGCTACCCGCACGTTCCAAGCTTGCCAGTCTTACTTTGAACCGAAGCAAAACAATACAGTTATCAGTGTACTAAATCCACTTGAACACGTTAAAGTTTTAACAGATTAGTTAGGCTTCCTTACATGGTCGGAAGCTCACCTGAAAATACATAATGGGCAGCTTTTAGGAACACTAATACAGGAGTGGCAAGATCTTGTATTTCACGAACTCTGTCTGCATGATATGTTTTCAGATTTAATACCGGGGTTAGCCTACAGCGCCACCCTGTGTCGTTTTCCAGTAGTGCTAGTAGTGAGTTTCATGAAAGAAGACCAAAAATTGCGCTTAAAACGCACATTCACGTCTTCTCGTTTTCCTTGTTAAAACCGTATGCATGACTTCAAAGTTTAACAATTTGAGTAGCAGTATTATAATCACTTCTACAAACCGATTGAGTTTCGCTGAGATTGGACAGCACAACTGTAAGATATTTGCATTAGAAGTAGGCCATAATATGGAACCTGTACCGCGCTAACCGGTAATGTTTAGTCATGAGACGAAAAAAGCAGCTACGGATATCAGTTAGTGGGAAACTATTATAAAATGACGAACGGTTTGATATGGAAAATATCAAATAAACCCGAATATATTGTAAAGTTACAAGGAAATAGTTCATTATTATACCACTGCTTGCTGGAATTCCCCATTGTGAAATGCTGTTTAAATAACGTAGAAGTTTTTTCCACATGTTCACCGTAATAAAAATTACTCCCTGAACTCCCAGATTAGACTAGAGTTGATGGCTACAACTAACACAAGTCTGGGAAAGCATTTGTTTTATTCGAGCATATTGCAACGCTTAAAAGTAGATATTGAACCATCGCCTGTGCATCTTACCAGAGGTGCGCACAGCACAGCGGGTATTTGCGCGTCTTACTGGAGAGGCGTCGTGGCGAGCAGATCATTCTGCTTCGGTTTTGGGAAGTTCTCTTCATTTCCCTATCGTTTTATTAAGAATGAATTATAGATTGCTATATATTTGAATTATGTAGGCTATTGTATCCCCGCGTGCTGCAACAGCTCGCTGTGTTTGTTTAGCCGAGTCTGCATGGCTGTAGCCTCAGGACTGTCGTTGTCTTTGAACTTGGCTTGTCATTGTTGATTCTGAATTTAGACGATGTGAAGGAGGTGATCTAAAATAGCCTTTCGTTGACATGTCGGAACGGTGGGTTTCATTTTTTTGGAACAAAGAGATCTAAGTCTTGGCCTTCGGAGAAACGCTCCCCTTTGTACGTGGTCTGTAAGCGTGAAGCATCGTCTGTGAGTGGACGGATCTGTTAACATGCATACAACTCACCGGACAAACATCGGACAGAAACCGCCCCCGCAGAATGAAATTATCCATCTCCGAAACAGTACAAATAAAACAGAACTTATAACATTGTAGTTAATATCCTAGCAAGCCAGCAAAGCGTAGCATCCAGTTCATCTATGCTCACTTCGTCAGGGCTAGCAAGGAAGCTAACCTTCAGTCAGCTGTAACACGCCAGCCCTTCTATGGTCGCTTCGTTTATTTCTTTCACTAAGTGAAGCAATATTTCGTAGTTTACCAATAACATATAGTAAATATATCATGGCAGGGCTTTGAAATATCAGAATGTAGGCCTAAGCCTTAAGCCAGTATCACATTGATGAAAGAAAATGGTGCCCTGTTGCTTCTGAACTGCTGTTGAACTGGAGGACCCTTTAGCTGCCCGTGCCCTTGCCTGACTTTGACGCACTATGGAACACACCTGTTGATTGATGCCAATTTATTAAAAAATGACAAATATTGGCTTCACAGCCCTTCAAAATTTAACATCTGTACTACTTTCACACCATGTATACCAAATCTCACATACATGTAATGTACCGTGTAGCTTCACAACATCTTAAAACAAGTCATTCTGCTACCAGATGGTGGCGCTATGCCTGACTGCCATTTCACTCACACAGATATGTTCATAGTAATGACAAACATTAACCTGTCAAGTTTTATTCTTGTCAAACACTGCATAATGAATTGGTGATACATTTCCTGTGTATCTGGATACTTATAATGTGATACTTAAATTCATCAAACCGTTGTTTCGTCATCTTACAACATATCAAAAATCTCTTCGCAATTTAACATCTACAACATGTTGACATCATGTATAGCAAAACTGACACAAATCTGATGTACGGTTTAGGACAAGTACGTTAAATTCCATTGTATGTCAAATTGCACAATAGTCCAAATATCTCACTTCCTGTTGGGTGTGGCCATGCCATTGTATTGACCTTTTTTGTTCGTCTTAGTGAGATGAACCCACCTACCAAATTTCGTGTATGTAGCTGAAAGTGTATGGCAACCACGAACCTCTGTAACAACAGGGGGCGCTGCAGTGTCCCTGGGCAACGCCAGGGCTTGGGTATTTTTCTCTGAGTAGCGGGGGGAATTTCTGACGTGTGTGCCAAATTTCATGAGTTTTCGTGCATGGGAACCGCCTCAAAAAAGGGCAAACGGCGCAGGAGGAAAAGAAGAATAATAATAATAATAATAATAATAATCTTAGCAGAAACAATAGGGCTTCGCACCTCCGGTGCAGGCACAGCCTGCACCTCCGGTGCTCGGGCCCTTAAAAAAACTTATTGTCAGGATAAGCAAAAAACGAAACAAAAAATGTTAATTTAATATCAGGAATCTCTCGGTTGCGTATGTTGGGCTCTAGGGTAGTCAGTATTTGAAACAGTAGAGCAACAAAATGCTCAGTCTGCCCCCAAAAAGGAACAGACAGTCTAGCATGGTCTGCATTACCTATTGGAAATTATTAGGATTTAATTTGCCTATTTAGGCTGCTCGTTATACATGGATGCGGACAATGAACACTTTCACTTTAAAACGTACTTTAAATGAAAGCGTATGGCTTATACATGGGTCCTTTAATGCAGGAAATTATAGCTTTTTGAGATGTTGTGTTTACTTTTGTGCTGTGCCCAACCAAGACCCAGTTCAGTGCTCTCGTGTGTGTGTGTGTGTGTGTGTGTGTGTGTGTGTGTGTGTGTGTGTGTGTGTGTGTGTGTGTGTGTGTGTGTGTGTGTGAGTGTGAGTGAGTGAGTGTGAGTGTGTGTGACTGCGCACAGCGGTTCTTGAACAGGGCCAGCGGCCTGCTTTTGAAGTGGCTGGCCTGATTGAGAGCGGCCCTGGCCAGAGCTTCAGGTGATCCAGTGATTTGGCTCTCCTCTTTGACAAGTGTTATCACTCCTTGTTTATGGAATGTAGGCTATCTGTCTCCAGCTGGTCCACCACTCCACCTAAAAGGCCTGTGTGGGGGGAGGCGGGCAGGCACCAGCTGCTGATGGGACAGAGTAGGCCTGGGCAATTTATCGGTATTGCAATGCATTGTGATGTGTGTTTATATAGAAAATAAATCGATATGGGGTATTGTCATAACTATATATATATTGTAGTTAAAAGATACATTAATATTACTCGTAATTCTTGTATTGTAATACCAATATAATTCTGACGAAGACCTATAAGGTGGCATCGCATAGTTTCTGGTCACTAATGGGCCATTTGGACATGAAACCGCATTACAAGCAGAGTTTAAATCGGGCCGGAGCCTTCCAGAGCTAAGGTCCACCTTCTCACGTTGGCAAAACAGACAGCCGGAGCTGAACTGCCACTGCTATAGTTTTTGTAGTAATACAATAGAGTGAGATATTGACCACTGTGAGTAAAGAAGGGCTCACCCTTGTTACAAAAGCCAATTTAGCCTCTGAGTTAATTAAGGTCCCTGTTATTCTGAACTGAAGATCAGAGGTTAGAAGGCAGAGCTGGGCTCCGGAGGGCTCTGGCCCAATTTAAACTCTGCTTGTAACACACTTTTATGTCAAAATGGCCCATTAGTGACCAGAAACTGTGATGCCACCTTTAGCTTTCAAACGACATAAGAACCATTTCTGTGACTTACATTAAAGAAGATATAATGTCAAAGGTAAAATGCTCGGGGATTGAACTGCTTGGCGGAGGTCTGCGCTCTCCGAGTGCTTTTCTAGTTGATTTTATTTTTTTATTTTTACAGCTCTGTTAGAGTTAAATCAGTCAAACAGGTTGTGTTTTCATACTACTTGTGGCATTGAGTTCTGTTTAAAATATTGATATACATTGTATATCACCAAATGGCCCAAATATATTGGCCAGCCTTAGGACCAAAATGGGGGCAGCTGTGGCCCAATGGTTAGGGAGTTCTGTACTGTATCAGCAGTGAATAGCCAGTGCTGCCCTGCCAAATGGCTAAAGTCCCTAATTCTAAATGCAATGTAATGTGAATGTAAAAGGAGCATGTTGGGGTCTGAAGCTGACCCTGTCTAGTCCAGTCTGCTTTACCCTGGTGACTTCTGAGACCAAGAACCAGGGGAAAAGGGATTGCTTCACTCCCACTGGGCACAGTCTGAACTCGGGGCTAGAGTTAAAATCTCCCCAGGCAGACCTCAGCGTCTGCAACTTCTGCGTACATGTTGTCCAAAATAAACAAGTAAATAAATAAATAAATAAAGTGCTCTTGCTCTCTCTCTCTCTCTCTCTCTCTCTCTCTCTCTCTCTCTCTCTTGTACCCTCCCTCCACCCCTCACATTGTTATGCCTTCAGCCGACACGGGCCACATGCTGTGAAGCAGCAGACATGCAAGGACAACATTTTACAGAGTACGCAGCGCAGGGCCCCCTGGACACAACATGTGCCTATGAATACATGTTACACTCACTCTGATATAAAACATACACACACACAGATAGAAGACCTTATTCTTGTCCATAATTCTCTTCAGACACATTGACTTGAAGACTGTCTTGCTAAAACTGGGTCTGGATATTTTTGTCTGTCTTATCCAGGACGGGGTGGAGGGGAGGTGGGGGGGTACTGTCCTTGTTTTTGTTTTGCAGGCCTAAGGGATGGCTATTTAGTTGATTGAGTGTGTTTGTGACTGCGTGTGTGTGTGTGAAGAGAGAGAGACAGGTGTTTGATTAGTTGTTTAATAATTGCCGTCTTCTGAATGCCCTGACTAGAGGAAAGCCATCTGTTTATAAGGGGATGTCATGCTTCTTTTCTCTGCTCTCCTGCTCTTTCACCTTCTCTTTTTACACACACACGCCAGGCGCGTATACACACACGCACTCATACACGTATGTACAAACATGCAGGCACACATCTGTTTATGAGGGGATGTCATGCTTCTTTTCTCTCCTTTCCTGCTCTCTGACCTTCTCTTTTTACACACACATGCCTCACACATATACACACACACACGCAAGATATGATTCCACAGCAGGGAGCTGCCACAGTTCACAGCTTGGAGAGTGAGAAAGATGGAGGAGAATATGGTGAGAAGTATTAACATCTTTCTCCCTGTCTCTCTTTTTCTTTCTCTCTGTCTGTCTCTTTTTTTCTCTCTCTCTCTCTGTCTGTCTCTGTCACTCTCTCCCTCTCTCCCCCGTCAGTGCGAGGATGCAGGCCAGGGAAGATTGTGCAGATGACGGAGGCGGAGGTGCGTGGGCTGTGCATCAAGTCCCGCGAGATCTTCCTGAGCCAGCCCATCCTGCTGGAGCTCGAGGCTCCACTCAAAATCTGTGGTGAGTGTATGCGCGCACACACACACACACACACACACACACACGAGCACAGACCCTTTACACACACACACACACGAGCACAGACCCATTACACACGCACACACGCACAGACCCTTTACACACACACACACACACACACACACACACACACACACACACACACTGTCTACCACACATTTAGCACAAATGCAAAACATAAAATCATGAGCACACACTTGTACATGTGAACTTGTATTGAGTGTAATTTTTTTATACTGTGTTCATGCACATTTCTGACCTACAAAGGCAAAATGCAGCAACTACGTGAACATTGAAACTAAGGAAAAAAGCCTTCAAAGTTGGTGATGCTTTTATGTATTTTTTTTTAATGGGAAGACTCAAGAAATTTAGTCACAAGACAAAAGTGGTGTTATAAAGTCAATTTCTAGTCTAAACTCAGTTCTGACAAAATACTAGTGCAGAGCCTGGTGATGTAAGCGTGTTGTGTGAGAGGGGGAGTGGCCATGGTGCCCAGCCGTGACACAAACAAAAGGCAATTAAGGCTTGTTTTTCCGACATATTTGTCATTTGTTGTCCTAACAACATGAACCTTGGCACGACACTCACTTGTGCCATTAGAAACACACCTACCACATTTGACCTCAGTGGAATGAATGGTTCGTGAATTGTGCATGGAACAGACAGTGACACACACACACACACACACACACACACACACACACACACACACACACACACACACAGACTTTCCTTATATTTGTAGATAGACTAGTGTAGAGCCCGTTGATGCAGCCGTGTTGTGTGAGAGAAGGGAGTGGCTACGGTGCCCAGAGCGACACAGGGACAAAGGGCAATTAAAGCTGGTTTTACCAATATATATGATATTTGTTGTCCTAACAGCATAAAACTTTTAGCAAAACCATTAAAACCATTAGCAAGACACCTGCTAAATTTGAGCTCAGTGGAACAAATGGTTTGAGAGTTGTGTGTGGAATAGACAGACTGACACACACACACACACACACACACACACACACACACACACACACACACACACACACACACACACACACACACACACACACACACACAGAGTGACACAGAGTGACACACACACAAACAGACGTTTCTTGCATTTATAGATTGATAGATGTAGATAGATGTAGTTACTGCCTTTTGGCTTTGTATGGCACATTTTCACACATCCACTGAAGCATCATCACTAATGTTTTGTTCCCCTCTCCTGTACGCACTAACTCCAACCGGCAGCAATATTGACTCTGCCTCCCTGCCTCCATGCCCAGCGCTTGGCAGAGGGCCCCCCCCCCCATGTATCAGACAGTGTCAGATCTGCAGGTTGTTGTCCTGGTAGCACAGCTGGTTGCCAGCTGGCTAAAGGCTTCGCTTGGCACTCCTCCTCCTCCCTTGTCCTGACCCCATACCGACCCCACTCTAGCAAGGTGTGTGTGTGTGTGTGTGTGTGTGTGTGTGTGTGTGTGTGTGTGTGTGTGTGTGTGTGTGTGTGTGTGTGTGTGTGTGTGTGTGTGTGTGTGTGTGTGTGTGTGTGTGTGTGTGTGTGTGTGTGTGTGTGTGTGTGTGTGTGTGTGTGTGTGTGTGTGTGTCTGGTGTAAATTTAGTTTTATGGGACTCCATGAACCCTAATGGGCCATAATGATCTCAGTGATTATCCTCCTTGAATGTAATGTCCAGAACAAGCATTTTTTAGCCATTGCACAAGTAGACTATTCCCCGCCCTCTGTCTCTGTCCAACAGCCTGACTTCTTGCCTTCCCTGTCAGGTTTATGGCCAATTAAACTGAAGTGTAAAACCGAGTGTAAAATTACAATAAGGTACTTTGTCATCAGCAAGTTCCGTAAAAAACAAATTGGCATTTACCACGGTAGCAGAGCAATGCTGCAGATGTGCCAGTTCATAAACAACAATTTCAGAAAGCTAGAACCCAGTGTGCATTATGTGTGACCGTGGAAGGGTGTGTGTGTGTGTGTGTGTGTGTGTGTGTGTGTGTGTGTGTGTGTGTGTGTGTGTGTGTGTGTGTGTGTGTGTGTGTGTGCGCGCGCGTGCGCGTCAGTGTGTGCGTGTCTGTGTGTGTGCGTGAACGTCTGTGTGTGTGTGTGTGTGTGTGCACGTGCATTGCGTTGCTAGGGCATAGACTAATGATCCTACAGAAGATTTACAATGTTGGCTCCTATTTCCATAGAACACCAGTACAGCATAATCGTAATAAATGAGCAGCTTTCAGTATGAGTGGAGTGTAGTGTAGTGTAGTGAGTGGGAACTGGGTGCATGTGTCAGTGTTTGTGTGTGTGTGTGTGTGTGTGTGTGTGTGTGTGTATGTGTGTGTTTGTGAGTAGTTGGTGGGTGCGTGCCTACCTGCCTGAGAGGGAGCAGCTGCGTTGCTGCAGAGCAGGCTGCCCTTGAAACAGCTGGTTTGTGGGCTCTAGAGCTGCAGTCCTCTGCCTCTATCTCTACCTCTGTGGGTGGCACTGGGACACTGGCGCAGCACAGCACAGAGGAGTGGTCAGGGAGAGTGTGTCTCTTTCAGCAGGGTGGTTCAGTTTAATCCCTTTATTAGTCCCTCAATGGGGACATGAACAACTCTGCATTTAGCCCATCACACACATGAGCAGGGGTCAGCCATGATGATGCCTGGAGAACAGTGTGTGGGGATGGTGCCATGCTCAGGGTACCTCAGTGGCCCTTCTGGGTGGATCGAACCTGAGTCCCACTGGTCACAGGCCTGTCACCTTAACCGGGGCAAGCCATAACTTTGAACTCACACATGCACCTCCCTAGACCTACTTCTGTCTACCTATTGTACAGTATTTAACTTAAATGATACAAGATTCAGTGCAGTATCTATACTGAGTACTTGTAGTCCCCACTAAGTGTCCCCGCTCCGGGAAACATGAGGCACATCTCTCTACTTGCAATGTATGCACTGAGCAGTGTGATCTATGTGCAATAACTTGTATAACTAATGTGTAATATCACCCTGTACTGTATATAAACCTCTGTATATAGAACCTCTCATCTCTTTTACCTTAGAACTGAATACCTCACACCACCCCTCTTCTATTTTTTGTCTTGCACTAATACGTATTTATTTTTTTATTTTTTTATTCTATGTTGTATATATCTCACGTACATGTCTGCACTGAAGAGTGAGTTGCTTTTAATTTCATTGTGCATGTGTATAGGGTAAATTGTACAAGTTGATGGTGAGAATAAAAGGCATTGTATTCTCTTTCGATAGGGTGTCTTTGCTAAGCGGCCAGCAGTGCACTACTACTACTGTTACTCTGGGATGACAAAGAAGTTGCTAGCAGTCAAAGGGGACATAGAATAGAAATAGGCTTCTCTGCAAAAAAATAAATATGAAAAGTAAGGTGTTGCCGAAGCCCAAGGCCCTGAACTAGACAGGGAAGATGTTTTTAACCGGTCATACAAATTCTCAGATGTGTAGGAGGGTAAAGGCAAGATATTCACCTCCTCTTTCAGCTGTTACTTAAAAAAAAGCCAGAGTCCTCCTTTCCAAGAGTAAATGCTGTCATATTTTGTAGTAGTTATTTGCAGACTGAAGTGTCTGTTGTTAAGCAGTTAATTTGCACAGCTTTGCAGTCAGCATGTCGTTAGTGTGGGTGTCAGTAATTAGTCCGGCTTTGACATACCCCACTCCTGCCTTCACCCTCTTCTCCCAGAATGCCATGCAGGCTAATGCTGACAAAGGCGGGAGGTGTAGTGGGGGGTGGGGGTGGGGTGGGGTTGGCTGTGACTGAGCAGAGTTGGTGTGTGTGTAGGTCAAAAAGTGGAACACTGGGATATAAATGTCCTCCGCGCCCCCCCTAGAGAGTCTACGCAACAAGACCCTCATCAGAGCAGCAAGGACAGTAATCAGACATCAGCTCCCCCCCCCCCCCCCTCTCTTAATGTCGCTCTTAAATGCTTCCTTCACATCCCATCTTCTTAGCTTATTATTGTTGCTTCATAATCCAAATTTATTTTATTTCCCTCCCTGTCTCCCTTTCTCTCTTTTTTCTGTTCTCTCCTTGTAGTTCATATGTATCTGAATGTGTTTGCATTTTTATTTCTTTTAGTGTGTTATTTCTCTCCTGCTCTCTCACACCCCCAGCCTCACGCCAACCTCGCCCTAACCCTCTTTCGCAATCTGTCTAATTATCTCTCTCTCTCTCTCTCTCTCTCTCTCTCTCTCTCTCTCTCTCTCTCTCCCTCTCCCTCTCCCTCTCTCCCTCTCTCTCTGCAGGGGACATCCATGGGCAGTACACAGACCTGTTGCGGCTCTTTGAGTACGGGGGCTTCCCGCCCGAGGCCAACTACCTGTTCCTGGGCGACTACGTGGACCGAGGGAAGCAGTCCCTGGAGACCATCTGCCTGCTGCTGGCCTACAAGATCAAGTACCCCGAGAACTTCTTCCTGCTGCGCGGAAACCACGAGTGCGCCTCCATCAACCGCATCTACGGCTTCTATGATGAGTGTGAGTACACAGGCACACACACACACACACACACACACACACACACACACACACACACAGCACGAGTGCGCCTCCATCACCCACGTCTACTGCTTCTACAACAAGTGTGAGTGCACACACACACACACACACACACACACACACTCTCTCACACACACACTCTCTCACACACACACACACTCACACACACACTCACACACACACTCACACACACACACACACACACACACACACACTACAGCTGCGCCTCCATCAACCACATCTACTGCTTCTACAATGCGTGTGAGTGCACGCACACACACACACACACACACACACACACACACATGTTTAACCTACTAGTGTTGGTTAAGGCAGACATACTCTCCATCCTAAAATTTCAAAACTAGCAGTGTTGTGTAGTGGTTCAGGCACACAAATACTTTCCTTGATTGTGCCCCATCAGCTGTATCCATGATTTGCACACACACAGGATGGCATACACACATTTACCTTAGCTTTGTGTGCCCTTTATGCCTCATTGCCTCTGGAGAGTGGGTATTGGCTGTAGTGAGAAATCATCTCTTTCTCAGTCCATCCACCACTACTTTAGTGTTACTGAAGCGAGCAATCCCAATATATCTTTGTCTAGACATACAATTTGTGGGCAGCTGTGGAGGAGAGTGGACACACACACACACACACACACACACACACACTGAAGAACACTCCAGTAGAGTATAACTTGTGCTGATGCTTTGTCATGATTCTCAATCTTTGTCGTATCTCCTCATCTGCAGGCAAGCGCAGGTTCAATATCAAACTGTGGAAGACCTTCACAGACTGCTTCAACTGCCTGCCCATTGCTGCCATCATCGATGAGAAGATCTTCTGCTGCCATGGAGGTGAATGCTTTGTCTTTCTGTCTGCCTGGCTGTCTGCCATGCCGTCTGTCTATCTGTCAGTCTTATCTGACTGCCTGCCTGTCTATTTGTCCAGCTGTCTGCCATTCACTTGCCTGGTCTTTAATTTTTATCTGTTTGTGTATATTCTTATCCTTGTCTATTTGACTGTTTGTCGGTGAAACTGTGCACATTGGCTGCCCAGCTTGTGTTGAGTTATTGGTCTGTTTGCCTGTCTGGTTGTCACTCTGTGTTCCTTTGGTCTGTCTGTCTGTCTGTCTATCTGTCTGTCTGTCTGTCTGTCTCTCATCCTCCCATCTTCTCCTCTGCAGGCCTCTCTCCTGACCTGCAGTCCATGGAGCAGATCCGCCGCATCATGAGGCCCACAGACGTGCCAGATACAGGTGCGGCCCTGTGCACACACAGCCCTATAAAAATCTTTTTTTTTTTTTTAGCATTGTCAATCATTTATTAAGTTATTTTTTGGACTTGGCCATCTTTACTATGGCCACCTCAGGTAACTGCGCCATGCCCAGTCCCCCACCCTGTCATTCTTTTTTTAAATATTGACATGGTGTGTGTGTGTGTGCGTGTGTGTGTACGTACGTACGCGATTTCTCAGGGCTGCTGTGTGACCTGCTGTGGTCAGACCCGGACAAGGACGTGCAGGGTTGGGGTGAGAACGACCGCGGTGTCTCCTTCACCTTCGGGGCAGACGTGGTCAGCAAGTTCCTCAACCGCCACGACCTGGACCTCATCTGCAGAGCACATCAGGTATGCAGCGGTCACTAAAATGACCGTGATATTGGCATCCATATTATTCAGTATATGTAACAAAACTAAGCAATGATTCATAATAACAAAGCATAGTAAATAAATTGTAAGTAAATGCACCTTGTATTACTCTAATTAGGGATTAGGTGAACACCCGATAGTTGATTACCACTGAATTAATAAACTGTGTGCCCTCGCAGTGTGGAAGAGACAGTATTTACTTGGCTAGGTAGCATAGTATGATGATGTTGCAGTCATTGTCATAAGGTAAATAAAGAAAACAGACCGACTCATGTGTCATCAGAGTTTACCGATACCCAATCCAGCTAACTTTTTCATATTTGGATTGATATCCGATCCAAAGATCATATCCGTGCACCCCCAACTCTAATTGTGATGGAGTTGCTGTCTGGCTCTGCCAAGGCTGAGTTTGAGAGGCTTAATCTGGCTTCTACTGTGATTTGTGGCTTTGCGTTGGAGTAGTGAAGGGACGTGGCTGAGGTTAACGGGCCGTGTTTTTGTTTGTGTTTGTTTGTGTTTGTTGTCAGGTGGTGGAGGATGGATATGAGTTCTTTGCCAAGCGACAGCTGGTGACTTTGTTCTCGGCTCCCAACTACTGCGGGGAGTTTGACAACGCGGGAGGAATGATGAGCGTGGACGAGTCTCTCATGTGCTCTTTCCAGGTACGTCTCTTTGTCTGTCTGTCTTTGTCTCTCTTTCTGTCCCTGTCTTGCTCTCCCTCTTTTCTCCTTCTCTCTCACTCTCTCTCTCTGGCTCTCTCAACTCAACTGAACATGCCTTGTTGGCATAACACAAAGGATATTAAACAAGAAATCAACTTGATCAACCAGTAGACTTGCACGAGAGTATAGACACAGAGATTATAGCCTATTGTAGAGAATTCCTCTCGCTCTCCCACTCATGCACACACATTTACTTAATTGAGCAAGAAAATCAATACTGAAATACATTCAGTAAATACATTCTGCATGGTTATGATCAAGTGGACATGTGCTCATCCTGTGCTTATGTCTTTAATGTCTTTCCATCTCCTTAACACGCTGTTCCTTGCTTTCTCTTTTCTATCCCCCCCTCTCCCTCTCCCTCTCCTCTCACTATCTCTTTCCCTCTGTCCCTCTCTCTCTTTCCCTCTCTCTCTATCTCTCTCTCTCTCTCTCTCCCCCTCTCTCAGATCTTGAAACCATCGGAGAAGAAAGCGAAGTACCAGTATGGGGGTGTGAACTCAGGTCGGCCGGTCACCCCCCCACGCACGGCTCAGGCCCCAAAGAAGAGGTGAGCGCCTGGGCCGCCCACCAACCGACCCCCCCGCCCCCATCCCAGGCCCCCCAAAATCCAGGGGCACCACAGCCCCGCTGCACCCCCCCCACCCCCTTTCTCTTTTTCTCTCTCTTTCCTTCTCTTGCTGAGGGGAGGGCATACAGCACCCCCTCTATACACAGACACACATACACACACACACCCACACATACACACTCCACACCACTTTCTTATGTACATATAAAAGCGAGAATTTGCTGTAACTAATGTTCCTGTTCCTTTGCTTGTTTGTTGGTCATTTTTAAGAGGTCCATAGAAAGTGACTGTGGTTTTTGCCATGACGTGTTGTGCTCTGCCCTCTACTGTTACAAGGCGCAGCAATACCAGACAAAACGAGTGCGTGTGGGTGTGGGTGTGTGTGTATGTGTTTGTTTGTGTGCATGAAGGACTGCTTGTGTGTGTGTGTGTGTGTGGTGTGTGGAAAGGACACTTTCCTGCCTTCAATTAAAGAAAAATAGTAGACAAATAATGTGTGTGTATGACCTGAGAACAGGCAAAGGTATGCATTTGTACGTGTGTGTTTAAATGCCCGTGTGAATGTGCCAGGATAAAAAGAGGGAGGCAAAAGGGGCTTTGGTGAGGATGGTTCCGTGTCCTTGACTGTATTTAATATCGCAGTACCTTCCAAATGGATATCCTCCCCTCCACCCCCAAATCCCACCCCCATTCGGGAACGAGGAAAGAACCACCCCACCCCCCTCACCTCAGCCAGAGGGTTACATCTCCGTATTAGTTCCATGTGTGGGCACTCACTCTTCCAGTGCTGGCCCTTAAGGTACCCCAAGCCGTTCCCATTCCCCTCAGACACCACACCCCTACTTCTCCCCCGAGACTCAAGAATGTTATCTCTCTTCCGGAGACGTTACCATTCAGCTCCCGAGACGACGAGAAAGAAACCAAGTGTACATATAATACCAAAACCACTCATCAGAACCTTACATTCACCCTAAGACGCAACATCTAACTAAAGTTTAAGAAACTAACAAAACGAACAAACGAAAAAAAAAAAGAAACGTAGTTGTCACTCATCGTACGTGTGTCGTTTTGATTTATGCCCATGCATTCACCCTGGCAGGGGACTCCAGACAGGAAGTTGGAGGGAGTTGTTGGTTAGTGCACAGGTCAGACGCTGAGTAGCCCCATTCTTCCCTCTTCATCCCTCTCCCTATCGGAGGAGGCTGCAGTCAGGGTCGGGCTCCTGTGTCCGTGTGCGGGTCTGCCAGGGTGAATGCACTGTGGAGGCCAAGGCTGAAGCTGATTCATGAGACCAGAATCACAGAGGCTTACATGTTTAGTAGTGCAGTGCAAAACTCTCTACACATGCTGGATAGTGTGGCAACCTGAAGAGATACTGGTGTTTGTATCGTCACCAACATAAAAAGTGGCACACAGCCCCAGAATGCGCACATCACAGTGGAGGCAGCAGATTGGTTGTTATTTTCCCAGTTAATTAAATTTGCGGTGTTGTGAATTTCCCACCAGTAAGACATTACTATCTGTGTGTAAGAGTATGCTTGTAAGGACTGGGTTGAAAGTTGAGCAGGGATGTGCCCCCGGTTGCCTCAGAGGCTCTCAGTGTTTGGGCTGGACTGTCCTGCCCCCTACTGGCTCCTCTTGTGTGTTCTCACCCATAAGGAAACTAAGTATATTGGTGAGAACGTTGATGTTGAACAAGAGTGTAAGCACTCAAGCCAACAATCAGTGTCAGACTTTAAATTACATACAAATTCCTCAGACTTCACCTCTTGTTAAAATATGTAGACTACAGGTTATTCATGCTGTTGAATGAGCCTTGGAAAATATGGAAATAGACCCAAAGGTGTCTTATACTGATCATGGTATGGCGTGGACACATGGTTTTCATCATCAGCTGGTCTGAGGTTCATGGCCCAGGTGGATACATGATAATAAGTGAAGTCGTTTTCCCTGGTCCAGTTTGCTGGTCCTCGTGGTATCTTCAGTCTGGTCTCTACGGTCAGCCCATCAGTCTTTGCACACATTCGTGCCAGTGAAAAGGAAAGCATCGTCCGTCTCGTAAGGTCTTTTTCAGGCTTTGATTTTAGATTTTTGCCGTATGCCTTGTTTTATTCTATTAAACCTAACACTTCCGGGTCAGGAAATGTACAAGTGTTTTAAAATGAGAAAAAAAGGATTAAAAAAAAGTACGTTTTGAAATTTGTACCAGTTTGTTTCAGACTCTTTGAGTGGAATAAATGGAACTGTGCTGTCAACTGAGTCCTGTGTCTTTTTGTGTAGTCAGCAACAATGTTCACTTTTCTCCATGTGTGCTTTCTGTTCCACAGCATTTAAATAAATTCAGACTTAACAGTATAACTGACAAAATTGGTCCTTTAATGCAATATAAAATTAGCTATTACAAACTTATGTGGAAATAATGGAATATTATTAATAGTAACATCACTTGGCAACAGTTTCATATACTGTAAAATCACTATTGATCTCAAGGTGCAGTACATAACAAAGTCTAAATAACAAATGATTGAGTTTTATCACTTATAAGATGGTGGCGGTAGCTTTCTTCCTCATCAAGAAGGCACATGATAAAGAGTTCAGACTACATCCCGGCATACTTTTTAAAGTTTTAAGACAGCGCCTGTTGGACAGACTGAGGTACTCTACTGAGGTAGTACTCGTGGTTCCGCAGAGTGGCCAGCACGCCAGCTGAGTTCATGTGTTTGACGTTAGCGTCGTAGCAGTATGCATTTCCATGCATGTCAGTCAGTTTGCCTGGGGAAGACACAGGTGGGTCAGTGGTCATGCTAAGTGATCTAAGCTACTATAATAACACCAGTGTTGTCAGAAGTATCTAACATACTTACTACATAGTAATAACTTCCTCTGAGATGCACAACTTTTGGATAGCAAGACTAAATTTATAGTTTTATAATAAACTAATTCAGCCACATAATATAACAATTTCTGAATGTTATTCTATTTCATTCATGATTCACATTTTAAGATGCCATCCTAACCAACTGCAGACTCATGAACATGGTCAACGGTGAAACAAAGACCGATTCTTACCGCCCACTGCATGCAGGATGGCTTCAGGTCCACAGGTATCCCACTTCTTACAGCCTGGGCTGGCAAACACGTAGGCAGAGGCCTTTCCCTCCACTAGCTGGACAATCTTTAATCAGAGCAATGCATACAAGTTTATCTTACTGTACCATAAACAGCATCCTCAGATATAAGCATTATGTATGGACATTTTTTAGTGGTTCTGTGTAATGTACACAATCAGATCAGTTGCTAAAAGGATGTGAAGATTAGAAGCTGAAACTTTGGCCCCACCCACCTTGTTTCCTGCCCCTCCTACTTTGATCACTGTGGTTGGCTCCATGGCCTGCACACAGTCAGTCACCAGCTTGTTGCTGTGGGAACGGGTGGTGGTGACGATACGCTGGTCACCTGGGACCTCCTGCAGTTGGAAGCCGAAAGCCCCCAGTCCCAGGACGCCCCACATCGTCCTGCCTAAGACAGCCCCTGCACCCAGCTAAGGGGACAGAACAGAGATGAGTTCATTTAGCGTCATGGACTCCAAGAAGATTCCAGATCAGACAACCAAGGTCATCTGGAGGTAGTATATCAGGGGTGTAAATGAACTTTGCAAAATGTGAACCTTTACCAGCTACTGACAAATAAATGGCAAAATTCACCAGCCGACATTTAAGAGTGATTACAATCTACCACTGGCCAAATTCTGGCAAACCCCGAAAGTAGCTTGTACCAATTTCTATCCCTGTAGTGTATCTAAGCTTTACAACACTTTTTTCATTGATTAAATTACTTAAATCCCTGCAAACTCATCTGTTCAATAATATAAATGGCTTCTGAATTTCAGTTAATTTCTCAAATAGTTGACTCAGGTAGTAAACAGGATGCAGAGCAGGATGCAAACATAGAATGCAGAACCACACTTAAAATGTGCACAGGCCTGCTAAAATTACATTATTGACAATTTCATGCCATGCAATTTCCTACCTGGTAGTTGTAGAAAGGCTGGTTAATGACTCCTGCTATGGCTTTGCCACCATATGCAACTCCAATCAACACTGTCACATGATCAAGCAGCCCTAAATTGAAACAAAAACAATGCATTCACACAAGCCAGTATGCCAAATATTAAAAACACTGTATGCACACAGCACGACACACAAAGACACAGGGTGTAGCAGCCTGACAACATGCCTCATCACACAAAACACTAGCTGATTCAAAGGTAATGTCACTTCCCTCAAGTCAAGTAAGTGCCTTCACTGCTTCCCAATCTCTCTGCACCTGACTCATGTGACCCCGTGACCCCTGTGACCCCCGCCCCTTACTCCCCCACCCTTCCGTGCTGAGCCTACGGAGTGCGGTGGTCAGCAGCTGAAGCTCGGAGCCTGAGTGGACCTTCTGTCTGTGAGGGATGCTGTAGAGTACACTCGCCGCTACAGCACAAAACAGCACAGAAGGGACAAGGCAGGGAGAAAGTAGATGAAAGATGCAGTAAGCAAATAAGAGAAAGAGACAGAGAGACATAGAAAGACAGAGAGAGAGAGCAACAAAGCAAATGGTTATACAGGGGGGTTTCAGGCAAGAATGCTCGAAGAAAGACCATTATGAGCGCCCATCACCACCAACAAGACACCACAGATTTAATAGCCAATGATAAAGCCCCACTTTTCAGTCCTAAGATGGTGAACCCTCTATGGCGCACACACTGGTCTAAAACTGCTTTATGGGTCAGTGTGTGCATGTCATTAATATGAGCGCAGAGAAATGATGTCAAAAAATTGGCTAAAAAGGGAACCACAAAATGACAGAGCAACAGCTGTAAGCATGGCTGGGAGGCAGGTAGCTTGGGATCTGCATGAGTAATTAACTGCTGTCAGCCACAACACATGTGATTGATATCTTACCTTCTGTGTATTCCTTGGTGCCATCAAGTGGGTCAACCCACACGACAAGCTAAGCATTGGACGGAGAAATACAAAAATTAAAACTCTGCTCTACACTCTCTAACTTTAACATTGATGAGGCAAAAGCAAGCAGTTCAATTTGACATGCACACTTTTTCAGCAGGAATATTTAATACAGCCTTTTTTCATGAAGATCTAAACAGTGTCCAGGCTGAAAAATGGCACAATACAGCATAAAGTGCACACAATGAAATTGCAATTTGCATTTAGCCCATCACACACATGAGCATGACACGGTGCCCAGGGAGCAGTGTGTTGGCCATGACCATGCTCATGATACCTTAGTGGCACTCCAGGGTCACAGGTCAGTTACCTCAACCGCCCGGCCACCACCGCCCCACTGATGACTTCCATGTCACTAGCTAAACCCTCAGGCCTCTGATCTGCTGGTGCCTGGTGTTGCCAACTGTGTGGTGCCTTAAGTCAACTAACAAGAAGTTATCAAGTGATTCACAAGAGTAGAATCCCACTTCCTCACCTCTTCCTCCTTCAGGTTGTTGAATTCAGGAGGGCATGGCTTCAGCAGGACCTCTTCAGCCTGTGTGGTCTCAATCAGGTCCTCCTCTACCTTCTCTGCAGGCAGGTCCTGCAGTCAGGGGGACAGCTAAGTCACGCATAAACACCTGGCCTCTTCCGATCAACTAAAACATATTGTTATTTTTCAAATAGAGGATAGCAAGACTGATACCTCTTCTCCAATGATGGTGATCTTTGGGAAGCTGTGGGATAATGACGCACAGATGCTTTTTTGAACCAGTCGATCAGCCGCAGTCTGCAGGTCATTGGCTCCTGTCTGCATGTTATTAATTTCATATAATTTTAACAGACATGACCTGCAGCTTAATATAGAAATATATGTAGATGAATAATCAAATAATAAAACAAGTCCCACATCTGCACATTTTGCACTACCTTTTCCACTATGCCCAGGTCACCGCTCTGCATCACTCTCCTTGCGATGGCCCCTGACTTCTCTGCCACTGCATAGGCCGAGGCCATCAGCCGCATAAGCAGGGCAGGTTTGCTTGCCATGTCTACAAGAAAATAACTGGGCATGATACATAATAAAATACAGATTACCTAAGGGACTGGGTCTTAGTTTTTTGCTTTATTACCATTACATTTCACCTGTTGCACAATCTCACCTGACTGTATCCGTGTCCAGCATATCAGGTCATTAATAACACGCCCATAGACCGCACACATGGCATACCCAACCTTTCATTGAAAACAGTCCTACTGTACCACAAGTGAACTGTATGCATAAAAGTAATTCCCTGTTGGAACGTAGCTTCCTGGTAACATTGTAACGAGATACACATTACCTTGACCAAGTACAGTTTACCTGGCTTGGCTGGCACTGACGTTGGAATACATCTAACGTTTCAATGTTTCAATTAAGACGTCACTGCGTAAACCCGGTAAGGCCTCCTATCAAAGGAGCTAACCCAGGTACAAGTTGGCAGTGTCAACTTGGTCAGGGTCACTCCCGAACAAGATATGATGCCTTTATTGCATTAGGTGGGACTAATGATATTCTAGAGCTCAAATAGTTCGTAAGCTAACATTTGAGTTCATCGCGTTGCCTAGTCTTTACAGAATATTATATCTGACACTGTAACTATGCTACATGAATACACAATTCAGACAATTTTCATAGAGTATTAAGTTTCCATGATTCATTCCTGTTGTTAAAACTACAACAAAGGTAGCGTTACGTTTACCTGTACCAAACTGTCACAGGGAGATACTGAGTTGCTAAGTCAGCTAAGGTCAGGTACGCTAGGTGGCCAAATGAACGGCCCTACTTTATCCATGGAAAGTATCACGGTATGACCTCCTAAAACCGACGACATTACGCGAAGAAAGAAAAATGTTACCTTCCTTACAGTATCCTCGGTGTCACCACACGACTGTAAGGACTCCGCTTAACACAGTTGATAGCCAGTAGCTACAGTCGTCTTGTGCAGATTTGTGTGAGAGAACGCACCAGGGTCCTAAAGCCCTTCAAGTTAGAGTGTAGGTAAGGCAAATGATTAAAAGTAAAAAGTAATCCTACCAAGTTCACAATGTTTGATGACGACTGCGTAACCAGAGGGTTGAAGCGACCGTAATAAAGGATCCTTTGCCTAACTTCGAAGTAGCTGTCATACCTCAGCCAAGGCATGCAAATGTGAACCAACGATGTGTGTGTGTGTGTGTGGGTGGTGGTGGTGGGTTCTCTCTAGGTTCATATTTTGTTGTTTGATGTTTCAATTATTTTAATCTTTGTAAGACATAATACAATAGTATATAATATAATAGAATAGAATAATACGAATCGTAGTCTTCTCTTCCTCTCTCTTTTTTTAGTTATTTGGTTTATTTTTCTTAGCCCACCGTCCATCTCACAGGACACACATCCCTCGCGATCATTTAAACAGGTAACCACACGAACAGGAGACACAACCCTCGCGCTCAGAGTTTAAACCTTCTGGAAATTAACGGACGAAGCATCAAACTGTCAGGAGTTCTGATATCCTTACATTAGCTAAGTGATTGGCATAATTTGTAACCTGTCTGAAGTTTAAAATAATTCCACAAAGTTGTAGTCACTCAACTAACGACCCATCACACAACGCAGTTATGCTGACATAAAGGGCATTTACCAACTTTCATCTCAATGCCAAAACACTGAAGGTAGGTTGCACAGTATCTAGCCACTTGTCTAATTATCAATAGCTGAAGTCATAGCTAGAATAGTTGCTAATATTCGGTTGCATTATTTTTGATCACCGAGTAAGGTATTGTCACCTGGCCTGATGGCTAACTCTTGACACAACGTTGTTGAGGCCAACACTAGTTCATAAAGCTGGCCTGTTTGCTAACAAAATCAGTTTGTCATTTGTAAGAGGGATACGTTGACCTAATCTACCTAAGACAAGATATTAGAAGTCATTTAATATGTATTGGACGTTAGCTAGCAAGCTAAAGCACTAAAGCTGAATGTTTGAACGATGCAGGAAACCTCCATTCACTCACCCACAAACATAATGTTTATGGTTACTGTTGGCGACCTCAGGAAAGCTAACTAACCTTACCTCATCTGAGGTAGGACTGAAGATGAGTGAGCACAACACATTGCCACCCCCTGAGGGTCCTGACCGCAGGCGGGGTAGTGTTTTCCGTCGGACAGGGAGCAATGCCCATGCTGTGGAGACTATGAAGGAGAAGCAGGTAATATATTTGACTCATGGATCTATAGAGCAACAATTGTGCATTAACGGTAAAGAAGGTTTAACAACAAGGCTACAAACCATGTAACACCCCCACCCCGTCTTGGCATCCTTGAGCTTTCTTACTTCTTCTGACTTCAACATATAGGCCTAAGCATAGATACATTCCAGTGTGGTTTGGTTTGTTGTTTTCTTTAACTCCCATATAACCCACAATGTAACCCAGAAAACACTAGTAGGTTCAGTTGCAGTCTATTGTAAGGTTCTTACAACTTTATCTTGAAGGCAAGATACAAGGAGGCAAGAGAGGTTCGCAAAACCAAACTTACTCCAGCCCACAAGTACATGTTTGAAATCCTGGCAGACAGGCTTTCCCTAGAAGTTTCAGCAGTTGAAGATTTTATTCTTGACAGTTCATCTGTGAGTTTACAATTTGATATTCCTCAAGACACTTGAAATCATATGTGCCACAGTTTTAACTTGAATATACTAAGAAAAGTAAAATGGTTTGTTTTTAGTTGGAGCCCTTTGATAATTTTCTTGCCAAAGGAGGAAGCAAAACAATTTCATTTGTGTACCAGGAAGCTGAAGTTCCCGGAATAGGTAGACTATTACTTTTTATATTTATAATAATACTGAAACATGAAGTTATATTGAAATGATATGTTTCTTTCAGAATGTGGGCGAACATTTCCTGGAATGGCAAAAGGATCCAAAATGATGCGGCTGGTCTTAGCCAACCTGTCAGACACTTGTCTTACAGGGATTTGCCTGTTTTTTGTCCGCACTAAAGTTGATGCTGTTATTAATCCAAAAAACATACATGAGGTGAGGATTATTCTCATTGAAACAGACATTTTGCATTTGCATTTTTGTGAGGCCCAGGATCAAAAACATTATTATACATTACATGAATATTATTTCTAAATCTCTTCTGTAATTACATTAAAGGAGATATACTTTTCCATGCTTGATGCCCGAGACGGCCTTCTGAAAGGAACTAGAAACCTGCTCTCCAAAGTCCTGGTGCCTGCTGTGGGTGCAACAGAAAACTGGGGAGCACTAAATGAATCCAAACATGGAGACAAGGATAAGCAGAACTTTAAAGACACCATCTCACGTTATGTTAGCTTCCTGGAAGGTAAGGAATTGTGACTGCTGAGTAAAATGCTGAGTTTTAATAGTTGTATTTATAGTGTGCAGCTGACATAAACTATACATAGCTGACATACACTGTATAGCCTGATTTTCAGCGATTTGCAAAGCTCAAGCACATTATCTTGTCTAGTTCATTTCATGGTACATTCACAAACTCACATGGTACTTTTGTCAACAGCCCTTCCACAAACTGGAAAGGAATGTGTGAAGTTAAAGCAATTTATATCGGTTGAGAATGGCATTCTGTTTGTTATAGCACAACATGTTATTAACAGTAATCATCTATACAGAGATGAATAAAAATTGACAAGCAGAGGGTTAGCTTCTTAAAAACAGATTTCTCAAAGCTTGGTTAGATTCACATCCAAGGGACTGGTGTCTCTGCAGGGAGTAAGTGCTTTATAAATAAATGAAATTACTCATGTTTGTTCTACCTGTGTACACCTTCTGTATGTCAACATGCGTCTCTCAAAATAAGGTTGAAATGAGAAATATTCTGTTGATTATAAAGTAGTCTGGCAAAACTGTTTCAGTATAAAGTTCCTCTGAATACACTATTTAGGCATCCAGGTGAGCATCGAAGGAGCTGTTCATCTGAATAAAGCCACAGACATCGATTTTTCTAAGCTTTCTTCCTTCGAGGGCATTAAAGCCGCCTCTGCAGATGTGGATATGGTACATAAGCTGGAGGAAGTTCTGATGATGTGGTACAAGCAAATTGAACAGGTATGTTGTCAATTGAAATGAACCAGGCACTCTATTGTCATTCAAGTCCGTATAAACTCAATGGAGAACTGTAGCTCATTCTTGTGTACTTGTTAAGGTCCTCACTGAGAGTGATCAGATGAGAAAAGAGGCTGATGCCTCTGGACCCCTCACTGAGCTTGAACACTGGAAGAGGATGTCTGCGAAGTTGAACTCCATAATTGATCATATTAAGAGCGCTGAGTGCAAAGCAGTGATCAATGTTCTCAATATCAGTCGCTCCAAGTCACTAAAGGTAAATCATTTTTAAACATGGCTTGTTTCAAATTAAAATTCATTCTGTGTATTATTACAAATCTAAAGTCTCTCTCTCTTTCAGTTGTGGAGAGAACTAGATGCCAGAATAACAGACTGCGCTAATGAAGCTAAAGACAATGTTAAATTTTTATATACACTAGAAAAGGTCTGCCAACCTCTCTACAACAATGATCCGGTACGTATTGTGTTCCTTTATTTATCGTTGTCTTGTTGTGTTCTATTCTACACCTGGCTTTGGTGATATGTTTGATTTTTTTGCAGGTCACCATGGCTAAAAGTGTTCAGAACCTCATCAATGCCATCAGAATGATTCACAGCGTATCACGCTATTATAACACTTCCAAGAGAATGACCTCCCTCTTTATCAAAGTAATGACTTTTCTGTCACCTCTACTGTATACTTGTGTGCATATACATTTATTTAAATGTACATCAAAGTAATAAATGATTCTTTTGGTCAGGTTACGAATCAGATGGTAACAGCCTGTAGAGCTTATATTACAGACAATGGCTCCAATCGGATTTGGGACCAGGACACCGAAGATGTTATAAAAAAAATAGAGGTAGCCTACTATAGCAGGAGTTCCTACACACCTTGACCATCCCCATGTCAAGCTGAATATTCTTTTATGCAGTATGAATAATACATGTCAGTTTTTAAACAGTGACATACTGATGCATTTACAGTGAAATTATGACATGACTAGTTAATCCTTGTGCTTGTTCCATTATTCCATTAGGAATGTATTTCCCTGTTCCGGGAGTATCAGTGTTGTTTCCATAAGACAAAGAAAGAAACCCTTGAAAGGCCTGGCGAGAAGCCTTTTGAGGTCTCAGAAATGTATATTTTTGGAAAATTTGAAGGATTTTGCAGACGACTTGAGAAGGTGCCCTCACCTTACATATTGCCTTACCTTAAATATTATTATATTTTATATAATATAATATATTAATGTTTGAACTGTTGTTATTACAGATAGCACAGATGATCTCTGCTATAAAGACATTTTCTGTGCTCAGCAAGTCCACCATTGAGGGAATTGATGCAATAGCTATAAAATTTCAAAATGTATATTTTACCATGAAGAAAAAGCAGTATGATTTCCTGGCACCTAGAAAAGCTGAGTTTGAAGTCGACTTTGCAGAGTTCATGGCACAGATCAGCAACCTTGAGGTACACAAAGTTATACAGACAGTCCTGGTACTAAGGAACTTTTGAAAATTAATGTTGTGTTTTGCCAGTTCCCATTTTTATGTATGTCCATTTTCAGAACCAGCTACAGGTTTTCATGAACTCCTGCTTCTCAAAGATCCTATCATCTCAACAGGCTTTGCGCCTTTTGCAAAGGTAAAGTGTTCATAGCAAGTGCATAAACAATCATCAACTCAACCTTTTTTTTTTTTTTTTTTTTGCAAATTTGCAAAATGCATGTTTTGTAATCCTCAGGTTTCAGAAATTAAACATGCCCTGTCTGCAAGTTGAAATCTCTAATGCTGTAAGACTCATTCTCCAGCACTATGTCTCAGAATTGGAAGCTGTCAGAAAGGTCTCAACTTATCTTCATTAATTTTGGCATCAGGCAAAATCAGTGCAAACCTCTACCTATTCCGCTGGCATGTAATTATGACAAATATTAATTTTACTCATGTATGGTCCTTAGCGGTATCAACTCCACAGGGAGGACCCTCCAGTAGCCAGGAACATGCCACCCATTGCTGGAAAAATTCTTTGGGTCAAGCAGTTGTTCCGAAAGATACAAGAGCCTATTCAGTTCATAGAGGTAACTATTTTGTGCAGTTCTTATATTTTCTTACTTGGACCTATATCATTCTTAGAAATTGATTTTCTTTCTTTCCTTTTCTTATTCCCCCCAGGAAAATTCAGATATTTTGTCCTCTCCAGAGGGTAAGGATGTGATTAAGATGTACAACAGGACAGCTGCGGTTCTTGTGGAGTTCGAGATTCTTTACCACAGAGCCTGGATGAGGGACGTTTCCCAGTTGCAGTATGGCAAGTGTCACCAAACAGTCTGCACAGTGATGTACCAATTAAATGTTGGGGTTCCATCACATGCTAGTATTGTTGATTTGATATTTTATCCATATGTGATCTATATCATGTATGTTGTGATCCCTGTGTAGCGCTTCAAGCTACATTACTTGTAATGCATCCTGATACTGGAAAGCTGGTGGTGAACTTTGACCCCAAAATATCTGAGATTATTCGTGAGACAAAGTGCATGTTGAAGATGGGGCTGGAAGTCCCTGATCAGGCACTGCGTCTGGTTAAGAATGAGAAGTCCATTACATCCAGTCACCTTCGCCTAGAGGTGTGAATTCAGTCCTGTATATTCTGTCTTTTATAATGTATTTCAGTACAAAGAGGTATTCTGTTGTATCTGATGATTCCAAATGAATACTGGCAGAATGATCAATACTGAATGTATTATTTTTAATTGAAAAAAATCTGCTTTTCAGACTTTCCTGAACAATTATGAGGAGATCCTAAAGAAAATTCCTCCAGTCTTCTACAACTTGATGACTTCAAAGATAAAAAGTGTCAGTCATTTCATATGGTTTTAACATCATACACTTTGTGAGAAGAGGCTGAGGTGTTAGAGGTAAACAGCTTGTGTCTTTGTGTATTTTACCTGTTTAGGTGGATTCTGTGCTCCGTCATGGCCTAGTTCTGCTTAACTGGTCATCTCTGATCTTGGATAAATTCTTCAGCAATATTGACTCTGCATTGTCTGAGCTTAGCCATCTTCTCAAGAAGGTACATCATTGTAATAAAAAAAAAATACGGAGAATCACACAAGCAGGAGTTTATTGTCATATTTTTTCCACAAGGTAAGAGATATCTGCGAGATGCAGATTGATGCTGTGCTCCAGGACATCTCGGAGACCTCACTCATAAACCTGCCCGATGACAGACCATCTACTCTGCAAGATCTAGTATCAGTCAATGAGGTGATTACTTTCACTAAAGCCACAAATGGATTTTTCGATTTACCACATCTTCAGCTACTGTCATAATACAATCATATTATATCAGTGTTACAATGACTTGTTATGACATTCTGCTGTCACACAATATCCTTCTACCTATGAAAATGCCATATAACATCTGTGTGTGTGTGTGTGTGTGTGTGTGTGTGTGTGTGTATGTGTGAATGTTTGACTTCAGAGTCAATCCAAACAGTGGGCAGAGACTTTGGACCATAAGAGCAGGCATGTAGAAGAGGCTGTGAGGGAACTCATTGACATCTTTAACAGCATTTATGTGCCAAAAGAAGTCAAAACAGCCACTCCCACAGGTAGTGGACCAGAAAGGACATATCTTACATTTTGGTGATAGTAAAGTGTTTCCTCTGTTATCTAGTAAAATGTAAAGCTATTTGACAATGTCTAAATTAACCTGTATTCACTGGTGAACATGTTGATTTGAACAGTCATACATGTAACTTGAAACCATCCTCCTATTCCCTGATTGTAGAGCGAAAGCAATTCAAAGGCAAGGTTGGATTTTCAACGGACTGTAAAACTTCAAATGATGATGACAATGGGGAAGAGGGCCATGAAGGAGAACAAGAGGATGAGTTTGAAAAGGTGACAAGGAACAAAGGAATAATCTTACTGAGATTAAGATCAGATGGGTATTTGTGAGCGCATAGTGTTTACTTCTATAGCCAAAGATTTTGAAAATGACTGCATCGTTTTAATGGCAGCTCTTTTATTTCTTTTATGTCATAGTCTGCACAAAATCTCTGTCTTTACGGGTACCATCTTGCTTCTCTGCAGGAATGTCAAGAGATGTATGCCTTCTTCAGCGCTAAACTACTGGATGCTCTAGTCAAAGCCACACACTTGTCCCTGGACACACTCAAAAGAAGAATCTTGATCTCCAAGTCAGTTTGTGAATCATTGCACTAAAAAAATGTTGTAAAGTAATGTATGGGAGAAGGTTTATTTTTACTCTTTTTTCCCTCAAAACTGTTCTGCTTCTCATCTCATTAGCTTGTCCTCAAGAAAACCCAAATCAGAGGAGCTTGTTACATGCATCAAGTCAGAAGTCCATCTAACAATCCCTAATGTGGTAAATACACATGATAGTCATCTAAATTAGTCAACAGAATACATTGTATGGCAACTCCGTGGCATTCATTATTGCCTATTAATGTAACTATATTATTGTTTGTTTATTGCAAAGCTCAGTTTATTGCATGTACTGTAGCAGTCCCTGTAGGGTGAAACAGAGATGCACCCCCAGTTGCCAGTTGACTTTGTGTGAGCATCCTACTCTCTGCCTGTGCCACAGGTCATGGTTCCCAGCCTGGATGACATCCAGCTGGCCATCAACCGGCTTGTGCATCTGGTACTGGAGGTGAGCCGTGGTGTGGCACGCTGGCGACACTTCCGGCCTGCGGACAGCACTCCTAGTAAGAGTTCCCCTGATATCATATAGTGTACAGTGTGCATGTGTAGTTGCATTTGGCCAATCATGGGTTGATAAAAAAAGTGATCAGCGGAGTCGTTTTTTAAGGTTGCTTATCTTCATAGCAGTTCTTTTAAGAGGAAGTCAGGAAATGTAAAGCTTGTTAGTGTAACAGATGCCAGCTAGCACAGCCCAGTGTAGAATGTTAGTAAATCCTACATTAATGTGTAAGAACACAATATAACTCTTTATTCTTCAATGCTTACATTTGTTGTTAGATTTATTATATATTTTACACATTGAGGACTTAGTAATAGATAAGCCTATCCAGTTTAAAACACAGAGAACTGATACCCCTTTTTGTTTGGAACTCCTGCAGACTTTAGGGTCATGAATTTCTACCAGAGTGTGGCTGAGCACAAGGACATCTGCAAACTTGTGATGGTGCTCACCTCTGCAGTCAACTCGCTCAGGAAGCAGACAAGTGATGTCCTCAAGCAGTTCCACCCCTTTAAGGTGGTCTGGGCTGAGGACAGGGATGTGAAGGTCAAGGTGGGTACCCTGTGTGGTCTTCATAGTTATTATTCTTTTGATGTGTTTGACACCAGTTACAAATGTGAATGATTTGCCCATTTCCTATTGGTGTGTGTGCATGCATGCATGTGTGCGTGTACTGTATGTGTTTGTTTTGACAGGAATTTATGAACAGTGACCCCTATTTAGCTCAAATCAGATCTGAAATTTTGCACTATGTGTCATTTGAGCACGAAATAGAGGACATCAAGCCTATTATGATCTTGGGATCCATTGAGCTGTCAACTGGTATGTCACTAATACTGTGTCTTTCATACTCCTTAGTGATCACAATAACTTTCCTACAAGCTGTGTAGGAAACTTTTACAAACAAGCTGTGCCAACGCATTCTTTTCCAGCACCTCTCAAAATGTCCCTAATGGTCGAGGCAAGGGCTTGGAAAAAGCTGCTGTGCAAGTACTTGAATGAGAAGTACAAGAAGCAGATGATGGACATCATGAGCTTCACCAGTGAACATCTGAAAAAGCTTTCCAGGCCCATTTCTGACTTGGAGGATGTGCGCTTTGCCATGGAGGCACTGTCTACTATTCGTGACTCAGAGATCCAGATTGACATATCTCTAGGACCCATAGAGGTAGACTATCGTCAAGGTCAACACTTTCAAGGGAGCATACATAAAGAAAATTGTCTCCTATCATTGTTACGTCATATACATTTATAAGTTTTGTTTTTGGGGTAATTGCTACTTAATGTAGACATTTATTTTTCTCCTGATTGAAAATTGTGTTAGTCATAATATATCGTCTTATCCTATTTCCTCCTGCAGGAAGCATATGGCATCCTGTCCCGTTTTGAGGTGGAGGTCACTAAGGAAGAGGCAGAGGGTGTGGACACCCTCAGATACTCCTTTGTCAAAATGCAGGCCAAAGCGGTCAGTGGCCCCAGATTGTTCCACAAGACTTCATATAGTACAGCATGTTGTAACTGTTATGTGAAAGTCAAACTCAACTAATTATTTGCACCCACAGAGAGCAGTACAAGATGAGCTGGTGCTTGTGCAGCCCAAGTTTAAAGAGAACCTCTTGTCGTCTGTTACTGTATTCAAAAAGGACGTTGACACATTTTCTGAACAGTATGAAAGGGTAACACAGCACCCATACACTCTTACACTTTTCTGTGGTCTCTTATTGTCTCTATTTCACTTTTGAAAAAAACATTTTGAATACAGTTTTCTGTCACACTTTTCTGTACTTAAACTAATTCAGGAAGGCCCCATGGTAACAGGAATCCCTCCAGAGGAAGCCAGCACTAGGCTGCAGATTAGCCAGGTAAAGAGGACCACCTAGGTTATGGATGTGATTGTAAACGTACATACAAGTCTTTGTTAAGCAAAACAATAAAACTGGAATGACTATACGGCAAGTGGTGTAATAAAAAATAAAGTGGTTAGTTACTCAGTTGAAGCATTTTAGAATCTGAACTGGACTGGCTCTTGTGTATGACAGGCATGGTTTGATGATCTCTGGAGGAAGTTCATCACTTACTCCTCAGGAGAACAGCTCTTTGGTCTGCCTGTTACTGACTATGAAGCCCTTCAGAAAATTCGGTAACAACACTTTTGTCAAGGCTTCACTCAGAATATATGATTTTTACAGCTCATTTTTACGCATGATAATTTTTTTGTTTTTGGTTTTAGGAAAGAATTAAGTCTCCTGCAGAAGCTGTATGGTCTGTATGATGCTGTCATGAGTAAGATCAGTGGCTATTATGACATTCTTTGGACCGATGTGGACGTTGAGAAGATCAATGCTGAGCTTCTGGAATTCCAGAACAGGTAGCTCATCTGTCAGTTTCTGTCAACATTCCTTAGCTTGGTAGCCTCACCCACTAACCTGTTGTCTGACTATGCAGGTGCCGCAAACTACCCAAAGGCCTCAAGGACTGGCAGGCCTTCCTGGACCTCAAGAAACGCATTGATGACTTTAGCGAATCCTGCCCCCTGCTGGAGATGATGGCCAACAAGGCCATGAAGACAAGGCACTGGGACCGCATCACCAACCTGACAGGCCATAAATTTGAGATCGAACTGGATACTTTCTCTCTGCAAAACATCATGGAGGCTCCATTATTGAAATACAAAGAGGATATTGAGGTAGGTATTGCTTGACCCCTCACAGTCTTTTCATAGGGATTTGATATTGTACCATAACTGAATTGTAAACATCAATGGTCATTAGTTGTCCATTGGCTGGCTGATTTAAATACAATGATTTGACATGAAATCTGCAGTTCTTAGGGATATGTTTGGTGTATTTCTTAGGACATCTGCATCTCAGCTGTGAAAGAGAAAGACATTGAAGCCAAGCTTGCACAGGTGGTTGACATTTGGTCCAGCCAGTCCTTCAGCTTCATGACCTTTAAGGGCCGTGGAGAACTCATGCTTCGTGGAGTCGAAACTGCTGAGATTGTCACCATCATGGAGGACAGTCTCATGTTGCTGGGGTCACTCCTCAGCAACAGGTATTTCACTTTTACGTGTAACCCTGAAACACTTTTGATTGCACACCATTACATTTGTGTTACTTTTTGTGTTTGTACAGTTCTTTATGTGCACGCTTGCATTTTTCCACAGGTACAATGCTCCATTCAAGAAAGATATTCAGAACTGGGTGTTTAAGTTGTCCACCTCCTCTGACATCATTGAGCAGTGGCTTATTGTTCAGAACCTGTGGGTGTATCTGGAAGCCGTATTTGTGGGAGGTGATATTGCCAAACAGTTGCCACAGGTATGTTCAGTGGTTGTAATGTTAACCATTTATTATACTGACAACATGGGAAACAGCAATAGTGATGTAGTGTAGCATTGTAACTTAGCTCTTACTGCATTAATATGTCTTATCAAATGTAATTGAGTCATCATTGTTTGCACATTTTGCCCATTTTATGTCTGTGAATTGAATGGGTAGGTCATAACACATTTATTGGCTCAACTTTCATACTCAACCTTTTATGAATGTGGAAGACTGAACGATAAAAGTATGAATTGTGAAATTTGTTGTGTTCTCACATCTGTCTACAGGAAGCAAAGCGTTTCCAGAACATTGACAAATCCTGGATTAAAATCATGCAGCGTGCGCATGACATCCCCAACGTGGTGCAGTGTTGTGTGGGTGACGAGACCATGGGCCAGCTGCTGCCTCACCTGCAGGAGCAGCTGGAGCTGTGCCAGAAGTCCCTCACAGGGTACTGGACCAGCCTTTGAGTACCTACCTTATCACCCATATGTTTTTAACTTTGTTAAAAGTAGATATGTCACTAATTGGTCAATCATATTTTACTTACACATTCCTCAAAGTATTATTCTGATACAGATTATCACACAATTTTTCACACACACACACACCCCATTAGTGCTTACATAAATGTGTTGCTTCTGCTAGTATTTGGTTGGGAAGTTTCATTAACGTGGCAGAGATTATCACACACCTTCAACCTTACAGTAGTAGTCATTCAACTTTTGTTCATATCACAGTTACCTTGAGAAGAAACGTTTGCTGTTTCCACGGTTCTTCTTTGTGTCTGATCCCTCCCTCTTGGAAATTTTGGGCGAAAATGCACATCAAGTCAGTCAGTGATTTTGAGTGGCTAAAACAGAGCAGGTTTTACTTTAAAGAGGACCTGGACCAGGTAATAGTGTCCATCACAGATGTGGACTTCATCTATCAGAATGAGTTCCTGGGCTGCACAGACCGTCTGGTCATCACCCCTTTGACTGACAGGTTGGATAACTTACACTTCCTCATTGTTTGTCTCATTGTGTTCACTTAAGAAGTTGTCTTACTTCTTGAACTAGTTAATGTAGAGTTGTGAGGGGTGTTTTTCCCCCTGTAATGAGTGTATTGGTCTCCCATAAGGTGTTACATCACACTGGCCCAAGCTCTGGGCATGAGTATGGGTGGTGCCCCAGCAGGACCTGCCGGAACAGGAAAGACTGAGACCACCAAAGACATGGGCCGCTGCCTGGGGAAGTATGTGGTGGTCTTCAACTGCTCTGACCAAATGGACTTCAGAGGCCTTGGCAGAATCTATAAAGGTTCGTCAGTGAGTGATGCATGAAAAGTTCCTATTGACTTGCTCCTATATGATCTGCACTAAGTGACACTTCTCATTATGATGATATTGAGACTGATGGTGGAATATCTCCACAGGGTTGGCCCAGTCAGGATCCTGGGGATGCTTTGATGAGTTCAACAGAATTGACTTGCCTGTGCTCTCAGTAGCAGCCCAGCAGATCTATATTGTCCTGTCTGCTCGCAAAGAGCGCAAAACTCAGTTCATTTTCAGTGACGGAGACTGCGTGGATCTAAATCCAGAGTTTGGTCTCTTCATTACTATGGTGAGACAGTCGCAGCAGATGTTGTCTTTATGTCTGTATGTCAGCAATAGATAATCCAGCTTAATGGTTGCGTTTATTTTTTTAGAACCCTGGCTATGCAGGACGTCAAGAACTTCCAGAGAATTTGAAAGTGCAGTTTAGGACTGTTTCCATGATGGTCCCTGACCGACAGGTAAGCAGAAGTAGTGACAGTGAGAGGCTTGTCAAAGACCTTTTTCACAGGCTCTCACTCTTTTGTGTAATTAGATAGACTCTTTTTGTAGGTTTAAGTGGTCAGTAGCTTTTACAAAATTCATTAGTAACCGTGTATATTACACAATGACAAATCATATTTATCCAGGTTCTGTTAGAGGTAAATATTACTAATACTTGTAAAACTACTCCATTTGCTAAAAAAAACAGCATTGTCATTGTCATGTCTCATAAAACATTTGAATGAATTGCTAATTAAACCTGTCTTTTTTTCTCTCCTTCAGATCATTATGAGGGTGAAGTTGGCCAGTTGTGGGTTTATAGAGAACGTTATTTTGGCCCAGAAATTCTTTGTCCTCTATAAGCTTTGTGAGGAGCAGCTCACCAAACAGGTCACTATCTCAGCTTATCGTCAGACTGTACTTTAGTGATTTAATTGTCTTGAAAGTACTTCTCAGTTTGTCTGAAACTTATGAGATGTACCTTGTGTGGGTGTAATTGTGACCTGCAGGTCCACTATGATTTCGGTCTGAGGAACATCTTGTCCGTGCTAAGGACACTGGGAGCCCAGAAGAGAGCCCGCCCCTCAGAGACCGAGTCCAGCATCGTCATGAGAGTGCTGCGTGACATGAACCTCTCCAAACTGGTGCGCTCAAAGCTGGAGTTGGACACTAAACATATAACTAGTGCTTCACAGACATCCCAACTCAGTATTTATTTATTTTTGTTAATGAATATGGTCTGTTAAAGCATTTATAGAAATGCAATCATATCAGTTGCAGAACAGTGATTAGGAAACTGAGATAGTTAAAGCTCTGTATATAAAAACAGCGTTTTTAGCAGTCATGTTACAGGCTTCTCTCATTACGCTGTTGTATCGTCCTTGTTGATGTCTTCATGTAAGTTCCATTTAATGTGCCTCTGCAGGTGGATGAGGATGAGCCTCTCTTCCTCAGCTTGATCAGTGACCTCTTCCCAGGCATCCAGCTGGACAGCAGCACCTATGCTGAACTACAGGCAGCTGTGGAACACCAGGTGCAACTGGCAGGCATAGTCAACCATCCACCCTGGAACCTCAAGTTGGTGCAGGTACTTGCTCTCACTGCTCAAAAATGATTTGTTTGTTTACCAAACTGTTCAGAGTTTAGTGTTACTACTCTAATTTAAAAGCCAGGCTTTAAGGAGCTTGCAGCTTACGTATTCCATTTGCAAAGAGTAAAACAGTTTCAGGAGACTTGTATATTTTGCACATCTGGTGTAACCTGCCTGTAAGAAGGAAGTGTGTACATGTCTGTCGTTTTTGCAGTTGAATACATATTTTAAAAGACTAAATGGATGTGCTCTTACAAAATGTCAAGGTCAAAAGCTAAAACAGCTGTGGCGTCACAACATGCTTTAGACAAAGTTATGCAGATTTAGTTTGAAAATCAAATTGTTCTCTTATATTTGTTCTGTTGTTGTATGTAGCTGTATGAGACTTCCCGTGTCCGTCACGGCCTGATGACCCTGGGCCCCAGTGGGGCCGGCAAGACTGCCGTCATCAACATTTTGATGCGCGCCATGAGTGACTGTGGCACCCCTCACAGGGAGATGAGGATGAACCCGAAGGCCATCACCGCCCCCCAGATGTTTGGCCGACTGGACGCTGCAACCAATGACTGGACGGATGGTATCTTCTCCACGCTGTGGAGAAAGACTCTGAAAGCTAAGAAGGGTAAGTGCGTATCAGTGAGAAAGTCTGCTGACCTAGGGGATGAAAAAAATAAATGCTTTTTCTATGTTATTTAAGTCTTACACACAGTGAACTATGTATATACATGTGTTTGATTTTTTTTTTTAAATTTAAATGTATTTGAGTGCTAATGATGTGGTATTAGCCAACTTAAACTACTACATCCTAGGCATACCATGTGATCATTCCTACTGCTGACTCTAGGTGAGAACATTTGGATTGTGCTGGATGGCCCTGTGGACGCCATCTGGATTGAGAACTTGAACTCTGTCCTGGACGACAACAAGACGCTCACCCTGGCCAACGGAGACCGTATCACCATGTCTCCCTGCTGCAAGCTGGTGTTTGAGGTGCACAACATGGATAACGCCTCCCCAGCCACTGTGTCCAGAGTGGGAATGGTGTTCATGAGCTCCTCTGCTCTGAGCTGGAGGCCCATCCTACAGGTACAGACTGGAGCCAAACCTAGTCATTACTTAGCCAGTGTGGTATAGTAACAACATTTTTAATGATGACTTGACTGATTTGGTATGAGAAATGACTGCTGAATTTGATATTGGAAATGTTAAAATATATTTTAAAATTATGTGTATACCCTTGTAACATATTCATTTAACAATACTTTTTTTTAAGGGGTGGTGTTACAAGCGCAGTGCTCAAGAAGGTGACTACCTGATAAGCTTATACGACAGTCTGTTTGAGGATGCCCACGTCTTTGTGAAACAAAGTCTCAAGCCTAAAATGGACCTCTTGGAGTGCAACTACATCATGCAGGTATACTTGTGTCCGTAATTCTGTAAGACATTACCCAGTGTCTATTTAGATATTTATGTGGATATAAACAGGTGTCCATTCCTTCCTGTGTATGTATGTGTATGTGTATGTGTATGTGTGCGTGCGTGTGTGTGTGTGTGTGTGTGTGTGTGTGTGAGTGCGTGTGTGCATGCGTGTGTGTGTATGTATGGTTAGTCATTGAACCTGCTGGAGGGCCTGATCCCATCCAAAGAGTCTGGTGCCGTGGTGAGCACCACCCACCTGGGCCGGCTCTTCGTCTTCTGCCTGATGTGGAGCCTGGGGGCGCTGTTGGAGCTGGAGGACCGTGACCGCCTGGAGAGCTTCTTCCGGCAGCACGACAGCAGGATAGACTTGCCCCCCACCCAGTCTGGCGAGACCATCTTTGAGTACATGGTCAACCAGAATGGTGAGGGGGGGCTGGTTAAAAGCTATTATATGCCGGCTGCACTGCTATAATGACCTGTGCCAGATGTTACAGTGATGGGACATCTGGCTTCAGCAGTTGCAATACACTGCCATATATTCCAAGTCACCTGATTCTACCTGTGTAGTGAACATGAGTAATTTCTACCTGGAAGAAGTGTTGTGCTAATTACAAGCAGGTGATTTTATGAATATCTAAAACAAATGCAATGTATTGGATCAGACTGCAAACTTCAGTGATGGTCCTGACTTCAGAAGATACAATTCAGTACAACTTAGTTTTTCTGGATGTTCACTAAATCAGCTGCTTCTATTTAGTACAATTCTTCAAAGAGGTAGCAGAGTCAATTGGTAAAATCCCCTTTCTTGACTGTACAGATAGTATTAGCTGATTTGGAGTAGAAGTAAATAGAATTTTAGTTTATAAAGCAAGGTTAATCATCGCTGTAGATGTAGCAGTCTGAAGTTCTGGTCAGATGCACTATTTTTTAATATTAAGCTGATTGCTCTCCAGAATCACAGATTGCCATTTGTGTTGTGGGGAAGTGAAAATTTGGGATGAACTCCTCTGCTTTGCCCTTTCAGGTGAGTGGGATCACTGGAGTAAGTTTGTGATGGAGTATATTTACCCAACCGACTCTGTCCCTGATTACTCGTCCATCCTCGTACCCAATGTGGACAACACAAGAACCAACTTTCTTATCGAAACCATTGCAAAGCAGCACAAGGTAACCAGCTTTTATCAGTACATGACATGACAAAGCTGATTACTGGAATAGCTGATTCCTTATACAGGAATAACAGGTGCGGATTAACTTTTGGGATTTGGATTTACCCATTACAGGCTGTTCTACTAATTGGTGAACAAGGAACCGCCAAGACTGTCATGATAAAAGGCTACACAAAAAAATATGACCCAGAGACCGACCTGTTCAAGTCCATGAACTTCTCATCTGCCACTGAGCCCATGATGTTCCAGGTAGGTATGACTGGTCAGTCAGTATGTACCATGTGTGTGTGTGTGTGCGCGTGTGCGCCCGCGCGTGCGTGCATGTGTGTGTGACTGTCTTGTTTGCTGTGTTGCAGCGCACAGTAGAGAGCTACATTGAGAAGCGCATGGGCAGCACCTACGGCCCTCCAGGTGGCAGACGGATGACCGTCTTTGTGGACGACATCAACATGCCAGTTGTCAACGAGTGGGGAGATCAGGTCTCAAAAGCCACATTCATATTCCTCACACAGCCCATGCTAACTATAATGCCTACATGATACATTAACATAAAACATAAAACCTACATGATAACTAATCAATAAATAGTGCTACTATAATGCATACTATACTAATGATTACAATTAATAACTATATAATTGCTAATAGTTACTGCTAAATACAGCATACTATGTATCTATCGTTCAATGGAGCATTGATTGATTAATTTATAGGTCAATAGATCAATCGATAGATTGATTTAGGACTAATGCACTTGAACATGGTTCTAATACAAAACATGAAAGAGAAGTGTCGCACAGATATAGTGCTTGAGTGCTTTGAAACTTTGAAACTCTTATCCCCAGTTGGGCTTTCAGTACACTGTATAAAATATATTGCCTTCAGAAAATAACAAAGAAATGAATGAACATACTACATTATCTATGTTATGGTAGCTGCATCAATTACCGCCACACTAATTTTTTAGGATCGTCAGCTTTCTTCTTAGTGTACTATATTGTATCTTGAAATTGAAATTTTAAGCTTGTGAGTAATGTACTTACACTATTGTCTTTAAGATTACCAATGAGATTGTGCGGCAAATGATGGAAATGTCAGGTATGTACAGCCTGGACAAGCCTGGAGACTTCACCACCATTGTAGACGTGCAAGTCATGGGGGCCATGATCCATCCCGGAGGGGGCCGTAATGACATACCCCAACGGCTCAAGAGGCAATTCAGCGTCTTTAACTGCACACTACCATCCAACAGCTCTATTGACAAGATCTTTGGTATGTTCTTGTCTCTTCTAAAAAAAAAATAAACCTGGGTTACACCTTAGCCCAGTATTATCACAGAACAGCATTAGATGGCCTCTTTCTGACAACAAAATGTCAACATGATGTGAAATGATAAGCAAAAGTCTGTGTTACAATATAATGTTATGCCCCACCAGTCCACCAGTTTAAGACATAAAACAATCATGCACAAGTAACAATAATTTGACTGTTTTTTTTCCACTCTGTTTTCAGGTGTCATGGGTTGTGGATACTTCCATGAATGCAGAGATTTCAAACCAGAGATCTCAAACATGATCCTCTTGCTGGTCTCTGCTGCTAGGGTTGTCTGGCAGTGGACTAAGGTAAGTAGAGAGAGTTTTTTTCTTCTTGCTGGACTTGTTACTGTCTTGGTTTTTATGCTGGCCAGGTTCCTGTTTAAACAGCATAGCTTACAATTTGTTCTGGCTTTGTTCTGGCTGTGTTCAACCACCCCACATCTCCTATCTAAGTTAAGTGCCACTCTGGTGTTGTGACTCCCCCAGGTGAAAATGTTGCCCACCCCATCAAAGTTCCACTACTTCTTCAACCTGCGTGACCTGTCACGCATCTGGCAGGGCATGCTTAACATCAAAGCCGAAGAGTGTGGTGACATCACCACTTTACTGGCTCTGTTCAAGTGCGAATGCACAAGGGTTATTGCAGACAGGTGAGGCTTGTCCAAGTTGTAAATCCATCTTCCAGACCAACTAGTTTTAGGAGTAATGTTACCATAGTGCTTTATTCTTTAGAGAGAGTAATGAATGTTGAATGCTATATATTACCGGTACTTTGTTTACTAAAAATTGTATGATATTAGGTCATGTGAACAAGACTTTGTTAACGCCTGTGTGCACCAGTCAGTGCAAAGTGTCTTACAGCTGCATCAGCTGCTATTCCTCATGATGATAAAGTAATCAGATGAAAACAAGTAGTCATTCAAACACTGAACAAGGCAAAATGCCTCCCTTATAAAGACCTTTGGCACAATGCTGCATCCCTGTGGAGAAAAGCCACACTGCATCCATGTTAATTGCTAAAGTCATTGGCTGTTTAATGAGAATCTATCTGCAGTGTCCTATACCAGTGATGTGTTCTATCATCCTGTAGGTTTGTGTGCCATGAGGACAAGGAGTGGTTTGACAAGGCCATAAACCGTGCGATCCAGGAGCATGTGGATGCCAACCTGGTGTCACAGATCCACCCCGACCCCTATTTTGTGGATTTCCTGCGAGAAGCTCCGGAACCCACGGGTGAAGAGGCTGAAGATGTTTCTCTAGATGCACCTAAGGTTTATGAGCTGGTACGGACGTCACAGTGCAAAACAGAGAATAAGTGTGTCTGCCTCACCAGCAGAGACTGTAATAAAAATTACATTAATTTGAAATAAAAACATCGGATGTACATTACAGTGTGCCTTTTGTGTGTAGGTACCCACATTTGAGCGTCTGTCTGAAAAGCTCCAGTTCTACCAGACCCAGCATAACGAGGCAGTCCGAGGCACCAACCTTGACCTAGTGTTCTTCACAGATGCAATGACTCACCTTATTAAGGTTTCTCCATTCTTGCTGTCTCAACTCCTCTATCGTTACTACTTTCATTGCTTCATTGTTTCATTGTTTTTATTTTAACATACCCATTTTCTCATTTGCCTCTGGTTTTTACCTCTGCTTCATACATACATACATTTGCTCACACGCTCACTCCCTCACTCACATACACACACACACACACACACGTAAACGCACACATCCACACTAAATCACATAGGAAAACTGAAACACAGCTGTTAACAGTGTATGTGTTGGTGCCCAGATTTCTCGCATCATTAGGACAGATTGTGGCAGCGCTCTGCTTGTTGGAGTAGGAGGCTCTGGCAAGCAGAGTCTTACTCGGCTGGCCTCCTTCATCGCAGGATACAGCATCTTCCAGATCACACTGACCAGGTTTGGATAGCACTCCTTTATCTGGGATAATCATTAGAGCACTGTCAAAAGAGCTAAATTGTTTGCAACTGGGCTTCTTTTTGGAGCTTGAAGATTTTCCACTTTTTATCCAAAAGGCCTTTTTAGTTCTCACCTGATGATGGAGAACCGGGAGCTATATCTCTGGACCACTAAAGGTGGAGCTGTGAGTTGTAGATCACATCCCTCATCATGTGACAAAAGTGTAACACGAGTCACCATTAACATAACTCAATATGTGAATTGGAGTCACGGTCATTATGATCACACGATCCGGAGAATGACAACTGCTCTGATGATGAAGAGCATTTAAACTTCCTAGGATGAGATCACAAAGCAGAATAGTATGTAGGATATAGATGATGTGTAGCCCCCCTCCTCTGTTCAAATTTGGTTAGTCCAAAAAGAAGTTGTATACAACTTAGCTCTTTTGACTACCATGACCTTGATGAATAAAAATCTTCACAGTCAATAGAGCACAGTGTTACAGATTTGTGTTGTAATAAGATGTATAATGTTGTTTTTCTTTTTGTTTAACTAGATCCTACAATACCACTAACTTAATGGATGACCTGAAGGTGCTGTACCGAACAGCAGGTGCTGATGGAAAAGGCATTACCTTCATTTTCACTGACAATGAAATCAAAGATGAAGCCTTCCTGGAGTACCTCAACAACGTTCTCTCGTCTGGAGAGGTTTGCTCAGCTTTTGCTTGCATATCATTCTGTCATGCACACTTGTTTGTTAGTACCTAGGATTTTGCTTCCTCTCCAAATTGACATTCTATATGATGCACCACAGGTGTCAAATCTGTTTGCCCGTGATGAGTTGGATGAGATCACACAGAACCTGATCTCCGTTATGAAGAAGGAGATGCCAAAGCAGCCACCCACCTTCGACAATCTCTATGACTACTTCATCTCCAGAGTCAGGAAGAACCTTCATGTGGTCCTGTGCTTCTCCCCGGTCTGTCTTCTCCCCATCAGTCATTTAACACACTCCTCCAGTTCCTCCTTTAGCTGTTCATGTCTTCTGTTTCTAACAATACTATGCCTTTCACTTCTTATTGTTAAAGTTATCTCGCCCTTTTGATCTTCATGTTAAAATAATTTTCCTTAAAAAAAATATCTTAAGACATGACAGCATGTCCTAGAGGAGCTTCGTGGAACTAAGATGCTAAGACTTCTGTTTCCAGGTGGGTGAGAAGTTCCGTGGGCGCTCGCTCAAGTTCCCAGGGCTGATCTCTGGCTGCACCATGGACTGGTTCACCCCCTGGCCCAGTGAGGCCCTGGTGGCAGTGTCCCACTACTTCATGGCCGAGTTCCCCATGACATGCTCTCCTGAGGTCAAGGCCGCCGTGGTGAAGACAATGGGCATTTATCATGACAAGGTGTCTGTAACCTGTGACAACTACTTTGAGAGGTATGCTTTAGTGTACAAACATGAGACACTTATGAGAACTGATGAGCCAAATGCTAATATAAAATCCGCCACACTGATTTTTTTTTTGTCAGATTCCGAAGAAGAACACACGTGACACCTAAATCCTACCTGTCCTTCGTCAATGGGTATAAGACGCTCTATGCAGAAAAGCACTCCTTCATCAACACTCTGGCAGAACGCATGAATGTTGGTACGCACCTGCCTTCTCTCCACACCACTTAAACACTTAACTGGCTTAACCTTGCAAAAAGGTTATATTATAAATCTCATGATTGATATTTTTATAGCAATTCTTAGCTGTGTGTTTACATAATAGGTCTGTCCAAACTGATGGAGGCCAGTGAGTCAGTGGCACAGCTCTCCAAAGACCTGGTGGTGAAGGAGAAGGAGCTGGCTGTGGCCTCTGTCAGGGCAGACAAGGTATGCAACTCTTTGACCCCCTGGCGAGACTCCTGACTCAGTCACCACTGTAGAACTGTGTATTTTTTTTACTATGTCACAGAACAGCCACAACTGAATATCTGGGTCTACTTTGCTCATGTCGTTACACTTAAGGGCTAGATATATTAATGGTTTTCCCACAAACTAATAGCTGTTAGGGTTAGCACCAGAGAGAGTGATGCTGCATGTCTGTGCTGCTAACAGGTGTTGGCAGAGGTGACGGTTAGTGCAGAAGCAGCCTCCGTAGTGAAGAACGAGGTGCAGGTGGTGAAGGATAGGGCTCTGAAGATCGTGGAGGGCATTGAGAAGGAAAAAGCATTCGCCGAGGTCAAACTGGAGGCCGCTAAGCCTGCCCTGGAGGAGGCTGAAAATGCTTTGAATGTGAGCTTTAGTTTGCATTACAAATACATATTACCAGGTAAAATGAGTATGCACCAATAAATATGCAAAGTCCTCATGCATGTAAATGCTGTCAGTGGAATCTGCTGTGGGGTCCAGTTTGTATGTATTAGCTTTTTCTCAGGCATGATATAATAGCATATACAGCTGTGCTGTGTATTGTAAATTTAAACAGAAAATCATATGTGTGTGTAAAAAGGTAAAATGACTGACTAAATGGCTTTGTTTGTCTTTGTTTGTGCAGACCATTAAACCTGCAGATATCGCCACCGTGAGGAAGCTGGCCAAACCTCCGCACCTCATTATGCGCATCATGGACTGCTGTCTGCTTCTGTTCCGCAAGAAGGTGGACACTATTACCATGGACCCTGACAGACCATGCCACAAGCCCTCATGGTCGGAAGCTCTGAAGGTATTACCCCCCCCCCCCTTATTACCCCCACCCACATAACCATACATTAGAGCTGGCCTAAGGGAATAGTGTTACTTATTTCCAAGTTCTTATAATAAAAAAAAAAAACATAATAAAAAACAGTTATGAACCTGTTTGCTGTTTTTTTTTATTATACTGAAGGCACATACTTGGGGACCTTCAAGGTAACTTTATGTCTCTTGTTTGACAGCTTATGAGTGCCAGTGGCTTTATGGGCTCACTCCAGCAGTTCCCCAAAGACACCATCAACGAAGAGATGGTGGAGCTACTGCAGCCCTACTTTGAGATGGAAGACTACAACCTTGAGAATGCCAAGAAGGTCTGTGGTAATGTGGCAGGTCTCCTTTCCTGGACAAAGGCCATGTCCACCTTTTTTGGCATTAACAAGGAGGTCCTGCCCTTGAAGGTAAACCCAAGCGCCAGCTAAGGTGGCTTTTCACGATCATAGACTTGTTTGCAGAACTTCTTCAGGGCTGGCACTGATATGCACTGACTGATGTGTGTGTGTGTGTGTGTGTGTGTGTGTGTGTGTGTGTGTGTATGTGTGTGTGTATTTAGGCTAATCTAGTGATCCAGGAGGGCAGGCTGACAATTGCCAACGCGGAGTTGGCCAAAGCCCAGTCCCAGTTGGATGAGAAGCAGGCTGAGCTGGACAAAGTGCAGGCCAAGTTCGATGCTGCCATGAAGGAGAAGCAGGTCGGCCTCATCCCTCTTTACTGCCCTTACATCCTTCTTTGAAGCAGAATTTTCTAGTCAAATAGACAGTTACATCATCCCATAGGAATAGTTTGTCTTTTTTGTGACACTAGTTGGGTCCCAGAGCAGGAGTACTAGCATTTTAATGTTTCTTAAAGGTCAACTTCTATCGTTATTTTTATTCATATTGCTGTGTCGCCACTATGGTTCAATGCATTGTGCGTCATTTCTGTGAAAAATGTTGTCCTAGTTCTCTTGCTTGACGCTGTTTTCTGTAAGCTAGAACAGGTCTAGTGGTTGAACGACTGGCTTTTCCGGTGTACCTCGTGAATATCCATGACGTGTCTATAAGGCACCTCTGATTGGGCAAATTCGCTGTCTTTCGCTCACCTAGCTTCTGTCCACTGTTCTTCATCTGGGATGTTGGCGTGCCATACATGGCTCTGGGCAGGGCTTACGACCTAGTGACGTAGATAGGTTTAGCCTGCTCTGGTCCGCCATGAGGTAAAACCATGAGGGTCGAATTTCACATCTTGGAGTGCTGCGTGCATATACTGCTTGTTGTGACCCACCACATTGTAAATACAGATACTCAAAGTGGTTTTTAGCGGAAGGACCCCTTTAAACCTGACTTGCACAGTTTTCACAAAAATTCTGGCATTCACCATAGTTTGTTCAAAAGGTTTATACAATTTTATGTTTGGTTATGGCAGTTTTGTTTATCCTACAAATTATAAAATAATAGTATTTAAATATAATATCTGGTTTAAAAATTAAATACATATGGATTGGATTGCAATGAATTTTCACATTTTCCCAAACACTGTGTTCATAGATAAGGCAATGTCTCTCCATGTCTCAGCTTTTTGGGGCCTTTATATAGTCATTGTATAACGGTACAAAGCAATATCAGTAGATGTATCTTATACTTGCCCAGTATTTGGAAAGCCTACTGAAGTTCTGTTAAGGGCAATACACGATGGAGGTGACAAGTGTCTGACAAAATATGACAGAAAAAAGACAGACTTTAGAAACACTGTTGATGGTTTGCAGGACCTGCTGGATGATGCAGCCTTGTGCAGGAATAAGATGCAGGCAGCCTCTGCTCTGATTGACGGACTGAGTGGGGAGAAAGTCCGCTGGACAGAGCAGAGCAAAGAGTTTAAGTCACAGATCAACAGGCAGGTCTTTTTTTTGTCTCTCTTTCTGGTCTGTCTCTTTCTCTTTGTCTCTCCCTTCCATGGGCACTGAGAACATGAGGCCATTTATACTGGATAGCTTGCCTCTCTTGACAGTAGTAGTCAGCATTTATGGGGTGATGGATTGTTGCTTATTTTATGTGTATAATGTCTCTTATGTGTACGTGTGCCTGATTGTGTGTAGGCTGGTGGGAGATGTTCTTCAGCTCACAGGGTTCCTGTCCTACTGCGGGCCCTTCAACCAGAGCTTCCGTGACCTGCTGCTCAAGAAAATCTGGATGGCTGAGCTGAACAGATGGAAGATCCCCTTCACCGACAACCTCAACCTGATCTCCATGCTGGTGGACCAACCAACGGTACCAACCAACGGCCTCACATCCTCATTCTCATTCTCATTCTCATTGATACTCACTCTGTGCTCTCAAGTTCAAGCCCCAAACTCTGGCTATGTAAGGCACTCTGATACACAATGCATTGTTATGGCCTTGTAAAATGTGTGGTTGGGTGGTTGTTCCTGCAGGTCCTATAGAATGAGTGAAGCTCAGTGGGTTTATGTTGACTTTTTTTTTTTTAGATCAGTGAGTGGAACTTGCAGGGGCTGCCAGGAGACGATCTGTCTGTCCAGAACGGCATCATTGTCACAAAGGCGGCCAGATTCCCGCTGCTCATTGACCCCCAAACGCAGGGCAAGGCTTGGATCAAGCAGAAGGAGAAAGCAAACGAACTGCAGGTACTGTGCCCACAGGATTTCTCCAACCCTCATATGATGTCTTAGTGCCTGCTCAACGCTTGCCGTCCACTATCAGGTATCATGCTATGTCAATGCTGCATGAAACTATGTGAATGTCCAATTGCTAATATTGGACTCGTAACCCATGCATCTACATGCGTACAATCTCTCATGCGTACAACTATGTCTTTCCAGTTGAATTTGTTGGTCGTGATACCTGTGTTCCTCAGGTGACATCCCTGAACCACAAGTTCTTCCGTACCCATCTGGAAGACAGCTTGTCTCTGGGCCGGCCACTGCTCATTGAGGATGTGCGTGAGGAGCTTGACCCTGCACTGGACAACGTCCTGGAGAAGAACTTCATAAAGTCTGGCTCCACTTTGAAGGTGACACAGACAACACTTACCACCACAACACCTACCACTACCACAGCTAAACCCCACTCTCTTCCATATGGTTTTTAATTCTCATTTGATCCTCACTCTCAATAATGCATTTCTGACCTTGGAATGCTTTTGTGTTTGTTTTCTGTAATGCCTATTGACTGAAGACCTTCCCTCCACCAGGTCAAAGTAGGAGACAAGGAGACAGACGTCATGGATGGCTTCAGGCTGTACATCACCACCAAACTGCCCAACCCAGCCTACACTCCTGAGATCAGCGCCAAGACTTCTATCATCGACTTCACCGTCACCATGTTGGGCCTGGAGAACCAGCTGCTGGGTCGTGTCATCCTGGCTGAGAAATACGTTAGATAGCCAAACTGGCACTTTTTTCCTTGAAATCTAGTTTACACCACAAGCAAGCCTTGAGCGTAGCACAACTGTATGCTTTTATGATGTGACATGACAATGACAGAGGATAGTTTTCTGCTTTGCAATACAGAACCAAAGCATTATAAGTTTGCTACCCTGCTTTAAATTGCTCACTGTTTTTAGGAAAATTCTATCAGAAAGCAGTAGCCAGCCGTCTTGTGGACATAAACAAATCACCTTAAAAAAATGCCTTAAACTCTCTTAGAAATGTGACTTACTATGTGTCCAGGATGATGTGTGCTCGTGTGTGTTTAAATGTGTGTTTGTTAGCATGATTTAATGTGTGTGCTGTGGATCTTTAGGAACTAGAAGCAGAGAGGCTGAAGCTAATGGAGGATGTGACGGCCAACAAGAGGAAGATGAAGGAGTTGGAGGATAATTTGCTGTACAAACTAAGCACCACCAAAGGTAGTCACTCTCCAGTCAGCATTGTGCTCTGACAGAAGTTTCTCACCCTGTTACTTATATAATAGAGCATATTGCACAGGATGCGTGCTGTTGCAGATCTAAAAGTATTTAACTGTGTTCTGAGAGTCCATGTCCCTCACTGTGTGTACAAAAAGGTTCTCTGGTGGATGATGAGTCCATGATTGGCATCTTGAGCATCACCAAACAGACAGCAGCAGAGGTGAGCGAGAAGCTCCACGTGGCTGCAGAGACGGAGGTGAAGATCACCACGGCGCAGGAGGAGTACCGCCCCGCCGCCTCTCGTGGCAGCATCCTCTACTTCCTCATCACAGAGATGAGCATGGTCAACGTTATGTACCAGACCTCCCTCGCTCAGTTCCTCAAGATTTTTGATCTCTCCATGGCCAGGTACGTAGATAGGACCTACACAGTGGTCCTTATTTTATGTCTATTCTGTTCTGTTCTTTAAGTGAAGTGTGGGAAAGCAGGTTGGTAAGGATGGAGAAAAGTGTCAGGAGGTTTGTGTAATTTTTGTTAAAAAAAAAACTTGGAAACATGAGAAACGTTTGTCTTGATGATTTCAGCCAGGATAACAAGAGGGTTTTTTTCTCATGAGCTCACATAGACATTTACAAAGGTCAAAAGTCAAAGACCTAATTTTTTTTTGGACTGCAGGTCAGAGAAGTCTCTTCTGACCCAGAAGCGGATCTCCAACATCATTGACTACCTGACCTTTGAGGTGTTCCGCTACACAGTGCGTGGGCTTTACGAGAACCACAAGTTCATCTTCACCATGTTGTTAGCTCTCAAGATAGACCTGCAGAAAAGCAGGATCCAGCACAACGAATTCCAGACTCTTATCAAAGGTACAAGGGCGGGAGAGACTCACAACAGTTGACTTTCTCTCGAAACAAATGACCTTAAGAGTGGCTGTGTGTGTGTGTGTGTGTGTGTGTGTGTGTGTGTGTGTCTGTATCTGTGTCTGTGTCTGTGCCCTTGTGTATTAGGTGGGGCTGCATTAGATCTGAAGGCTTGCCCAGCCAAGCCATTCCGTTGGATCCTGGATATGACTTGGCTCAATCTAGTGGAGCTGAGCAAGCTGCCTCAGTTCAGCGAGATCATGAACCAGGTGAGGCGCACACACACACACACAAACACACACACACACACACACACACACACACACACACACATACATCCAGTTACAACTACACACAAGGGGTGCCCTATAATTGTCTACCCCTTAATTGTATTTTACACAAAACTGAGTAACATGCCAACTGGTACATCAGTGCAGATGTTTGCGTTCTATTTGATTGTGTTTATTTTTCCTACAGGTGTCACGAAATGAAAAGGGCTGGAAGATGTGGTTTGATCTGGATGCCCCAGAGGAAGGGGTGATGCCTGATGGCTACAACGACTCCCTGGATGTCTTCCACAGGCTGCTGCTGATCAGGTGACCAAGTCTTTCACCACACCACACAGATGAGGAGATTTATAACACTTTCATTCCATTATGCACTTTTGTAATTTTCCACTGGGATTTCAACAGTAGTTTATTTAGCAAATTCAATCTGACTAAATAATGTGACTATGACTTTTGCACGATGAAAACACTTGTCCTTTTATTGAGTCTTGTAATAATATATCAGGAGATTAAGTATAACCCATCAGGTATTTGTGCATGAAGTCACTGGTAGCATAAACAGTACAGTACAGTAGAGGATTTTTTCAGCATAGTTTGTCTGAAGGTCCTGATATACAATATGACTTTGACTCCTTTTGATGTGGCCCCTATTTGTTGATAGGTCCTGGTGTCCTGACCGCACCCTATCCCAGGCTAGGAAGTATGTGGGTGACTCTATGGGCATGCGCTTTGCTGAGCCCGTCATCCTGAACCTGGAGGGCACCTGGGAGGAGAGTGACACGCGCACCCCTCTCATCTGCTTCCTGTCCATGGGCTCCGACCCCACCAATCAGATCGAGGCACTGGCCAAGAAGCTGCGGTTGGGTACGAATGAAGGCAGCCAAAGGGCTGACCAATTGTGTTCCTGTTGTTTATTAATACGTTATAAACCCTAGCCTGTGATGTTGTAATAGTGCATGGCTTCTTAACTGTTGGCCTGGAATTAGATGTCTTCACAAATAGTACAGATTAGTTCCGTTTTTATTCAGTTCTCTTTTTGTACATTTATCTACAGAATGCAGGGCCATATCAATGGGACAGGGACAAGAGGTGCATGCTAGAAGGCTTATACAGCAATCCATGGCACAGGTAATGGACTTTACACATCTTTACACACACACAGGCAGCGCTGTGCTGTGTCCACCACATGACAATGTACATGTGTGTGTGTGTGTGCAGGGAGGTTGGGTGTTGCTGCAGAATTGCCATTTGGGGCTTGAGTTTATGGAAGAGCTGCTGGAGACGGTGACGACTGTGGAGACCATGCACGACTCGTTCCGCATATGGATCACCACGGAGCCCCACGTACGCTTCTCCATCACCCTGCTGCAGGTACTACTACAGCCCCAGATCTTCACTAACTTACAATGGATTTTACATTGTTAGAATTCTGTGTTCTTTGTTTTACTGTCTTGAAATATACATTAATATGCAGGAAGTTTTGCCGTAGTGTGGTTTGGAGTGTTTATGCACCTGTGTACACCGTCCTGTTATGGTCCTTTGACACCTGCCCTCTGTCTGTTAGTCCTCCATCAAGTTCACCAACGACCCACCGCAAGGCGTGCGTGCTGGCCTGAAGCGCACATTTGCAGGCATCTCTCAGGACCAGCTGGACGTTAGCAACCTGCCCATGTGGAAGCCGCTGCTGTATGGTGTGGCCTTCCTGCACACCGTAGTCCAGGTGAGGCATTCTGTCCCACACACGACACAGTGTTCAACACTGTATTTAATGTAGCGCAGTTCAGGTGCTTCTGTCAGACACTGATTTGCCTCATGTCCTCTTTATAACATGTAGGAACGGCGTAAGTTTGGGCCTCTAGGCTGGAACATTCCCTATGAGTTCAACTCGTCCGATTTCACAGCAAGTGTCCAGTTTGTGCAAAACCACCTGGATGAATGCAGCCCCAAGAAGGTAAATTTGGAGCAAGTTGTTTTGTGTTGTTGGAGTAAGACTGAATAGGCTCTAAGAACACTGTCTAATATATGTCCCCTTTTCGTAGGGTGTGTCATGGGTGACTGTCCGGTACATGCTGGGAGAGGTGCAGTATGGGGGCAGAGTTACAGACGACTACGACAAGAGGCTTCTCAACTGCTTTGCAAGGGTACTTAGCATTTTATTCATTTTGAATAAACATGTTTTTTTTTTTTTAAATGGAGCACTGTTGTTTCCAGTTATGTACAGTATGTGTAAGAGACCTGTCTTAAAGCTGTTGTTTGCTTCGATAGGTGTGGTTCAACGATAAGATCTTTGATCCAAACTTCTTCTATTACACGGGCTATAAGATCCCAGTGTGTAAGTCACTGGAGCAGTACATGGAGTACATCCAGACCCTGCCCGCTGTGGACACACCCCAGGTGTTTGGTCTGCACCCCAATGCTGACATTACGTAAGGACACCCTCTCAATTACCCACACAAGAACAACATAACCCTAACAATAAGCAGAACCATAACCCTAAACACAAGTCCACACACAGATAATTTGAACAAATGTTAGAGAATAAGCCACTGCAAAGTTATTCTTTTGATTAGGGATGACTCCTACATCATGAAAAAATATAGTTAATAGCCGTTTAATAAGTACATTACATACTCAGAGAGCTGAGACTGTAAGGTCCTCACATTTCTATTGTAATTGACAGGAGATGAGACTGTAAGGTCCTGACATTTCTGTTATAATTGGCAGCTACCAGACCAACACTTCTGCAGAGGTGCTGGACACGATCACCAACATCCAGCCCAAGGAGAGTGGTGGTGGTGTGGGGGAGACCAGGGAGTCCATAGTCTACCGGCTGGCACAGGACATGCTGGAGAAGCTGCCTCCCAATTATGTGCCCCACGAGGTGGGTACTGCCCTACCTGTTCCATATTGTTGGATATAAGCCTCCTTACATCTACTGTCACAATATGAAATACACATTGCCACGCAGTAATGTTGTAGAGGTAGATCAAATAAATAAATAAAGGTAAACAAATAAAGGTGGATAAAGGTAAATGGATACAATATACCGGTATTGTTCAAACCAATTATGATCAGCTGATTGCTTAAGTACAGAAACTGCTTTTGAAACATAATTGTTGGTAGGTGTAGCATAAATTCTGAGAATGCTGTTTTTTTTCTCTCTCCCAGGTGCTATGTTTGGATGTTAAAGCTCAGTCAGTGTGGAGTGGCCTTATTGTGGGAACATGTCTTTATTAAACTAAGTTTTTATGTGCAGGTAAGGGCACGGCTAGTGAAGATGGGCGCTCTGAACTCCATGAACATCTTTCTGCGCCAGGAGGTGGACCGCATGAACAAGATCATCGCCGTGGTGCGCACCAGCCTCAACGACCTCAAGCTGGCCATCGAAGGAACCATCATCATGAGCGAGGTTACAACTCTTTCGAAACAGAACACACAGTGAACTCCAAGATAATTAGACAGCCTTTTTTATTCTAATGGTAAAAATGGATGAAGAATGGATCACAGGAAAACTCAGCAAGCAACTGAGTTAAAATGGCTGTGCAGAAGTGAACACAGACCTCGAACACTAAACCTCCAGAGTTTAACCAGCACCCATAGTTTATTGCAATTTATTTGTGCGTTATGTTTTGACCATGACTGGGGTAAGATGTCTGGGCTGCGGTTACCCCCTTAGTGCTCTGTTTTATACCTCTGCTTTCTCTCTCTCTCCGCGTCTCCTTCTTTAGAACCTGAGGGATGCTCTGGACAACATGTACGACGCCCGCGTGCCTAACCTGTGGAAGAAGCTGTCCTGGGACTCCTCCACACTGGGTTTCTGGTTCACCGAGCTCCTGGAGAGGAACATCCAGTTCCACAGCTGGGTGTTTGAGGGCCGGCCCAAAACCTTCTGGATGACCGGCTTCTTCAACCCCCAGGGTATGACACCAGATAGACTAAACTCACCCACCAAACTGCACCAGGCATTTACAACATCCTCCGTGTACACCACGAAATTAGGTTGCAGATCTCATTATTTATCCTACTTACATGTAAATGTTTAGCACTGATGCTAATCATGTTTTAACGCAATATTGTAATTTCTCAGTGTAAGAGAGGGTTTAAGTTTCTGTATTGTTGTTTTGCTGTCTCTCACTAACTGCGGTCTCTCCCCACAGGCTTTCTGACTGCCATGAGGCAGGAAGTGACCCGTGCTCACAAAGGCTGGGCACTGGACACAGTCACTCTTCACAACGAGGTGCTCAAGCAGACCAAGGAGGAGATCACCTCAGCGCCTGCTGTACGTACCATGCCTCCATCGCAGTGACCACTGCTCACCGCCTCTTACTATCATCAAGTGTTGGTGTTAATGTGTAAATTTCCTTTTTGGTCACCTCGCCACAGGAGGGCGTCTATGTGTACGGCCTGTTCCTGGACGGTGCTGGCTGGGACCGCAGGAACTGCCGCCTGATCGAGGCCACCCCTAAAGTGCTCTTCACGCCGCTGCCTGTGGTGCACATATTCGCCATCAACTCCACCGCCCCCAAGGACCCCAAGCTCTACATCTGCCCCATCTACAAGAAGCCCCGCCGCACCGACCTGACCTACATCACGGGCATCGTCCTGCGCACCACACAGCACCCCGACCACTGGATCCTCCGAGGAGTGGCCCTGCTCTGTGACATCAAATGAACAAACCAGCCACAGCAGACACACACACACCAATAAACACTGTTATTATTAAAATATATTATTCAGAACAGGGTAAGGTAAGGTGTTCTCTTCTTAATTAATATCACAAAATAATTAACACATTAAATGTCCATCAAGGAGGTTGTGCCACAACAGACAGCGACTGATTTACTGTCTCAGGACAGAAGAGAGTAGACTTCCACATTAGCCCTACAATTTATACCGAACACAGGCGTATCCCCCCTGCAGTGTAATTCATTTTAAGGCAAATGTGATAAGGCTGCAAAAGCCAAGCAGCTGCATTTGTTTTAGTAATTACAGCATTTTATACAGAAAAATAATTTAGTCATAGATTGCACCAGATCTCCGTTTCACACTTAATAAAATTTTCAAGGAAAAGGTTTGTGTGCAACAGACGTTATCCACTTCTGTTCTGGAGTGTCAGGGTCAAACGCCTGTAAGGTCCTTCACTTGTCCACTGACAGCTGCAGAGAAGTAGTCTCTTTCTGTGACCCTGGATTTACTTCATCTGTTGGCCATCGGTCTGTAGCCCATCTCCCCTTCTAGTTGTTCAGCAGTCAGAGTGCCCAGGATGGGCTGACAGTCGGGGTTGAACACAGAGTAAGCGCTAAGTTCCCCGGGACGGCGCTCTGCAGGGGCTCGCAAACCCTCGTACAGCCAGTAGAAAAGAGAAATCAGGAAGAAGGGCAGTCCGAAGTCGAGCTCTGAGAAAAGTCCGAGAAGTACCAACCACAACAGCACTTTGAGCACGGTCAGGTTAGTAAAAGCCAAACGTTCAACGCCTAGCCACCGTCCGAGAGCACTGTCCAGCAACCAGTCGAGGTCCTGCTGAGAAAAAGATAAACTGCGTTGAAGGAAAACATTTCATGTGTTCATTACAATGGTTGGTATATTTACTGCGTTATTCACTTTAACAAAATCACAATAAATGCAAGCCAGGCCACATGGGAAGCAGACTATGATAACTCATTTGCACTTACACGAGAATGCCCTGCTGTCGTGGCAGGAGCACTAGGAGTCTTCACCGTTTGCTTCTCTTCTGACTTCTCGTTCGTTGTTGTAGATTCAGGTACATGTTGTGTCTCCACTGACTCAGCTGGAGTTTTATCGTTGTTTCTACTTGCAGCTTTTTTACGGGCCCGGAATTCTGCTAGTCGCTGCTCCATTTTCTCCATATTGCAGCAACTGGGAAACAGGAAGGTAAACTTTCGAGCACAAGTAGGTGACGCACTCGCTGTCGAGAATTCGAGAGTTCCGCCATGTCCTGTTTCTACACGGTCTTGTTTACATTCAGGACACAGTGACTTCCGGTATTCATTGAACGCGCACGGGCGCGTGAGCATAGAATATTTTTGACAGCACTGTCATATGCCACCAGCAAGGATCATAAGTGCATAATCCTGGTGGATTTTGTGGTCAAAGAAACACAGGCATGTGAGCTCCATTCATATAGCTTTCTGTAACATACATACACACACTTAACACAGACAGCAAGCCAGGCTTAAAATCTTTATTCATAAATCACTTTTAAGAGTAACAAATTCATTAATTTTTTTCCAGACATATCCTTCCCTGCATTCACAGCATTTATGCATTCTTCAGTTAGGCCGCCCAGGGATTTAGACTGCATCCATCAACAATAATGGGAAGCTAATATGGGATATTTTAGAGGGGGGAAAAGGGGGTTCCTATATGAGTACATGGGAGTGGGTGCAGTATTCACTCAGTTGCCATTCATCCATTTCCTGAAAGGAATCAACCTTCAAGTAATATCTGCATCAGGGAGCAGCAGCAATCCACTGAAGTCCAGTGTTCAGTCACGCCTTCGCCAGGCTTCACACAAACACAATAATTAAGAGACAGCAGCTTGTAGAGGGAGCAAAGCAGTTGGTTCAGCCCTCTAGCTCTGCAGACACACACACACACGCACCAAGCGCACACATACGCAAACATACACACACCTACAGACAAAAACTTCCACAGTGACTGACTACCTAAGAGTAGTCAAATATGGCAGAATCAGAGTTTCGAACTGAGCTCATCTAGATTTAAATCATACATCTTTATTCACCATTTGTCTTGTGTAATTGCTGTGGGTCTTCATTAGTCCCTTGGTAGTTGAGAGCTTGGCCTGTCAAGGAGAAGGGCTGTTTGTACTCCCTTTTGGCAAACTCTCCCTGTAAATAAATACTGTTTGCACACCTGAAGAACACTTATAAAAAGACAAAAAAGGGGACATATCTCCCACCAGTAGAAAAACAATCAGATAAAAAATCATGCATTTTGGTTGAAAAGGAGAAAAAAAAAAATCAAAAAGGGCAAAGAATCCTGGAAAAAGATGTGGAGGTGAAGGAGAGGACTGTGCCTCCTCTTCCATAAGCTCTGTTCCCCAAGGGGATATGTGTGTGTGTGTTTCTGTGCACCCTGATCAGCAGGGCTAACAGAAGCAAAGATAGTCTCTGTAAAGTAGAGGGTATGTGTCTGTGAGAGTGTATACATAAGTGTATGTGGTGTTGTTTTTTTTTAAAGTAAATTGCAACTGTGTGTTGGCATTATGCTCGAGACAATAAGTCCTGTGCCCAGTCCCTGATGGAGGCTGTCGTATCTTGCAGATAAATCCAGGTGGAGTTGGTGAATGACACCATGTGATTCTGGATGCATAACAGCGATACCTCCCCACTGCAAAACACAAAGAAGAAAAAAAAAACATTAAACAACATCGCACACAAGCACGTTTGTGAATGAAACACAGAAAAACAACAAACGCAAGGTCACTTGCACTCTCAGGAGGCTGTGAAATACTGAGAGGAGGCGATCAAATTAATCTGTTAATACCCCCAAAGCACTAGACACAGCTAATCGTATGCACTTCACCACAGTTGACATTTCCAAAGTTCAACAGCAATACTGCCACAGTGCCTGCTTAGTGACTACAACTGGTCCCAGTAGGCAGGTTTGTCTGGTTTGGAGAGGCAGGTTGTAATTATGTGTACTGAGGAGGTTTTAGTGGGTTACTCACTTGCAGGAGTCCTGGAAAGCCTGCCATGCATGCTGCAGGCCCTGCAGGATATAGTGCAGCGCTGGGAGGATATAGTTCTCGTGCAGGAACAGCAGCAGCTCCTTCACATACTCAAGGAACTGCAGCACGCTCTCCGGAGTGTTGGTGTTTAACTGTCCACAAATACACATAAACGTAATACATACATTAAAACGGCACTGCCATCCCAGTTAAAGTCAACTTTACTGTCACATCTGCCATATGTAAAGGACATATACAGAACTGAAATGATGTTACTCTTAGACATGCATCTTATTGCAGCATTACGTGAACCCATTTTCATTACAGTTTTCCATCCAATCAAGGTACCCATCAAATGATAACTGTGACATCATGAAGGTCAGGGCACTGTCTGAGTCTTTGCTATTTTGCACCACAGAACATTTTCAGAACAAGCTGTGCAGTTTTGTGCCAACACAATCTCTTTTTATACTTCCCCCCTGCCCCCCGGCCAGATTCTGTAGCCATGACAACATACCAGTGCTTGCAACATTTTCTCATCCTGTGGTTCCAATCAAAGTGATAAATTAAAATTCAGCGATGCAAATGGAATGGTCTAAGCTGCCAAGACCAAACATTGCTATTTTGGTATTGTTTCCTCTGGGGTTTTAATCTGGCCTTTACATGGGATTCTAGGGTGTGTAAAGAGTTACTCTGAAGAGGGATCATAATAAATATATATATACACACACAGAGATAGATATGTATAGATCTGTATATAGATATCATCTTCCATGGATTCTGTGAAAGCAGGCATTGCAACCGAGATTTCACATGCAGACAGACCTTAAAGCAGAGATGGCCCAAAGTAATTTATTAGGACTCTCAGTGAACCCATGCCGAGAGATGACCAGCAGAGATTGAACAGAGAGGGCACTGTGCTGTGTAAAGGGCTTCAGCAGTCATGACATATTACCAGGTCTCTTAATGGGAAGACGCAGTACAAATTCTTTTAAATACCAAAACATTTTGAACTGCTATGAATGTAGTTTATTTACCAATTTCATTACCTGGTGCCTCTATTGAATGCTTTTGCTGTTATTCAAACATCCATCACTGTTATTCCAATGTTAAAAGTAGTTTGGGGTAAAAGTGTCTGCTATATATAAATACACATATAATTTACTCACCCATTCAATCAACCTGGGTGTGTTTTCTTTAATCCATTCTACGAGCTCGGACGTGTGTGTGGCGATGAAGGCTGCGGCCGTCTTTGTCTTTTCCCAGCCGTCCTCCATCACTGGTCCCACTCTCTCCACGGCCACGGAGTAGTAATACGGCATGTTCTCCTCCAGCCAACTGAGATCACAACAACCACAGTCACCATCAAAGCTGCTTCACTGCAGTCATGGGACTATATGACAGAACTCCAATGCCTCACACCAAACACTTTCAACATTTAGAAGTTGGTTTAGCCTGATATTATTGTAGTTAGACGTGCTCCGACCCAAAATGTGAACCTTAACCAGCTACTGACAAATAAATGGTAAAATTCTCTCTCCACTGAAGATTAATCATTCTACCAGCACTTTTATATTTTACCTTTTGGCATTTGGTTGGTACCAATTTCCATCCCTGGTGTATGAGTAGGAGTGTGTGTGTGTGTGTGTGTGTGTGTGTGTGTGTGTGTGTGTGAGCTAACCTGAAGCCCTGCTGGCTGTAGGTGATGACTTTGCTCCAGGCCTGTAGGGACACGTCCGTGACTCCGGAGCTCTGCAGGTAGTGTGAGGTGGTGGAGGCGGCGAAGGAGCCGTGCGACCGGACGTCGTGAGCCACGAACCCCACGGCAAACACCAGCATCGCCATGAGCAACCGCGACCAGGGGAAACCCCGCCCCCGCATCTTCATCTGGATATCCTAGAGGGGGAGGCAGGAAAAGTTAGTCTTACAACAAATGCCTTTTACCCGTGTTCACGCAAGAGCCCGCATCAACGGGGCATTGCGCTGCTGTGACATTGCATTATTGTGTCGCACAAGAGCCCACATTAACGGGTCATTGTGTCACTGAGCCATTTCATTATTGCGTTCAATTACTCCGATGCCATCGGACTGCAAGAAATGCTGTCTTGTTGTGACCTTGCCAAACTGTAAAGCACTTTGAGCTGCATCTTTTATGTATGAACTGTGCTATACAAGTAAAGGTTATTATTATTATTATTACACGGTCACTGTTTTGGTAAATGCTGCTGTATGGGAGCCTAGGTAAGTGTGTGTAACTCAGTGGTAGCGTTGGTAAGTGTGTGAGATTGTGAGGCAGCATTGGTAAATGTGTGAGATTGAATGCCAGTGTTGCTAAGTGTGTGAGCTTGTAAGGTAACGTTGGTAAAGTGTGTGACATTGAAAGGTAACGTGTGAGAGATTAAGTGGTAGCGTTGGTGTGTGCGATTGTGGGGCAGCGCTGGTAAATGTGTGACATTAAAAAGGTAACGTGTGTGAGATTAAGTGGTGGTGTTAGTAAGTGTGCGAGATTGTGGGGCAGCACTGGTTAAGTATGAGAGATTGAATGTTAACGTTGGGGTAAGTGTGTGTGCGATTATGGGACAGCATTAGTAAGTGTGAGACATTGTGTGGACTCCTTACACTGCACATAACGTTGCACTCCTGGACTTCTTCACAGTCACCCAGCTGTTCATTCGTCACTCTGAAGGACTGAATGGTTTCCTGAAGGTTTTTCCTTAACTAAAAATAAAAAGAGAAGGAAAACAAGCTTAAAACAAATCATCATCACCCATAGAGTGGCGGTGATGGTTACTAGATGAGTAATTGATGTACCTTTAGTGGCAATGTGTTCCAACCCTTCAACAGATGACTCAGCAGCAAGCTGAAAATCAGACAAGGGAGTTTGTGGTGAACAGGCTTAAACAACAGGAGTAATGGCGAGGTATGACTGTGCTGAAGAGGAGTCTCACCTTGACTGAGAAAGATATTTGGTGTAGAGTTGCCTCCAAACTCCTAAACTGTGCGCATCCACAGACAGGCACTCTGTAAGACTGTTCAGCAGCTGTGAGAGATGGGGAGAGGTGAAATTATACCTGTTCCCATTTAAAGGATCACATTTCCATCTTTATCATATTCAGACAGAAGTGGGAAGTCAAGTTCAGAGAGTGAAAGGTCATTTCACATATTGGCTCCAATAATTTACAAAACCAAAAACTTCTGTGTGGTGCACGTGGTCGTGTGTGTGTCATTCCAGGTGGCATTCACCCACAGACTTGGAGCACAGTTCCGTGTGTGTGGGTGTGTGTGTGTGTGAGAGAGAGAGAGAGAGAGAGAGAGAGAAAGAGGAAGAAGTAAAACTGTACCTCTCTCTTCATTGGTTCGGGGCAGTTTGGTGTGGCTCTGGACAAGAAGGAAGGGAAGTACGTGTGTAACGAAGACTCTGGCTTCGCTCCAAACGCTAGAACCTTGAGTCGTGGGTACAGCCGCCTCAGCTGCTCCTGAAGACTACAGACACACACCTCTGATTTAGAATCCAGGCCTGAACCAACATTTAGTGTTTCACTACTGACAGCCACAACACCAAAACCCACAGAAGGCAAAAATGCACAGAACAAAGCACTTTTGAACACAATTCAGCCTGGCAAGTTACTACAAAGGAGCACATCTGACATCTAAACAAGAGACACCTTAAATAAACAAATAAATAAATGAGTTATTTCATTGATTAATTAATCAAGGCAATAAGGAGAAGTGATTACCTGCTTGATAGTGCGTTTTTGGGCATGTAGGCGAAGTCCAGCAGGGGGAAAAGCTCTTTCGGTCCCATGATGCCAAAACCTTTCGTTAGGTTGGAATGGAGCCTACACACACACACACACACCACACACACGGACGCAGCTGTTACCATCACTGCTGCATGTATGGTGACAGACCTATTTTTATTGTGGCACTTGTTGAGGCTGTGGCTTATCAACACTGTGGCCCTGTAGGACATACAGCATGGCCATAAACAGGCCAACAGCACATTTTGCCAACATGACATGACAACATGCTCCTCACTTCCAGCCACCTTCTCTTCTTCAGCTCTCTCATTTCTGCATTACCCCTGTCTCAATACATTTTTACAATCCTTCCATAACCAGAGCTAACATTTATGAAGAGAACTGTAAAGACAAAGGGGCAGATGTGTCATTTCTGGTAATGCTTTGATTCCTGGGCCTTGTTGCATTGGCATGGATGAGCACTAGAATCCCATGCCTCTTCTTCCAGTCATTCCCAATCTCTCGAAACTTTTGAAACATGCCTACGCACACACACACACACACACTTACATTAGCAGACGCTCCAGATAGGCGATGGCATATGAGGACAGGGACTTCATCCCCAGTACTGGCAGCATGATGCCCAGCCAAACTGCAACACACAAGAGACACACAAATTCACCCTGTGGCTCAGTGCTGGTGGGTGTGTGTGCGTGTGCGTGTGTGCGTGCGTGGGTGCACGTGTGTGTGTTGAGCAAGAGGAACAAACTTTGCCCCACTGCTCTGGCCAAACTCTTCCCCAAGGTTAAACATGCCCAGAGAGACGGACCAAGGAGAGGGTCACTAAGGGAGAGAGCAGGCCACAGAAGGACTGGGGCTTGACCGACTGCTGGCGATACATCATACGCAAATACATGATGCGATCTCTAGATCCTCTCTCTCTGTCTGTCCACTTTGGACCACTTCTCGCTCACTAATACTATGAATGAATACATACATAAATAAATAATCCAGCTCTGGCCTAATGGTTAGGGAGTTGGTCTTGGGATCAGAGGGTTCAAAGTTCAAATCCTGCATTAGTAGGAAAAATGTGGATGGGGGAGTGGTCTCCTGCACCCTCATCCATAGCTGAGGTACCCTTAAGCACATATGCCTTAAGGCTCAAGATGCTGGTAAGCCTATATTGGGCCTACATTGGCCCAGGGGGACTATGCTCGGTCTAATTCGGTGTAAGTTGCTCTGGGTCACCTGAATAATAATAATAATGATATATAATAAGTATATTAATAAATGATTCCTCAGATTGACCCTTCACCCACCATCTTTGATTTGCCACCCACACCCACCCCTGTCTCTCACCTCTGAGTCCGTGGCTGAGGTCGTAGAAGCCGGCCTGGCCCAGGGCCCACATGATGGTCAGGCATTTGACCGGGCGGTTCTGGTTGGAGCGCAACAGCTCCAGGTGCTGTGGAGAGGACACACCAACCACACACACACACACACACACACACACACACACACACACACACATTCAGCCTCCAAACTAAGCCTCTGCCAAGCTAGTGTCTGCCACTACTTGCGCAACATGACATTTACACCTACAACACCTGACTTTAACAGTGGGTCCAACTAGGGGTACACACACACAGTGGACACGGACACACACACAAACAGTGGACACGGACACACAGAAGGACACACTCTGGTGCACTATGACACTCACGTCAGCCAGGTTGAGGGTGGCTATTTTGGGCTTGTCCTGCAGTATAGCCTGAATGCAAATTCTGTAGCCGTGTAGAGAGTCACCTGGTAACAGAGGGCAGAGATGGGCGTTAGAGAGTCACACCAAGCACCACAGTCCACAGAGCACAGAGCAAACCTGCACAGAGGGCACACTGATCCACAGATACAATATGCCCAAATTAGTCACACAGACACACTGCACAAGCAAGTTCAGCAGGTTTGGTTTTTTAAAGTGAAATACAGTGTGTGCGTGTGTGAGTGGTTGCATGAGAGAGAGTGAGAGAGAGAGTGAAAGAGAAAGTGTGTGTATGGGGGTGTGTTCGTACTTGTCTGTTTGTCCTGCTCCCTCAGCATGGTGAAGAGGCAGTGGTCAAAGAAGTCCTGCAAAGTCTCGCTGCTCTTGCTCAGCAGATTCTTTATGATGGCACGCAGCTCCTTCCCTGCTAGGCAGTACGGGTAATCTGCGAGGAACAAAAGGGATGCACACGTCAGTAGACACGTCACAACTACTCTCCTACTGTATGTTAAACACAATGGATACAAACACCAGCCAACATTTGACAGACACACAGACACAGACCAAAAAAAAACCTGGAAACCATCACCGCAGTTATCATAATTTTAAGTTGATCTCCCTCACACACACCCCAGTTTTATCATTTTTAGACATTTTATAAGTCCCACACACCGTGTGCGTATGTGCTGAGAGTGGGGTCACTGTCAGGGGCAGGCAGCTTGAAGTTGAGGTAGCCGGCCAGGTCCTTCACCCACACTGAGGGGTTCTCTGGGAACAGAGTCTGGGACTTGTCCAGCTGCTGCTTCAGCTCAGCCACATCCAACTGGTGAGAAGAAAGAATAGAATAGCAGTTATATTTGCCATTTGCACAGGTATATTTCAGAACAAGCACATTGGAACTGTGTGTCTGTCTGAGTCCCAATAAAAAAACACAAATCTTAAATACCTGAATAGACACCACCTTTAAAAACACCTTAAAACACACAATCTGACAATCTAAAAAGCATGGTTATAAAACACAGCAAGCATTGTACGTGTATATGTACAAACCAACTCTATGAACTGATATAAATCATTGACGATTGCACTTAGTTTAGGACTTATTGCACATATTACATTTCTAATTATAAGAGACAGATGATTAGTAATTAGATACAGAGTGAGATCTTATTATCCAGTGCTGAGCAGAGGTGGATAAACCAACTTGATAACGGAAATGTCCCGACATATATTCCTTCTTTCACTAATTAGCTAATCTACCTTTCTGAAGAGCTGTGATAATTAGGATCAGCTGGTTAAGTGAACTGGGTGGACTTTTACTTTCTGGACCTGGAGTGTCTACCTCTGTACAGTACTGTATACATCCACGGCTTTGGAGAATGACCTTCACATGGCCTACTGCAGACACATAGTGAGTGATTCCTGTATGTCAGTGTAATTAACACAGCACACAGTGCACACAACAAGACTGAAAAAGTGTGTGGGTAACTCGGGGCATCTCAGTAGCACTTCTGGTCCCTCCGGTCACAGGTCTATTACCTTGACTGCCTAGCCACCACTGGCCCTTATGCATAAATGACTGTACTCACACTTCTCACGGCGTCCTCCAGACTGCGGAAGCGGCTGGGTTTGGGGGAGCTGTTGGGGGAGGCGGGCTTCTTGGCCTGCTGCTTGCCATCCTTCGGCTTCTTCTGCTGGGGCTCGGGGGCCGGGGGCACCTGCTCCTTGTTCTGCTTCTTCCCGATCTTCTCGAAGCCCTCGTAGATGGTTTCTGTCGTCTTTATAGGTGCTGCCGAGGAGGAGACAGAGAGCAGTTGAGAATTTGTGCACGGAGACTCCATTTGTGCGCTTGTGTGAAAGAGACCGAGACGATGGAATAGAGGGAGACGATGTCTGTCTAGACGGTTAAGAGAATTTTGTAAGAAGCGCAACAGCTCTGGTCTTGCAACTCCCCTTTGGCATTAAGCAATTTCTACTTCAATGAAAGGGGCAAGCATCCAAGAAAAAACACTGATTGTCCTGAGTGGACAGTGCTATGTGTGCAGTGTATGTCAGAGAGACTGACTTCTTTATTCACACAACCACAAGCAAATGCCACCACACAGAGACTACTGTACACACAAACACTACAAGTACATATTTTTTTTTTGAAAAGAGGGTTTTTCAACAGACACAGCAGACCCAATTATGGACCGTGCCCACAGATTTACTGGTGAATTTGAAATGTTCATATGATATGATCAGTTTCAGTGCTGGTAAAAATTACAGCCAACAAAAACACCAACTTCCTTGCCCGTTCAAAAAATGTTGTCTACTGTGAATCCCAGTAACAACTGCTCCTCTGTACTTCAATACACCGTGAGGACACTTGACCAGCTGGTGACAGCTGGTTGCGTTAGCACTCCAAAAAGACTACACATATAGGTTACACACGTCGCAGTTATTTGTGGGATTGCTATATTTAACAGACAAAATCGATCAGATCTGGCTCTGTTGGGGCTAGAGCCCAGTGTTTTAACCAAACATTACGCCTCGATGCCAGCTGTGTGCTCGACATTGATCACTAGCGTCTGCGCCGATAAGAACGTAGTGCCGTGATAGTTGGGCCGGTGAAAGTCTGTCATCCGACCCTTGTCCCGACACCGTGGCCTCTGCAGTGGGTAGCGCTGGATTCCTTTCCCCCGTGGAGAATGTGGGGCAAGCGAGAGCCTAAATGGTGCATGAGAGCCTTTATGCTGAGAGGCACGCTACATGAAGGCGTGCTCAGTCTTATGATCTTATTGGGACCCCTCGGGGTTGAAGGACAGGGGCAGCAACAACAAAAACATTCGCATGTGACACTAAATGGGACATCCCACGACAGCAATGACTGCTTTTAAAGCGACTAGTCGTGCCATAACCTACTGTGGTTCAGTTGAACAGACCAAGTGCTGAACAGATCTTTCGACAACGGCAGAGGTGGCTGTCCATGATTAAATACACATCATTAAAAACAATTAATTGCGAGTAAATTATCAACTGTCTGTGATAACAATGCTGTAGGCTGATGCATTCTAAGCTGTCCTGTTGTGAGGGTTAGCTACTCTCTCCCAGCGTATACAGAGATGTCATCATCATTCAGGATCTCACGTATAATATCTATTGACATGCACCTGATCATGCCCACACCTTATAGTACAAGCACATAGTACCCAATTAAACTAACTAAATGGACAGTCATTATTAAAATTGCTCATAGTGGTTTATTTTTTAAAGTTATCTTAACAGACAGCATGAGAAGTCAAATTATAATCTCTAGTTTCTGGACAGATTTTGTCAACCTCACTTTACTGCACGTGCTGGTACTGATGACGTCGCATTAGATTCAACTATCAATTTAAGCTTGTCCAATCCTGTCAAACCTTTAGACGTATTAATTCAAAACCACAGATATTAAATGTAATAGCTCACCAGTTCCTAAGTGAAGAGCCTGTTCACAATAACACCTCTTTCAACCCCTAAAACTGTCTGGCTAATTAGCTTTACTAGCTATTATCAATCAGGCTGCTAACTTGCCAACTAGACCCTGGCACACATTTAACCATTATATGGGCTAAATACTTGCACCAGTGTGTTATCTCGCCACTAATGCATAATTAAGGGGAAAGCTGCTAATGCAAAAGCTAGCGTGTAGCATCGTATGGCTAACTGTGGTTGGCAAGTATTGCCAAGTTAGTTCTTTGGGAATGTAGCTACCTAGCAACGATAAATTAGTGAAGTTGGTTGCTTGTCATTTAGGGCAATCAGCTACTCTGACTAACGACCTACCAAGTAATTCCAAAGCCAAATGCCTACTATAGCGCAATATACAATGTGTAAAAAACAATACTCTTGTTACTTTGTGGAAGTGCATAGAGCCTTTTTTAAATTGATGGCTAACGGTTAGTTACCCTTCCTCCTGCTAGTGACTTCAGACATGCACTTGCCATGTAGCACAGGCTAACGTTAGCTCATTCTCTCGCCAACAATCAAATCATTCTTGCTACCCAACAACAGATATTTGAAGCCCTGCTTTAATAAGCGAATGACGAATTGCGGCAGTGGTTATTCAGAAATATGTTTACTGCGTATAAAAGATAGACTGTGCAAGGTTAGATAGTCGTTATTTCAATATGTCACTTACCAGATGGATCAATCCTGGATAGGTTAGATTCGCTAAGTGCTTTTCTTCCCCCAGTTTTCTTGTCAGGCTGGTTCTTTCCTCCAGCACTTGTCTGTTTCTTGCCTTTCTTTACTACTTCCCATTTGCCAACAGAGCCGTTATTCGCCGAGGCCATTGCTTGAGGGTCAACAGTGTTGCTGTTCGCAGAAATGATTGAACTGATCTTATTATTCAGCTTCCCTTTCCTCTGTTACCAATGCGTGAGAAGAATGTATGGTCACCGGTGACGGCCTACCGACGTCTTTATGCCACGTCTACTTCCTTGAACAGGTGACGTCATACACCAACTGAAATGTTTTTGAAAGCTCAGGGTAGCGCAAAGATGCGATTTCTAATACAATAGCGCCGAACACTGGACATGAAACGTGAGAGGCTGTGAGGACTGAGGACAACGGATGTTTCTCTAGTTTCAGAGGTTCCTAGAGGACAACCTGACACATTCCAGACATTCTTTCATTTGTTTAAGTTGTGCACATTGTTTGGAAGGCTGAACATGAAGCCTTTAATGACCTGATTTGCTGCATCATTCAGCAGTTCCCACAACTGTAAAAGCAGGCCTACAAAACTTGCTAAATTTCTCAAGTAATAGTGTTTGAAGGACAGACATTGACATGGTAGGCTGAAAAACTAGCCCCTCGTACTTCATTTCATTTTCTACAAAATAAAGTGTAGTAGGAGGGGCTGGTTTACCAGCAATTGACAGAGGGCCCTTTGAAGACACTGAATATAATTATTAATGGTAAACATTCCAGGTTGCTAAACATACTCTGGCTGACTGCTCACACCATTGCAGTGGTATTTAGCCTATACCAGTATAAATTATCTTGATTTGAGCAAATTGTTTTCAGGGTTTTCAAATCAAGTCACCCATGGTAGGCCTATCATAAACGAATTAGCAACTTTCAGATTATTAGGCTATTTGGTTAACTGAGCTATTTGGGCCATTGTGCGTGTGTGTGTGTGTGTGTGTGTGTGTGTGTGTGTGTGTGTTTGCCCACACTGTAGATAGCATAGTTTTAGTGCTGTTATAGGAACTGACCTATAGCCTGCAGGGAGTGGGCGAGAAGAATGTCCCCTTCTCACCTATTAGCCAGTACACAAACCAGAATTTAACAATGGTCAGCTAAACATCATATATGATTACTGTATGGAAATTCCCATTCTCAGCAAGGCGAACTCTTGTATTGCTGCTTTACTGTTTTCATTTGTTTCTTTTAATCCGCATTGTTCAAGTAGTGTCGTAGAAGGTGCCATCACTTTCTAGCCTACCAAAAGAGAGAAAAATGGCTCAAAATGAGTTTCCAGTAAAATACAAGGGACTTTCCTTGGCCTGTAGCCAACTTTGGTGTTTTGTAAGTACAGACAGCTATAACACACTCAAAACAGGATGAGATCTTAAATCTTATTGGTCTATTTAAAAACAAATGGTCATGTCGATATCAATTAGGCTACATATTTCAAAGACAACAATTTCTAGACTGCTGGCCTCCCTCTCAAACTCAGTAAGTATCTTACTGTATATCCATCCCTGCATTTCATCCAACCTCCCAGCCTGGCCTATTGTAATGCCATGCTCCCAGGGCAGCCCAGCATGGTGCTTGAGAGGCTGCATTACATTTGTCCAAAGCTCCCATAGGGTCCTACAGCCCCTAAGCCCTGGCAGCATATATCACTCCCATCCACTGGCTGCCAATCAAGGACTGTTTTCCAGAGTCCTTCTCCTCTAGCCAGGCTAGTGCTGCCATAGAACCTGAGCTCAATATTGCATAGCTACAGTAATACATCAGGCGACTCAGGGAGGGATATGTTAGCCAATGGGAGGGCTAAAATTGATGACGTTTGACTATGTAATAATAATAATAATAACAATAATAATAATAATAACAATAATATTAATATGCATGACCACCATACACATGGATGTAGGCTGGCCTAATAGAATAACCCAGAAAGTATATGCCCACCAGAAAGTAAGCATATGTCTACTGAGAGTCTGCAGACTCTACAAAGTGAAACAAAAAGTGAGTCTGGTCCACCAGGCCACTCCTAGTCACTTAGAAATCACTCCGTGCTCCCACCCGAGCACCTTATTGTTTCTCTCTGCCCCACATCCTCTGTAAACTCTGCTGTCCTTGGACAAGGACCAGTTGGCCCCCGCACCAGGCTTTGGACATTTGGGTACAGAGCCTTCTGTGTTGCTACCCCCACTTTGTGAAACAAATTTGATTTGCTTTGAGATTGTTCTGTGCTGATCAGCTGATGATCTTGGGTTAGGGTTAGGGTTAGAGCTTTGGGTACAGTATAAATGGGATTTTTTTTTTTATGTCAGAGGGACTACATAACTCTTGATTGGTCAAGACTGTCAAACCATCAGAAACGCCCCACTTCGTAGTGTTCTGTGAATGCACTTAAAGCTTCAGAAAAAAGTGTACCTGCTGTTAATAAGGAATTACACACAAAAACATAAACACAAACACACACACTTTACAACACTCAGTTGTTTAGTGAAATTTGTGGTATAAAGAAAAACACCAATATAAAATGTACTTTGCACTAAAATTAACCTTTGTTTGCATATAATCACATGTCACAATCGCCACAACCACATATAGAAATCGAAAGCGAAAGCCAAAGCAAAAAAACAGTTGTGCTTTCTTAGCTCACCACGCACTCTTTTTCAGTCAAATACACAAAGGAATAAGAGTGAATTTGCCTTTTATGAAGCTGTAAAAGGTAGGTATGCTATGAGTTATGTTGTTACTTCTCTTTTAGGTTCATGGTGGTGCATGCAGTCGTTATGCGTAATTATTACATCCGCCAAAGTTCTGTGTCTAGGGGTTTGTCTGTTAGCAAAATAACTTAAAAGTCATGACATGAACGCACTGCACGCATTCTCTTTCAATCAAATAAACGAAGGAATAAGAGTGAATTTGTGTTTTATGAAGCTGTAAAAGGTAGGTCTGCTATGAGTTATGTTATGACTCTTTAAGGTTTAAAATGTTATGTCATGGTACATGCAGTCGTTATGCATAATTATTACATCCGCCAAGGTTCTGTCTGTCTAGCAGTTTGTTTTTCTCTTAGCAAAATAACTTTAAAAGTTGTAAACGTATCGGAAATCGAACGATACGTCGATATTCATACTGCCTCGAGCTGATTCTTCTTTCAGTTCATTGGTGGTTAGTTACCTCAAAAAAAAAAAAAAAAAAAAACTGAAAAGGGAGGGAGGGGGGATGGGGCGGAGGTGCACTTGCTATCTGCCGTGAATAGCGTCATATTCTGTTTTCAAAGACATGCAAATTTAGGCCAAACATAAGCCTACAAGTAAGCTGTTACATATAGCATCTCTTACTTGGTTCCTTGCCCGGTCTGAATACAAACGGCAGGAAATGTATATAGCAATTAGATATACAAGTTAATTGTTTGTTATTTTTTTGTATCTGTTATTCTCCCTATGTCTAATAAGATGGTAAAGGTATATTTCACTACCATTGGACACGCCAAGCGTTACCTCGATGAGATCAAGGCCGACCTTCAAACGCGCCTGCGTGTGACAGAGGTCAACGTACATGAATGTGATGTCATCGTGGCCATCTGTTGCATCGTGTCTCGAGTTGGAACTGATGTTGAAGCTGCGCTTCGAGAGATTCCAGGTAGGCTCACCCTGTAGATTGCGTGCAAATGATGCTGTAGGAGACTATGGCTGAATCAGTAATCTTCGGTCATTCACTGAACATAAGATTTCAGATCAGCTTCTCTTTTTATTTCAATTTGTTTATATTTTTCACTAAGGTACGATGACACTAATGAGGATGCTTACAGGCCTCCACTTGGGCCTAATAAGTGTTGTGCTTGCTTTCATTCACTTTGTGACTAATGTGGTCAAAACTGTGTTTTACCTTAAAGTTTCAAAGCCGGTTGTTCTTCTGGTGCTTCATCACACATTTGAGAAGGACTACGTCGTGCCAGACACCCAGAGGTATATGGGAGAGAGAGGAAAGACAGTGGACCTGCTGTTCCACGAGGATAAAGAGCTGCTTTTTTTCAGCGTAAATAAGGAGGCCAAGGAAAAGGCTGTAGATATCCTCAGTCGATATGAACCAATGCGTCAGCATGGGCAGTGGACAAGTCCTGACATTTTTAACTGCCCTTGTAACTCTGAAGGTTACAGTACAGCAGCCAGGCCATTTCACAAAAACACATCAGTCCTTCTCCTGCTTGGTCTGTTCGTCTTAATACTCATTGTGCTGTTGTTTTTCCTTTTGATTTAGCAAACAGAAAAGTCCATGGAGGCATACCCAAAAACTGAAATAAGATCTGCAATTGTTGTCATAACAACCCCAAATATTTAGTGAAAAGGCTTGTATTTAGGACATGTTAGAGCTTTGGCATATGTTGATATATATGTATGTAAACAAATGTGAAGAGAACAAATACTGAAGATATTCTTATTATTTAAAGGTTGTAGTTTAGTTGTTGCACTTACTCGTGTAGGAGTGTACTTGGAGTGTAGTATGAAGTAGTATGTAAAGAGTGTAATATGATTTGACCTGTTGTGCGGTCATCTGTAAATCAGTCAGTAACTTTAAATATAAATATCACAGTATTAAAAAAAATGTGAGCAAATGATATGCTTAGCAAGACATCTTTCTTTGGAAGCAGATGCAATAAAAGTCATGGCAAGTCAGTGTTGATTTTTCTGTCCCCACACTCGTTTATTTTCTGTAATAAAACTCCAAACAGGGGCGCGGTTGGTCTGCACAGAGCGCTACATGGCCACAGAGGCAGTGCTGAGGTGGGTGGGGCTCCAGATGGACGTCAACACAAGACCCCTGTCAGTCAACCAAAGTGGCATTTCATGCTGTGCAACATATCAAAATCTCAAATCCAAAAAAGAAAACAAAAAAAACATAACTAAACAAAAAAAAGGTATAGCAGCTAAAAAAATAATGTTTTTTTTTTACAATGTCAGTAAACCATTAGTAATGGCATAGTCATTTTATTTAAAACTCTTGTTGCTTAGCGTTCATAACAAATTTACAACAGCTCATTTAATTTCTTCTTTCATTTGTTCTTACTAGCGAGTGGAGGTCACTTTGCAACTCTTTTATATAAATAAATACATTTCACATTCTCAAACCTGCTCTCTCTAGCTAGCACTGCATGCTAACAGCAAGCCAACAGGCAGCTATTCCAAGTGGGTGGTTTAGTGACTAAACTAGATAAATTAATTCAGAGTAAGTGATAAATCTACTAATAGAGGAGTCTCAAGGCATCTTTCTCCTATCAAAACTAAGCCTTAGGGTCCTGCTATTATAGGCTTTACCACGTGCTCTGAGTTACCATATCCAGGTAAGTTACTAAACCTGCTTTTTGGAACACCCTCCAAAAAATCCAGCAAGTCCCACACTTTTCTTTCCTGTTACATTTACAAAAATAAAACTCACTCCATCCTTTGTCTGCCCTGGGGTGGCATTTCAGAAAAAAAAAACAGTTTAGAAGTTAACCCAAATAAGTTCACTTATCTAGTAAGTAGTAAATCTCCTAATAGAAGGCTCCTGTAGCTTCATCCTCTTATAAAAACAGAGCCATGGGGCTCTTCTTTTAAGAGGTTTACCACTTGCTCTGAGTTAACATATCTAGATAAGCTCACTTATCTAGCAAGCAGTAAATCTCCTAATAGAAGGGTCCCGTAGCTTCAATCTCCTATAAAAACAGAGCCATGGGGCTCTTCTCTTAAGAGGTTTACCACTTGCTCTGAGTTAACATATCCAGGAAGCTGACTAAACTTGCTTTCTGGTCTATGGGAAGCTGCTGGATCTTTTCTACCTCTGCCTGGCTGCTAGCTACCCGCTCACTCGCACACAGGCCCAGAGGTTTCCCTTACATCACACCTCTCTCATCACGTCATGTGATGTCACACAAGGACTCTGTCCCACACACACACACACTAAAACCAACGCCAGAGGAACCAATGGGACAATACGCAAGCTTCGATAAATAAGCTGTTAAAACAACAACTTAGCTAAAAAAAATATCAACAAGTCAACAAACGAACAAACAAACAAAAACAATCTCACCCATCACCCATTCATGTGTCAGTTCAACGGCGCTGAGACATTTTCACACAGTAGCTTCGCAGTGCAGTGACAGAGATAGAGGACATCAGAAGTAAAAAGCAGAGGGGTGTGTGCTGCCAGCAGTAGTGTGTGTTTGTGTTTGTGTGTGTGCATCTGCCTGTGTGTGTGTTGTGGGGCTGAGGTGGTCGAGGCTGTTTGTGCGTGCTGAATTTGGTGGCTGGCTGAAGAACACCAGCTGTGAGCCTTTTGAGGGAGCAAGACCAACTCACACGGTACACACACACACACACAAGCACACACACACACACATCATGCAATGCACACTCACAGACAAACATGTGCATGCACATATACTTAAACCTGCTGCCAGTTCATTTCGCTTGTGTGTGTGTTTGTATTGAATGGGGATGGGGGAAAAAACGAGTACGGGAACGACTGTGAGAACGACAGGGAACTGCAAAGAAAAGTAACGAGAACAAATGGGAAATTAGATCAGACAGAAAAAAGATAGATGATTACATTAAAAAAAAAATGTTGTTTAGGGATGGAGAATAGAGAATAAAGGAAGAAAGCGTAAGTACAAAAACAAAGCAAAAAAGAGATGGAGCTGGGAGGAGAGGAAAGGGGAGATGGTGGGGGTGGGGGGAGCAGAAGTGCTTTAGTATTCATCCTGATCATGTCCTGGCTGCCCTTCCATACTTCCATCCACCATACACATGGATGTAGGCTGGCCTAATAGAATAACCCAGAAAGTATATGCCCACCAGAAAGTAAGCATATGTCTACTGAGAGTCTGCAGACTCTACAAAGTGAAACAAAAAGTCTGGTCCACCAGGCCACTCCTAGTCACTTACAAATCACTCCAAGTGCTCCCACCCGAGCACCTTATTGTTTCTCTCTGCCCCACACCCTCTGTAAACTCTGCTGTCCTTGGACAAGGACCAGTTGGCCACACCTCCGCACCAGGCTTTGGACATTTGGGTACAGGGCCTTCTGTGTTGCTACCCCCACTTTGTGAAACAAATTTGATTTGCTTTGAGATTGTTCTGTGCTGATCAGCTGATGATCTTGGGTTAGGGTTAGGGTAAGAGCTTTGGGTACAGTATAAATGGCAAGTAATGAACAGGCAACATATTGCTGTAAATTTTTTGTTGTTCTATAGTCTTTGGTAAAAGTGCGTTCATGGGATACTGGGAAGTGGGGATTTTTTTTTATGTCAGAGGGACTACATCACCCTTGATTGGTCAAGACTGTCAAACCATCAGAAACGCCCAACTTCGTAGTGTTTTGTGAATGCACTTAAAGCTTCAGAAAAAAGTGTACCTGCTGTTAATAAGGAATTACACACAAAAACATAAACACACACACTTTACAACACTCACTTGTTTAGTGAAATTTGTGGTATAAAGAAAAACACCAATATAAAATGTACTTTGCACTAAAATTTACCTTTGTTTGCCTATAATCACATGTCACAATCGCCACAACCACATATAGAAATCGAAAGCGAAAGCCAAAGCAAAAAAAAAACAGTTGTGCTTTCTTAGCTCACCACGCACTCTTTTTCAGTCAAATACACGAAGGAATAAGAGTGAATTTGCCTTTTATGAAGCTGTAAAAGGTAGGTATGCTATGAGTTATGTTGTTACTTCTCTTTTAGGTTCATGGTGGTGCATGCAGTCCGCATGTCCGCACATCCGCCAAAGTTCTGTCTAGCGGTTTGTTTGTCTGTTAGTAAAATAACTTCAAAGTCATGACATGAACGCACTGCACGCATTCTCTTTCAATCAAATAAACGAAGGATTAAGAGTGAATTTGTGTTTTATGACGCTGTAAAAGGTAGGTCTGCTATGAGTTATGTTATGACTCTTTTAGGTTTAAAATGTTATGTCATGGTACATGCAGTCGTTATGCATAATTATTACATCCGCCAAGGTTCTGTCTGTCTAGCAGTTTGTTTTTCTCTTAGCAAAATAACTTTAAAAGTTCTAAATGTATCGGAAATCGAACGATACGTCGATATTCATACTGCCTCGAGCTGATTCTTCTTTCAGTTCATTGGTGGTTAGTTACCTCAAAAAAAAAAAAAAACTGAAAAGGGAGGGAGGGGGGATGGGGCGGAGGTGCACTTGCTATCTGCCGTGAATAGCGTCATATTCTGTTTTCAAAGACATGCAAATTTAGGCCAAACATAAGCCTACAAGTAAGCTGTTACATATAGCTTCTCTTACTTGGTTCCTTGCCCGGTCGGAATACAAACGGCAGGAAATGTATATAGCAATTAGATATACAAGTTAAGTGTTTGTTACTTTTTTGTATCTGTTATTCTCCCTATGTCTAATAAGATGGTAAAGGTATATTTCACTACCATTGGATACGCCAAGCGTTACCTCGATGAGATCAAGGCCGACCTTCAAACGCGCCTGCGTGTGACAGAGGTCAACGTACATGAATGTGATGTCATCGTGGCCATCTGTTCCATCGTGTCTCGAGTTGGAACTGATGTTGAAGCTGCGCTTCGAGAGATTCCAGGTAGGCTCACCCTGTAGATTGCGTGAAAATGATGCTGTAGGAGACTATGGCTGAATCAGTAATCTTCGGTCATTCACTGAACATAAGATTTCAGATCAGCTTTTCTTTTTATTTAAATTTGTTTATATTTTTTACTAAGGTACGATGACACTAATGAGAATGCTTACAGGCCTCCACTTGGGCCTAATAAGTTTTGTGCTTGCTTTCATTCGCTTTGTGACTAATGTGGTCAAAACTGTGTTTTACCTTAAAGTTTCAAAGCCGGTTCTTCTTCTGGTGCTTCATCACACATTTGAAAAGGACTACGTCGTGCCAGACACCCAGAGGTATATGCAACAGAGAGGACAGACAGTGGACCTGCTGTTCCATGAGGAAGAAGGACTGCTTTTTTGCAGAGTAAATGAGGAGGCCAAGGAAAAGGCTCTAGGTATCCTCAGTCAATATGAACCAATGCGTCAGCATGGGCCGCAGCGGACAAGTCCTGACATTCTTAACTGTCCTTGTAACTCTGAAGGTTACAGTACAGTAGCCAGGCCGTTTTACAAAAACACATTAGTCCTTTTCCTGCTTGGTCTGTTGTGCCTTATACTCATTGTGCTGTTGATTTACCATTGGTTTAGCAAACAGAAAAGTCCATGGAGGCATACTCAAAAACTAAAATAAGATCTGCAATTGTTGTCATAACAACCCTAAATATTTAGTGAAAAGGCTTGTATTCAGGACATGTTAGAGCTTTGGCATATGTTGATATATATGTATGTAAACAAATGTGAAGAGAACAAATACTGAAGATATCCTTATTATTTGAAGGTTGTAGTTTAGTTGTTACGCTTACTCGTGTAGAAAACATATCTATCAGGAGTGTACTTGGAGTGTAGTATGAAGTAGTATGTAAAGAGTGTAATATGATTTGGCCTGTTGTGCGGTCATCTGTAAATCAGTCAGTAACTTTAAATATTAATATCACAGTATTAAAAAAAAAATTACTCAATTACTGAATGCAAATAACAATTAAATCATGTGAGCAAATTCTATGCTTAGCAAGACAGCTTTCTTTGGAAGCAGATGCAATAAAAGTCATGGCGAGTCAGTGTTGGTTTTTCTGTCCCCACACTCGTTTATTTTCTGTAATAAAACTCCAAACAGGGGCGCGGTTGGTCTGCACAGAGCGCTACATGGCCACAGAGGCAGTGCTGAGGTGGGCGGGGCTCCAGATGGACGTCAACACAAGACCCCTGTCAGTCAACCAAAGTGGCATTTCATGCTGTGCAACATATCAAAATCTCAAATCCAAAAAAGAAAACAAAAAAAACATAACTAAACAAAAAAAAGGTATAGCAGCTAAAAAAATAATGTTTTTTTTTACAATGTCAGTAAACCATTAGTAATGGCATAGTCATTTTATTTAAAACTCTTGTTGCTTAGCGTTCATAACAAATTTTACAACAGCTCATTTAATTTCTTCTTTCATTTGCTCTTACTAGCGAGTGGAGGTCACTTTGCAACTCTTTTATATAAATAAATACATTTCACATTCTCAAACCTGCTCTCTCTAGCTAGCACTGCATGCTAACAGCAAGCCACCAGGCAGCTATTCCAAGTGGGTGGTTTAGTGACTAAACTAGATAAATTAATTCAGACTAAGTGATAAATCTAATAATAGAGGAGTCTCAAGGCATCTTTCTCCTATCAAAACTAAGCCTTAGGGTCCTGCTATTATAGGCTTTACCACATGCTCTGAGTTACCATATCCAGGTAAGTTACTAAACCTGCTTTTTGGAACACCCCCCAAAAAATCCAGCAACTCCCACACTTTTGTTTCCTGTTACATTTACAAAAATAAAACTCACTCCATCCTTTGTCTGCCCTGGGGTGGCATTTCAGAAAAAAACAGTTTAGAAGTTAACCCAAATAAGTTCACTTATCTTGTAAGTAGTAAATCTCCTAATCGAAGGCTCCTGTAGCTTCATCCTCTTATAAAAAACAGAGCCATGGGGCTCTTCTTTTAAGAGGTTTACCACTTGCTCTGAGTTAACATATCTAGATAAGCTCACTTATCTAGCAAGCAGTAAATCTCCTAATAGAAGGGTCCTGTAGCTTCAATCTCCTATAAAAACAGAGCCATGGGGCTCTTCTCTTAAGAGGTTTACGACTTGCTCTGAGTTAACATATCCAGGAAGCTGACTAAACTTGCTTTCTGGTCTATGGGAAGCTGCTGGATCTTTTCTACCTCTGCCTGGCTGCTAGCTACCCGCTCACTCGCACACAGGCCCAGAGGTTTCCCTTACGTCACACCTCTCTCATCACGTCATGTGATGTCACACAAGGACTCTGTCCCACACACACACACACTAAAACCAACGCCAGAGGAACCAATGGGACAATACGCAAGCTCCGATAAATAAGCTGTTAAAACAACAACTTAGCTAAAAAAATATCAACAAGTCAACAAACGAACAAACAAACAAAAACAATCTCACCCATCACCCATTCATTTGTCAGTTCAACGGCGCTGAGACATTTTCACACAGTAGCTTCGCAGTGCAGTGACAGAGACAGAGGACGTCAGAAGTAAAAAGCAGAGGGGTGTGTGCTGCCAGCAGTAGTGTGTGTTTGTGTTTTTGTGTGTGCATCTGCCTGTGTGTGTGTTGTGGGGCTGAGGTGGTCGAGGCTGTTTGTGCGTGCTGAATTTGGTGGCTGGCTGAAGAACACCAGCTGCGAGCCTTTTGAACGAGCAAGACCAACTCACACGGTACACACACACACACACAAGCACACACACACACACATCATGCAATGCACACTCACAGACAAACATGTGCATGCACATATACTTAAACCTGCTGCCAGTTCGTTTAGCTTGTGTGTGTGTTTGTATTGAATGGGGATGGGGAAAAAAACGAGTACGGGAACGACTGTGAGAACGACAGGGAACTGGAAAGAAAAGTAACGAGAACAAATGGAAGAGTTACAGAGACAGAAAAAAAGATAGATGATTACATAAAAAAAAACAGTAATGTTGAGGGATGGAAAATAAAGGAAGGAAGCAGAAGTACAAAATCAGAGCAAAAAAGAGATGGAGCTGGGAGGAGAGGAAAGGGGAGATGGTGGGGGAGCAGAAGTGCTTTAGTATTCATCCTGATCATGTCCTGGCTGCCCTTCCACCTCCTCGTCCTCGGGGGGAGCAAAGCCCTCCTGCAACACACAGGCACAAAGGTCAAAGGTCAAACGCAGATGCAATAACAGACATGGCAAGTTCAGTGTTGGTGTTTTTTTTTTCGGTCCTCCCACTGGTTTATTTACTGTAATAAAACATGCCAAAGGTAAAAACGATACTAAATGCATTGCTAAAGGCTTATCTTGCACAGCACAGCAGACTCTTCCTTCTGTTGAGTGTCATTGCCGGTGGGGTGAGGGTGGGGTAGGAGGGTGGTGCCTTCTCTATTTTTACAACGCTCTTATCCAGAACAACTTACACTGAATAAGGTACAAGGACAGTGGTCTTGGAGCAATGTGGGGTTAGATGCCTTGCTCAGGGGCGTTGTAGCCGTAGCGTTGTGCAGACTTCTAAATATCATTAATTAAGGAAAAATGGGGAGGAATAGAAAAGGGTAACAGTCAAACCATTAAACAAATTTAATTAGTCCAGTGATGTTGCTAACAATACTGCTGGTTCACACATTCTCCAATAATAGGGAGACCACACTTTGCATACACTCTTTTATTTCCACAGGGTGCACTGGGTAAGAAAATAAAGCGAGCACTCAACAGTTTATATGACTTTTTAAATTGCCTTACGAACAGATGCCCTTTCTCAGTGTATATGGCGATTTCTAATGTATATGAAAATCGCTGTATACTCTCACTGAAGAAGGGCATCAGCCTGAAACTTTCGTGGGGAGATTAACAAAGTCAAGTAAACTGTTCAGTGCTTGCTTTTTTTCCCCTTACGTTTTGATTTTTGTGCAGAAGGTTTAAGCACGCTTTAAAACTTTTTTCATGCTTGCTTTTTTTCTTACAGTGTGCACTTTGCAAATAAAATACTATGTGCAAAGTGCTGCAAAGTCTTTGTCATTTCACTATTTGATGGACCAGCAGTCTCAAAATATGCTCCAACAACTGTGAATCCAACATACAGTACTATAATACATACAAATGAACATTAGGCAAGTGTATGGCCAGTCTTCAATGTAAACAGAGTACAGAGGGCGTAGGGTATGGCATGGATGGATGGATGGATGGATGGATGGATGGATGGATGGATGGAGGGAGAGATGAAGAGATGGAAGATGGGTAGGGTGAGGTAAGGTAGTAGGGTAGGTGGTATGGGGCGCTACCTCTGTGGCGTAGAGGACGTTCATGATCTTGTTGAGGGTGGGGTTGTTGTCGTTCTCGTGCTCCTGGCAGATGAGCTCGATGTCGCGCAGCTTGCCAAAGTAGAAGTCTCGCTCCTTCTCCAGGCCATCTACGGTCAGCTTCAGGTCCATCAGCTGCGGAGAGAGGGAGAAACAGAGAGATGAGATGAGAAAGGGAAGGAGAGATGAGACAAGACCAGAGCGGGAAAGAGAAATGGGAGATGAGAGAGTGAAGGAGAGAGGAGAAACAGAGAGATGGGGGGGGGGCAGGACAGGAGAGGGGAGGGGACGAGTACAGAGGAGGAAACATGTGAGGTGGATTGATAAACACAAAGGTGCATCCTGTGTGTGTGTGTGTGTGTGTGTGTTAGCACTGTGAGTACTAAATGTATTTATTCTGTAATCTAATGTACTGTGTGTGTGTGTGTGTGTGTTTGCACTGTAAGTAAAAAGTATATCTACTCTATTGACATTCATGCTTCAGAGTGGAGTGCATGTGTGTTTGTATGTCTCTTCAGTGACTAATATATTAACTAAGACTAGACTAAGTATTTTTGCTGTGATGACTTGTGATGGATGGAGTGCATATATGCGTGTGTGTGTGTGTGTGTGTGTGTGTATGTGTGTGTCCATGCAGGCATATGTGTGACTCTGTGTATGTGTGACTGTGTGTGTCTGTATGTGTGTGTGAGTGAGTGTGTGTGCATATGCGTATGTGTGTGTCAGTGTGTGTTTGGCCACCTGTTGGTTAATCTCCATGATCTCGGCGTCGCTGCCCCCGTTGCGCGAGTAGGGCGGGTGTCTCCTCATGCCTGAGGCGGGGGTGGCGGTGGCAGCGCGTTGGGGGGTGGGCATGATCTTGGGCACCGTGGGGGACGTCCGCTGGGGTCCTGGGGTGCCCAAAAGTGACACACCACACACACACATGATCCGTCACACGGCTGCCAATCACATCACACCACTACGTCTCTACGTGCCTACGCAGCTCTACTGTCTGATTCAATAAGCCAAAATCAATAAGCCAGTTGTTAAAGGAACACGCCACATTTTTCTGGCAAATTCTGGCTTATTACCCGGTCTACCCCAGAGTTATACACTAGGATACATACCCTTATATGTGCTCTGTCCATGCCAAGGGGGTTTTCAACCGGTGGTCCGCTGCCCACTGGTGTTGTGAGGTGACATGGCATTTGGTCCGTAACATGCAATCCGGTTAAACTAATGTAGTCGCTGGTCCATAGCATGCATTCCGCTTATATTATTGAAATCGCTTTAACGTGGTAGAAACAAGGCCTGATTTGAGTGCAGGAATCTTCATGACAGATGCTTTCTTTTTAAATGAAATGCCTACTTTAAACCCAGTTTAAGAATTAAATTCACGTTTGGCAAATATGGTGGCCCTGGCCAAAACGAGGACTGTAATTTAAATGCCAGGCACCACTGTGTTGTCATGTTAGAGGCTCTAAAATGTACAGAGGTGTGTACAGAAACGTTTCTAACTTAGAGATAGCCACGATGAGGTTGAACTGTAAGCTTAGGCAGTCAAATAAGCAGCATCGCAAGAAGTCAGAAAAGAATGCGTATTTAGCGGTACTTTATTTCGCAGTCTGCAGCACACACCATATGATACTGAAAACATTCTTTAGTTAAATCAGTGAAAGTAAAAATTTCCCTGATAGGTATCCTGATAAATGTGTCAATGGAAAAAGGCTTCATTATGCAATGTGACCTACACCTTAGGATAAGTCTTGATTAGTCTTGTTAGTCATGTTTGCTTATTTATGTGTAATATAAGCCCAACTCTTAACTTGCATACATAACCAGAAACTTGCATAAGATTTAAGCATAACCGTCACTCACATTGGAGCTGATAAAAGCCGAGCATTGCATGGAAATAAACAGTTTGTTCTTTCCAAAAGCTGGTATTCTACTTCATTGATGGCACAGTGGAAATGCTATCATTCAGTGAAGATACAGTGGCTGGTTTAAGTTCGAGTTTAAAATTGCTCATTAAAATGTCTACAGAAATTCTCAGAATATACAGACCCTGTTGCGGATAAGTTGCCAGACTAAATTTCCAGTCCCATATGACAAAGTCCAAAAAACATGATTCTTATCTGTTCTACAATAATGCAAGAACCATGTAAATCCTTGTATACCAACGTAGCTTGTATAACTGTACATTGTATAATCCCAGCCAATACTTGTATGCAGTCGTGCTTGCTGAACCCCCCACTGGTTTATTGAATTCACAGATGAGGTATGTTCCATGTGTCCTCTTATCTGTGTCTTGGTTAGACGACAAATAAACAAATTCCCTCAAAAAGTTGGCATGTTCCTTTAAATATATTTATAGTCACCACAGTCAAGCTGGAGGCAGGGTAACAAACTAGGCACCACAAACTGGGAGAGGAACATAATCACACACAGCACAGCACAGCACAGCACACCACACGCTGCTGGACGCTACACAGCTTGTCTCAGGGATGCTGAGCTTTCTCTCTTACCACTAGAGGTCAGTACAGAGCCATCTAAAGCTGCTGGTGGGAGCAGGGCAGTCAGCTTAGCAACAGCTGCATCAATGCAGTCACCTTCACAGCACTGTCTCACCACACAACAGAGGAGTGGAGGCAGAGGGAGAGAGAGAGAGACAGAGAGAGAGAGAGAGAGAGAGACAGAGACAGAAAGACAGAGAGAGAGAGGAAGAGAGAGAGAGAGAGAGAGAGACAGAGACAGAGACAGAAAGACAGAGAAAGAGAGAGAGGGACAGGACAGTGGGAGAAGGAAGCACTGCCAGAATAGCACACACACACACACACACACACACACACACACACATGCAGAGAGGCAGTGGTGGTGGCGGCATGGTGTGCTGGTTACCTGGGACAGGAGGGTTTTTCTTGGGTTTGTGGGGAATGAGTTCACCTTGGTTGGGGGCCGGGGACATCTCCAGGCCCTGGCGGGCCAGCTGCGGGTCGTACGCTTTACCGTCGTAGTTGGCGTCGAAGAACTTCTTGAACCACTGCAGGAACTCAAAGTTGTCCTGGAACTTGCCCTTCACCAGCTTCTCCACCGGAATGATCTGGAAACAAAACAAACAAACAAACAAACATAAAGTGTCATATCGTGCACATTTCTTTTTCTGTTTCCTTTCATTTTGTATGAAAGACAGAGTGCGAAAAGAGGACAAGAAGAAAAAAAGGAAAAATATGTTTTGGTTTACATTGAGACATTTCTGAGACAGACAGAGATTATGTTTAATGATAATGGTTCTCCTTCAGGTGCTGTGAATGGTCTTTGAAGGTTACCTAAAAGAAGGCCAGACTCGTTTGCCTACCAAAATAGCATCAGCATGACAACATGCACGAGGCTCTTTTGTTTTCATAAAGTTGAAAGTATGTGCATTGTCTGTCAACATCTTGACTGTTTAGCTAAAGTCAAACACCTACCCACCTGCTAAATGCAATTTACTTTCTCAGACTGTGTGTGTGTGTGTGTGTGTGACTGTGTGTGTAGGCTTTGTTTTTCCGAAAGAACGTTTATCCAAAGCAGTCCTTGTGTGACAGGCTGTGGTGAAGACATATACTGAAACACTCTCCAGACAGCAGACAGACAGAGACCTTGGATGAGGCAAAGCTGCTGTGAACAGTGCAGGCGAGTGTGACGAGGGGGGTAGGGGGGCACTGCATCTCAACAGTGACTATGAGGGGGGAGGTAAGAGGGGCACTTGGCTGTAGAGGAGGCCAGAGGGGCAGGTAAGGGGGGCACTAGCACCTTGGTTGCTGCATCTCAACAGTGACTATGAGTGGGGCAGGTAAGTGGGGCACTTGGGGGCAGGTAAAAGGGGTCACTATGATTGGGGCAGGAAAAGAGTGCACGTAGGTAAGGCGGTACAAGCATATGGCTGCAGATGAATGGGGGAGGTAAGAAAGGTACCAGCGCTTGGCTTAGGGCTGGGCGATATGGACCAAAACTGATATCCTATTGAGCTGTGTAAAAATGTAAACAATAATATGTGTAGGGGCACAGTTAAGTGATCTAAAAAAGCTGCAGCTATCTGAATGGCCTAAGTGCCAAAGAGTAAGTGGCTTCGATGAAGTGGTATTGCAGCATCAAAAATATATCAATATGGCGATATAATCTGAACTACATCTACAACTACAACTACATCTCCTCTAAAAGTGAATCAATATTATGATGATATGTGATATATCACCCAGCCCTGACATGGCTGCAGACCAGACAAGTGGAGCAGGTAAGGGGGGGCACTGGTGCATGTCTGTTGCGTCTCACCAGATGAGTGAGGTGGGTAACGGGGGGCATTATCCCATAGATACAGTGCAGATGACTGGGGCAGGTAAAGGGGACTATTAGCCCATGGCTGCGTCACAACAGTGTAGACGAGGGTGGTAGGTAAGAGGGGCATTGGTGCATGGCTGCGTCTCGGAGGTAAGGTGGGACATGTAAGTGGGGCAGGTAAGGGGGCCACTGGTGCATGGCTGCAGTGGCTTCCATCTGTGCCACACCACGACTACGCCTCCTCCTCTGCCGCCTCCTCCTCTGCTGCAGTGGTTCAGCCTGCTCCACTAACAGGAACTACGTGCTGTTGCAGCTGATTACGTTGAGGAAAAACACTGCACAGCAGACCACAACCGAGCTCATTTTGCCACTACTTGCTATGGAGTTAAGGCATCTACTTGCTATGGAATTAAGATACATGTCATGTTTGTCATGTGGTTAATATTAGCTTATGCTAAGCTGTTTGCACATACTGGACAAAAAAACATCTGAGAAAAAAAGTGACAACAGGCAATCAATCTGTAACCTCCTTTGGCTTTCACGCACTATGTTTCAGATTACAGTAACTTGGATTTACACAACTATAGTTGAGTGCAATGTGTAATGCTACTTAAGTCTTACTGCTACATACATCCGTACAGACAGGCAGGCAGGATGTGTGTACAGTAGAGCACCTATGCCCTGGGGCTAGGCCTCGCTCGGTGGGTGGGTGGGGGACGGGGGGCCGTGGATGGGTATGTGGATGCTGTCGTCAGGGGATAAATAAGGGGGCTTGGCAGCATGCCAACGCCAGGCTGCATTAAATCATAAGCTGGTTCCCCTACCCAGAGCGAGGCATCTTGTTTTGTCTACCGAGCTGCGAAGGTATGTCAGCGTAAAGCCTCTGAGCACTACAGCAGATGCCACACGGAGTAGAACTGAAGTTATGTTAAACATGTAGAGGTTAAGAAACAACATCAATCAAGTCAACCTTCGTTAAGAAAATAATAATTAGCCGTCATCACTTCACACTAAATTTACACCCTGGTGTCCACTATACTATTTGGCCAGGGAGTGGTAAGTAAGTAAACCTTTATTGTCACTAGTCACAAGTACCAGCGAAATTGGCCATCAGCATCTCCAGTTTGAAAAACAAACAAACTGTAGCAAAGGGGAGAAGTCACCCCACCGGGATTCAAACCCAGCTCTCTGGGGTACCAAATGTGTGCTTTGACCCAGGCTGGTTGGTATGGTAGTCAGAGCACACCCACAACCCTAGTGATGGTCACTCCATCACACAAACAAACAAAATTTTATATATATATTTTTTTTAACATGAGTACTCTTCTCATCAACACAGTCCAAACATGATCCAAACAGGATCCACCCAAAGGCAAGAGGCTAGATATGGGTATGACATAATAATAACTGCACTATAACTGCAAGGGATTCTTGTCTGCTTACAGTAAATCAGATTTCAGGCCGACTCAATTCCTTTCCAGCTTTATCTACCACAGAATCAGCACCCGGATTTAAACGGATTTGTGTTATTGTAGAACTTAACCGAACTCTGGGAACATACCAAGGATACTTCCCTTGTTTTTCTGTTGTTCTCAAGTTAGACTAAGAGGCTTTAGGAGGCCAGTGCATGCCTGGACTGGCTTTAGTTATCGGATCCACAGCTCTGTTTCCCCGAATAGAAACGGTTCAATTACATTTGTTAATGCTATTTCTACATTTCCCAATGATACCTGAACACCAGTGTGTCAAACGCCTGGCAGCACTCCACAGAGCAGGGAGCGGCCTACTGCTGCTGGATTGCCTAAGGTTTTTTTTTTTTTTTTTTTTTGAACATCTGAATTTTTTTGTTGTTGTTCAGTTTTGTTCTTGTTTTACTGGCTTGAAACACCTAAAACACCTAAATGTTTTAAAAACATATTTAAACAGTTTTTTTTTTTACTTATTACCGTGCTCATATGCTTACTATGACAAACTTATTTACCATTAAGTATTAAACCCACAAACATGAGCACTACAACAACCCACACGAGCAGCACACAAGCAGGGGCGGCTCCCGCTCTCACCTTGTCCACGTTCATGCGCTTGAAGGAGGCCTGCAGCACCTTGAAGTTGTGGATGTACTCGTGCTCCAGGCGTGCCTGGAACTTCACCTTTCTCAGCAGGATGCAGCCCGGGAACAGCATGTCCATGAACTGGCAGTACGCCACGCCTGCACGAAGAAGAAGAAGAAGAAGAAGAAGAAGAAGAAGAAGAAGAAGAAGAAGATGATGATGATGATGATGATGATGATGATGATGATGAGGTCATGTTAATCAACACTGTCAATTGCTGCCATTGCCTCTGCTTTAATGTGAATTATGTCAAATTAAGGTAATTAGTTTGCTTGCCCAAACTCACAACAGGCCAAGGTACTTGAGCTAAATCCATTTTTTCAATCCATCAGACCTCTTTGGGTTTAGTGTCTGTGTTTCTTCGCCTGTGCTAGCGGCGCCAACCTCAGTCTACGTGCACTGAAGCCTGTGTTAGTTCTGCCTTTGCCCAAAGTCCGTGTGCTTCTCCTGTGCACTCATTACCCTGTGCTTCTGCTCACTGGAGCTCAAACTGTGCTTTGTAGGTCAGGCTGTTCCACCTTCAGCCTGCTCAGCTGTCTGTGTTTTATTTATTTTCTGTGCTAGTCATTGATTACTAGCCTGTGATAGTCTGTATGAATGGCTTTATAACATGAACAGTCATTTATCTGTATATAGTAGCCTGTGCTAGCTTGTATATACAGTGGTCCCTCGCTTTAACACGTTTCACCTTTCGCAGCCTTGATTTGATTTTTTTGTGTGCAATTTTGCATGCTTTTTTTTTTACAGCACATTCTATGAAGGTTTAAACTTTAAGAGTAGAAAAGAGAGAAATGTGAGAAAATGTTCATGCCTATCTGAGAAAAGTGTATAAAGTGTGTAGTGAGGGGTTTTACAGCCTGAGAACATCTATAATAATTGTAAAAAATAAAGCTGACCACTTCGGCTTCGGATTTCGGCTATTGCAGGTTATTTTTAGAACGTAACTCCAGCGATTAACGAGGGACCACTGTATTAGGCCAGGGCTAAACATCACTTAAAACAAAAGTCTGTGTTTATTCAGCTGTACTGCTGCTGTTGGTCCCACCTACCTGTACACAGCTGCTCTATCTTGGTGCAGGTGAGCTGCAGGGAGTCGTTGACCCAAGCAAGCATGTCATGTCTGCTCAGGTTCTCGATGGACATCGAAGTGGAGTACACATTCACCGCCATCCCCCAGCTAAGGAAGCAGAAGAGGGGGACAAAATGAACGGTCAAAGTCAGCTTTATTGTCAAAAACCATATGTACAGGTTGAACACACAGAATTTGAAATTGCAGTGCTCCCTAGGCTCACAGTGGACATTAAACATCTTATAAACAAGACAATAAGACATGATGACAAAACATAACAATATAAACATAGTAAAAATTACAATAGACTTGTATGTAATACAAATAATACAATGTGTAGTGTGATAAAGCTCAAATGGTGTCATTTAAGCATAAAGGGTAGAAAGAGTGAGAAATGGTCAGCATTGGTATACACACAGAGATATATCAGGTTGTTTACATCCACACCCCATAGAGCTCCCATTCAGGGGTTTAAAAAGCAGTGAGGTTTCGAGGCGTGGATGGCACCTCTGTAGCACTGGGTCAAGTCTTAGGAAGAGCCACACGGCTCCAAACGTCACTGCTTATTACACTTCTAAATTGGAACTCTATCGTGTGCAGGTCTTTTATATTCCTTTTTAATTTATATACTCATATAGGGGGTGGCTTAACTTAATAGAGGGGGTGACCGTGTATAGTATTACAGTACAAATTCACATTCACACAACACTAATCGTGACCTCTCTGGCGTGTTTCTTGCACTGCACATTCAAATGCCACACCAGCAAGCAGAGCTGGAGGTCCCAGCTTCAGAAAGTAAAGTCCCTGCCATGTATTCCTTCTGCCTGTGTATTTAACACAGGTGATTTCACTCATTAGCTGAGCTACATGTCAGATGATTTTTGTGCTCATTGGGATCAGCTGGTTCAAAAAATGGCTAGATCAAAAATATGGCAGGGTGTTTACTCTGAATTCGGGATCTTCACCTCTGCCAGCAAACACCCTTACTTAACTGTCATTACACCCCCACACTATCTAAATAATGACTCAGTTAAATTATGTCTTCAAAGGACAACATAGTAATTTAAAGACACATTTTACTGTCATTGTAAAGGCTGGTAGGCCTAGCCTGGTAAATCAGCACCTCGTACTACACGTAATTTTGTACAGAGAGTCTGGTTATGCTTCCATTGATATGGTTGTTTCAGGTAGCATGTTGCCTGACCAATCAGCAAACAAATTCTTCCTGGAGATGTAGACTCTGCTGAAGTTTAAAATGATTAGATATGCCTTTACCCAATCGCTAACACTCCTTCTGTTTGCTGATTGGTCAGGCATGATGCTGCCTCAGACAACCATGTCAATAAAACCACAGCCAGACCCTCTGTGCAAAATGCAGTGTCGTACGAGGGGCTGGTTTACCAGGCTACAGTAGGCCTACACCTTGCATGCAATTTGTGTTGTGCCATGTCACATAACATGTGTCACCAGTATAAATAAAGTAGCCCATTGACCCTGATGATTAGTACTAGCGAATAGGGAAATCTTTTTGCATGTAACCATGGAAGTCTGTCAGTGGTCAGATTGCATCATGTGTGCATGTTTGTGTGTGTGTGTGTGACGTCTATATAGAGCGAGTTTAAGGTAGGCTAATCTCATTAGAGTGACTTACAAGCTGCTCAGATGGCAGCGACAGAGCTTTTGCTTTGAACAGAGAAATTATAACAAACACATACAAACACACACAAGCACACACACACACACACACAAACAAACGCACACACGCACAAACACACATTCAAATGAGCTCACACTAGACTGAGGTCATTGTTACAGTACTGCAGCATGCACACACAGAGACCACAACACACAGACCACAAATACACCAGTGTGCCCAGAACACAAACACAAACACACACACACACACACACAAACACTTGTCACCACATCCCAACATTGACTGTGGTTGCTGCAGTAGGAGGGAGCTCTTAGCCCCCTCTGGCAGTGGGCCTTGTCTGAGTCTAAGGCGGCCTAGGGGCCTTATGTAACCACAGGAAGCTGCCCTGGCACCACACACACACTCAGGACACACAACGGGATTACCTCTCCTGAAACCAGCACACACCGCCCCCAAAAATACCATCGCTCGCTCCCTCACTCCCTTGCTTGCAGCACAAACACACATACACACTCTCTCACTGCTGTAATACTCTGTCAAACAGAGGCTACTGACATGGGGGCAGTGAGATAGAGGAGTCTGTAAACACACACACACACACACATACACACACACACACACACACACACACACACACACACACAAACACACACACGCACATATGGCTCGGCTTCCAGCGGCACACAATGACTAAGCACCTGAGAAGGGGTCATCTGATCCCCACATTCTCACTCATTCGCCAGCTAACGCCACAACCTCACAGCAAAACATGGCCAACGTCCACCATCCCGCGGCTAACAATACACGATGATTCCATTGCAGTTGACCGGAGGCGATCAATCCCCGGCTTAGCGCTTGCTCTGTCCTGCTTTCACCAACAGTTGCCCTACGCACATCTAGATCTTTCATGATGCTCCCATGCTTTAAAAACTACCTCTGTTTTTAATTTCACTCTTCCACCGCTTTTGCTTCACCTTACTTCCTGTCCTCCATTACCTGTTTTTTTTCTACCACCTCTCAACATGTCATCTCTCGTGGTTTTCCCATGCCTTAAGAACCACCTCTCTCGTTCTGTCCGTCTGAGCACCTGTCCTCCGTTACCTGTTCTTGCGGTCCTTTTTGACGGAGTGCCTGCGGAGGGGGGCGTTTCGCCCCCCATCTTGGCTGCCAGATGAGGAGCGTGAGGAGGGCCGCATGGATGCTCACACACACACAAAAACACACACAAACACAGACACAAACACAGACACACACTCTCCCACCACCCCTCCTACTGTTCGCAGATGCACACACATGTAAACTATACACTCATGGGGATGAGACTGGAGCTGTTGACAACTAAAAGAGGGAGGAGCAACCAAAGACACACCTACACACACACACACACACACACACACACACACGCACTAGATGTTTCTGTAGGATAAGTGTCACCAGGAAAGAGGTGGAGCCATCTCTCTATCTCTCTCTCTCCCTCTTTCTTTCTCTCTCTCTGTCTTTAACACATATTCACTTACTCACTCACTCACTCACTCACACACATCACACACACACACAGGCTCAACTGACCTGAACTTTAACCCTTTCCAAACCTGTAAGCCTAACGCAAGGCTACACTCGTGGACAAGCAGGTAACAGGAACTAATGCCTGCGCCAGGTCAACGAAGACAGCAACCAGGTCAGCCAGTCACATGCACTGATCCACACCATAGCAGAGTACTGCTGTCACCATCTACCTGGGGAATGACAGACATCCCAACTTGCAGAAAAGCATTTGCGCTGAAAGACGTTTTCATTACTGTTTGTCAATGACTGAATAGCCTAAGAAAAAAGACAGAGCTCAGCTGCAAAACACCACACAGGGCCAATGCTCATTTTCCTTACTCTACCTGTCTTCCTGTCATTTGCTACATTTGTCATTTGTTCTAACTTGCTAAAACAAAATGTGCAAGTTGAAATTTTTAATTACTTGGGGGCATTCGGGAGTCGCTTTTCAAATGCGGGAGACTCCCAGAGGTTCCGAGAGACTTGGGATGTCTGGAGTGGACAAACTTGGGTTCATTTACCCACAATTATTAACCCCCAGGGGTGGTTTTACATTTGATAGAAGAAGAGCTTGGTGGCATTTAAGAGACTGATGCTCTTTTACTAACTAGCGGGTTTATAAGTACCTCTGGGTTAACTTAACTGAGTTTTTCTTGCCTAATCACCTTTGTATTACACCCACCTGGGTCCTTAGCCCTGTTGTGTTAAGAAGCATATACATTTAGTTTCACACTGCAGATCTGTATAGGTGTAAGATTTACTGTGGTTTGCTATCAGTCCGTCAAGGAGGAAGAGCGCTGGCAGGGTAGCAGACCTTGGACCTAAACACTTACATAGTTATATAAACCACTGCCATAACCTTGAGTCAGCTGACTCACAGAGTCAGTAGCCAGCAGGTACAGTGCTGTGCTGTGCTATTTTTTTGTTGGCTAAACCTCCTTCCATGATACCTTAAAGCAGTGGTTCCTAACTGGCGTGGCCTAGGCACCCACAATTTCCCACCACCTGTAAGTTGCAACCCCCCCAGGGAAACCTTAACAGGTTAGTCAAACCAAACAGCTACCTGATTTGTAATAAATGTTTTTTTTTTTTTACATTTTAACTAATGTAGTGGCCTGGCATTACAGTACATCTAACATGGTAACCTTTATCTTTGTTTTTTGTTTTTTTTAACTACAACCTCCGTGACCCACCCAGAACGGCTCAGCAACCCACGTTTGAGTCCTCACCCACCAGGTAAGACACACTGCCTTAAAGGACATGCTAACACCAACAGACACTAGAGGGTTTTTAGCCTCCTAGCAGTTTGTTTACTTGCCTCCCATTTCAGCTTCCTGTCATGTGACTGTGAGTACAGTGTGTTTGTCCACACATGACAGCACCAATTCAAATCACATTCTCACTCTCTTACACACACACACACACACACACACACACACACACACACACACACACACACACACACATTGTCCATCACCAGAGGCAACTTTGTTTTGGTAGTCTCAAACGTTGGCACAAACGGGACATACAAACACATGACCCTTAACCTTTCTTACACACTCAGTGTTTACTCATGTCATGTTAGCGGTGTACCGTCGCCCTGTGTCTATTGACTTAGAGATTTCAAACACACACACACACACACACACACACACACACACACACACACACACACACACAGATCATCGCCCTGTCTCTATTGACTGAAACATTTCAAACACACACACACACACACACACACACACATGTACACACACACAAACACAAATGTACACACTGCTATATATGGATGTGTGCTGAATCATAACCCCCATCCACACTGGCCCAGAGTCAGTCCCCTTCCTGGTCAGGGTTACAGTGGGGACACACACATGTCTGAACACGCCAGGATCCAGTCTGATACACAAGCATGGACTGCACTGATGCCTGTGTGTGTGGGTGTGTATATATGTGTGTGTGTGGTTGTTTGTGTGTGTGTGTATGTGTGTGTGTGTGTGTGTGTGTGTGTGTGTGTGTGTGTGTGTGTGTGTGTGTGTGTGTGTTAAAGAGGAAGGATAGGCTGTTAGTGTGTGTGTATGTGTGTTGGTTTGTGGGTTTTAGTGTGTGCGTGTGTGTGTGTGTGTGTGTGTGTGTGTGTGTGTGTGTGTGTGTGTGTGTATTCGTGTGCGAACATAAAAGGCAAGCTGAAACTTTAAATGAGTCATAAATAAGTGATTATCTAATCATCTCAAATTATTTGCACACACATAAAATTATACTCTAGGAGACTGGGAGAAACACTACTTAAAGAAAAACGAAGAGATGGAGAGAAAGCAAAAGACAGAAAGAGAGAGAGAGAACGAAAGAGAGAAAGACAGAGAAAGAGAGGGTCACAATCATTAAAGAATGGGTTCAACAAACTTAAGTCACTGAACAGCAAGGTGCAAAGGTTTGTGACGTGTAAAAAAATGCTGACCACTGGCCCACAGAAGCTGTACATGACAACAGCACGCACACCAAATCACACTTCAATGCACACACACTGTACCTCCTCCTTGAAAGCACAGTACAAAGACCACAAAAGCCGTCCCTTTTGAGGTTTCTTCATCTATGTACATAACATGAGACCACATAAGATACCACACAATATCTTCCAGGTGACCAGAGATAGCTGAGTTGTCTTCATGTGTGTACGTGTATGTGTGTATGTGTGTGTCTGTGTGTGTGTGTATGTGTGTGTGTGGGTGTGTCTGTGTGTGTGTATATGTGTGTGTGTGTGTGTGTGTGTGGAACAGAGAGAATCTAAATGAGGCAGGCATGTAAAGTGCACATTTTACCACTGAGTTTAAATAGGTGACCTACTAACTGCCTGGCAACAGCAAAGGGTTTGACCACGCCCTCAGTCTTTAGTCACACACACACACACACACACACACACACAGCATCTGTGTACTGTAGGTGCTGTCCCACCTTCAAGTGTGTGTTGAGGAGTTGAAATAATCTTTAACAGTTTCTGAGTCCTGCGAAAAAAAAAAAACACAGATGAGTGGTGTTTTATTTACAAACATGCACGCACACACACACCACACACACACACACACACACACACACACACACACACAGACACACAGTTTTTGTTTTCACTGACACAGCCACAATATTTTATCTAGCCTACATTATGTAACGTTCAGCCTTCATATTTCTTCCCCCAGTTTTTCCCACTGTGGCCTCCCTCTTCAAGATCCAAATCATAAACACAGTCTACACACTTCTGTCAAAACCACCAGAAACAAGGCTAGTACACAGTCTCTCTCTCTCTCTCTCTCTCTCTCTCTCTCTCTCTCTCTCTCACACACACACACACCCCCCCCCCCCCCCCACACACACACACACACACACACACACTTTCTCTCTCTCTCTCTCTCTCTCTCACACACACACACACACACACACACACTTTCTCTCTCTGTCTGTCTGTCTCTCTCTCTCTCTCTCTCTCACACACACACACACACACACACACACACACAGGCACGAAGACACACACATGTGCATGCACACACACACACACAAACAAACACACAAACATAAACATTGACAGACGGCATGTTTCCCTTAGCACATTTCCCAATATGAGAGACAACAAGCATGTCTGTGTGTGTGTGTGTGTGTGTGTGTGTGTGTGTGTGTGTGTGTGTGTGTGTGTGTGTGTGTGTGTGTGTGTGTGTGTGACCATGAGAGTAGGTGTGTTTGGCATTGCAACAGGCTGCTAAATGTTTGCGCTGTTTCTCTACAACCAATGAAGAATCTGGGGAATGTATCCAGTCTAAGCTCTCTCACACTCACCACACACAATAATAAGCAGAAGCACTTGAGACTACGGAGCCACAGGGGGGCTTTAGTAGTCCCGCCATGAACAGTTTGCACACATTATTTCCCTTATAATGAGCCAAGTAGAGTAGGAGTGAGGCTGGTCAGAGAGAGAGAGAGAGAGAGAGAGAGAGAGAAAAAAGGGAGTGAGAGGGAGAGGGAGAGAGACAGAGAGAAAGAAAAGGGAGAGGGGAAAGAGAAAGAGAGAGAGAGACACAGAGGGAGCGAAAGAGAGAGGCTCATATTTTGAAACAATAACTGGAAACAGCATATGCGATAACAAACAGCAGTTCCTGCTGCTGATACCAGGGGGCCCTTTCTGAGAGAATGAGAGAGGGAGGGAGAGAAAAGAAAAAAAAGCGACATCTTTCTCTTCCACCACTTCAGGAGTACTAAGTGAATCCCAATCCATGCTAATTCAGCCTCAGGCCAAAGAGACAGGGGGATAGTTTACACAGGTGCACAACTCTCTGTGTGTGTGTGTGTGTGTGTGTGTGTGTGTGTGTGTGTGTGTGTGTGTGTGTGTGTGTGTGTGTGTGTGTGTCTGGCTGGGTGTTTCTTCATACTCATGTGGTTTGCACAGCCTGTATAAACAACTGATTCTGTAAGTTCTTGCGTAACAATATCCTATGGTATGAAACAGAATGTAGAGCTAAGCAGTATGTGTGTGTGTGTGTCTGTGCGTCTGTGTGTGTGTGTGTGTGTGTGTGTGTGTGTGTGTGTGTGTGTGTGTGTGTGTGTGTAAGAGAGAGGCAGACATTTGTCAATGATGTAACCTGTTAGCTTTATTCTCACACCCAAACAATGTCGACATGAAACACAGCACCGCAATTAAAATTGTATCTAATGTCCTAAACTTACAAAGTGTGTGTATCGGGCAAATTACACTACACAGTGTAAAACAAAATGGCAAAACGTTTGCCATGTTTTATTCTTGTTAACTGTGCTGGCTAGCAACATGCTCTGTCTAACGAATGAAAAGCTAGCAGCAAATGACAGCAAACGATTTAAAGTAATAATAATAATAATAATCTTTACTTGTATAGCACAATTCATATATACAAGATGCAGCTCAAAGTGCTTTACAGTCTGGCAAGGTCACAACAAGACAACATTTCTTGCAGTCCAGTAGCGGCGGAGCAGTTAAACACAATAACGAAATGGCATAATGACGCAATGCCCCATTAATGCGGGCTCTTGCGTGACACAATAATGCAATGTCACAACAACGCAAAGTCTTGCATGTGTACCCATGAGACTCTTCAGATCATAACATGGACCCCAGAGACTCCCAAAGCTTCACTCGTCACACAGGGGGCATCTCCATGTGACATGTGACATGCACCAAAGATGGATGCTCTGCTCTTGCTGCATCAGGTCGTTGGCATGGCAACGACCTCAAGGACACTCAGGTCCTCCAGAACAGCTTCAGCAACACCACAGGGTCAGGAAACACACAAAAGTGTCCGCTCTCTCTCTCTCTCCTTCTCTCTGCTTCTCTCCTTCTCTCTCTTTCTCTCCCTCTGAAAGCAGCTTGTCACCTGAGGAGGAACGGCTGCCTCCTCTTTCCCCAAGGGGTTTACTTCCTGCTTTGAGACTTTAGCTTCAGAGAGGGGTTGGCAGATGGGGGGGGGTCATCTTACAATGCTCTCCCGCAATAGAGCAAGCGTCCTCCTCCCTGTCGGCTGGGTTCACCTTACACTCTCATTCACTCCAGCCTTTCTTGCAGGCAGGGCGCCGTAATGCAGGGGGCAAGGCTGGAGGCCAGTGTTATGTTCTTTCACAGGACCCAGCAGTGTACAGCAGCAGACCTGTCTGCAGGGGTGTGCTGTGCTTCTCATTCCCTAATCCATCCGCCCTAGTCTGCTCATTCCTTCCATCATTTACTTGTTCCTAGCCCCTGCTCTCGTGAAGGAGACGAACAAGGAACTACTTGGAGATGAAGGAATGAAGGACGATCACACATGACAAATCAGATGTCCTTAATCACCAAAAGAGTTATGTTATAATGTTTCATGGCCTGTGTGCGTGGTGTTTTTAAAAAGGTTAGCAGAGTACACGTCATCCGCATCTCTCCACAGAACACCTACTTCACGAAAGAAAAACTTCCGCAAAGGATGCACCTGTGCTTCCTCGCACATCAAACCTTGTTCCCCTCTCCTCTGTCCTCATCCTTCCTTCATCTTCAGAGCAATTACACAAACTAAACATCCTTGATGACGGAAGGCTTCCAATGAGTTCTGAGGGCATGGGGAAGGAGGAGAGAGGAAAATGGACCAAGGAAACATTAGGAGAAGCACCCCAGGCTTTCCCTTTCTGCAAGACACTGAAACATGGGTGCTGTCACACCACATGGCACCACACTGCCTCTGATGGTGTTGTGTTTGTCTTGTGTTAGATAGAGCAATCCCAGTACTGTAGTAGGGTGTGTGTATGTGAGTGACTGAGTGTGGGGGTGGAAAAAATGTTAAATACACCCTGCACTACAGGTGTGTCACAAGTGTCTATTTTGACCATTCCCAAATATAGCTGATTCTAATTTAATTGGCACAAATCTTGGAGATAGGGAGAGTTGCAGCAACATGAATAACACACAAAGCCACAACATACAGTACAAACTTAACATCAGAAACATGATGCACACACAAAGCAGGGATGGAAATTCACACCAGCCACCAGCCAAATGCTGGTAAAATATGAAAGTGGCTAGTAGATTCCAGGCACAAAATAATAATGTACTGTTATGTGGCTGGTAATATTTTACCTTCTTTTGTCAGTGTCTGGTAAAAATTCACATTTCGCAAAGGTAATTTTCACCCCTGACACAAAGACACAACATACAGTATAACATACAGTACAGACATAACACTGGACATTTTTACTCACTGTCCTAACCTATCCAAACCATACCACCTCTTCCTCCAGCATTACCATACACGCATCCACATCACCTTCAACCACATCACCATGTCAACATACATTCCTTCTGTCAGAAATACACCAAAAACATTCATTCTGTCGTAAATATAGGTTGAGCTACACATCCCCACACTGTCACTTGCAGTCAATGGTCCATTTACTCACCAACATTCATACACTAGCCGTCATAACTATACATTCATTTCCACACAGGACAATCACATTCATTTCTGGCTGTTAAGGAGATTGACTGATAGAGGAACAAAGGAAAGTTTGTATCGATTGTGCCTGCACAGGGGAGGCCTCTATCTATTCCCAGTATGCAGATAGGTGTTAAGTAGAATGACCTGTGTAAAATAAATCAATACATGACACACCTCTAGGGAGCTAGGGCTACCCACCTCTCTAATAAACCTATTAGTCTTCTAATGTTGGACTTTGTTTTGTTTTGTTATCAAATCTCACCAATCGTTTGTCATTTGAAAAACTTTAGTCTGATATAACACAAGTCATAATACCAGTACTGTAGGTCTGGTTATCTCAATGACGAGGATTCGGGACATGTAGGCTAATTCTTCAAGGGACTAAGCAACTAAGTAGGCCTAAAGCAGATGATTTTAATTATCAGCAGTGGGAGTTGTAAAAAGGGTTCACTGTTAAACTTAAAAATGTATTCACATGCACATAAACCTTACAAAAATACAGTCCAAAATGTTGCCACAAGTCACAACTAGAGGTAATAAACCGGTTGCCTGTTGTGACAGTTTTCATGCCAATGGCAATGTGACAACTAATACTGAAACCTGAACATGTGTGTTCGAAAACAAATTTAAAAAAAGACTTGCCTGCCTGCACACCTTTAATGGCTCTCCTTATTGCTTAATAGTGGTATGTTGTCAGAGTAAAATTCCTATGTGCTTGGGCAACTAAGCTGTAGTATGTTGTCATCATCTGAGACTTATGACTGTGCTTACAACTTCACATTTAACAGACACACACACACACACACACACATACGCACACGCACACGCACATGCACACGCACACGCGCATGCACACACACAAGACCTGTTCATCATTAACAAACTCCCCATACACGCCACACGCGTGCACTTTCACCTCGCTCTGATGAGGGAGCCTGCGTTTAAGGACCAGCTGAATACACTCTTTCATGCTGGGTGTGAAAACACTGTGCACTACTTTCACAGAGCTTGTAAAGAAATGCAGTGAGTGAGAGAGTCCTTTGTTTGTCAGTGAAGTATGAATTCCATGCGCTCTGACACCAACACTGCTTTGTGTGTGTGTGTGTGTGTGTGTGTGTGTGTGTGTGAGAGAGAGAGAGACTGAGAGAGAGAAAGAGAAAGGGGGAGAGCGAGTGAGAGAAACTGTGTGTGTGTGTATGTGTGTGTGTGTGTGTGAGAGAGAGAGAGAGAGAGAGAGAGAGAGAGAGAGAGAGAGAGAGAGAGTGCACTGTGTGTGTTTTTGATGATAAAGAGTCTGCTTGTCAGCACCATGTTCCACCCATAATAAACAGCTTTAGAAGGCCAATAAAACACAAACCCCTGGCCAAATGGATTCATCACTTTAACCACTGATGAGCTTATTTACATTCTTACCAATGACAGATAGTCTACCCTCGATAAATATATTGCTCGTCTTGAAAGCACTAGCGAAGAAAACTGTCGTAATTACTCCTTAATAGCGCCTTTTCGGTTACTTAGGTCACATACAGTGTTGGTGAAACGCAGGGAGTCGGTGAGTGTCATGACTCAGGTCATTTTGAGGACATGTTTGTAGCCATCAATCAATTCATGTCTGCGGCAACACAGCAACTGTAAACGATGCGTAATAGATGTCTCTACTATCTGGTCCAGAACAAGCATGGTCTGGGTTTAAGTATCAGTGTAGGTTTTTCGATAGACACTCAATAAAATCGTGACACTTTGCGACAGGGAAGGCCACTATATGGCTTGTGCTGGTGAGTTTGTATAAACATCTAGCCATTTGTCTGATTATGTAGGTGTGCCCTGCTAGTTTTCTGTGACAGCCCAGCCAATGCCGCCCACTGTCAACTTAAAGGGCAGACAGACGTAGGTCAGTAACTGAAGCTTCTCGAGACGCTTCAAAAGTAACGTTCAAATGCAGTGGTAACAGCTTAGTGGCTGCTTTGATAGAAACAGACACTAATTTGACATGTTGTTAGCTGAAATATTAACACTAATTGGACACCTAATCTCCACTCAGTACACAAAACAAACAAAAAAATAAAAACAGAAGAAACGTTGTCCAGTGATCACCTGTCAGTTACTTTTTTAATGAGACAATACCAAGAGCTGACAACTATAGTTAAGCTAGTTAGCAAGCTAACTGGTGAATATTAGACCTCGGGCTATCTGAGCTGGCTAGCAACAGCTATCTTTGCCGTCACAACAACACGAGCTGGGTATCTAAGCTACCATAACGCTAGCTGGGCTAAGTTTATTGACGCCTATTAACAAGTCGTATAAAAAGCAGCCCTATCTTCATTGACATTGCGGAGCTAACTGAGTCGTGATTTTATGTGCAAAGGACTTGTAAACTCCTCAAGTTTCTGCTCCGTCACAACAAGCTTCTGGTGGTGTGTATGCGCTGCCAAAGAGTCCTCTGTAATGCTGAGGACGGCGTATTTCTGCCGACCCCCTCTGCAGGCCTGTGGAAATATCACACACGCATCGCCACTGACAGTAGCCTACGGCTTAGCAGCTTTGAATGAGACCCGTCGCCCCAGTAACATTTCAGTTTATAACAGAAGCTTGCCAGCGACTTGAACAGAAGGGGATAACCTTTTATCAGTGTCAACAGTTATTGTGGATAAAACATTATATACCGCACTGTAATAATTTGTACTCACTGTCTCCCTTGAAGAAATGGTGTGTCTGTCGCAGTTTGATATCCCGGTCCTCCGCTTGTTCCGTTGCTAGCGCCAGCGCTCGCTCTGTCTCTGGTAACGCCAATCGCCCCCACCGACCAGTTACCGTGCTGCGTGCATGCGTGTGCCCACTTGCGCCTGCGCGTTGGACAGTCAGTGGTCCAACTACTGTGATGCAAAGGTGTACTGTATGCTAATCGCTGCCTAAAATGCCGTGTGTGAGACGCAGTAAAATACACAACTTGTGGTATAAAACTAAACTCGGTGTCTTTTACAATCTCCACAAACAAATAAATGCTTCTTAGGACACCTACATTCGGGACACCTATGTATTGCTGTAACTTGTCAGGGCAAAATGGAAGTGGTCTGAAACTGTAAGCCAGTATGGGAAATAAATTCACTTATCAAGAACTGCTTTAAAGTTATTTATTTATGCACTCTTTCATGTAATAAGAAACAAGCCATAACGGTAACTTCACCTTGGGACACAAGTTTCTACTGACACATACTGTCACCAAACCAATTCACAATGCGCTTTTCACAAAAAAGAAAAGAAAACAAGAATATAAACCCATACATTGCAATTTAAAATTACTTTTAAAAAGTCAGCACCAACATTAACACTGGTTTTGGCCGAAAAATATTTTCACAAAATGGAACCAGAAAAAAAAACTGCCTTAATAACTTACGGCAAAAGTGTAAACAATAATGATGACAATAAAACATTTCTGGAATGAGAGACATTGACACAATATCATGTGATGAGGTGCGATACAGTAGCCTGTGTGCGGTTCAATCAGCTTCTTGCTTTGCAGTGAGTAACAGTGCAGTGAGTAGAGGGGACAGGTGCAAAAATAGAGGTCACACCTCGGGTCAGAGGTCATATGCCTCTGCTATACACGAATAAAGAGAGAGAGAGACACCCAGGTAAAACCATGCCCATGGTCTGTTCTACAGAAGTGCTGTGCTCTGAAAAAAATTGCACATGGTTGCATGCATGCATGTTTCAGTTTAAAATCACATAGGGGTTTCCTACATCATCTGTCTGGACTGAAGAAGGTTTTATGCACTATATTCACATCCGCTCCATGTCAGGTCAAAAAAAGTATTCACTGGTACTAAGGAAAAGTGAGCATGACCAGAAATAAGAACAGATTAGAGATATATAAGACTTGGCATTAGTGTGTGTGTGTGAGTGTGAGTGTGAGTGTGAGTGTGTGTGTGTGTGTGTGTGTGTGTGTGTGTGTGTGTGTGTGTGTGTGTGTGTGTGTGTGTGTTAAGGCTAAGGGTTTCAAAGGGTTTACAACAAACACACAAATGACAGTGGGGGGGCCAGATGTCCTGAAGGCTCCACCTTTGGTCTGTTCTGTGTGGCTAATTACAAACCACATGCAGACACACGGACAGGGAATACAAGGAAGATTGAGGGTGATAATGTATGTTGTGTCCACAGAGTCTGAGGAATTCCCCAAAAACAAGTGAGTATGGGTTTAGCGCTTTCAGGGCGGAGTGCACACAAGAGGAATTTGAACACTTTCATAAGCACCTAAAAGCAGCTTTAGGGGATGCCATGAAGCATGACGTGAACAGTAAGCAGGTTGAATACAAATGTTGTTGATCGGGTGCTGGTTAGATTGTGTCTGCATGCATATTTCAGCGGTTAAAGGTGTGATATCGATAGAAAGACCCTTTAAAAAGGCAAATGTCAAAAACCAACAAAGCCACGTTTCTTTGTGTGTTTTCATGTTCACTTTTAACACCAAGACAGGCAAATTGGTCCCTTATTTGTAGATTTGTGGATCAAAGTGCAAAGTCTAATTCACAGGGAGACGTTGAGTAATATGTGGCGTTTGCTTTAAAATTTGACAAATTTCTTTTTAAAAATACAGTACTCATAAATCACTCTCCTAGTGCCATGACCATGCCCATCCTGTTTGACTGTGAACAGCTGAGTGCAAAGGTCTTGGTTGTGCATGCGTTAGACTGTGTTCACATATCAATACGTCAGCAACACCTTCTCACAGACACACACTCTGATCTCAGCACGTACACAAATCCCCACACACTGAATGTCTGTCTGGTGGCCTGGAAACACAAGGCCATTCTCACTGAGCCATGTAGAAGCAGCAGCTGAACTTCATCACCACACATGCAGTCTGTTAGAAAAAACATTACAGGTAAACGAACATCTCCACATGTTATCTATTAGAAGTATATATATATATTTATACTCTCTATTCTCAAGTAAGTGCTAATACAAGGTACAAAGGTGATCTCAAGTTAGTGATAGTTAAATCTGAGAAGTGGGGGAGGGGAAGGGTGCACACATACACACATCCAAATATATTGTTAAGGTCTGGACAATATGTTGGAGCAGAGAGGTATAAAGTGACAGCAAACACAAAAAACAAAGTCTCCCTTGGTGGGACTCCATTTCTAACAACAACAATAGTGATAACTTCCACAAAAGGCATATTGTATCATGTCTACCCTACATCTAAAGCACAGCACCGTGTGTGTGTATGTGTGTGTGTGTGTGTGTGTGTGTGTGTGTGTGTGTGTGTGTGTGTTTTGTATTGTATGCCCGATTGAATAGGTTCTTGTGAGGTCAGGAAGGTGTGAGTAACTGTGCATGTATGTCAGTCCACTACTCCACAACCGTACTGATGCTATCTTTCTGATTTTTAAAGTGAATAACACATCAACTACAATTATTTTAGGATTACTGTGAGCAGATACATAAACTGGCAGAATAACTGGTTTGTTGTTCCATTTGACTGAAGACAGAGATTCGTAGAATCTTCTCTTTTGCACTGCAAATCATAGGTTAAGTCCAGTTCTGTCTGCTTTCCGGTCTGTGGTTGTGGGTTCTGGAAGGTACCAGCGGATATCTGTCTGAATCAGTGCAGATTTCTTGGGTAGTGATAGATACACAAAAAAAAACACACAACAAAAAAGTGTGCAGAATGGAGGCCCACAGCCTGATGTGCTGTCTCCATGGTTACCAGAGGCCACTGGACCGGCCACCAGGCGGGGCCAGAATTCGGGCAGAGGACCTCTTTGGGACGTGGTCGTCTACCTGAGCGCCTGTGACAACAATTATGAGAGTAAACGGTGAGTGGCTCACACACACTTTTATAAAGCTGTTATAAAGGTGTGAATGTTGGGAAATCTACACACAAATGCATATGCTTAGACACTCACATGTGCACAGTCACATACATAGACATTTTCTCTCTCTCTCTCTCTTTTACACACACGCACGCACACACACACACACACACACACACACACACACACACACACACACACACACACACACACACACACACACACACACACACACACATAATTATTCACACACCTGACAGGCTGAAGCTTGACTCGTGCAGGTCCCTTACGCCGCCATGCCTGGTGACACCACGGGCAGGGGGCTCGCCGTCCGGGAGGCACACTTCCTTCTTGTTGGAGTTGGTCACCGCGGCAACATCTCCTGAGTAAGGGGCCCTGTCCACGCCCCTTAGGGTCTGACACTGGGATGGGAGGAAACAGGTCACATGACATGGTTTTCACAACAGGTTTTTTTTTTTTTTGAGATTATCTGGCACTTGTCATTCATCAGTAAACCACGACAACCTGAATACTTTGAGTACACTTTGGTTTGGTAGAACAACATGCAACACTGACTTTCATAATGTAACACAATGATCACACTCCATATTATTCCTAATGAGCGCACGTCTATGAGAGAGTAAACCCACCCTTGGTGTGTGTATGTGTACGTGTGTACGTGTGTGTATGTGTGTGTGTGTGGTGTGTGTGTGTGTGTGTACTGTATGTGTATAAACCTACCTTCTCCCTCTGCACCATCTTCTTGTAGAGAAAGTCTGGGAAGGTCCGCATGGGATAGAATTTCCCAGAGCCCTCGGCGCACATGAAGACGCCATTCTCACACACAAGACGCCCGCGGCTGATGGTCACCAGGGGAACGCCGTGGCAACGCAGGTTCTCATACAGGTTGAAGTCGCCACCCTGCACCTGAGTGCTCACAGAGATGGTCCTGGGGGAAACAGTCAGTGATGTGTGTAAATTTAATTTGTTTAGTTAGTTAGTAAATGTGCCTTTGGTGTTTTTCTTATTACCAGTAACAATTACCAGCGTTGCCCATATTTTGTTTTTGTTGTAAATATCGTCAGCAATATATGCAGGCTTAAAAGAAGACCACATTAGGCTACTGTTGTGGCCAAAAGCAAAACATTCCTATAGTTACTGTAGCTTGATTGGTATTCCTCATTTGTATGTTGTTTTGGATGAAAGTGTCTACTAAATGTGATGTAATGTACGTGTTAGAATAGTTGGCCTTTGCCAGGGATGTTTATGCATCACTGGCTCTCTCCATTCTCTGCTGCCACCTGCTGTCTGTATAGTGCTACTGCATAAACAGACAGGAAGGGTTGGGGTCATCATATTTACCGTATCTTAGGTATCTATTTGTGAATATGTGTGTGCTTGAGGTTATGAGAACGTCTGTGTGTGCTTCTCATGTACAGTATGTAGGTTTTTATGCAGAAACCTGTTCCTCCAAACATGAGACACTGTGTGTGTATGTGTGTGTGTGTGCGTGTGTGTGTGTGTGTGTGTGTGCGTGTGTGTGTGTGTGTGTGTGTATCTTTTACTTGGTGGCATCGGGATCCCACACGATGACGTCGGCGTCGGCCCCTGGGATGATGCGTCCCTTGCGGGGGTAGAGGTTGTAGATCTTAGCAGCATTGGAGCTCGTCACGGCAACAAAGCGGTTCTCATCCATCTTGCCTCCCACCTGTGGTCAAATGGGGCAGCTTAGTTAGTACCAATTAGTTCCAATTAGTTCTAATTAACTCAGTTATAGCTAGTGTAACTCTAATTTACTATATGTATCAAGAATGTTTTTGATAACATGGTGGTGTAGCTCAAAACAAGTGTAAGTCAAAATTGATTGTTAATTCTATTTCATTTTAAATGTAATAACAATTTGATACCTTTATTTAATTTAATACTTACTTTAAACCCCCTCTCCTCACACAGATATTTGCCCTATCCCCACCTCAACACAGCCCCCACCCAATCCTTCCTCCCAACCCCACAACAACTGCACTTTATGCACTTATCCCATCCCTACCCCTCATCACCTATTCCACCCCTGCCCATCATCAGACCGCCATCCCCCAACTGCATTCTGCATACATGACCCCCCCCTCCCCATGCACAGTACAGGCTGACAAACAGCAATTTCACTGCATGTCTTACTTCACCCAGTATCTCTATGCATTTGACAAGCAAATATCCTTGCATCCCTGGTATCCATGTCATTAAATTATTTTTATTTTATTCTTAATTTGAAGACATTCTTTATTTTAAAAACATTCTATGAGGGTCCACAAAACCAGCGTGGGCATGAGCACAGCACACTCTGCTTTTGATGTTCAATGACGTGCATTGTTTTCCATGACAGCCTGTTCATCAATGCCAAGGACTGCTGCCAATTCTTATTTAGATTTACTTGTCAGTTCTGTAATATTCTACGGTAGCTTTTTGCTGCAGGGGCAAGTAGTTGTTGGCAGGAGACTGTGCCAAATTTGTTGAGGCCTTCAGTTAAATGCAATGCGTATTGAGGTTTTTGACTGAAGGCCAGTTCGGGTGACAAGTGTCGCTCTACAGAATAGGACATAAAAGAGTCTGACACAACATTTTTGTCTGCTAGGGTGCTACAGAGCTTGGCAATATCAAGGAAATTGAAACAGCTCAGATACTGTTGCTTACTCTGATAGGATAGGAATTCAAAGTTGTGCATTGTGGGGTGCTGATTTGGTCACGCACGACATGTGTTTTGTTCAAATGGGTTTAAAGAAATGTTCGATTTTATCACGTTTTATGTTGCCAGCACAGAATTATGAAGGCCTGCAGGGTCGTGACATCTGTCAATAACTTTAGTTTTTTTTCTTGTCGAGCGACACGTCACCTAGACTACAAATTGGCCTTAAGACCCCAACAAAAATCTCCCTAAAGACCACCATGTACACACATACAGTAAAGGTCACATTTCACACTCCAGTCCTTTTGTGATCTTGTGACCTCCATGAGCCCTAGATGATTCTTTGTTAGTAGACGAGTCAATCCCAGGTTCAGAAAGTAAAAACCCTGCCATATTTTACTTCACAAGTGACTTCACTGAGTAGCTGACCTACCTGTCTTGAGTGCTCATTACGGTCATCTGATTCAGAGCTGATTGGATCAAATTTGTGGCTTTTGTGGTTTTTCACTTTCTAAACCCGGGATTGACATCTCTGTTTTTTAGTATGTGATCTCCCTGAAGACCATGTACGCACATACAGTAAAGGTCACATTTCACACTCCCAGACCTTGTGACCTCCATGAGCCCTAGATGATTCTTTGTTAGCAGAGGTGTCAATCCCAGGTTCAAAAAGTGCTCATTACGATCATGTGATTCAGAGCTGGTTGGATCAAATTTTACTTTTTTTTTTTTTACAAGTTTTTACTTTCTGAACCCGGGATTGATTGACATCTCTGTTTGTTAGTATGTGACTTAGCCCAGGGACACGTACCACTCCTCTCTCCCAGATGACGCTCATGCGGTCCTGCACTCCGGCCACGCCGTGGGGGATCTTGGTGAAGTCATCGCGGCCCATCGCCTTCTGTTTGGTGCTGAAGGGACGGTGGTCTGACGCCACCACGTTCACAGTGTCACTGGAGGTGTAGACAGATAACATGTGCTCTGGATGAGTGACATGACAACTGCATGACAGGGCTAAATAAATGTACATGTAAAATTCCTGTTTTGGTTGAAATTTTTGTTACTTTCATTTTTGGTCAACTGTAGTACTTTTAGATTTGCTCCAAATGTAAATGTCTTTCCAAAAAGAACTATTATTATTATTATTATTATTATCATTATTATTATTATTATTATTACTAGTAGTAGTAGTAGTAGTAGTAATAGAGTTATTAGTGTTGTTATTACCAGTTAACAGAGGATTTCATTTGATTGAAGTGGGGAGAAGAGCAACCTAAGCCTTTGTGGCAGTGGTGAGCCAGTGAGGTTGACTTGAATGGCAGGCAAGTGAGACTGCTGCAGGCTTGACTGGCATATGAATGTTATTTATTGCTTATTTGAATGAACGCTTTAAATGCCAACGTGCCATGGCAGGAGATTGAGTGACAAGACGGGAAGAGTGTGTGCATGCGTGCTTGTGTGTGTATGTGTGTGAGTATATGTATGTAAATGGTGTGTGTGTGTTTGAGTATGTGTGCGTGTGTGTGAAAGTATGTGTGTGAGTATATGTATGTAAAGGTGTGTGTGTTTGAGTATACACTGCGTTCCAAATTATTATGCAAATGATGTTTTTGTTTGATTTTCCAAAATACTTGATGCAAATGACGATCAGCATCATTTTCAAGTCATTAGCTGTCAAATTTTATTTCAAATACTATCGAACAAACCTCCTAATGAAAACAGTATTTAAAAAATAAATAAAAAACTTAAAACGCACTGTTCCAAATTATTATGCATAACATAGTTTCAAGACATTTTCTAGTTTATAAAGAACTGAAAATAGTAATTTGTTGAATTTACAGCAATATGAGGTCATATTCACTGAAATAAAAAGCCATTTCAATCCAAAACATCTTAACAGGTCAAGTTACATGTTAACATAGGACCCCTTGTTTGATAGCAGCTTCACAATTCTTGCATCCATAGAACTTGTGAGTTTATGGAGAGTTTCTGCTTGAATGTCTTTGCAGGATGTCAGAACAGCCTCCCAAAGTTGCTGTTTGGATGTGAA
>CM059282.1:17569480-17591980 GCA_030347295.1 Setipinna tenuifilis
CAATGAGCCAATCAGAGTCTGTGATTGATACCACTTGACCTTCTGACAGCCAATGAACATGCCGAGAAGATCAGGGGGTCAGGATTTGGCTGGTTAACTGTAGCCGATTAGCAAGGCACTTCCTTGTTGGCCTTTTCTGGAAATTGCATCATATCCGTGCCCATTTTTCCCATGCTGATTGGTGGTTGCTCCACTCTCAGCTCATGCAGGAAGGCATCCCCGAACTACATCACTGTCCATTTCCGAACATACAATACTCGATACGGCTTTCTGCTCTACTTCATGTCAATCAGTAACGTGACACTTAATTGGCTATGTAAAATATGGGCAGAAATGAGCCCCATGAAACTCCATTTTGACATTTGGAAAAGTCATTTCATTTTGGCTAATTTCACTAGCCTAGCATTTCCCATTGAAATAAATGGGGATGGGACTTCCTCACTTACTCCAGTTAATATAATAATAATACCTCCATGGAGAAGACATTAAAAAGTATTCCCACGCCTGGGTCAGAACTGGGATATGATGAAGTCACAGAGTGACCAAAAAACCTCCGCCGTGTGGTTCTAAATCAAGCATCAACCACAGCTAGATCCAGCCTGAGAGGGAAGTGCACATTAACTTCAACCCCAAATACAAACCCAGTTATTATGACTACAGAAGCCCACGTAGGCCAAAAAGGGGCCTGTCAGCATCGCTTGCGTCAACCTCATTTCCTGCTGTGTCAGTGAATACTGTATTGACATGAAGGTGGAGGTCCACACACGTGTCACATATGCATACATGAGGTGGGATGTGGGGAGTATTGATGAATTCGCAAAGAAATATCTGAAACCAGCTTTGAAGGGGTCAACTGTTTGAAGGAGCTCCTTCACAATTTGGCTCTTTATAGGTCACATGTTCAAGCAGAGGTAGTCAAACTGGGGTACGAACACCCCTGCGGATACTTGGATCTATTCTAGGGGGATCCAAAAAATCTGTGAATAAGTTCTTACTTTTCATAGGATATTATGGTAACACTTTATTTTACTTTAACTTTTTTAGTGTATCTACATGTGACAACACTGTACATACCTAGCCCTAACCCTAACCCTAACCCTAATATGTACAGTGTACATAATGTTACATACTGTTACACACTGTACTTAATTGATGTAACAGGAACAGTAAAATAAAGTGTAACTGATATTACATTCAAACCATCCCCAGCATAACCCAATAGCCATTACATAATTCACATATTGTTTATGCAGTAGTTACTATGCAAAAATATTCATAGAAAGCTGTCTGCATTGCAAGTGACAGTCGGTAGGACAAAGAGTGTCCCAAGGGGCAAGTAGGTGGCAGTTAAAAGTTTGGGAGCCTCTGTTTTAAACTTTAAACAACCTTCAAAATGAAACAAAATGGGTAGATAAGGAGGCAACAGGAAAGACTGAGAGGAAGAAAGAGAGAAAGGGTGGTAGGCAGCTTAATAGTTTGGTTAAGGGAGGAAAAGTGTATTTCTCTTTTTCAGTTCAACCTAATTGTGTCCTCTCACTCACATTTGGTTTCCGAGCCAACATGGATGACACAGGCTTACCATTATTAACGGAATGGGGCTTCATCACAACAGATGACATGCTCGAATAGATGAACACACAGACACACAGACACACACACACACACACACACACATTCAGACTAAACCATGCCTCTGCACCGCATATTTATGGGATCAAATAACTATTTTCCATTCAGTCTAATCCTAACCTGTGGCCTGGAATGATATCATACAGAACACTCACACACACACAGAAATGATGAAGCTCGTCATGGCATCCAAAACAGTTTTTTCCTAACATAATAACACAAACTCTTTCCAACCACACCCACAAATTCTTTCAACAGGTTTTGTGTGTCTCCCTCACTCTGTCTCCTGTGTATGTCTGTGTGTGTAGGAGTAAAAATGTAAAACACATACGAAGGGAAATGATTACCTCTAAAAATAAAACAAATGGTGAGATTATATATCTAAGTATACTTCTTTGTGTTTCTTTCTCTCTCTCTCTCTCTCTCTCTCTCTCTCAGTCTCTCTCGCTCTCTGTACAGTAAGTGTGTGTGTATGTGTGTCTGTGTCTGTGACTCCTTCCCTAGAAATGTTGGAAAGACAACACATAAGGCAGGAATTCTCACTCACCCAAGCCCAGCTGTTAAAGTTTGTAACCACAGGCAGCTGCTGACACTACGGCCTGACTTGAAGCACGTGTGATTGTTATGATCTGTTGTTATACAGGCTTTTCAAAATAGATTAGTGCCTCAACCAATACACAGTGACAGGCTATAAAAACCCAGCTGAAAAATCAGAGGGGAGAAAAAAAAGCATGTTAGAGACACTGGGGAAGGTACAGAGAGATGAGAGGGAGAGAGAGAGCAAGAGAGAGAGAGAAATGAGAGCGAGACTAAGAGAGAAAGAGAGAGCGAGAGAATGAAGAAGAGAGACAGAGAGAGAGTGACAGAGAAAGAGCGAGAGAATGAGTGAGAGACAGAGACAGAGACAGACAGAGAGAGAATGAGTAAGACAGACAGAGAGTGAGAGAATGAGTGAGAGACAGAGAGAGAGAGAATGAGTGAGAGAGAGAGAGCAAGACAAAGTGGAAGAAATGGGAAGCTGAATAGACAGATAGGAAGGGGATTAGACAGCAGCAAAGCAATTAATATTGAATAAGATTCAGGCACACGCTGTGTGTGAGCTGCCTGGCCTGACCCCCACCCATCCACACACGCATACACACACACACACTCTCTCAATTCTACAATATGAGCATTCTCTTTCTAAATATAAACCTCTTTATGAACAGCGTGCTTTCTGCTTCACTGGGCATGTATGTAACTGGGTCAGCTGTGTTACGTCGCGTTTGAGTAACAAACTGCAAACATACTCCTTCTACACACACAATTACCACCTTCCCCCACACATACACACACTGATGTCAGTCAATGTACTCCAGGGCATTTACTAAAGATACAGACATACAAACAGCCCTGCACACACACACAGCATACACACCACACACACACACGCGGACAGACCTCCGCCTGGTCAGAAGAGGGTGAGGAGGAAGCACACTGATGTCACCAAGAGACCTCGTCATCACCCGGTGCGTCTGTGCTGTGCGCTCTCGTGTCTGGGTCTGTCTGCTCATGCATCCAGCAAATGGATGGAGACATCATGGAGCAGCTGCCGGCCCCTTCCCTTCTCCAGCCTGCGACCGGGCCCACAGTGACAGCTCCTCGGGGGGAGGATGAGTCAGCTGCTGCCCTGGCAGCCACCATGGTGCGGTGCCCCGAGTATGGAGGGGGGGGGAGCACTGGAGAGGGCAGACACTGCTGGCGGACGCAGACACCCAGGCTAGGCTTCCCCAGGAGTGAGGGGGGATCTCCACCTGATTCGCTCCCGTTAACTTCAGAGGTGGGGTGGACAGGACTCATTTGACTGACTCCCACACATTGCAATGAGAACTTGACCTCGCCTGCATGAATGCATGATTATGCACATAAGGCACGTGAAGCGGAAACAGCAAAGAGAAACGAATAGGTTTGCACACCCAAAGTTAGTCAAACATATTCCTCTGTGTCTCTGACACACAAGACACACACACACTTGAATTACTCTTTACGATTTTCACCGCCCTTTCTGCATTACTACTTAGAGCTGTACATGGCAATAAATCGTTTGTAGTTAGTAGTTTCCATGTTGGTTCCATGTGCTAAAGAGAAATACAGGTGATGCTGATGTATCTGCAGAAAAATACCATGTAATTACCAGAAGGCCAATGCAATGCCCGCATTCGACTAACCTTAGCCGTTATCAAATCTCGTTGGCACTGATACACAAGCATCTGTGTAGAAGGTACACATGGTACACAAGTGAGTTAAACATCCAACAGTTTACCAACAGATTCTTTTTTTTTAAATCCACCGTTTGACAAACCATGACTAATGGCCGACACAAATCTTCAGAAGTCATTCAGCTCTTCACTTAACGGATTTTTTTTAAGACACACCTTTTAATATTACACGACAGGAATTTATCAGTGACAAAAACAGAGCATTTCAGAGCGTATCAACCCTGAATCAACCTTCTCCACAGCCTGTCATGAGCAGAAATACCGCTTGCAGAGCTCTTTCACATACAGTGGATGAATTCTCAATGCATGCAACCACACATCGTTCGTCGTCCTGCCATTCTGGATGGAAATGCGACCACTTGATCACCAGACACCATTATTTCTTCGCAAAATGCACATTAAACTTCATATGAGGCAACTAACGTTTGGTGTCAATTCAAGTTGCCTATGAACATCCAACGCTCCAAAACTGCAAGGAAGGAACACGAAGTCTCCAAGCAGCTGTGGCTGTTTCACAAATGTATTTTCAATGAAATTATTATTTTAGGAGATGAAATGTGTAATAATCGTAGTATTCCAGAAATAACGTTCTTAATGTTAATAGTGATTTGGTTAGTCTACATACCTTGTTTTGGAATTATATCCAAATCCTTTTTTATGCCACGTTAAACACCACCCTATCCTCTGCGCGAGGCGATGACAGCTGCCAAAGCGCGAGTTGCAGATGCTCCGCGCGGCCGAGCAGCAGACACACGCGCATTTGACAGAAAGAACGACAGAGAAACCACCCAATGAAAGGAGGGAAAGAACTGGATAGATAGACTGCCAACCAATCGCCTGGCGCGGCTAGAAGGCGGGGCATGCTTTAAGGAGCCCAGATAGAAATGGCCGCCCCGAGGAGGGCCGAGGAGGAGAGACACGGATGAACGCCACACTGAAATCTCAAGGGTAATTATTTATTTCAAATACACCATCTATTCCTGCGGTCATTTATGAAAGTGTGAGTGGCCTCTCTGATCTTTGATTTTTTTTTAAAAATTAATTATGCAGTGGTGTATGATTTCACCCCCCGGCCATAATGTAATTAAAAATCCAACCTATTTTTTCTGGATAGCACTAATATGAGTGATTTATTATGCTCTCAGTGGTGCGGCTTTTTGCAGATACATTATTTTCAATTCCCAAATACAAAGTGGAAATTGTGTCCCTTACTCCCAGAACATTCACATAATATGGAGCTTTTGACAGCTTTGAACTATTTCAGCATTGGTATTGGGCTGATTGGCAATGGAAATTTGAGCTTCAATCACATGTCTCTGCTTGTTTTGTCACAGACCTCCGTGATCTCACACCAAATTATGTATAGGTCAAGAAAGACACGTTATATTATACATTATACTATAACACTGACATGTATATCTGCTTCTTTCAGGATTGAGTTGAGAGAGGGACAAGAGAAAACTGGTTTCCCTCTTCTTAACTCAGAAGACACATATGGCTCCAGTGCAGGGCTACAATGACATCTATTTGCCATTTGGTATTCTGTTGTTTACAGATTATGCTTTATGTTTACAGCTACCCTGCTCTAAGACTCTAAGACAGGCACCCAGAGACCTTCCCCCTACCAACCTCAACAGACTGGACTCTCCTTTTCGAACATTCAAGAGACTTTCCTTCTTCCAGTCTGGCAGTTCAGCTGTGATGCCCTGGCAGATTTCTCTGGAATACAACAAAGCTTGCTATGCCAATCTCTGTCCTATGCTCCTTTCCAAAACTGTTGAGGCACTTTGAGTTACATGCTTAGTATGAAATGTGCTATACAAATAAAGATTATTATTATTATCTACCAAAACAGCTAGAGGGAAGCACCAGCAATGAAAAAATGATGCGGCAAAAAAACTATTCAAGGATGAGGTAAAATACAAACTTTGATGGCCTGAATTAATTAATCTTGGCAGAATGAAAACCAAAATATGGGCTGTCTTAGACTTTGAATGGCAAGTTTAGATTTATAGTTGTAAACAAAAGACAACTCAGAGTATATGTGTGTACAGAAGGGGCGTGTAGATTTAGACAGTTAAGAAAGACAAAGATTACATCGAGTAGGGTTTTTTTGCACAAAAACATTACATTTAATTCAAGTGTTTTCCAGCACAAGTACATAAGAAAGGAGTCCTTCTGCTGCTCTTGGCTTCCCTGCAAGCCGACAGGAAGCTGATGCCATGGAGGGGCGGGACTCTGACTGCTACACTTCCTGTTACGCACCGACCTCACAAAGGAGTATAAATCACAGAGAGAGCTATGTTACTGAAAACACAATGGATTACAGCCACGGTGAGACACAGACAGGGGAGGAGAGGGGAGGAGGGTAGGAGGAGAGGAGGGGAGGAGGGTAGGAGGAGGAGAGGAGGAAGTTTGGGGTGGGGTGGGGTGGGGGGGGGGTGGAGGGGGGTACAAGGGGCTAGAGGTCAATGTTGGATAGGTGGGGTTTGGGTTGGGTAGGGGTGAGGGTGGATAATGAAGGCCAGGTTTATTACCATAATGATAATGATGATGATTTCACTGAAGCAACAGAATAGTGATGCTTTAGAGGAACACCTGAGTTGGATTTGTTCAGCCTTTAACTTGACATTGCTTTGATTGCTGTTACTGAAAAGTTTAGTTTAATTCTCAAATACAACAGTTTGACACTCAGGGAAGACCTGGACTTCGGTGTGCACAGGTGGAAGTGCTTGATAAACCTGGCCAATAGGGGGCAAAGGAACAGAGTGGAAAAGGAAGATCAAAAACAAGGAGAAAAGTGAGACATAAGAGGGAAAGGGAGGGAAAACAGAGAGAGAGAGAGAAAGAGGGAGAGGAAGAGAGGAGGAGGGGAAATGAAGAGAGACAGAGGGAGGGGGGTGGAAAGAGAGAGAGAGAGAGAGCAGGAGGGGTGAGGAGGAAGTGTGTGAGAGAGAGGGGGATGTACATGGCTGTGCTCAATAAATATCAAGGCAACAATTATAATAGTTATCTTAAAAAAACAACAACAAAACAAAACCCCATTATAGTTGGATATAAACTAAAGCCAGCATACAAAACATGTTTTTACGGCAAGGAATGTTGGGAACTGTAGTTTTTCTGGCGGGGATGAAGCGAGTATGGAACAGTGCACATTACTGCCAGGATGATGTCTAACGTCCAGCATAAATATATAAGGTTCCCACAGATAGGCACAGACTACAGCAATGTCTAGGCTAAAACATGAATCTGTCCATTTTTATTCTTTTTTGTATGCTTTTTCTTTACATTTTTATCAAATACAAAGTTAAAATGCTTTTTTAATATATTCATAGAGTAAAACAATAGTGCTTTTTTTCCATTACTACGACAACTTAAAAACAGTCATTTGTCAAGACGATTTTTTAAATTCCTAACAATATATTTTTCTTACTCTTTCAGATAAAATTGTTTAGCACCTTTTTGAAACGTATTCAGCCCCTCTCCTCAAGGTTCTCTTTCAGGAAAAACCCCACCTCTGGCAGTGCACTGCACAGAAGCTCCACCTTCTTTAAAGCTGTCAGGTTATTGGTTAGATCTTTCGCATTCAACACCTGTCTGCCAATCATGTTATCCACACAGTTCATAAATACAAAGTGGGCGTGGTCTGGTCCCCTCCCCTTTCCCCCAATAACTACTACTCTGTAGCTTATTAACACACAAACTCCTCCCACCTCTACCTGCCCAGCCAACAGTTTCACTAACATGATTATACCGTATATCAGCAAAAGAATCACATTTGTACAACTCAAAAAGGTCCTTTAAGAAGATCGCTAGCACACAAAATATACTGAAACAACATGATTGAAAAAAAAAAACAGCGAAGAGGCAAACATATCTATGTACAATTACAATTAATTAATTAATGTCCTTATCCATAAATGCGCTGAATATGTGTGGATGTCAATTTGCTTCAGCACTGAGATAGGGTATAAAGTGTGTGTGTGTGTGTGTGTGTGTGTGTGTGTGTGTGTGTGTGTGTGTGTGTGTGAGTGTGTGCAGGTGTATTATTTAAAGAGAGTTATGCTCAATGACACTGAACTGAGTGACATCCTTCGGTATATTGTTGTTGTTGCACCAGATGTTGTGACAGAGCAGGGGTGTGTGGGCGGGGACTAAGGAGTCTGAGGGGTCGGGGTCAGGGGTCAGGGGTCAGGGGTCGGAGGTCGTTAATGGGCTCAGCGCAGAGGCCTCTGCTTGTACAGCAGGACTGAGCCTAGGCCACGCCTCTTCACACAAGACAGTACACTTGACTTGCAGCACCATAACACGTGAGTGACACACACTATGTCCCTCTTATGTTCCCACAGTAGGTAATATACTGTAATACCACCAATATGGCCAGCCTAAATAGTGTCAGTCTGGCTGTTGGTAGACTGCGAAAAGCACCCATGAGGGATAGATAGGTCGCGACCTACAGTAATAGCCCCGGAAATAAAGACAAAGTACAGGGAACTCTGGGAGCACCAGGTGATCTGAGGATATTGATGGCACCATGGATTAGGTCACCGTCCCAGAATGCCCTGCGGCGGAAGGACCGGTCTCACATAGTAAATGGCCCGTGCTGTTTCTGCACCTGACATATACTGTAGGACAATAAGTCACTGTACAATACAGTTGTCTAACACGAGTGCATTTGTGTCTGTCTATAGCCTGCTAATTTCTAAGTGTGTGTGTGTGTGTCTGTGTGTGTTTGTGTCTAAATGAATGCACGGATGGGGTAGTAGTTGGGGCAGTCGTGGTTATGAAGACTATTTGAAACCAGCAGAATAAAATAAAAAAATAAAATAAAAATAAAGAGCACCTGTCCACATGCCTGTTTCTAAACCACACAGTGCACATAAACACGCGCGCACACAAACACACACACACACACACGCACACACACACACACACACGTAAGCACCAGTTACAAGTACAGTAAAGACTCCAGTATCTGAGAGGTTTACAGTAAAAAGGACAGAACCATTGCTTGGTTTTCTTTTACAGTAGAAATGATGCCAGCTGGTGACAGGACTCAGATCTGCGTGGGATCTGTTTCAGGTATTGTAATTTTTTCTTTCCCCCTCTTTCTTTCTTTCTATGAAGTACTTTTTGGGACACTGAGGGAAGAGACACCGCGGGTTTGTGCTGCTGCTGCCCCCTGCAGTTTAGGGGAAGACCTAACGCCTCCCACAGCACTTGTAACATGCCAGAGAGACAGATAGACGCTCTTGCGACTTCCTGATTGTGGAGACGCGAAGGTGCCCCCCGATTTGTGGGTCCCCCCACCCACTACTCTCCAGCTTGCACCGTTAGAAAAACTGAAAAGCTAACACACTGACTGACCTCCGAGTGTTAGACAGTGTGTGTACAGTATGTGTGTGTGTGTGTGTGTGTGAGAGAGAGTTATTTAAACTATTGCATTAGACACACGTCACTCGGCAGAAGACAAGAGTTAGAGACCCACAAGTCGTGTGTGTATGTATTCTGAGTGTGAGTATGTGTGTGTGTGTGTAGGTATGTATGTGTGTGTGTGTGTGTGTGTGTGTGTGTATGCTAGCATGTGTAGGTGTCTGCATGTTACTTAGGGTTGCCAACTTGCTTAGTGTCGAAGAAGTGACAAAATACTGGACACAAGTTGATGTGTCAGTGGTCTCAGCCGTTGGCTGGTGCACAATGGTGGTCTCTGTGTGGTATTGTTGAATTATTATTGTTTAGAAGTAATAGTTTTACAGTAAATTAAGTATTTAGCTATGATCACTGTCTATTGTTATGTCTAACTCTCTTTGGATAAAAGCTTAAACTACACCACAACCATGACACAGTGAATAATCGTCTTTTATATTTGGTTCAGTTGTCAAAAATGTGTAACTCCTACGTTAAGCCTACATTAGTCCGTTGCCTTCTAGACCTGTATCCTTTTGCAAGCCTATGTGAATAATTCTTGTGTAAGTAATCAAACCTTTTCAGCAAAAAAAAAAGAAACGCTTAAAAGGATAGTGCATTCTCGCTTCCATGGTCAACAGAAAATTCTTGACAACATAATACTTTTGTTCTGCTTAAACATTGTCTCTGCATTTCTGGACCAGGAATTGTTTTTCTCACAAGTGTATCCATAATATTTACACATTAACCGACTGCACACTGGACATCACAACAGTATTTCCGCTTGCCGTATTTACAACTACATACAACTGACGAGCACAATAGGGCTTTTACATTACATTACAGGACATTTTAGATTATGCTATTATCCAAAGTTGTCAAATCTTACAGTGATTTTAATACAAGGACAGTCCCCTTAGAGGAATATAGGGTTGGAAGCCTTGATTAAGGAGCCTCAGTGGACAGTGCTGGTTATTCACAGCCATACCCACTATTTTTGTACTTGTACAGGAATCAGAAACCTGCGACTAACTCAGGGCTGATCAAGACCATGTAGCAAGTACATTAGGCCTCAATTTACGACTGATTTGTTAACCAGCTCAGCACAACTACTAAATAGGATTCTGTTCATCCCTATGTTCGAAAAAAAAGAATTTTCTGCTATGCTGATTTTTGGACTATTCCAAACCTCACGCTGATGCCAGCCTGACGGTCTATTTGGTTTTAACTAGGACCTGCGTCGTCCGATAAAACACAGAGAAAACCGTGCGTGAATTATGAGACAATGCAGGAACGAGTCCGATGTAAGGGACATCCAGACTAATTTAGGACAGTTGGCAACCCTAACGTGACTGTATGTGTAAATGTGTGTGTGTGTGTGTGTGTGTGTGTGTTTATGTATGCATGTACCTGTGTTTCCCAGCAGTAAGGCCTCATGAGTGAGTGTGTGTTTCGCTGAGCTAGACAGAGGGCAGGGCAAGAGGAAGCTGATAGTCTGACAGAGACACCGAGAAAGAAAGTGAGATTGCAGAGAGAAAAAACAGGGACGGAAACATGGAGGAGAGAGAGCAGAGAGAGAAAGAGAGAGAGAGAGAGAGAGAGAGAGAGAGAGAGAGAGAGAGAGAGAGATAGGGGAGCACCATTGTTTTGGTCACCAGTCAAGTGGTTCTGTAGCCAGCAGTAGTAGTAGTGGTGAGTGAGTACCTCGGTTAAGTGTGTATGACCTGTAAACAGTGTTGTGTGTGTCGGCGGACAGGCGACAAGGTGTGTGTGTGTTATCAGACACAAGGGTTCCCTTCGCCAGAACTAAACACAGAGAGGGAGAGAGCTGTCTGTACCGGAGGAGAGATGGGTTTTCATGGATACCACAGTTGGGTGATGTGAAGTGTGTGTGTGTGTGTGTGTGTGTGTGTGTGTGTGTTTGTGTGTCTATGTGTGTATGTGTGTGTGTGTAAGAGAGAGAAAGAGAGACAGAAAGAGGTGTATGTGCTTGTGTATATGTGTGTGTGTGTGAGAGAGAGAGAGGGAGAGAAAGAGGTGTATGTGCTTGTGTGTGTGTGTGTGTAAGAGAGAGAGAGAGAGAGAGAGAGAGAGAGAGAGGAAGAGAGAGAGAAAGAGAGGGAGAGAAAGAGAGTGGAGGGTGGAAAGAAAGGAATGTTATCCTTCCTCCAATATGTCCTTCAGTTTGTGCTCCAAATTGTCCAAGACCTGCTCTTGTATTCAAAACACACACAGACACGCACACACACACACACACACGCACGCACACACGCACACACACACACATGCACAGACACACTGAAAATTCACAGTACACCTGTCTCTCGCGCATCTCTCTCTGTGTCAGTGCTGTGGAGTGGGAAGCCTTGTACAGCTCAGACATGCAAACCAGTTTACACCAAAAAAACAAACAAAATCATCAAAAACAAGACCATGGAAAAAACCAAAACAAACCAAAACGTACATAAAGAGAAGTAAATACAATAAAACCAATAAAATGTTGCGACAACATCTGCATTGTTTTTTTTTTAAAGACACTTAAAAAATTCAGGCATTTTTTTTGTTGTTGGTTTTTTTTTTTTTTGTTTTGATTGGTTAAAGTTGTCCTTAGATAGCACCTCTGCAGAGATGAGAGAAGTAGGAGGAGACAGATCTACAAGATCTCAGGCCAAGGGGCTGCCGGTTGGTTGGTGATTAAAAGAGGGCGGAGCCAGCCCTTTGAAAAGAGTCGAGGAAGAGTGTGGGGGGAGGCGGGGCTAAGTTGGATGGGCGGGATCAGGGTGTGACTGGGCGGGGTCAGGCGTTTGTTGCCTAGACGCAAGCGTAGTAGTCCTTCAGCGGGGCGAACAGGTGCCTGATGACGGGGACGCTCCAGGACCTTCCCAGCAGCCTTTGCCTGGCCAGCCGACTCATGTTGGACACGTCTGTGTAGTGCACAGGGAAGCCAAACACCCTGCAGACCACAGTGCATGAGTGTTAGGTAGCCCACATAAACACTGTAAGACACTCATACACAGATACAAACCCAAAAGGACATAACCCAACCAAATTATTACACATGCTTGTGCACACACACACACACACACACACACACACACACACACACATTTGGAGATACCTATTTACCCCCCAAAAAACATCCACAAAATTAGCACACAAACACACACACACACATTCAACTGCATCACTGTAGATGTGGAATAAGAAGCCCTTTACCAAAACCCAAATCCTCCCCCTGAACAGACATCCCTGAACAGACACCCCACCCCACCCCCTTTGCCACCGCATTACCGTTCCATTTCAGTGCACCAGAGGATGTCCTCCTTCTCGTTCATGAAGACGGGGTAGTGCTGGTCTTTGCCCTGCTTGATAGAATTAGACCGAGTGGTGATGGTTCTCAGTTTGTCGAACTGCAAGACAAACCCAGCTTTCAAATCAGCCATGCACCCCCTTTCCGGTTGGAGTCCAACACCCCCCCCCCACTTCATTCTTTCCAATCAGAAGCTCCAGTGACTCAGAGCCATGGCAACAAAAGCTAACATAGATAAGCGCTGGTGCTGTTGGATCAGACTGATGTCTGTGTGCATAAAATGACTAGCTAAGTCATGGCTGGCTAAGATAATGTTTAACTAGCTAAAATGACTAACTAACTAACTAGACTAACTAACTAGCAACTCAATAAGGACTGCAGAATAGGATAAAGTAAAAAAAAAAGCACAGAACAGACAGTGGCCAAACAACAGCAATGCGAACCACAGCATTGACAGACAGAATGTCACACACTATGGTTAGCCCTTAGCTTTAGCTGCTAATAGTAACCTAGCAACACAATTCATCCCAGCTGTGTTCTAAACTTGACATGGAAAACTTGACAAGAAGACATCAAATTAGCTCAATCTCTCGAAAACTCTTGGCTATATTGTCACCTGTGAAAGGATAGCCTACTGCTTTGCTGCTTCTGAGTTAGAGTCATCTTACCATCAGCAAATCTCACTGAACCAGTCGGAATGTCACCTGCCGATGACCTCCCACACATTTCTTTTTTTGTTTGTTTGCTGAGCGACCCTTCATTTGATTATGCTTCACGCTAATGTCTTTGAAGAAGTCTAGAAATACATTTTAAGAGATCAGATTATCCTTTGATTTGAAGCACAACCACTACACTCATTTTCAGTGCTTCTGTTGTCCAAAACACAAAGGTACTTCACGCAATATTGTGTACATTACTTCACACTATAGCGTTCATTTTAACATATATCATCACTTTATCTTACTCAGCCCTATGCATGACAACTTAAAAGACTTCAAACATCTGTCATTGGGGGCTTTAAGGCTTATATGGTGGATATGCTAATAAGTCTGACAGGAGATATAAGTGGAGCCTGACTGAGTTGAATTAGCATATAAGGCTAATTAAAGGCTAACTGTGCCATTTGTCAACAGGAGACTCCTGAGAGGTCAAACCAAACAACCATATCTATAGACAGGAGGCAGGAGTTTTTTTCATTGATGCTTAATGAAATGTGTGTTTTAAATCACTAAATGCATATAGGCTATTAAAATATTAGTAGGCTACATGTTCACCATTAAATATCAAATAAAATGCAAATGATATATTTTCTGAAAGATATAATGCTATTAGTCCATTAAGCACAAATCAGAAAAAACTGCTTCTGACTATATCAGACAGAATATGTAACACCATGTAAAACACAATCATTATGATACATACAGTGTTCAGCATGTTATTAAATGTGGCCACTGCAGAGTACACACAATAACAGGGTAACAACAATGACACAGTATGTGATATTCTGTAGTTGTGTTCTCAGTAACACTAATAGCAATGTGAGTAATCCAGTCTGTACCAGTGGCAGTCTGACCAGCTGATATATCACATGGCACTAACTGGACATCTGCCACATTAACAGGACAGCAGGGCAGAACCAATTAACATCTAGAGACCCCCAGCAAGAGATGGGGAACTGCACACACACACACACACACACACACACACACACACACACACACACACACACACGCACGCACAGACACACACACTTACATACCTTGGCCTGGCGCCCATGCTCCAGACAGTCTTGCAGATCCAACTTATCATTTACCATGGCTGTAAGTGGTCTGCAGCATAGAGGGGGGTCAGAAATCAAGAAAACAAATTAAAGAAGAGTAAGAAAATGGAAAAGGAGGGTGAAAAATATAATAACCGAATTTAAAAAAACCTAACCCGGGTGAGGACCTGAGAGGGCTTGCGATGCTTAATTACATTAGTGAACGACCAAACAATCTCAGGCATGCTTTTACATTACATTACACTTAGCAGACGCTTTTATCCAAAGAGACTTACAAAAAGGAGGACATAAACTGACAGAGGTGTAGAGGAACCCAGAGTAAGCAGACTACCTTTATACATACAGTACAAGGAGATGCATGTGCCTAAGTAAGTTTCCCTGAGCAGGAACAGTACAGACACACATACTTCCTACATGGATATAATGCTCCATATGTGGCAGAAATGTTTGATGTCAGGAATTAGAAAATCAAGGAAACAAATTAAAGGAGTAAGAAAAAGGAAAAGAAGAGTAAAAAAAAAGACCTGAGAGGACTTGCGATGTTTTACTTCATCAGTGAAAGACTGAACAATGTCAGATATGCTTATATCACTCCATATGTGGCTGAAATGTTTGATGTCAGGGATTACCGTATAATCCTACATACATATAGATGGCATTTGATTCATTTAGCCATTAAGCCATTGCCCTCGGATATCAACAGTGGCACCATTTCTTAATCCCGGTGTGGTAGCAGCGGGCTATATTTAGATTGGTATTACCATGCTGACGCAACCCTTACCGGTTCATGCCAGGCAAGTTGCCCCAGAAATAGCGAGCTCTGTGGGCCGCAGACACCTCCTTGGCATCGATCATCACAGGGTTGCACTACAGACACAGACGGACACAAACAGAGAGAAATAAATAAATGAGATTTTTTACTCGCATTGAAACCACATTGCATCACTTCACTTCACAGAGGCTGTGCAGACTGCAGTGCCTAAAACAACCACCAGGAGGCAGTCCTAAAGGGTTTTAAAATGATGATTAATTGATCAAAGCTCTCGTGAAGGCAACCAGTGAAGGCAACCAACGCTTCTTGTGGATATTCATATGACAACTGGTCATGTCTCTATTCCTAAAACTAGGCACACTGTCAGTAAAAACATGGTAATGTAAGATAAGTGTGTGAGCTTGTGTCCTCTTAGAGAACACAAGCTGCTGTTTTGGATACATACAGGCCGGCTGCTTGGAACAGTCTGTGCTATAAGGGTGTGTATGTGTGTATGTAAAAGCGAGAGAAAGAGAGAGGGAGAAAGAAAGAAAGAGGTGTGTGTGTGTGTATGTGTGTGTGTGTGTGTGTGTGTGTGAGAGAGAGAGACATAGAGCCAGTACCTCTAGGAAGCGTGAGATGTCTCTCTTGTCGCTGACGCCCATGGCCACCACGTTCTCGAAGAGCCAGAAGAAGGGCCGGTCATCGCCAGGCTTAGGCCGCGCCTCATGCAGCAGCCGGTAGAACTCGAAGAACAGGCGACCTGTCCCCTCTGACACACACAAACACACGTAAGTGTATAATACACACATACACACACACACACACAGAACAGGCGACCTGTCCCCTCTGACACACACAAACACACGTAAGTGTATAATACACACATACACACACACACACACAGAACAGGCGACCTGTCCCCTCTGACACACACAAACACACGTAAGTGTATAATACACACACACACATGCACGCACGCGCACCCACCCACACACACACACACACACACACACACACACACACACACACACACACACACACACACACACACACACACACAGACCTGTCTCTTCTATTACATAGGAAGACAAATGAGTATATAACATACATACACACACACATACATACACACACACACGCTCAAAAAAGCAGACAACCTGTCCCATTCTAACCCATATCAACACATCAACAAGTGTATAGCACACACATGTACAGGACAAAAGGACAAAACCTCTGCACACATAAGAACGATGTCAGATAGACGCAAATGGTCCTACCATAAAGGCCTTTCCTGGCAGGGTTGACTATGGAGAGGTCATTGCAGGGGCTCCCACCGATCACAAGGTCAAACGGACCCCACTCGTGAATCTGGGACAGAGAACACACACACACACACACACATGCACACACACACACACGCACACACGCACGCACACACACACACCATCTGTTTGCTTTCTGGGGTTTGTGCCCAGGGAGATATGGAGTAAAACACCAAGACACATGAGGAGAAATATTGTGTGAGTAGTGTGAAATGTGTGACAGTGCGAATAGTTCGATAAAGTGAGAGTGAAAATGAGGAGAGGAGAAGGATACCACAGAGAAGAGACAGATGGGGGGGGGGGGGGGGGGTTAGAGACAGACAGAGGTAGACAGAGGCAAGGTCAGGAACAGTAGGAGAGAGGGAGAGAAAAACAGCTGAATAAGAAGGACAGAAGACTGACTAAAGAAGAAGACAGAGGACAGATGGTGAAAAGAGACTGTGCAGAGGCAGAGGGGAGAACAGAGGGAGAGAAAGAGATAGAGAGAGAAAGAGAGAGAGGAAAAGATGGGTTGAGAGAGAGAGAGAGAAAGAACAGGAAGAGAGAGAGAGAGGGGAAAAGATAGAGAGACAGAGAGAGGAGAAGACAGAAAGAGAGAGAGAGAGAGGAGACAGAGAAAGAGAGACAGAAAGAGAGAAAGAGAAGACAAAGAGAGAGAGAGGAGAAGACAGAGAGAGAGAGAAAGAGAACAGAGAGAGAGAATGAGGAGAAGACAGAGAGAGAGAGAGAAAAGATGACAGAGAGAGACAATGATGAGTAGACAGAGAGAGAGAGAGAGGAGAAGACAGACAGACAGAGAGAGAGAAAGAGGAGAAGACAGAGAGAGCGAGCAGGAGTGATGTGGACTCACGTGTTTGCGCAGGACGTTGCGAACGTCGCCCACGTACATGATCTTGCCCTCGTGCCGCACCATCCCCACGGTGATGGAGTCCTCACACACCTCCGACGCCACGTAGCGCTCCACCTGGATGCCCAGGTCACGCAGCACCAGCAAGCCTGGGAGGGGTCAAGGGGCAAGAGTCAGAGGTCATTGTGGTCATCAAGCCTGTTAAGTTATTAAACCTCCGACACCACGTAGCGATCCACCTGGGTGTTCAGGTCGCCCAGCCCCAGCAAGGTCGGGAAAGGGTCAAAGGTCAAGTGCTGTAGGTAATGGGGGTTATCATGGGAACCAAGAGAGGACTCAGATGAACATACACAGGCTAGAAGACTATGTTTCCAACACAAACTGGTAATCCTGCCTGCCTAAGGAGATTATGGTGGTGTTGAAGCAGTGAAGCTTGAAATCCTCCCTTGCTAATAAGTCAGGACTTCATTCATCACTCTCACTGGAGTCATGTTTCGAACAATTACAAGTAAATCTAGCACGTTTAATGTAATCAAGGTGTCGTTTCTCCTTGATCAATTAAAACAAAGTATATGTGTTTGATGTTAATGAAACCTAATCAAATATTAATAATAACTACCAATTAACTGCTAATGTAATTAAATGCTAATCAAGACAGTTTTGGGTGGTTTTTAAAGCCACATTGTTTACAGTGGAGCCACAGTAGGCAACACAGAGAATGTGAAGGATGTTTACAAATGCACACTGCTCCCACTCAACAGCGCACCCTTGTGGCCATGTGCTACATTGGAAGCTTTGTTGCATTAAAAAGCACCACACCACACACATTTTTGGGCCCTATGAAAGAATACAATTTTGCACCTAATAATAATAATAACAATAACAACAACAACAATAACAATACTACTACTACTACTACTACTACTACTACTACTACTACTACTACTAATAATAATAATAATAATCATCATCATCATCTAGTATGATGGGGCCCCTGTCAGTGTTGGGCTGTTGTAACTGTCCCCCCTCCACAGTGGCTCCCTTACACACACATACCTGTAGCGATGCCGTCGAACAGGGACAGCACACGGATTGGCTTCCTCTTCTCAGCTACTATTGGGGCATAAAGTCTGGTGGGCTCCTGGGGAAGGTAAACAGAGAGAGAGAGAGACAGAGACAGAGACAGTGAGAGAGAGAGAGACAGAGACAGTGTGAGAAAAACAGACAGAGAGAAAGACATTGTGTAGAGAGAGACAGAGAGAGAGACAGTGAGAGAGGCAGAGAGAGAGAGAGATCAAGACTAACAGTCAGGGGGATAAAAAATAAGGAGCAAAATGATAGTCCATGAGCCAGAAGTTAGGTCAGTACTATCTGAAGGCATTAAGGCATACAGTGTTTTTTGGAACAGTCTACCACCCTAGAAATAAATGATAGCACTGTATTGGTAGTAGCTTTTTTTATGTTTTATCACCCTCGAGAGCAGAAAGAAAATGTATGGAGGAGAGAGATAAGATGAGATACAAGCATACATGCTTAGTTTGCAGATACACATGAGAGGTGTTAAGTTGTTAAATCCCCTGTGCTAACGGGGGATTTCACACTGTGGCCAACGAACAGTCAAGGCCTTCCTCCAAGGCTCCATGTATCCTCTGCCAAGCAGCCCGGCTGCCAAATCACAGAACCAAAGCAACACAAAACAGAACCACAAACCCAGCAACCTCTCTAACAAACGGCATGACCTAATAACATAATTTTTCCCTTTGCTTCCTTTTTTCTTTTTGTTCTGTTTTTGATGCAGACTTGACAGAATGTACAAAAACATCATACTGAAAGCTGTGCGTGCACTGTATGTCTATGTATTTTTGTCTATTAAAATTTGCAAAAAAACAAAACAAAAACAAAAACAAAAACAAATTAACCAACTGAGCAGCCTGTTTACATTTCGCTGGGGTTACCAAGGGACATCTTTTTTCGGTTGAATTAGGCCCCTATACTCTTTTAAATCCAGTCTCACTAACCTCATGCAACAGGGGGTGGGGTACTACTGAAGAAGTTGAAGAAGCTGACTAATGTGTAACTAGCACTGCAGCCCCCAAAAGGGTTGATAATTGACTATTTAATTGTCTACATAGAGCCATACTACATATGAGTCTGCACAGTGAACAAGTTTGAAAACTAACTTTGTGGTCTAAGTACATGTAATAGTCTTCATAGTCTACATATGCATAGGGGTCTGCATAGTCGAGAAGGTTGATAATTGACTTGTAGTCTACATATAAATATAACAAATATAAAAAGTTGATATTTGACTGTGGTCTACATTGATGTAGTACTCTACATGGTCAACATATACAGTATGGGTCTTCACAGTTTGGTTGATAACTGACTTTGTAGGTCTATACAGTATGGGTCTGACTCTGCACAGCATGGAAGGTTAATATCTAACTGTAGCCTACAATAGATGTATGTAGTAGTCTTCTATACAGTATGGGTTTGCACAGTATGGAAGGTTAATATCTAACTGTAGCCTACAATAGATGTATGTAGTAGTCTTCTATGCAGTATGGGTCTGCACAGTATGGAAGGTTAATATCTTAAATTGTAGCCTACATGTAGTATGTAGTAGCCTTCATTGTCTACATAGGACAGATCTGATTCTGCACTTACAAATTCCTGGTCGTGGTTGTTGGCAAAGAAGTGCTGCAGGCGGCTGGGCCAGTCGTCACGGCGACGCAGCAGTCCGTAGACGTTGCGGTCTCCGCACATGTAGCAGTTCCAGGGGTCCTCTCTGATGGCCGCCTGCGCCGCGCCCGGACCCACTAACAGATCCACACACTCCACACAGAAACACCTGTGTACACACATGCACACACGCATACACACACACACACACACACATACACACACACACACACACACACACACACACACACACACACAAATACTGTATATAATATACAAACAGATCTGTAGATTTGGTGTACTGGAACTTATGCACATGCACGTGTGCACACGTATGCACACACACACACACACACACACACACACACACACACACACACACACACACACAGAAAAACAGACACACAAACTCAGACACTCACTTGGTTATAATTTCCCCATACACATACACACACACACACACACACACACTAATGTTGAGAAACATTTTGGGGGTGGTGGGTGTATTAACAAGGTTACTCATTGAACTCCTGTTAATTAAATCATGGTTGGCCAGCTGTGGGTGCAGGAGATAAACCCAGGGTATGACTCTGGTTGGCCGCCCGTGGCCCTCACCTGCAGCAGTTGTTGTTGCCACACATGAGCACCTCGCGACCTCCGCAGCAGATGGTGCAGTACGACTGGTAGCCGTCGTCGTCATACTGATATGCGCACTCCAGGAAGCAGTTCTGCGGGCGAACGAGGAAGAGAGAGGGTGTAAAAAAGTCAGCATGGCCGTGCTGTGCCAGGCCCGTCCCTGTCTGAGCCAACCAGTCCTAGTTCATTTTGAGCTTTAAAGCAACACTATAAAGTTTGTTTCGGGTAAAACTAATGGACCAGCTGCCCAAAAGCCAAAAATACCATCCAGACATTTTCCAGAGCCTCACTGGCACTGCCAGAAGATGCTCATTGGCGTTTAATGGTAGTACAGTCAGCAATGTCACGCTGTAAAGCTTTCTCTTTTTATTTTGTGGTGGTGTCCTCTCCAACTCTCCAACTAGAATTGCCATTGCACTCTGCATGCCCTTGATGGCTGGTGGGGAAAAAAGACTTGTGTTTATCACCATTCATATGGCTATATGCCATCCAAATGGAGATGGTAATATGGAGATGATCCCAGAATGAATCGTCTCATAAAAAGGACACCTCAAATATTGGCAAAAAAAATTACATAGTGTTGTTTTAAAGGATCAAGCCACCTTTTTGGAGATTAGCCTAATTGCTGCTTCCCTTAGAGCTGAGTTTATCCATTGAAAGGATGCATACCTTTTTCTGGTCTGTCTGTGCATCCAATAATCCAGCCTGACATACCCCACTGTTGGACAGTTTTGTTTAAGCCACTTAGCAAGACAATTCTCCCCCAACATCTTTTTAAAAACAAGTGTTGTTTCTGTCAACTTTTGTCTATACTGATTGGGGTCTGATAGCCATTTTGAGTGTAAAGGATATTAAATCGGTCCCCTCCAGCCTCAATAGTAATGTTGTTTTTTTGTGTTGTACTGTTGTACTGTATAAGGGCCCCTCTGTCAATGAATGGTCTTCGCCTTAACCATGAATGGCACCCCCTTAACCTTCTCCCTGCCCCTCACACCCCTGGTCCCAGCCTAAACCTAAAATACTCATTACTCATGGCCCTGAGGCTCCACAACACCACCACTCTTACTTATCTAATACTTTGGTCAGCCAAACCCTATTTCCACTTCAACTACACGCCTCCTCACTCAAGTGCACACAGTTTAGGAGACATAGCAGATAAAGATTGACTCTGGGTCGGTATGTTTGAGGACAAGCACTGAATGCAGATGAGTGTTTGAGGGTGAGGGTCTGAATGCAGATGAGTGTTTGAGGGTGAGGGGCTGATTGCAGATCAGTGTTTACTCACCTTGCAGCTCTGGCACATGGCTCCATTGAAGAGGGGGTGCTCCAGAGACACATTCAGACTGCCACAGGAGATACAGATGTCTATACAGGATAGAAGGATACAGGGAGGGGGGGTGGGGGGGGGGGGGGAAGAGAGGAAAGAAAGAGAATGAGAGAGGAGAGAATGAGAAAGAAGAAAAAAGTGATAAAGAGAGAAGAGAGAGTGAGAAGCCAGACAGAGAGAGAAAAGAGAGAAAGAAGTGAGAGAGTGTGTGAGGGAGGGAACATAGAAAGAGAAAAAAGAGGGAGGAGAGGGAGAGAGCAGGAGAATGTAGAGTTTTCATGGACAAATTCCATCATAACAATGGAGCAATATCTTGAATAGGACACTAATAATGTTGGCATATAAAACCGACTGCTGTTACATGGCCCATTAGTGTCTGAACCTAACAGTGCTGTTTGTTTACCTACTACAGCCAACACACGTGTCTTTGTTGCCTAACAGATGCTATATAGCTCCGGTACACACACACACACACACACACACACACACACACACACACACACACACACACACACACACACACACCACACACTGATGAGAGAAAATTAA
>CM059282.1:17596980-17604480 GCA_030347295.1 Setipinna tenuifilis
CACAGAAGCCCTGTTTGAATCATCGACTGGTGAATCATGCGCACTAAAGCTCCCAATGCACAAGTCTACTCCACGTCATCTACTACTCATCTGGTCAAGGGTGAATGCTGATTGACAAAACCAAAAACAAAACAAAAAATCAAAACAGAAAGAAAAACCAACAAATTTCTTGATTCAATTTTGTCACGTTTCCAGTCAAAGAAAGTAAGCAGTGTTGCCAAAAAAACCTGCGGCACATACAGTATACTGCATATAAGGAAGGCTACTGCTGCTGACCCAGTACATTCTGTTATTGCTGTAGTTTTATTTAGGGACTCCGTAGGCCTGATTTAGCAGCCTGGCTAGGCTACCGTGCCCACAAGTCCACCCTAGCTTGGTATGCTAGCAGTATCCAGCCGGGGTCATCCCTATGTTCCCCGGGTCCTATGTTCCCCGGGTCCTATGTTCCCCGGTATCGGGGAACATCGGACCCTCTTTCCAAAAAAGGGTCCGATGTTCCCCGCTCAATCCAAATATACTGTGGCCACGCATAGGCGTTGCTTGTTGTTGGTGACAAGGGTCCGACAAACGGGGACTGTTTCTCCAAAGCCAATTTGATTTGACAATGTCAGTAATCCGACATTGGGTCTACAGCCCAATACTTAGGCTAGATCTCTTTGTTCCAATAAAATGAAACCCACCCTTCCGGCAGGTCAACCAAAGGCTATTTTAGATCACCTCATTCACATCGTGTAAATTCAGAATCAACAATGACAAGCCACGTTCAAAGACAACGACAATCCTGAGGCTGCAGCCATGCAGACTCGGCTAAACAAACACAGCCAGCTGTTGCATCACGCGGGCATACAATAGCCTACATAATTCAAATGTATAGCAATCTATCATTCATTCTTAATAAAATGATAGGGAAATGAAGAGAACTTCCCAAAACCGAAGCAGAAATGATCTGCTCGCCATGACGCCTCTCCAATAAGACGCGCAAATACCTGCTGTGCTGTGCGCTTTCCAGATTAGACTAGAGTTGATGGCTACACCTAACACAAGTCTGGGAAAGCATTTGTTTTATTCGAGCATATTGCAACGCTTAAAAGTAGCCATTGAACAACAAAAAAAAAACAATTAACAACAATAAAAGGCTTGCCGCATCTAGTTGCAGCGCTTGCTGTGTGAAGCGCAGCTTGTGTCTGTCGCTGTCCTCAACCTTGCTAAAGCTGAAAGTGACATGTTAACCTTGAATGTTGACTTTTAAAAATATTTTTTTCAGTAAAGAAGCACTATACAAGTAAAAAATAATGTAGGCTATAAAATGTTTTGCATCCATTCTTTGACTCCGCCATCTCAACACCGAAGTTCGGGAAATCGCCCCTCTCAATAATGCACAATTGCGCAAGCATCCCTTGTGGACAGGTATGCTTCTGCGCGCAAAATTGACATAAGACAGGAAATATGCACGCACAAGCACATCCCCGTCCTGTTCCACGGTCAGATACCAGGCGGGGAACATAGGACCCTTTTTAAAGAAAAGGGTCCTATGTTCCCCGGTCCCATACAAATAGCGGGGAACATAGGACCCGGGGAACATAGGACCCGGGGAACATTGATACTCTCCCATGCAGCCTATAGCGCACCACTCAGTGGACCAAAAATGTATCTTAAACACAAACTGCATACAAACATTGATTCACATTAAATTCACATCTAAAGCTAAAACTAAGGCCACAAATAAAGGTCATTTACAGTACATGCTACGCATGATGTGACTCTTAATTCACATCGAGTTCAAATTGAAGGGCTAAAACTACAGCCTACAAATCAAGCTAATTACAGTACATGCTATCCATGTTGTGACTCATTTGTGTAGTTTCCTCATGGGTGAATCTCTGTTAATCACAGGCTGTGCTGGGCAGTAATCTAGTGCGGGCAGACTGTGTCTAACACATGGCCAGTCTGTGTGAGTGAGGGGACACACATATGCTTGGTAGGAGAAGCAGTATGTTGCTAGCATGCTCACATGGGACAAGCCTACTGATAGCTAACGCATAGGCTAATAATGTATGGGCTCGCTAGTGTTGATGTTGTGGTCTGGGTCTGTGTGTGAATAAGGGGAAACACACTTGGTTTGAGAAGCAGTATTTTTGCCATCACACACACACACACACACACATCCCAACCTACAGAAACTCATTTCAGGGAGGTCAACAATGGAGGAGAGTCGCTTTTCAAATGTGGGAGACAGAGGTTGTGGGAGACTGGGAATGTCTACACACACACGCATACACACACACACACACACACACACACACACACACACACACTTACCACTGAGAACTTGCCGTCTCCGAACCACATGACCCACCGGGTGCCCTCCGCGGCGCGGCTGCGGCCCGCCATCCACCAGGACACGATGCGGCCGGGCCACCAGGAGAACCCCCGCAGCTTCCCCCACACCAGCTCCCCGATGCCGAACCCAAAGCTGTCCTGCAGCACACAGCACAGGCTCACACTTATTAACGGTACGGTAATAGCATCTCTCTCTCTCTCTCTCTCTCACTATCTATCTCACATAGAGCACAGTAATAGCATCTCTCTCTATCTCACACATACAGCACAGTAATAGCATCTCTCTCTATCTCTATCTCACACATACATACAGGGTTTACTGCCCTTGGCATTGGAAAACACAGGAGAAAATAACACTTATTAAAAGTCTTCCTTCTACTTTCCTCTCTCTCTCTCTCTCTCTCTCTCTCTCTCTCTCTCACACACACATGCATGCACACACACATGCACAGACACACATGCATGCACACGCACGCACACACACACCGTTTTTACCACACTAGCCATCCTAAAACACAGCAACATATCACACTTATTAACAGTTTTCAACACATTTAGCTAATTAGCTAACTGCCAAACACGTAGTTATCTTACCACACCCCAAAAATCGAACACATGACCTTTGTGTCTTCCATTGTAAATTGCTTTGGATAAAAAATGTCTGCTAAGTGTAATGTAATGTAATGTAACCTCACATGGCTCATCACACTACCTCACTCAATCATGGATGTGTCAGAGTGTAGAGATTATGTCAAGTAAATATTTTATGCTTGGCTATGCTTCTGTAGAATGTTGTATGCTTGGTTGGAGCTAAGTTGTAAGCAACTGGACTTCTTTTACCTTAAGGGCGTTTCACCTTCCATCCTTCTTCAGTTCTGGCGCCAGAACTGAAGAAACCTTTTAAATGAAAGGTGAAACGTCTTTAAGCCACTAAAAGTTCCGTTGCTTACAACTTAGCTCATTTAACTAACATGACCTGGATGAATGAGAATCTTGTATGCTTGGTTATTCTGTGCTGTTCCTTCAGGGTTTAAAGCACTCTGGTCCTTTAATCAGGGGCACTGTTAAAAATTTTGGGCCCTGTAAAAGAATGCAGTTTTGTCTTTTCTGCAAGTTCCTAATGACATATAGTGGTCTGTGGGGGTTTCTGATAGTCCGTGTGGAGGTCTGTAATGGTCTGTGGTGGTGTCTGAAGGTCTGTGTAGTCAATTATGGTCTGTAATCATCTGTGGCTGGTCTCAGAGGGTTTATAGTAGTTTGTAATGCTCTCTCCTGGTCTCAGAGGGTTTATAGTCGTTTGTAATGGTCTGTGCTGGTCTCTAAGGTACCTTATACTCTCAGGGGGTTTATAGTAGTTTGTAATGGTCTGTGCTGGTCCTTAAGGTACCTCATACTCTCAGAGGGTTTATAGTAGTTTGTAATGCTCTGTCCTGGTCTCAGAGGGTTTATAGTAGTCTGTAATGGTCTGTGCTGGTCTCTAAGGTACCTCATACTCTGAGAGGGTTTATAGTAGTTTATAATGGTCTGTGCTGGTCTCAGATGGTTTATAGTGGTTTGTAATGGTCTGTCCTGGTCTCAGAGGGTTTATAGTAGTCTGCAATGGTCTGTGCCGGTCTCTTAGGTACCTCATACTCTTGCTCTGCGTCTGAGGGCTTGGCCATGGTCTTGGTGCTGGTACTGCTAGCAATGGGGGCGGGCTCAGGCGTCGTAGCAACCGTGGGGGAGGCGGGGTCTGTGTGCTGCTGCACAGGGGGCGGGTTCTGAGCTGGGGGTGTGGGCGGGAACACCGGTGCCGACTCCTCCTTCTTCTGAGGCTCGGCTTCTGGTAGGTCCTTCATCATCGTGTTCATCGCCGCCTGCTGGGCCTTCTTCTCAGCCTGCACACACCAGAGCACACACACACACACGTCAGAGATATTCACACACACACACACAAACAGACATTCACACACACGCACATACACACACACGCACACACACACACACAAGCACACACACACGTCAGAGACATTCACACGCCTGCTGGGCCTTCTTCTCAGCCTGCACACACCAGAGCACACACACACACACGTCAGAGACATTCACACACACACACATATACATACACACACACACAAACAGACATTCACACACACACACACACACACACACGCACACACGCACACACGCACACACACACACACGTCAGAGACATTCACACACACACACACACACACACACACACACACACACAGACACACTAACACGGACATACACACTCACGTCAGAGACATTCACACACACACATACACACACACACATACACACACACACACACACACACACACACACACCTAAATACACAAGGATACAAGGATACAGTGACGTGGCAATACACAAGAGGGACCTATAGACACATTTCAGCACACACGTCAGAGACACACACACTCGACAGACACACATTCACATACATGCACTCACACACCTGAATACAGACCACAGAGGCATATGGCAATGCACAAGAGGGACTCATACACACATTTAGGGACACACACCTGTCAGGACCCACATGTAGTCCTACACGTAGACCTAATTATAATACATAATTATAAACCTTCCCAAGAGAAGAAAAGATCACAACTGGGAATTCTGGGGCTGTGGTGGGCCTCGTCACACACACTTGTCACCTGTCACATGTCTAAACCAAGACACATTAGAGACCCACAGGCAAACAGTACAACACTTCCACTAACACACACATTAGGAGATCTACATTATGATACACATTATGTCAACCACACACACACACACACACAATTTGCCAACCGACTCACATATACTGTACATATGTCAGTATCTATGGCAAATAATACTACCACTTGCCGTGTGTGTGTGTGTGTGTGTGTGTGTGTGTGTGTGTGTGTGTGTGTGTGTGTGTGTGTGTGTTCTATCAGCCAGTACAGTACTTTGCCAAAGAAAGTAGTTAGTCATTGTTGCGATTTTGCTCATACTATTTTAGGACACTGTTCATTTCTGTCCAAAGTTCTGTCATGACATCAATATATATTTACCTAGGGGGGGTAAAACACAGCATTAAACACTTGCGCAATTGCAGATCAACATCTCTCTTGTATCAAAAATGTCATGTTGGCTGTGTTGCTAGCTAGGTTAGCCAACTACCAAGCTGTGTTTGTGTGTGTGTGTGCGTGTGTGTGCGTGTGTGTTTGTGTTTGTGTTTCTGTAGTAACATGATTGCTCCAAAAGATTGTAGCGATTCCTCTGTCCACCACTGAGTCCATACTTGTACTGTGATCAGTGCTCTGGGTCTGAATGACTGCCACTGACCATGCAAGCATACCAGCAATGGTATGGTGGGTTAATCTTAAGAATAAACTATTTAACTGGGAATCCTGATTTGTATCTAGACACATGCCAATGTACACACACACACAAACACACACACACACACACACACAACCTTTCATTTGTATTCTCATGGGGTACTTCCACTGATTGAAGAATGCTAAACTGTGCCTACACCAAACCCATCCCTAACCCTAACCTGTCAGTAAAGCAATGGTTTGGCTCTATGTTTTGACATAACCAAAAAAAAAACCACTGTTAGACTACACAATTTGTTCCCGACAATCCTTGCCTGGTTTTTCTATCTTAGTGGGGAATATTTGTGTCCCATATGTGTAGGTTTCACTGATGCGTGCGCACACACACACACACACACACACACACACACACACACACACACACACACACACACACACCTACAAACACTCTCCTTTAGGACCCTGACGCATGTGCCAAGAATGTTCATAGTGCATGTGTAGAAATATAAATGTGTGTGTGTGTGTGTAAATGTGTGTGTGTGTTCTGTTATATGGAGCCGTACACATGTAGATAACACAAACACACACAGCAGCACTCAGTGACACACGGCGACAGATGGATTGGGCAACCAAAAATAAAACAAGGACACACACACAAACACAAACATATACACACACACACACACACACACGCACCCACCCACACACACACACATGCCAGGGACAGCACCCCACAGATTTCAGGGACACACAAACACAAACACATGCTTATCACAGTATAAATGTTGGCTATACACACACCAGCACAAACACTCACAGTTATGGGTCTTGTCTGAACACAAACACACACACACACACACACATACATACACACAATCTCCACAAATATTTGTTGTTTTGCCAGTGACCCCCTTGTTGTAAACTACACATTCTTTATGTCTTCAGTGAATTGTGTATTGTGTGTGTGTGTGTGTGCATGCATGTGTGTGTATATATGTTTACATGTATGTCTCTGTATGTGTATGTATGTGTACTTGTTTATGTGTGTGTGTGTGTGTGTGTGTGTGTGTGTGTGTGTGTGTGTGTGTGTGTGTTTGTGTTGTGTCAGTGTATCTATTTATGTGTCTGTACATGTGTGTACATCTGTTTATGTGTCTGTATGTGTGTGTGTGTGTGTGTGTGTGTGTGTGTGTGAGTTCAGCGAACTCTCTCTGGACCACAGAGAGACACTGACCTACCAATGAACCACCTCCTCATCCACACCCCTCATTTGCACTCTTTTTCACCTGCTACAACCCCCCCCCCCTCTCTTTTTCACCTGCTAAACATCCCCCCTTTCTTCCCATCCCTCCTCTCCCCTCTGCCGCCCCCCCCCCCCACCTCCCCAACCCAAAAACCTCCTTCCACCTGTTCTGTCTCACTTCTCTGTTGTCTTTCTTTCTTTCCTTCTTCCTTTCTTATTCAGTAATGTCCTTGCAGTTTTGCTGTTTCAGGCTCTGATTTTTCCACTCTACTCTAGGCATCTCCACCGACCCACACCCTGCCTGCAGCAGGGCTCAGTGTGTGTGTGTGTGTGTTTGTCTGTGTGTGTGTGTGTGTGTGTGTGTGTGTGTGTGTGTGTGTGTGTGTGTGTGTGTGTGTGTGCGAGATGCTTAGGCCCCCACGTCTCAGCAATCTGGAGCAGAGGAATGGAGGAAAAGAGAATGGAGGAGAAAGAGGAGAGGAGATTAGAAGAGAAAAGAGAGAGAGAGAGAGAGAGAAAGAAAAAGAGAGTGGAGGAGAGAGGAGATGAGAAGACAGAAGAGAGGAAAGAACAAAGCAGAAGAGAGGGGAGGAGAGA
>CM059282.1:17609480-17614480 GCA_030347295.1 Setipinna tenuifilis
CACTCTCTCTCTCCTCATCTCCTCATCACTCTCTCTCTATCTTGCCTCAATGCTGTCCTTCCTCCCTTAATCTGATCAGGCCTCTGCTCTTCCTGTGTAGGCTCATGGGAGTATTGCCCTCACTGTCCTCTCTGCGAACCCTCTATAGCGGCTTTCTATTCTGCTAGCTGCCATTTCCCTTAGATTCAGCTAGCGTTAGCTTTAAGGCAGCTTACTTAGCATTGCTTACTTAGGCACGCGCATCTCCGTGTATGTATGAAGGTAGTAGTCTGCTTACTCTGTGTTCCTCTACACCTCTGTTAGCTTATGTCCTCCTTTTTGTAAGTCACTTTGGATAAAAGTGTGTGCTAAGTGTAATGTAATGTAGCATCACTGGTGGATGTGTTAGTCATCATCTCACACTGACGTGAAGCTACAGCTGACGAACTTCACCTTAAGCTGCCTTTCATCAGGTTTAGCTGTGAAACTTTACATTTTTAGAGACTAGGCATTACACGGTCATCTTCATAGTCTGAAAAAAGGCATTTCCAGACATTTGAAGGCATCAAGGCATTCCAGGCACTGCAAGGCATTTCCAGGCTCTTTGCGGCAATATGGTATCAAGTATCATAAGTAAGTATAGTTAGTCCAAGATAGCTGTTTCTCCATTAGAGGACTTCCAGAAGTGGGCATCCTTGTCCCCCAATCCTGCTGGCCCAGGGCCCCACATTCCTCAGGATAGGGTGGGCTGTCCCCAACAAGGTTGGCAAGTATCTGGGGCATCACCCATGGCATCTTTGGGGCAACGGTGCTTTCACATTTCTGCCATATCTACATGGCATTTACTTTGGTTTCAGTGACTCATACTCATGACTTTATCTCCAGTTATGCTGGCTTTGGTTACTTAAGGGCTCTTAAAGATTGCCAGTCACTTAAGTGTGTGGTGTTGCTTTATTTCTTTCCCTCCAATCTCATCCATAATCTTTCATATCCTTTCTGTGCACATTAGCTGCTTTTTATAATGAAATAGTTTTAATAAGCATTATCACAAAAGAAGCAAGTTCTTAAGTTGCCTAAGTACAAGGGGTACTTGAAAAAGATCATATTTAAACGTGTTTATGGCATAAAAGGTGTTGAAAATGAGCATTTGCCATGGACGCTATGATACTTGCATTAGGTAGCTTGTTTATACTGTATGTATATTGTATGCATCCCTTTCAAATAGCCTATAAATACATAAAACATGTGGGCACTCTCTGTGCATAACTGAAGCTTTTTTACAATGAAACTAAAAAACACTTGGAGAGTGCAGACCTCCACCAAGTCATGGCCTATCTTTGGTTAACAACCAATCCTTTAAAAGATTTCTTGATGCAGACGGTGATTCAGATCACCACAAAACATCTTCACAGAAATTTCATGCAAATCCCTTCTTTAGGTTTTGCATAAAGTTAATAACTAACAAACAACCAAGCAAACAGACAGACAAACCGACCCACGCTGCCAAAACATAACCTCCTTGGTGGAAAAGGTACTGGTCATGATCATAACAAGCATAGTCACAGAAGCAGGATGGTCCTAAAGCTACTCCAACAGATGCAAGTAACATGCTACCCACCCAGAGTGGCCCCCTGCTGTCTGTGGGGTAGGGGGGTCCTGATTAAAGACCTGTGTTGACACAATTTCTTTATGTGTGATGTATATGTTCCTATCAAAAAAAACAATATATCCACAAATGAATGAATGAATGAATGAATGAATGAATGAATTAATTAATTAATGAACGGATGAATGAATGAATGAATGAATGAATGAATGAATGAATGATCAAACAAAGAAACAAACAAACAATAAATAAATAAATGCAACAAGGCAACATGTGAGCCAGCCATGGCCACAGACTGACTCCGTTCTTCCCCAGAATGGCCCTCTCTAGTCGGGGGGCCTCCTGAGCTCAGCCCTGTGTTTACACCAAGCCCCCGAGCCCCCACTGGAGCACATGAGTGGGCATACGGAGCATGCTCAGTGACAGGGGGGGGGCGAGGCTGGCGTGTCAAGGCCCAGCTGTTAGCCGCAGTAAACGTGTCATCCATCTCTCTCTCCCCATCTCTCACGCTGCCTGTCCTCCTCCACACACCCTCTCACCCGCACCATAAATCACACCACACTCACACACATGTACACACACACACGCACATGCATGCACACACCACACACATATGTATCACACACACACACGCACGCATGCACAGACACACACACACATCCATGCATGCACACATCAACCACATACTGTATACACATACACATGCACACGCACACACACACATCCATGAATGCACACATCACACACACACACCCATGTGTATACACACAGACACACATACACACACACATATTTAAAAATTCATGCATTTATGCATGTGTCTAACCCAGAGAGGTTAAACACACACACTTAACATATATTTAAAGACACATGCGCATATCCACACACACACGTGTGTGTGTGTGTGTGTGTGTGGGTCTACTGCACATAAGTGAGTGTGCAGCATCCATTATAACACACGTGTGAGGGGTAATTGGTGGGAGGTCATGGGACTGGGCAGACAGCCAGCCTGTCTGACAGCACAATCAGTCTTTTTAAATACACTGATAGCATCAATCACACACACACACACACACACACACACACACACACACACACACACACATTAGAAACACATTCGAAACACACACACACACACAAGAACATACTGTATGGAGGCACACACCTATACAAAGATGACTAGAAAAGCATTCACTTATCAAATACAAAAGTATATACATATATACATGAAACACAGTCAAATGGAAACACATGCACACACATACAGACATATACACACACACACATACACAGACATAGATGCACATGTGTCCACACAACCATACATGCACGCACACACACACACACAGACACACACACACACACAATCATGTATGCGTTGGAAGCACAGTTATTATATACACCTCACCCTCTCCATCCTGTAATGAGCTGTAGCGTATGCCACCTTCTGACTCTAACAGCACTAAATCATACACACATGCACACACACACACACACACACTCGCACACACACACACACACACACACATACACTCGCACACACACACACACACACACACACACACTCGCACACACACACACACTCGCACACACTCACTCTTGCACACACACACACACACACACACACACACACACTCGCAAACACACCGCACACAAACACACACAAACACACCGCACAAAATATCTGTGTAAGTACACACACACTCAGTGCTGTAAATCTCCCACATCTAGGCCAGCTGAACACACAGCTGAAGTGACAGCACTTAATGCAAACAGTCAGGCACACACCTAGACACACACACGCACACACACACAGCACAGGGAAAAAAAAGATCCCACACTTTATTCCACTGTTATGCTACCCACTTGATGCGTTTGTGTGTTTTGTGAAATCTAACAAAAACCACTCAACAACACACAGATTTACTAATGGTATGATGCCAGGGCACCCTCTTACACCCACAAGACACCACCATGTCACCTGGTAGCTGAAGCAGTGAGAGAAAGGGAAAGCCAAGGCCAGTTGACACAACAGGTGAGCTCCCCTCCTCTGGTCTCCTACAGGTAGGCTTCAGAGAAACCATGCCATTGCAGATGTATATGTATATGCAATGAAGAAAGACCTCCCTTTTGATGCAATAAACATCAAGCTGAATGAATACAGAAGGAGACAAACAGAAAGAAAGAAAGAAAGAAAGAAAGAAAGAAAGAAAGAAAGAAAGACAAAAAAGAAAGAAAGACAAAAAAGAAAAACAAGGACAGGGAGGCATATAATAAGGAGGCCAAAAGAGTCCACTAGTGTGATCTCCTGCTTCAGTGTGGGTTCACTGGTGTTTGTTTTAGAGTGGAGGGCAAGGGGCCTATTTATATTAGCAATCTGCAGAACTCTCCTTCCTTCACATATGAGAGGGGGGAGGGGGCAAGAAGGCAAGAGAGGGGGGGGGCAAGAGAGGAAGGAGGGATGTTTGGCCCTCAGCTCTTTCTCCAATTAGAGAGGCCCAAAAAAGTTGATGAGAGGAGGAGAGAAAGGAGGAGGATGAGGGGGAGGAGGAAGAGGAGTAGGAGAAGGAGGAGGATTTTGAAGGAAACCTCCAATCTGACAGATTTTTCCAAACCTCAGAGAAATCACCCATTTATCACGGCAAATACAATAAACAGAGATATGCAGAAACACGTACGCACACACACACGTACACATGCATGCACACACACACACACACACACACACAAAAGCACTTGGGAGATGACGCCACGGTTTCACGTTGTTTAAGTTACCCCTCTCGGAAACCTCACAAATCTGCCAATGGGTTTTGCATCATAAACCCCAAACCAGCCCCGACCCCCACCCCCAACTCCCACTCCCTTCCTTTCCGACCCCCCCTCTCAACACCGCCCCCCTCCCCTCTCAGCAGCAAACCCCAAACCCCACAGCCACTCCTTTCACTGGAGAAACTGTGGAGAGAGGAACTATGGAGAGAGCCCCAGTGCAGGGAGTGGGCTGCCTGGGATGTTTATCGCTTTACTGGTCCACCAGGGACAGGGGCCAACCCTGCCTGAGCTCAGCCCAGCATGGGGTCCCACTCCCTGGGCCTGCCTCTGCGCGAGCGCAGGCCCTCTCCAGCTGGTGTGGATCTCTGGGGCTGGGGTCCTGAAATAAGATCTGATCTAGGGGAGAGTGGTAGTTTGGGGGTGGGGGAGTAAGGGGGGGTCGAGGGGTTGGGGGTTGGGGGTGAGGGGTAGGGGTGGTGGTATTTGGGGTCTGCATAAGACATTCCCACACTCTGTGTGAATCCCACACACTTATGTACGTATGCGTACCCACATGTATGTGTGTGCAAACACACACACAAACACAAACACACACGCACACACACACAGAGAGTCATACTCAAGGCTGAGTTAAGGAAACAGTGAA
>CM059282.1:17629480-17639480 GCA_030347295.1 Setipinna tenuifilis
TAGCACACAACTACCACAGTGTACATGACCATTTTATAAACACTCAAATGACATTAACATGGGTAACACAGGCACAGAAACTCCCTGGCCGTGTGTGTGTGTGTGTGTTTGTGTGTGTGTATGTATGTGTGTGTGTGTGTGTAGCACATACTTGTAGCACACACAGACACACACGCACGCATGCACGCACACACATACACACACACACACACACACACGAAAGACACACAGATGAGAAATGAGTGTCAGTGCATGGCCCTGCGTGTTGGTGTGTCTGTCCGGGGCGTTAACGGTTCACCCAGATTAATGATGAGCCTTTTTATTGGGGTCAGATCGTCTGGAGGAGGCCACAGATTTATTACCTAAGCCCGATTAAACAAACACGTGTTATCGGTTGCTCTGTGTCCCATTAACCTGGTCTGCCACCTGGTCCCAATGGAATCCCTTGGGGGATAGTGTATTGTGGCTGTGCGTTCAGACCATAAAGCAGATCCAGATTTAAGATTAACCCCGTACACACAGGAGGTGTGTGCATACACCTGAACGGGCTCAGGTTGTAATTTAACCCCGGCCTCTTTAGAGCTTTGGGGAGTGATGCACTGGAGATGGAGTGGAGTTTCCTGCCTATTACTGTGTAATGGGAAGTGCTTAACACACACACAACTATGCATAGACACACACACACACACACACCCAAGCACGCGTGTCCTAACACATACATACACTTGCACAGACATACACACACACACACACATACACACACACACACACCTCTCGCCATGCATGATAGACACGGGCATGTGTGTGGGCAGCCATACTGGGGTCCTTACCTCGGTCCTGTGCACGTTGCAGTTCTTCTCCTCCTCCTCCTTCACGTCTGGGGGGGGTGGGAAGACAAAAGATGATGAGTGAGCGATTAAACAGGACGGGGGGTTTGGGGGGATGTGGGGGGTGGGGGAGTGGGGTCATTATCTATAAAAGCAACATGGCCTCCGGGCTCTCAGGAGCTTGCCTCGCCTGCCTACTTCTCACCCCACTTTCACAGCGATTTCCCTCCATTTTATACCTGCCAATCATCCGTTCCTCAGTGGTGTCGCTGTCACAGTAGTTGGCGAGTGACCCCCCGGCGACAGCCTGTGATTGTGATTGGCTGGGCTGGGCTGGGTTGGGTTTTGGGCAGTTTGGGTTACGGGGGCCGATGGGGCTATTTTCTGCTGAGCTCATATTTGCGCCTCTCTGATGGGCGTAGGAATGCGGCACGTGGGAGGAGGATATCGTACACTCCTTTTCTCTCTTCTCTTTTCTTCTCTTCTCTCTTCTCTCTCTCCCTGTTTCATCTCATCCCTTCCCGCTCTCATCCCCGCTGGCTCTACCACTGCTGCTGCTGCTGCTGCCACTGCTGCTGTAGTTTCACAAGCACCAGACTCACTCCAGGGCACAGAGGAGGGAATTTCCCCGCCATCTTCTGCCTCTCTTTTTTTCTGTCTGTTTCTCTTTCTCTCTCTCTCTCTCTCTCTGTCTCTCTCCCTCGCTCTCTCTCTATCCTCCCCCACCAACACTAAAACCCAGACCTCCACTTCCACAATTACTGCAGTCTCTCTCTTCCTCTTCTTGTTTCTGTCTCTCTCTCTCTCTCTTTCTCTCTCCTTCTCTCTTTTTCGCTTGCTTTTTCTCTCTCTCAGTTGCAATTCAATGTCATGTGCTATTTTCCTCCTTTGACAGCTGCTGAAAGGGAGGAGAGTTCTGTAATTCAGTAACTGCACACAGATAGAAAGAGAGAAAAAAAAGCAAAAAAAAAAGCAAAAGGGAAGCCAGAATACTGAAACCTGCCTCCAAGCCATACACAGCTCGTAAATGTGAATGTAAATGATACCTTCAGCTTTGACACACTGCCTCGCATTCGACTGGGGCAGAGACGGGGTAGAGAAGGCATCGTTAATGTGTCAAGTGGGGATTATATACAGCAACATGAAATTAGGTGAGGCATGTCGAGATAAGGAAGTGATAGTATTTCTTGGTCAGAAGGGAAAATTTCAGGGAAAAAAAAAGTTAGGCGTGTTAACTTGAGGTAACGTGAGCAAAGCTAGGTCATGTAAGGTGAGGGGAAAGCAAGGTGAGGCAAAAGCGAGGTGTGAGTGGGTGACTGCAAGGAAGCAAAGGTCATATGGGGTCATGTGGGGTCATGTGAGGTCAGGTGAGGTGAATAGAGGGGAGCTCCAGACACACAAGGCTGAAGAAAAGTAAGACACACACACACACACACACACACAGACATACATACACACACACACATACACACACACACACACACACACACACACACACACACACACACACACACACATACACACAGGTCATCTAAGGCAACATACTGTATGGAACAATGGTGTGTGCAGTGAGATGGGGTAGTGGGACGTTGGCTTGTGGTGAGATGTGATTACTCTGAGTAATTACCTGAGCTGAGGATATAAGACTATGAGGTTAAATGGAAAAAAAAAACAGAAGTGAAGAAAAGCATGCTGGGAACAGGTGAGGTTGGGAAGTGAAAGGTTGCGATATAACCTGAGGTCACATCAGGTCAGGTCACATAAGGTGAGGGGAGGTGAAACAGGGAGGCAAGTTTAGGTTAAACAGTAAGCCGATACCGAACGTCTTCAGTCAGTCGAGCAGCGCTGAGGTTAGATTTATCAATACAAAAGACCAGTTGTATTGAGGAGGGGGGGGGGCTCACGTTGCAACTGCAAAGGCAGCTAAGAGGCGATCAATCAAGACGATCGGGTTTCGCGGTCTGTGGAACCGTGGCAGGAAAGACGGCGGGAGGACACGTGCGGGAGGGGGGAGATGCTCACGTTTTTCCGGATGCTCTAGTTTCCGACGGCCGCGTTTCTTGCGGGGGGGCGACTCCTCTTGCTCCTGCTCGGGGGAGCTGGGCGCGCCGTTCTGCAGAGTCGGGCTCGGGTTGGGGCTGGGCGCACCGCTGCTGCTGCTGCGCTGCTGCTGCTGTTCCTGCAAAGCACCCTGGGAGATCCCGTTCTCCGCCTCGCCATTCACCTCCGCCTCCTTCCCCTCCTTCACCGAGTCACAGCTGTTCACCTGAGAGATGGAGATGGAGAGATAGAAAAAGAAAAAAAAGAAAGAAAGAGATGAGACATTCTATTACATCATGCCTAAATTGAGCTTCTGAATATTTACAGTTTTTTTTTCATCTCTAAGCTGAACCAGGCCTAACAGAATCCTAACAGAGCAGAGACAGAAAGTCTTAGGGACAATCCAGAGACTCTAATGGCAGTTTATGCTCAAATAGAAGGCAGGCCTACAATCTCAATCCTGCTGCTCTTCACAAAAGACTGTAATCCCTGCCGTACTACAAGTGCTAAAAACAAGGAATAAGCTATGGACGACAAATCCAAATATGGGAAGAGGGAGGCACCGACTTTCATTACAGTAAATGTCTATCACAACGGAACAATAATGTTGTAAGGAAGTGAGGCATGCCTGAACTCTGACCAGGACAATTTTCAAACTATCAGGTCGCTAGCAGATGCTGAGAAACAAACTGAAAAAGGCACACACAGACACACAGACACACAGACACAGACACACAGACACACAGACACACACACACACACACACACACACACACACACACACACACACACACACACACACACATGCTGATGTTGCTCATAGAATCAACAACAGTGAGGACTCAGAGGAGGAGAAACAGTCACAAATTCACAGAACTCAAAGAACCGATACTGTTACAAGTAACATCCAAACTTGAAATACAAAACATAGGAGATCAGCTCTACTACTTCAAAGTATTTATTTATGCACTAAATCTATGTCATACATCAAACAACTGTGGGAAGAGATTAAAGAGATCAAGAGAACAAGACAGAGAGAGCCTCAGAGGACAGTTGAAGCACCTGAGTGAGGAGCTCTTCATAAGAGATGAAACAATGCAAACACTAAGACAGCAGATGACAGCACAGAAGCCTACACTCCAACAGCAGCACTTCTGCCTGTCACCCATGCACAGACTTCTCAATCTCAACAGCAGCAGCAATACCAGTGCCCTCCATACGCACAAAGGCCTCCACCTCAACAATAGCTCCACCGCCTGACATGTGGGCAAAGCCGGATCACCCTAATGCAGAAATAACCATCCCAATTGACTGAATGTATAAACCTAGAGCTGCTATTGCCCACTCACTCTGGTGTCCAAAAGCTGAGGACACCCTCCAACAGCTCTACAGGGAGCACTTACAGTAGGTGAGCTCAGCCACATCATAATCACCCATGTGGGCAGCAATGACCTCAGAGAACAGGAAGAGTGTGTGGCAGATAGACAATACAAAGGGTGGCGCTGAAGGCAGCAAGCACATTCTCCAAGTCAAAAATGCTAATCTCAACGCTCCTGCCACAGACAGACTTCCACCCTCAGGCTGTACACAAGGTAAATGCAGATGTAAACTTGCAAATGCGCCTTAATGCTCGATACACCAACCAGCACCAACCTTAATGCCCAACACACCACCCAGAGTCCAGCATTCACAGCCTCCATGACCATGTCCATCTCCACAAAGACTGGGTCCGTGTGTTCGCAAAAACATTAAAAGATGTTACCCTTGGAGGAAGCCCCAGTTATTCCCCCCACAACCCATCATCAACAGAGAAGGCATAGCCAGGTGCCTTAAACCAAAGATAACTAGAAAAGCACTCGGAAAGCACAGACCTCCGCCAAGCAGTTCAATTTTGTTTTTTCGTCAATGGGATTTCCCATGTTCATTTTCAGGTTTTTGTTAGTGTCATCCACTTTTCACTGCAAATTAACAGACAACTTACTCAAAAAACCAAAGACACATTTATTTGTGGTGTGTATATATCCCCCTCTAAATCCCCCTACTACAGGGAAGAGATATTTGACATTATGCACAAACAAACAAATCACTTTCAGGCTCAAGGACGTGTGTTGGTATGTGGAAACCAGGATGCAAGGACTCTCTGACTACACAACAGACAAACGGAACGGAAACAAGCACATATTTGGGTATTACTTTCCACAAAATGTTGTTAATTTCCCACGGAACAGCTGTGACATTCAAACGAACAAACGTGGGAAACTAATTCTAGACCTCTGTCAAAGCTTGGGCCTTTAAATTATGGAACCTCTCTAGGAAGATATACCTACTGTTCAGCTGACCTCTTAGCCGCTCAGTAGTTGAGTATGTGATAACAGACTTAGACCCATTCAGTTTTAATGCATTCACCGGCACGTCTCTCACACCTTCATTGGATCACAGCCAAATTACTCTTCTGCATCTTAAAAGAACTCTAAATCCTAATGCACAAGAACGGTCCAGTAGGCTGTGCCCAGTAGGCTCTGCCACATTAGGGAGAGTTACAGTTGGGCCAAGAACAGCAAAGAAAACTACCTCACCACCCTTTGTCATCCTGAAGTGTCCCTATTAGTAGATGAGTTCCCTATCTGTAGCTACCCCCCGTTCCAGAGGGTGAAAACCAAGCTGTTGAAGACATAAACTATATATTCGATTATTTGGCAGGGATATCCATCCTTTAACCTCCTAAAAAAGAAAAAAACACTGAACAAAGTCATGGAAAGTGGTTCGACTCTATGACAAAAACTATGACAAAAAATATTAAGACAACTATCAAATCAAAACACAGACAACCAAACAATGCAGATTTACATCTTAAATATCATCAACAACTCACACAATATAAAGACAGACTTAAAAGGAAAAGAAAACAGTATGTCCAAACCCAATTACAAATTATTGATGAATCACTTAAGACTAATTCCTTCTGGGACATCTGAAACTTGCTAAATAACAGGCACTATGAAGAACCAGACACACAAAATGGCAGTGTATGGCAAAACAGACATAAGCCACCAACAAACCCAGAAAAATATATGATCAATATGAAAAACACAGTCTCTAATTACCAAAATCAATGTCACTAAAAAATAATAATTAGTTATTAACTACAGGCTACAAAAACCAAAAACTACAGGCTACAAAAAACAGATGGATCTCTAAATGAAATACTAAAACATACTCATCACAAATTAAGATTGTCTGTACTGAAACTGTTCAATTTCATTTTGAATGTTGGTTATTTTCCTGGCATTTGGAACAAATCACTCCTAACACCCATATTCAAGACTGGAGACAAAGCAGACCCAAATAACTACAGAGGCATCGGCATCAGCACCAATCTAGGGAAGGTTTCATCAACACAAGAATAATGAACAACCTTATTGAACACAACACCTTAAGCAAAAGTCAAATTGGACTCCTAGCAAATTATAGAGCATAGAAATGGGATTTTAATTTCCCAGCTAGGGATCAATAAAGTATGTTACAAAAAGTGAAGAATTATCTCACACTGATGTGCCTTTGAATGTAACCATTGACTACAACAGCTACACCCCCCCCCCCCCACACACACACACACACACACACTGATGCATCACATGCACGCATACACATGCACGTGTGCACGTATGCATGCGTGCGTGCACACACACACACACGCAAACACACACACACATACACACACAAATGAATACACATACCTACGTAGCAGTTTACTGTTTTCTGTTTTCTCAATGAAAGAAAGAAAATGTCTGCTTTAAATATATTTCATTCTTTAAAAATGAACACAGAAGCACTTGTAAACTTTGACTGAGGTTATCAGTACTGTGACAGTCCAATCACCCATCAGCACACCCCCTCTCCCTCCTACGCAAGCCCAGCAGAGCAAAGCGAGACTCTTTAGAGACGCAGCAGACCACAAACCAGACTCCCTCAGCATCCTCTCATTTACAGCACCATGTCTGAGTCCGCTTACTACACTTTAACCCTTTGATTAAACTGGTATCGTTTTTTAAAGTGGTACTGTAAACGAGTCACAAAATCAGCATGAATCAAATGTGTTATAATGACTCTTTTCACAAGTACCTTGTTGTCTTAGATCTCTTAAAATAGGCATAAAGGTTAGGTGGAGAAGTTTCAGAGGATCTGTGTCGTGTCACAATGCCTGGCCATCTCTGTCATCACAATGCCTAAAACTAAATTTATTTAGTTCAAAGTGATTCTTTTCTATCTTGTGTTACCAAGTTCAAGTTCAAAGTGTTTATTGTCATATACAGCAAGAATAAATCACAGCTGTCCTTACAACTAAAAAACCTAAAAAACTAAGACTTAAACTGAATAAAAACGAAACCAAACTAAAACTTCCCCTGTACACACAACAGACCCCCACCCTTCGCTATCACACAAACACACATATGCACACACACACACACACACACACTCACACACACACACACACACATACGTGTAACACACACACACCTACTAACACAAACACACACATACACAAACACTTACAATAAACACACACACCTACTAACACAAACACACACATATACAAACACTTACAATAAACACACAAACACAAACAGACCTCCATTTGCATGCCCATGTTCCTGCTTGGCGCTTGTCATAGTTTAGCTTTCACACACACACACACACACACACACACACACACACACAGCTTTCAGTGGTTTCGCAGCGCAGGCTCACACACTGCAGCTTAATCAGGTCAGCTCACCTTTCTGGGTATTCTTCAAAAGCTTAGCGTGCATTTGCTAACCCCCCGACCCCTCCACACACACAAATACACACACGCGTGCACACACACACACACACACACACACACACACACATACACACAGAAACACAGACACACACACACACGCATGCACACCCTCTCTCTCTCTCACACACACACACTCACACACACACACTCTTCCACCACCCACCCCACGGAACACAACATGGCCGCTGTCAGCATTCCAACCCCCCTCCCCACCATTCTCCATCTGCGCTCAGCACACACAGGCCCTGTCATCAAATCTACATTCTCACAACACACACACACACACACACGTACACACACACACACACACACACACACACACACACACACACGAAGGACACACACACAAACACACACAGAAGCGCACACACACACAGAAACACACACAGAACACACACACACATACAAACACACACACAGAAGCACACACACACACACACACACACACAGAGGACACACACACACCCACACACACACACACACATAGAGTGACCAGGCCTGACAATAGTTTCACTTCCTCTCTCTACTTTAGGTTAGTCTGTCTTGCTTTCTCATGCATGCATGTGTGTGTGTGTGTGTGAGTGTGTGTGTGTGTGTGTGTGTGTGTGTGTGTATGTGTGTGTGTGTGTGTGTGTGTGTGTGTGTGTGTGTGTGTATGTGTGTGTGTGTGTGTGCACGTGCGTGTGCATGTGTGTGTGTGCGTGTGTATGTCCCTGTTTGGCGATACATGTGTCTATAGATGTGTGTGACTGGTGCCTTTGTGCGTGTGTTTGCTGTGCGAGACAGTGAGAAGGCTAAAGACACCAGTGCCTCCACAACCACCACACATAATGCTAACACTTTATTTTACAATTCCTGTTTGAGTGTATGTACACACAACATTATAATAGTATGTACTTACACTGTAGATACTAAACCGTAACCCTAACCCTAACTCTATACTACAGTGTAAGTACATAATGTTACATACTGTTACACACTTTGTTACACTGTACCTTATTGGTGTAACAGGGACAGTAAAAAAAATAAAGTGCAGCCATTAAGTGTCACCAAACAAATAAAACTAAAAAAAAGGACTGAAAGCGTTGGCAGATGAAGGACAAGGATGAGAAAAAGAGGAGGAGGAGGAGGAGGAGGAGAAAGTAAGAAGAAAAGAAGTGGCACTGAGTATAGAGGAAAAGACCCTCGTGTTTCAACAGCGGGACTTTCCCTTCCATTCTACGGTTTCACTCTAGCTCGCACTCTTTCCATCAAGACACACACACACATACAAACACACACACACACATACACACACAAGCACACACACCAAACACACACACACTCACATGCACACACACAAGCACACACACCAAACACACACACACAAGTTTGCAGGCGCACACACACGCACACACACGTGTGCACACATGCCAAGCACACACACATACACACACATACTCACACGCACACACACACACACACACACACACACACACGCACACACACACACACACACATATGCATATATACACTGAGCCCCAGCCGCGGTGCGGTGCCTGCTCTGGATAATTAGAGTCTGGCCTGGTTACAGTGATGCTGTCCAGAAGCGGAGCTCAGAGGGGTGGGCTGAGGTGAACGAGTCTAAGTGACACTCAGGGCTCCACCAGCCATGAATCAGCCAGCCAGCCCAGGGACTACGCAGGCAGCCGCTGTGTGTGTGTGTGTGTGTGTGTGTGTGTGTGTGTGTGTGTGTGTTTGTCTGTGTGTGTGGATGTGTGTCTGTGTGTGTGTGTGTGTCTGTGTGTCTGTGTGTCTGTGGGTGTCTGTGTGTGTGTGTGTCCGTGTGTCCGTGTGTGTGTGTGTGTGGATGTGTGTGTGTGTGTGTGTGTGTGTGTGTGTGTGTGTGTTTGTATGTGTGTGTGTGTTTAGCCGCAAACTCACCAGACCTGACCACAGAACTCAATGGAGCTCATAGTGGCTAACCAGCCATTCACACCTGACCAACAGCCAAAAAAAAAAGAGAAAAACCTTGCTGGAGCCACATGCCAGCTTGCTATGGCTAATCATCTATCCAGGCCTGACCAATCGTATGACTACACAGTTTACTAGAACTGAATTTGACTTGTTTAGACCAAAGCAATCAAGTATTGCTAAGCCATATGGACTCAAAACACAAAAGCCCCAAACAACCAGTGCTTTGTAAGTGGAACTAATGGGTGCAAGGCTTTGGACACACACATGTCCATGCCTGTAAGCATACACACACACGCACACACACACATATACAAGTATACACACACACAGACATAATTACACACACACACAC
>CM059282.1:17651980-17676980 GCA_030347295.1 Setipinna tenuifilis
TGTGCATGTGTGTGGTGTGTGTGTGTGTGTGTGTGTGGGTGTGGGTGTGTGTATGTGTGTATGTGTGTATGTGTGTGTGTGTGTATGTGCATGTGTATGTGTGTGTGTGTGTGTTGTGTGTGTGTGTGTATGTGTGTATGTGTATGTGTATGTGTATGTGTATGTGTGTGTGTGTGTTGTGTGTGTGTGTGTGTGAGTGTGTGTGTGTGGGTGGGGTCAAAGGTCGGGCACTCACAGACGGAGCTTTGCGTTTCCTGGCAGGCCGGCCCACTCTGCGTGCTGGAGCGTTTGTCGGACTCGCTTCCGCTGAGGCGTCCTTCACTTCCTGCTCCGCCCGCCCAGCACTCTGCCCACACAAACACACAAACACACACAAGTCACTTCACCTAACTCAGTATGTGTCTCACACACCTCACATCTCCACCTCACACACTCCGCCCAGCACTCTGCCCACACAAACACACACGGGTCACTTTACCTCACTCAGTGTGTGTGTACCTCACACACACCTCACATCTCACACACACCTCATGTCTCCACCTCACACACCTCACTCAGTATGTATCTCACACACACCTCACTGAGTATGTACCTCACACACACCTCACGTCTGCCACACAGCTCACTTACACACAGATGGGTCACCTCACTCAGTATGTACCTTACACACACATCATATCTCCACCTCACACACCTCACATCACAGACGGGTCACTCATTATGTGTCCCACACACAGCTCATGTCTCACACACAGCTCACTTACGATATACCTCACATACCTCACTTAAGGTATAGCCACAACATACACACTTACACACTTCACTCAACATATAGCCTACCACACACACCTCACATTCCTTATTTAAGGTGTACCTCACACATCACACTCAAGATGTACCGTACACACACATCACTCAAGATATATCTCACACACCACACACACTTCACATACCTCACTGAAGATATATCTCACACACCTCACTCAAGATGCATCTGACATACCTCACTTCACACACACCTCACTCAACATGTAGCTCACACACTTCACACTTAAACTAAGATGTACCTCACACACCTCACTCAAGACCTCATAGACTTTACATACCTCACATTCCTCACTCAAGATGTGCCTGACACACCTCACATACCCACACATACACCACACTCCAAATGTACCTCTCACACTTCACACACCTCACCCAACATGTAGCTCACACACTTCACACTTAAACTAAGATGTATCTCACACACCTCATTCAAGATTTAGCCTACCACACACACTTACACACCTCACTCAAGATGTACCTCACACACACTTACACACCATACAGAAGAGGTTACACTCTCCACTCAAGATGTGCCTCGCACACTTCTACACACCACTCTCCTCACATACGTCACACACTTCACTCAGGATAACCTTAATAACCTCACTCAAGATACCTTATACACCTTGCTAAAGATATCACACACACCTCACTCACTTCACTCAGGATGCACCTCCCACAAACCACACAAGATGCACCTCACACAAATCACACAAGATGCACCTCACACACACCTCACTCACCTTACACACACCACCCACCTCATCACACACCTCACACCACACACTTCACATGACACAATAACGCACCTCACATGGCACACTAAAACGATGGGACCTCATAGCACCTTCAGAAATTATTTACTTTAAACACCTCTCGTGACTACTGCAATTCCCTCACACAGAAACAGTCCTATACACTGTACACAAACATCACCTTACACACACCTTAAGCACCACACACACATCACTAAAGCCTTTACTTACTCACACACACACACCACACTAAAATACTATTAGTGCTATCAAGCATTTCACAATTTTAGTCGCAATTATCACCTGATTTTGTACAGGAAATTGTGATTACCAGTAAACACGTGTCATTTCCTTATAATTTTATAGAAAATTCTATTTTAGGGAAAGAATTTTAAACACAGTGATGTGATGTTGAACTCACACATAATTAGGGCTACCTCTCAGGCATAGTGAAGGCTACAGTACGTCCACTGTTTATTTGATGCTAAAGCTAAAGCCAGTATGTTTGGGGAAAACATTCATTATCTGAAGTGGCCGGCTAGCCACAGGCTACAAGTGTGTTCAGAGGAGCTGAAATCATAACCATGTGTTATGATAACCTGCTATCAAACACAGTCCTCTTTGCCTAACCCCTGACACACGAAAAATACTGTCAGTAGGCAGCCCTAGAGGGAATTTAGCACAGCACTGAAATGTTAATCAATTTTTTCCAGAGCTTTTTGGCTTTGTAGCTCTGTGTTTTACTAGCGCTACTATTAGCCCTATTGGATACTACACCTCTTGGAATTGGATGAAACCAGAGATTTAATCAACAATCATAAAACTACCCTGATGGCTACAAGACTGAAAAGTATGTTTGTTTTTAGGAAAGGGTTCCAGTTATCGAGCTGACTGAAGCTATGTTTGTTCATGTTTTATTCATGTTTTAGTAAAACATTACCTCACAGACTATGCATCCGGAATACTAAAACATTACCTCACACATCACATACAGATATTCCTACAACATTACCTCACAGACTTTATCTGTCACACACTGTACTCTTACGTCATACGTATAAACACCTCACGCACCTCATGAAAAACATTAACTGACACATCTCACACAAGCATTTTACCTCAACTTGATAAAACACCTCAAGGCATTACCTCAGAAACATCAAACAAACAAGCCGCCTTACACACGCCTTCTGAGTGCTGTGTCAAAACACAAACAAAACATTATTTCACAGACTTTACACGAGCACACTATTTCAAACTCAGCGCAGAAACACACTGTCTGACACAATGTACACAAACACATTCTCACACACTAGTTCACACACAGCACACGCTGCAGATGTAAATTAGCCTAAAGCTAACTCTGGTACAGTGCATCAAATGGAAGCAGTTATGTTAATAACTGTACATGGTCCCTTACAAATAAAACTAATAAAATGAAATCCTCATAAAGTGCACTCACACACTCACACACTCACACACTCCGTCTCACACACCACACACAAACACACTCTTAGACACACCACATAAATACTCTCCCACAACTCAACATGCTGGACACATGTTCCATGTCTACATGCACATTTTATCCTGTTGGATTATAATTTGGCATTATGGGTTATGGGAGGAGGGTGATAATTTTATGTGCCTATAAATTGTGGTCAGTTCTTTTCCTGTATTTATTTGGTGTTAAGAAAGAAAATAGAAGAACATAATGCCTGTGGACATGATTTCTTCTTTTCAGTTGTTTTCAGTGAATTTTATACCAAAATAATGTTGAACTTGGTGATCATTTCACTAACTGACTGTAACTTGGTGTGTTTATTAACATACAGTTTCCGTTTTGCAAATGTAGCTAGGCTAGGTTCAAGGTCATTACTGAAGACATGTCCACTGACATTAGCTTAGTATCGTCCACTACAACAATGCCCCTATACAAACGGATACTCTCTGACATGACGCCCACACACCCGACCCGGCCCGGGTAGAATGGAATGGGGCGGGGACTAAAAGCAACCAAATTTAGAAGCTGGAGCCCCAGAGAGAGAGAGAGAGGGAGAGAGAGAGAGAGGAGACTCTGGGGTGGTGTGGAGGAACGGCCTGTTATTAGACAATATCGCTGCCTTCAAAGTGACACTTAAGGCAATAAAGACCTCATCAATCTCCTTGCCCTGAAGTTACACACACACACACACACATACACACACACACACACATGCATGCCTGCATGCACGCACGCACACAGGCATTAAGTTGAAACAAATGTGGCATAAATTGAAAATCAATTAACACACAAGCATGCACGCTTACACATGCAGGCGCGCTCACACACACACAAGCAGCTCCCACACACACACACACACACACACCCACGCACACAGGCAACTGCCACACACACACACTCACACACACACACACATACACACACACACACACACAATTATGTGCACACACACACCATTCACAGTTGCCACAACTGCCACACAGTGACGGTACATCTCACACATGGGCCCTCTGCTTCCCAGCTGTGATGTGGCCACTACTACTGAAGGAGATTGCAAATGGAGGCACTTTCAATGATTAAAAACAAAGAACACCAGAAACTCCCTTTTTCCCTAATTTCCTTCTTTCTCTTTCTCTTTCTCTCTCTCTCTGTCTCTCTCTCTCTGCCACACTCCTTTACTATGAGTCTTAGTCTCTCTTTCTCTCTTTGTATCTTATGTCTCTCCTTCTCTTTCTATGTCGTTGCCTAGCCCCTGACTTTTTTACTTTGCTTCATCGATTTCCCACTCTTACACACACACACACACACACTCTCTCTCTCTCTCTCTATTGCTCTCTGTCTCTCTCTCTCTCTCTTTTTATCTGTATCTCTATATCTGACTAGACTTTTTGTCTCTCCCATCTCTGCCCCTCTGCCCCCCAACAGACACACACGCGCACACACACACACACACACACACACGCACACACACACACACACACACACTCCTCTAGTGCTAGAGTGACGCCACGGGTTCTAAGTGTCGTTGTCTTCCTGTTTCCTCCCTGATGGCTCTGAAAGCAGTTCCTGCCTGGGCCCGCCCCTCCCCGGGCAGCCGGCCAATCAGACTCCAGCGTCAGCTCCAGCCGCATAAATCCACTGACATAAGCATTAACATATGCACGCTTAATCTCTGCCTCGCATACATACACACTCACATATGTCAGCACTAGTTCTTACCCTTCTCCAACACGCTGTGTACCACACACACACACACACACATGCGCGCGCGTACACATGGTCATAACCATATACAGTATATATCTTCTATGCTACGTCCATCTGCAAGTACAGAACATGCATGCACACAGGTACTCAGGTGTGTACTGCCACACACACACACACAGACATGGACACACACGCACACATACACACACACATAAAAAACACACACACACATACAAATACGCATGCACAAACAAAAACACACACAAACACACACAAACTGCTGCTGCTGTTAAGTCTGAATTTCTACAGTGAGGCCACTTTTCGTGGCCCCTTACTCTGCAACTGGTATTTTTAGTCTGAGCCATTTAAAAAAGCTGCTTTTCTTGGGAGCCAGAGAAACCCCAAAACCCAGACCACAAGCCTCCCCCACCCCTTTCTGCCTCTTCCACTCTCTCGCTCGCTCTCTTTTCTTCTCTCTCTCTCGCTCTCTCTTTCTTTCTCTGCATCTTCCACTACACTCTTCTTCTCCTCCTAAACACATTTCCTAAATCTTTCATTCATTTTCATTTTTCTCTCTCTCTCTAACTCTCTCTCTCTCTCTCTCTCTCCATCTCTCTTTTCTTTCTCTTCTCCTCTATCTCATTCAGATGCAAATGAGCGTTCTTGGCATGGCTGAACAGCACAACAGCCAAAGCGGCATGCGTAGTAGTAACAATACACAGACAGTTGTACAAAACACATAATAGGCAACAATAAAAATGTGAAATGTAAATCCAATTGAATGGGTCAGTCAGTGCGGTGTTTTGTCACACACACATACACACACTCATACATACGTACATCCATACATTTGTAGGTGCAGTGTGCTCATTCACACACAAAGATGGACACACACACACAGACACACACACACACAGACACACAGACGCACACACACAGCTCCCTCAGGTTTTGCACACAGACACACACACACACCCACATACACAGATACACACGCACAGACACACAGATTCACAGACACACACACCTCCCTCAGGTTATGACACAACAGAGGGGTCTCTTCTGTGTCTCTCTCTTCCCCGCCTCCCTCTCTTTTTTCTCTCCTCCTCTTTGTCTCTCTTTCTTTCTTTTCCTGACACTTACTTACACCTGCTCCCCCCTCTTCATTTGTTTTGTGGAGTAATTTTCTGAAGGCTCTCCGTCTGCCTCTCCGTCTCCGTTTCCGTCTCCTCCATCTCATTGCCCCCTTAACCTTGCAGACTCACGGGGGAGCAGTTGCCTTGAGAACAGGGGATGGAGGAGGAGAGGAGAGGATGGGGGGATAGGAGGTTGGTACGGAGGAGGGGAGGGGAGGGGAGAGGAGGGGATGGGATGGGGGGATATGAGGTTGCTATGAAGGAGGGGAGGGCAGGGGATGGGTTGGGATGGGGGGATATGAGGTTGCTATGGAGGAAATACTGCTTAGCAACCGTCTCCGAGCAGAGCATGATGCTGCCGTGCCGTGCTGACTAAAGGGTCTGGCATGGAACAAACATGTTGACGTCATTTCCGTGGCAACCCCTCCGAGCCTAGCAACCAGCCCCTCATCCTTTTGAGTCTGTTTCTCGCCTAGCCTTTAATAACTCGTCGCCACACCTCTCTGGCCCACACACACAACACATACAACACACACACAATATACACACACCCACACAGACAGGCAAACACACACACACACAAACACACAGTGAAGACCAGGTGGGAGGGGCAGTGTAAATGTGTACAAACTCTCTCTCGCTCCCATTGCTCTCATTCACTGACTGTCTTTCTATGCCAAACTGGGAAAGTGTAACACACACACACAGACACACACAGACACACACACACACACACACACACACACACACACACTGCCTTTGTTTAAACATGCCTATTTGTTTGTGTGTGTGTGTGTGTGTGTGTGTGTGTGTGTGTGTGTGTGTGTGTGTGTGTGTGCCTGCATGTGTGTGTGCCTGCATGTGTGTGTGTGTGTGAATGTTTACCTTGACTGCACTCAGTTGAGTGGCATGCCTATATTGGTCATTTACTCATTAACCTGAAATATAACCCTATAAAAACAGACACGCACACACACACACACACACACAACCCCATATCTGCAGCTATATGTCCTACACCTAAAAAAAAACTGTTGAGACGGCGCGAGAGGGCTCCGGGCCCTTTAAGCAAGCGTGTGGTCAGCAGAGAGAGAACCTGAGGAAAGCAGGCCACTGCGGAGGAGGAGTGGAGGGAGGCTGATGGGAGTCAGGATATGGCTGTGTGTGTGTGTGTGTGTGTGTGTGTGTGTGGAGGCATTAGGACAGGGCACCGTCCGTCCACCACGGACATCCAGTGTAGGGGTACAGGGACGCCATAAAAGGGGGTTTGGGTTCCACATGGGGAGAGTGCAGATTAGGACTCAGCCCTTACGAGAAGCCACCACTGCTGCAAAAGGAGGAATTATATATGTTTATATAAGATTATATAAAGTGGACTTTTCTGTCAGATCTATGAGGCAATAAATCGCCATGGTGTTTGTATGATATAAATGATTACATGAAATCTGAGGATTTGTTATTTTTGGCTGTATAATTTACGTGACAAAACTGTACAAAATATTTTAATGGCCTTTCATTTGTTCATGGTGTATCGCATTCATAATGTGGAATTGCCCATATATAATCCAGGGAAGAGGTGTGTTTCCGGAAGATTCCGGTGAAGAAGAAAAAAAAAGGTTTTCTGGCCAACTCTTCAGCGGGGGTTCTTGCCCTTTAAAAGTGCTTCACTTAAAAGCATTAGTCTTCCGTGTAGACCCACAGACCCTTTAGTATAGTTTTATACCATCTCCATACGGAGGAGGCTTTAGATTTCACAGAGCTTGCTGGGCTGCTTAACTGCCATTGACCTCACAGACAAAATGGAGTCCGAAATAGCCACATCAGATAGCTCAATACTTAACCCTGAACATTCAGACACTACTCAACTAACACAATAGCCATGTTATAAATGTTTCAGGAAAGATAGTTATATCTTGTCATCCGTTGTCATGTTGCTAGTCAATGTTCAACACTGACACTGTCATTCTGATGTAATGACATCCTTGTGTTAAGAGTATATTCTGTCAGCTTCTGTACAGTCCCATAAAAATCTTCCTCACAGAGGCTTTTCAGAGAGAGCAAGTGCAAACGATTTATTTGAAAAAAAAAAGAAAAAAGTCAGTAGAATGCTTGGCAGGGCAAGAAAGAGTTAGTTGGGTGGAGCCGAACAATCTCAGAAATAGATTCGGAAGGGGTGTCTCTCTGAAGACGCCCCAAAAAAGTACCGTTTAGCCAGATCCCTTTGTTCAGGTCAGACATTTAAGGCGGTATGATTTTAATTCCAATCCTGTCAGTAAGGGCTCTTATCAAAGACCACACTTCATCAAAGTATTCTTCTTTTGGGAACTGGGGTGGAGGGGGGGTGGGGGGGGTGGTAACAGACACATGAAGCTTTTATGTCTTCTAAGAACGTATAATTACCAGATCCGCAAATCATTTCTAATGGGACCCCGAGATTCCGCATGGGTGGGTCAGGTTCCGCAAGGAGAGTGTAGTGGCGAGTGTGTGTGTGTGTGTGTGTGTGTGTGTGTGTGTGTGCGCATGTGTGTGTATCTGCGACTGTGTGGTGGCAAGTCTGTGTGTGAGTGGTGGACACTGTGTGTATCGGCTAGTGTTTTTGTGTGGAGGGTGTGTGTGTCTGTCAGCATGTGTGTCACAGCAAGCGTGTGTGTGTGTGTGTGTGTGTGGAGGGTGTGGTGGTGACTTCAGAGGGTGGGACGCTGGTGAGTCAGCCTGGGCACTGGTATGGTGTATGGTGGTATTGGTGGCAGTGGAAGGGTACTGGTGTGGTGAGGCAGATTAACAGCAGACTGGAGGTCAAGACTGCTGGACCTCCAGGGTGCATACGTGTGTGTGTGTGTGTGTGTGTGTGTGTGTGTGTGTGTTTGTGTGTGTGTGGGGGGGGGGTGGTTAATTTAGAGAGCTGATGAGATATTTAGACTGGTTTTTAGATGGAGCATGTGGCGTGATGTCGGGCAGTCATAGTGGTAGTGGTAGTGGTAGTGGTGGTGGTAGTGTTGGGGATGTTTGGGGCAGTGGTGGAGTATCTGGCACGGCCGCCCCTACTCTACCCGCCATTCGGAGCTCTGCCGCCGGACGGGCTGATTGGTTGGCTGTCGGATCCTCACTATTTCTGTCAACGGCCAAGTTATTTTGGGCACCTCCTGTTGCCAAGCAACCAGACTACGATCAGTGCCGACGAGGAAAGGGAGGAAGAGAGGAAGTTCCCTGGTGAAACCGACTCTGTTCCGGCTGCTGCCGCTCTCTCTCCTCCCCATCTTCTTCCTCCCCCCTCCTCCTCATCCTCTTCTTCCTTCTACTACCCTGTCTGCACCTCCTCCTCCTCCTCCTACCCTGTCTCCTCCTCCTCTTCCTCCTCCTCTTCCTCTACTAGCACTGTGCTGTCTTTCTTTCTCTCTCTCTCTCTCTCTCTCTCTCTCCATCTCTTCATCATCCTGTCATCGCACTCCTCTGCTCAACACTTCCTCATCCTCTGTCTGCTCTGAAAACAAAACGCCGCCAGGGCTGCTTTTTCTCTCCTCCCCCACCCCCCCCAAGCCCCCCCCCCAAACCCCCTCTTCTTTCATTCACAGTTCAAGAGCGTCTGGCTTGCGAGTGTTGAGGAGGCCCTCCAGACGCCTGTCGGAAATGCGGTGTGCGGGGGACCAGTTAAAGCTTCAGAGGAGAAGGCAAACTAAACTCAGCTCCACTCCGCTCTACTCAAAGCCTCTGCTGTCCAACCCCCTAGCTATTCAACACACAGGTACACACACACACACACACACAGGTACACACACACACACAGGTACACACATGACCATGTGCACACACACACATATACACACATACATACACACACACACACACACACACACACACACACACACACACACACACACACACAGGTACACACATGGCCATGTGAACACACACAACACACATATACACACACAAACAAGACTAATTTCAGCAGTTCTGCTGGAGAGCACTGTCCAAACAACTAGCAAATCACGATAAAAGGGCAGAGACCATTATCACAGAAGCCATTTGAGTGCATATTTTTAAAAAAATACATAATTCATTATACCCTTATTCGTTTCTCTTTTTACAGTTCTTCTTCACTTTGCACCTCAGTGGGCTTTGCTGTCTAATTTCATTCCATGACAATAAAGACCTTGAATCTTAAAACAAATCGACCAGTTTTACTGTAATTCATCTGTTGACAGCCATTTACTCTGATAACCAAAAGAACCAAAAGTGATTTTTAAAAAATATCATTGTAAAGTACACCCAGACAACAGATTCGTTTTTGTTTTGTTTGTTTATCTGTTTCAGACAAACACACTTTTTCACATAACAAAAGGCCTCCAGGGTCTGTTGATGAGCTGAAGGATTGACAGGCTTCTTATCCCACCCCCCAAAAAAAAAGATAACATGCGCTCCTCTCCCCAACACAAACATTTCTAGGGGATAAACAAACAGCCTGTGCCCCTCTCGTAACAGAGTAGGCAGCTTTTTATGACGTGCTTCTCTCTTGTAGAAGATGATTCTTCAGAAATGACTTCATCTGATTTATGTGTGCAGCTTTGGCAGCATGTGAGCCAATGAAAGGGCACTATTTCAGCATGTGAGCCAATGAAAGGGCACTATTTCAGCAGGGCTCAGAGAGCTGGTGATGAAGTGAGATACAGGCCTTTCTTCACTAGAGCAAAACTGACATGTGTGTGTGTGTGTGTGTGTGTGTGTGTCTGTGTGTGTGTGTCTGTGTGTGCTGCCATGTTTGAGCTTGTGTGAAGTGTGACAGAAACAGTTTTGCAGGTGTTTCTGAATGCTTCTATTTGCAAAGTATTAAATGATGACAACAATCCCGTCTGAGAAACCAACCTTTGCTGAATGAGTGTGTTGTGTTGTGTGTGTGTGGTGTGTGTGTGTGTGTGTGTGTGTGTGTGTGTGTGTGTGTGTGTGTGTGTGTGTGTGTGTGTGTGTGTGTGTGACCAAGCCAGAAAGATTTATTGCATGATTTTCCCACTTACACAGACTTACACAAACTCATGTTCATCTCACTGCTAACATAGACAGATCCACTTATATGTATGCATAAAACTGCACAAGGACTTTCTCTCTCTCTCTCTCTCTTTCTTTCTCCCTCTCTCTCTCTCTTTCTTTCTCTCTCTCTCTCCCTCTCTCTCTCTCTCTCTCTCTCTCACACACACACACACACACACACACACACACACTAATCGCTACTAAGTCTGAGTAACAGTCACGACATGTTCTGATGTTCCGAGACACATGTGGGAGTGCAATGAAACGGTGTCCCTAAATGTGACATGGAAATGTGTGTGTGTGTGTGTGTGTGTGTGTGTACGTGCGTGTGTGCCTGTATGTGCATGTGTCACTAAGTGAGTGTGTGTAAGCGTGACTAAGTCTAGGAATGCTTGTATGGTATCTGTACCCGGACAACAGCCTGTGTATGAGCTGTGACAAGCGTAAGTGCGTAAAATATAAGTGTACCGGAAGACACTGTGAGAATTTGTGAGAGTGAGAATGAATGTCAGGAGTTTACTAGAGTGACTAACTATGCAAAAGGCAGACTACACACTTGTGTCAAAGATGAAAGTGTAAGTGTAAGTGTGTGTGTGTGTGTGTGTGTGTGTGTGTGTGTGTGTGTGTGTGTGTGTGTGTGTGTGTGTGTGACAGAGATAGAGAGAGAAGGAGAGAGAGAAAGAGAGAGTGAAAAACAGTGAGAAAGAAGCCAAGAAAGGAAGAAAGCGAGAGAGAGAGTCATACGCAGATAAGTTTAAACGTGTGTGTGTGTGTGTGTGTGTGTGTGTGTGTGTGTGTGGTGGGTGAGCATACAAAGGAGAGGTGAGCTGAGGGTCTTCTGACAGCTGGTTGGCTGGACAGCCTGATAGGCCCTCAGAAAACACTCCCTGACAGCCTCAGTAAATACTACACTGACCGGAGGCCAATAACTAACTTTTTTCACAGTTCACGCAGACGTCCACACAAACGCCGCGGGCTAATGACTGAAAATTGCAGAGAAAACAGCCCAGGGATCAATGCTTAGATTCTTCACTGCTCTGGAGAGAGGCTTTTCACCCCCAAGAAGAACGATTTTTCATCAAAGCACACTGAATTTAAAGCAAATAAATATAGACACACACACACATTCACACTGTTTACCAATGACACAGTCTTATAAAAAAAAGGACACATATACACACACACACACACAGGCATACACACCACAGACAGACAGACACAGACACAGACCCACACACACACACACCCAGTTTGACTCACACTTCATGGTTGGAATAAGATGCTCAGAGATGTTCACACCAATCCACATCCGCACACACACACACACCCAGTAAACACATCTTTCAGCAAAACTCTCTTTCACACACATGGCACGTCATTTCTCCATAAACACATAACTGCTTGACATAAGGTAATTAAAATTAACGATTTTTGCTATAAAAAGTAAAAAGCTAAAAGTACTTCGCATATCAAATACCGAAAGGTTAAAATTGTGTTCATCGAAGGTGTAAGGCCCACTAACTGTCTTGCACAAATTTCACCTTACCTAAAGTTCCAGAGGGTCTGTCCGTTAGCCAGTTCACATCGGATACTTTCACTTGTGAGAAAGTCCTCCCTCACTAACGGAAACGGGTGTGAGCACACGGCCTGATTGCAATTTAGAGGAGTGTCACTGATTTACCTTTATTAACACTTAATGTCTACTGGCCTGTCCGTCAGGTGCCCTTAATAGCGAAGATGCAGCCGGAACACATAAGGCAAGGATTGGATAGACATACTCCGTACATGCGACTGATCTGCTTCACATCAATTTCGCCTATTTTGTAAGACTGCACAGCAGCATTTTGGGAGTTTCGTTATTTCGCGTGAGAATGTAGCGAAAAATTTTTTTTGAGCGCCAATCATTGGAATGACGACAAAATAGAATGACGGAGTCAGAAAACATCTGGTATGACTTGGGCCTCTATGGGCAACATTTTGGCTTTCTTTCGTAAACAAATTATTCTGAAAATGGAGGAAAACAGCGGAAAATGGCCGCACTGTGGACGTTAAACAGAATTTGGTTCGGACCTCCGGACGCTGCTCCTCTGCGCAAGTGAGACCAGTATTTTACGGTGTCTGGTCTGTCCTTTACCGACGGATCGCTGTGAGCGGCTCATCGTCTGCAGATATTTACCCCCGCCCCCACGCCTTTATCCCTCACATGCGCTCATACATTGTGTGTGGAAGCAGTTGTGCAGACCCTCACACACGGTCTGTCTCTCAGTTACGCACGCTCAATCACCCACGCACACACACTCACACTCACACAGGGCATACAAGGTGGCCATGATTCTATAGGCGCCCGCCTTACCGTTTTCTTCGTTGCTGCGTCACAGTCCAAGTCGGAAGTTTTGAATGCAGGATTGGCAGCCGCTGCGTTGGATGGCATTGTCAATTAAAAGGAAGATTTAATCTTTCGTTTGTGATTCAAATGAAGTTGAAAAGAAAAGGAGTTGAAATGATATTTGGAAGATCGGATCTTCTTCCGCCTTCAAACCTTCCGATCTTCCCTTTCCCTAAAAATAAAAGGAGACACATGAATCATTCCCATATAATTCCATGATGCCATGCCAGATAGGCTATGTAAAGAACTGTTAGGTTAGACCAAAATAATTACCCTATATGTGAATGAGTCAAATAGGCGTTCAGGCAGTCAGCGGAAATATTGTAAAGAAAATCAATTTCAACAAACTGGACTAACATTTTGTGATTGTTATCTGGGAATTTTCGGTGTTATTATTGCATGAGTGTTGACAGTTACGCGTTTTTTCCAGTCGCCTGACCACCGTTTACTGCGCTTTATGTATACCAGAATGAGACAGAATTGCGCTGAAATGTCTTGAAAGACTTCATTGCGCTAATCTGTGTCATTTTTAGACAATGCATTTCTGACATAAAAGATTACTGCTGCTGCAGCAAACAGTCTTTGCGCACAAGGCTCGACTTTAACATGGCGGTTGTTGAATCTCTGCCAAATTCTATTTTCCACTTTTTCACGGAACTGGGTTGAGAAATTTGCCATCTCGGGGTAATCTGACATGTATGTCGTTCGATTCCATTATATAAACATTAATACTCTGCGGCACAAAAACTTATGTTCGAATAAAGATTTTTTTGAGCATAAGGGAGACGCATATGGATTCGGACTCCTATAGGCCCTGTTCCCAAGTATGACTTTTGCGTCTCGCTACAGATCGTCTTCCCTTTTGGACAGAGGTGCGTGTGTGCAGGCGCGTATGTAAAAGTTCTGTAATTTCTGTTGAAAGGGCTTTATACCTAGCCTTTTTCAGAAATGCATTAATCGGGAAAAGTTTTATTTTTGTGAAGAAGCAGGCAATATGCATTAAAATATTGGACCCAAGTTTTCCAACATGGAGGCAAAGGATTGATCCGTTCACCACATGTCAACATATACACCTCAAGTACAATGATCAGATGAGATCAACGTCAAATACAATATTTCAGACAAGTTCATTTGATCCACACTAACATGGCGGGGAAGGGAGGGAAGAGAGAGAGCTGTGCAGTGCTACAGCGCACCACTGCCCCGACATGATCTCACGTCTGAAGGCTAAGAGGGGTTAAGAAAGTGTAAACGGCTGGGTCAGGAGAATCTTCAAAGCACTAGGCTACATTTCGTACATGCAAAGTATGCGGATGAAAAAAAAAACACATCAAATGAATTCTCTTCCACACATGGCGTCATAGAAACAGAAACGGCTATTAAAGTACATAATGGTAAAGGAACTGCATGGGAAACGGATTTCTCTGCACTTAATATCATGACTGGGAGGTCAGGGCTTTGAGCTCCACCCCCTCCCCCCTGTGTGTTTGAAACATTGTATGATGACAGACAACAGGTGCTGATATTATTCAATGACCAATCTGTTATTTGATCGCTGTGAATATTCCAACCAAAGATTCTGGAACATCTGGATGTGCGCAGCACACAACCAAGTGCATGAAAAACTTACACAATTCACAAAAGCACACGCTTAATGGCAATGGATAAACATAACCCATAAACCCTTGCCTGGAGGCACACACGGCACACAAGTTTGTACGCACTCCAAATGCATATTTTAATGTTTACAATGTACATCACAGTATTTGTGCTATGTATGTGTGAGTCATTTCGTTAGCATGTTCAATCCCCCCCTCGTCATACAGTGACTTTTTTAGAGAGATGGCTTTGCGCAGGACAGGTGAGCACACCTCCGCCAAAATCGACCGAGAGGCAGACATGCATGTAGGTCAGACACTGAGGCTGGATTACAACCCATTTTGGGGACGACGGGCCTACACCGACGCACTGTCACAGAGGCTTTTTTTTTAACAAGAGAAAAACCAAAAGCTAGCCTCGTCTGCGTGCGGCCGAATTGATGTCGCCCCTTCTCGAGACTAGGGTTAACGTGGTCGCATGAAATATCCCGATTACTAAACTAATCAATGAGTCGTTTGGCCTGCTAGCGCGCGCTCCCCTTGTGCATAACATTGGGGGGGAATGGGCTCAGATGATAATCATGGAAAAATACTTATTAAGGGTATGTGAAATTACTCCTCCCCTTTTTTCCTGGACAAAGGCAAATTATAGTGCTAACTTCATATTTTGGACGAAATCACCAAGTAAAACGTTTCTACGATAATGAAAAATTATGTTCTGTCGACATAAACAGATCATCAATATGTTAATGACATCATTAAAATATTCAGTCAGATAAGTGGAGCGGTGTCTCGCGCCGGCTGCGTCTGCCATCCCCAATAACGAGACCCAAGTTCTTGTCGCTTCGTTCGCGGTACATTTGCACACAAGGAAAAGACTGAAACCTTTGCTCATTTTCCGCATAGTCTCGACAACTGTCTGAGGAATCGCCACTACTACATGAAACCACATTATTGTGTCGTTTACTACATGTTTACGCGCAGAGGTGACTGGGCTGTGCGGCAGACCAGTGCTAGAAAACTCCTCAAGTTCACGCAGCTTTAAAGCGCACATCTGCGGACGCACAGTAATCCTGGACAGCCAACCCACCACCATTGCGTGAATCAACTCACTGTAGCGCTTAAGTTTCACACGACTGTAAAATGTGTATGAGGGCGCCTGTCGGTGTGTTTCAACCGCCACGCATGGTCTTATTTACCCGTTTCGCCAGCCCCAGGCCTGTACCCTCCGGTGGTCGCGCGCTGCCCGGTCTTCCCTCCGCGTCTCTCCCGGTCCACCTCCTCCCTTGCCGGCCTGGCCCGCTCCGGTGTCTCGTGCGCCGCAGAGGCCGGCAGACCGGAAGAGATTCCGCAGGGTCCTAGACGGAGTTTGGTGTCGGGCACATCTAGTCGTGACATCACGGAATCGTCTTCTACGGTTAATCACGCCAACAGAAAGCTCAAATTAAGAGACGAAGCTTCGAATTATTTTCTTAAATAAATTAATCAAATAGACCCCCCCAAACGAAATGTTTACATTCCTCTGGATTGCAAGGAGAAATCGTTCCAGATTCACACACACACTTCGAGCAAAAGCACAATATCTGCCCTTCATGCTGCGAGAAGTTTAGGATATCTAGGTTTTCAAAAAGTAGTTTGTCTTAAAAATACCCAGACAACGTACTATACTGGAACTTAAATTCAGAAAGACATTCCATCCATGCGCCCATGCCCTTCAAGCCTGTTATTTTGTCAGTGCGTTGAAGACATTCAGATAAAAGTAAAGGTTACTTAACACATAACAGGATAACAGGATAACATAGGGTATGTCTAAAATTCCATAGGACCAAAATGGAACCTAATTATTTCATCAGGTGTAACTTCTGAGAGCAGAAGCATGGTGGAGAATGTATTCACCTGATTTAACCCTCTCCCCCCTCCCCCTCCCGTTTTGTTTTCTACCATAATATCACATATCACAATATCACACAAGCCTGTGTGTATGCTTGTGCATTTCAGTTACACAGCAAGTATGTGTGCAAGTGTGCGTATGTTTATGCCTTGGCATTTGAAACATTCAAGCTCGAAATGGCCTTTTCTTATGTACATACTCCAGCTGTGGAGGGGTTCTTGGTGTTTACTTGGTGTAACCTTTATGATAAACCTTCCTTGACAGGAGTTGTGTCTATGAACATCTCTCTCTCTCTCCCGCTCTCTCTCTCTCTCTCCTTCTTTCTCTGAACAACAGCCTTATTCATACATGTGTAGGTGAATATGTAAAGTCAATCTGTGTGTGTGTGTGTGTGTCTATGCAAGTATATATGTGGACATACCTGCTGTGCTTGAGTGCATGTGTATGCTGTGTATCTTATATGTGTGCCTGTGCATACAGTGGTGTGTGTGTGTGTGTGTGTGTAACAGGCGACTGACCCCTGATAAACCCACTGTGGGAGCTGTGCTGGCGCTGCCTTTGAAGTCAGGGGTGTGTGTTCCTCTCTCCTGCCGAGCCGCCAGAGGTGAGGGAGTTTGTGCCGAAGTCCCTCGGGGTACAATTACACAACACCAGCAGCCAGCTGCCCATGCAGGCAGGCAGGTGTGTGTGTGTGTGTGTGTGTGAGAGAGAGAGAGTGTGTGTGTAAGAGGAAGAATAAACTGTCTGTGTGTGTGTGTAGTGTGTTTGTGTGTGCATACGTGAGTGTGTGTATGTGTGTGTGTGTGCTCTCGGGTGTGTGTGCTCTCGTGCAGTGCAGTAAACATGCAAAACACTCTTTCCCCAAGTGGACATGGATGTCTCTTAACAGATAGCAGGTAGCATGATGAAATACAGACAGACAGATAACCAACAAACAAGCACACAGAACGCTAAATATGTTTATAAATGATTTATTAATCAAAAATAGTGTGGGGGGAAAATAAAGGTTAACAAATGATGAACAATGGGTTAATTAAGAGTTACCAAATACATCATACTGTAGATGATTCATGAGGAGTAGTTATTATAAAATGTTCCCCTCTTTCTTCATGTGGGAAAGAGGTGAAGGCACTGAGTACAGGACATACAGTAGAACATACATGTAGGCTCCGGCAGCGACATCAACTGTTTGCCATAGGGGTTTAGCTATGTGGGCTTTGAGATAACACTCAATGATAAAATGACAGCACAACAATGGGTGTGTGAAGTGAACAATGAATCTGTGTGTAAGGGAAGGAAGTGACCTTGAGTGGGCACACTTGCCGAAAATGTCAAAGCCCAGACATTTACCTCACAAACACACAAGCACACACACACACACACACACAGGGGAGCTGTGGTTGTCATTGCTATATTTATCCATCCGCTATCAAATAAAAAAGTTCTGTGTACTGCTATCCAGGTAGAGTGGTCAGGGAAAACTGATAGGTCCCCAGGCACTAACTAGTCTCCCCAACCCATTTTAGTTCACAACAAGTTTTAGTGCCTGCCTTTAGCTCCTTGCTGTATTAAAATTCTCTATCTCTACTCCATGTTGGTGGGCTCACTCTCACTGTTCACTGCCAGGTAGGCATTTTCCAGGTGACAGTTCTGCACCTGTCTGGGCACTGCAGTTCCATTTGATGATGCTAGGACACCCTATCTGTGATGCTAAGCTATTGTTATAGTATGCTAGGCTAAGATAAACAAATAGCAACTTTCAATGTATATGTATGACAAGGTTGGGGTGTGTTTTGGCCTTTAGTCTACTGCTTCAGAAGGCCTGCTCACCTGCTTTTTTTTGGCAAAGGTGATTCTAGACTGCATTGGGGCCCCAAGCTAAAAACTGCATAGACTCCATCACTATAGTTTAAAGGTTGTCAGCTCTCCGACACCCTTTCAGTGACCTGGGGGCCCCAAGCAGTTGCCTGTGCTGCCCTGTGGTCTAGCTACACCTCTGACTGTGTGGAGGGGTGTGTTGAAGTGTAAGTCTTGCAGGACTGCTAAACTAGCTGCACTGGAAACATTATTTCCATGTTCCACCCAGTGCAGCATGTGTAGGCTACAGAGAGGGCTGACCAGAGTTTTCTTGAGTGGGTGCAAGGAGAAGAAGAAAAGACGCAATAACCCATTACCCCACCAACCACCAACCCACATCACAGGCACATGGAGGCTATAAAAAAATGCATCACCCAAAGCTACATCACTAAGTGGAACTAACAGTTAGCAGAAAACACATAGTGGAAGACAAATGTGACGACAGAAACAACAACAGCAAAAAAAAACAAACGCAAAGTCTGGGCTCTTTTAAAATACGATTTATTTCCTCTGCACAGATCAACATTCAGCATCATGACAAGAAAAAAACAACATCCTGCAGCACCCCGAGTTTAAAAAGCTCTTCTTCTCCTCTGGCTCTGGCATGATGCGGGTCTCTATCGGGCCCCCCCCCCCCCAGGCAGGCAGGCAGGGGCCCCCCCTCTATGGCCGCCCAGGCTCCCTGACTCTGACTCTGGCCCCTGGAGCCAGAAAGAACACAGTACTTCGGTGGCACCCACTGGACACCTGATTGACACGTACGTTACATAAAAAAAGCTAATGGTTTCCAGCACCATGCACTCCACTATTCTTTGTGACATCACCATTCTAGAACCCCTGGCCCCTCCCCTCTCCTCCCCTCCTATACCCCCCACCCCCCAAATATACACGCAAAAACATGCATCAGGAAGATAAAAATACAATATGGGGAGGGGGAGGGGGGATGTTGGGGTGCATTGTAGCACCATGCCCTTGCCCCATCCCCCCCCCCCCCCCCCCCCCCCCAACTATACACATTGACATTGGGGATGGGGCAGGGGGGCATAGGGGGTTGGCGCTGGGGGGAGGGGGCGTGATTCTGTGGCACGCACAATGGAACAGGAAGTGAGGTCATGTTTTGGGGGTGCATTTAAGGGTGGCATACTGTAGCTTATGAGGGGAGAAAATGATCAGAAGATACAATGCAAACGTTGCTGAAAGACTACACTACCAACACAAGGAAATCTCAAAATCAACATATCATTTTGGCACAATTATATCCTTACTTTTTTGTTACAGCAGGTATTATTTACTGTTTTTCAAACAATGTATTTTATTTAAAAACAAAACCCACCAACACTTGAGTCTTAGAGACTTTTCAAGCTGAAGGCAGCTTCACTAGAGTGGCTTTACAGTTCAGCGGTCCATCCACACACACACACACACACACACACACACACACACACACACACACACACAAGTAGTCACAACCAAACACACACTTTTTCATACACACACACATACACACACTTATACACAACCACATTCTCTCACGGACACACACGCATAAACACACACACACACACACACACACGTACGTACACACACACACAGAAACTGCAACACACAGCAGGCCAGATTTAATTGTGCATGTAGCAGATGCTCAGCAAAGAAAAAAACAAGCAGTGCTTTCATAAATGAAATTAAAAAAAACCTCCATCCACTGAACACAAGAGCTTAGTACCTACACAAATCACACACAGAAAAACTAAATCTATGACTTTAATATACACAACAAAACTCTTCTGTTTGACCCAGAGAGATACAGCATTGATTCAGTCAGACTTGAAATCATCACTTGAGTGTTCCAAGCACATGGTTTAGTGACCATCTCGATAAGGTCCCCCAGAGTAGATAGATAGATCTACTGTTGTTCTGTGAGTACGTTGTGAGTGAAGTGGCTTAGCCTTGCCATGATGAGTACATCATAGGTACAACATTATCTGGCTCTTTCCTGCACACTACGTACAGTAAAGCACTTTGGCTCAACTGCTGTTGTTTTTAAACCGTGCTATTGAGATAAACTTGACTTAACCTGACCAGGCATCTGCTATTAGAAGGCTTACATCTCACTTATGAGTAACCTCATCTGATTTAGTCACTGAACGAGGTCCTTGGACTACCCTTTCCCCTTCTTTCTACATAGGCATTTACACTAATGTGCCAAACTAGGAAAATAAATAAGCATTCATCCACAAAAATAAATAAACAAACAACACACCTTATTGGTTGAGTTCTGTCTGCATCACACATGACAGACAGATGTGTACAGCAATAAATAAGCTCTATACACAAGCTCCACCCACTTCTGACAATGCCCGTTAACGAGACCACACCTACACCAATCACATGCCTGCCACATCCACACCCTGATGTATACACCCGTTTGGTATACATTTGCCCTTTGTCGACTTTCATTTTCTCTTCGTTCATCTTTCTCTCACCTTCTTCACACACTTTCCTCTTTTAGTTTTCTTCTCTTCCATCCTGTGTATCTTCCCTCAGCCCTCAGAAGGTGGATCATTAGCACCTGTCAATCACTCAGAGGGGGCGGAGACACACTGCTGAGCTATCTTTGGGTTGGCTATCCCCTCCTGTCAATCTTCACCTTAGCACCACCCCCTACCCCCATCCCACCCCACCCCACCCCACCAAGAGCTAAAGCTGAATCAACTCAAGCACAATAACAAAAAAAAGCTAAGAAAAAAATTAAATACGAAAACAAACAAACAAACAAACAGACACGAGTCAAACACAGACCTGGGCAACACTATCCTCTGAAAGGAGACAGACAGACAGATCAACTATGATCTCTGAAGCTCCACAGCAGCTGGTGGTGGAGATGACTGCAGCAATCCTCATATCACAACTCTCCTCTTTGTTTTTTGTTTTTTTCTTATCTCTATGTTTGTTTGTTTGTTTGTTTATCTCTGTTCCTTCAAGTTTCTCACAGAGAGTTCCAAGGGGCTGAACTGTTCTGTTTGTGTCCGGGTGTTATGGTGACAGTAGTAGTGGTTGGGAAAGGGGTGTGGGGGTGGGGTTGGGGGGGTGCGGTCCTACAAGGAGACCATTTGCCTTTGCCCAGCTGCCTTGCCTGCGGATCAAAATGACAACACATAATGTCAGCCAAGCAACAGTTTATTTTCACATGAGTGTTATTACTGTGTCATGACACGTGTAAAGACACACACACACACACATATATGCAGTATAACTGCACTGCATCACAACATCACAAAACACATTACACTGACATATAGTGCACATTACATACAAACAATGATCAACAACTCACAATGACCAACGCAACACAATAACAAGAACCTAACACAAAAATCTTTCTACATTGAACAGAATATCAGAATCTATGCAAAGAGTTTTTGATGTTAGGTCTTACTTGATGTCAATAAGTGATCGCTCTGATTAACCTGAAACAGCAAGTGTCATGGAGTTAATTTAACCTGCCACAGTTGCTGCTCCCATCCAGTGCTTACTCGAGTTGCTCTGGGATCAATTAAACATGTCTAGCATTAGACATCAGACAATGAAGGTCTAGCTGTGCTATGGTTGATTAAGAATGTCTGTCTGTCTGTGTGGCAACTGTGCCAAATAGAAAATAGCAATGCAGGGCACGGGGCTGATCAGACATTGGGGAAATACCAAATGAAGTCAGATGATGGGGGGTGGCGTTGGGGGGCATGGCGGAATTAAGAAAATAATAACAAACTCCTGGATAATGAGCTTTGTACATCAGAGCATGGCTCCCATAAAGTAGGCAGCTGCTCTGTCTGGGACCCTTTTTTTGGGCGGCGCGGAGAGGAAGCAGTTAAAAAAAACAGCCATAAAGCCCCCGTTGCTGGGCCATGTGGAGCTCCGAGCCGGCGCGCCCAATAAACAGCTCCCTCGTTAATGCTAACGAGTCATTAACCATTAACGAGGTCGAGAGCAGAGCGGACGCACGCCAGACGCACACGCAACCAACCTGCCCCGTGAGAGAAGGCCAGGCAGGCGGGCTGCACAGGTAGGCTCTGGGCAGGTCAGATAGCCAGACAATCACAGGCCTCTCCTGTGCAGTGACCCCCCCCCCCCCGTCTATCGCGGTAGTTATGTTCCAAAACCCCATCTGATAAGCGAAAATCCACTATATAGTGAGACCATATAAAAACATTTCATTTTATAGTTTAAGCCTTAAAATATCCCTCCCTTTCACTATTTTAATACAGTATATGTACTGTAATATTGAATTATTACTGCATTTTTATCAATAGTCATAAGTATAGTTATCATAAATTACAATATTGTTCTAAGAAACTTTTCCTTAGCATGCATAGTGACCTAGCATGCTTATATTAATGAAAAAAAAAATCGCAATATAGCAGGACCGCAAAAGGTGAACCACGATACAGTGAGGAATTACTGTACCAGCTCGTATCTCACAAAATGACTGGCTAAACTAATTCTCTTCTCATAGCTATTTATAACTGTCCATTACCTTGTAACTTTTTTTCAGAAACGGCTATTATATGCATTTGCTGTCGAGTTAACTACCTGTTGAGCCTCACGCTAAAAGGCTAATGTAGTTGAGGTTGCCTGGCTAATGGGGTTTTAGCATAGGGTAGGGTAAAGCCATTAGCAGGGCTGTGGCTAAGGGGGGGACTGGCCATTAGAGCCTCGGCTGCCTCACATGTGCCTGCCTCACTCGTTCACTGCTCACTGTGTTGAGTATGAATACGCACTACTCTATTAGCAGGTTTAAGCAAGCTGAATATCGGGTTAGCGTAGCACACTGTCTTACTCGTACACTTCCTCTAGCCAGACCATTAGGGCTCTGCTGCATGGACTCATTGACTTTGCATCCCTGCCTGCCTGCCTGCCTGCAGAGGGCTGTGTGTGTGTGTGTGTGTGTGTGTGAGTGTGAGTGTGTGTGTGTGTGAGTGTGTGTGTGTGTGTGAGTGTATGTGTGTGTGAGTGTGTGTGTGTGTGTTTGTGTGTGTGAGAGAGTGAGAGTGTGTGAATGAGTGTGTGAGTGTGTGTGTGTGTGTGTCTGTGTGAGAGTGTGTGTGTGTGTGAGTGTGTGTGTGTGTGTGTGTGTGTGCATGAGTGTATGTGGGTGGAGGTTACGCTGACCTCTGTCTTTTCCATTCTGGAGCCTCTCCTCTTCTTCCTCTGCACCATCATCTACTGAACGACAGAAAGAGAGGATGAGGAGGAGGAGGAGGTGGGGGAGGAAGACCAAGAGGAGAACACACACATGGAGGAAGGAAGAGAAGAGATCGATGATGAAAAGAAATATAAAGAGAGGGAAGAGAGGAGAGAAGAGGAGGGAAGAGCACGAAGCACCTTAGCGGTTCTCCCACAGTACTTGAGTGTGTGTGTGTGTGTGTGTGTGTGTGTGTGTGTGTGTGTGTGTGTGTATGTGTGTGTGTGGCTGTGCGCTGGTGTTAAACTAGCAGATACCTATTTGTCCAAACACTTCAGATTTACCTTCAGTATTAACTACTATTTAAAGTATTTTGCTGCAAGTTGTATGTTGCGAACTGATATATATAAACTATTACTAAAATTAGAATAAGACTTTCCAGTGTTACTTCTCTACATCAAAATATTGCAAAAAGTTTTTGTATACTGTATAGGAGTGTGTGTGTGTGTGTGCGCGCGTGTATGTGGATGTATGTGTGTGTGTGTGTGTGTGTGTGTGTGTGTGTGTGTGTGTGTGTGTGTGTGATGAATTTATGGCCTACCAGAGTGCAGCTCCTTGACCAGCGAGGACATGGTGTTGGTAATGGAGTCTGCGGCTACCAATAGATCATTCCGGAGGTTTCTGCGGGCTCCTGACATGAGGACACATGGGAACGTAAGATTATCACTGTCTGCTTGTGTGTGTGTACATGAGTGTGTATGTGTGTGTTAATGGCTGGGTGTCTGTTGTAGTTGTTTGAGCCTGACTATATCTAAATATACATGTTCGCATGTGTGTGTGTGCGTGTGTGTATATTTGCTTCTGTTTTTCAAGTCTGACTGCATATGCATGTGTGTACGTGTGTATGTATGTGGTGTTGTTCGAGTCTGACTGTGTCTGCATGTGTTTATTTGTGTGTGTGTGTGTGCGCATGTGTGTGTCTGCATGTGTGTGTTTGTCTGTGTGTGTCTGCATGTGTGTGTGTGTGTCTGCTTGCATGTCTGTGTCTGCATACATGTGTGTGTCTGCACATGTGTGTGTCTGCATATGTGTGTGTGTGCATGTGTGTGTGTGTGTGTGTGTGTATGTGTGTGT
>CM059282.1:17684480-17729480 GCA_030347295.1 Setipinna tenuifilis
AGAAAGACCGATGAGAAAGAGGAACATTCTCACCTTTTAATGGATCACATGCACTTCAAACAGAAAAACAACTCCCTCTCCTTGTCTGTCAACTCTGTGTGTTTGTGTGTGTGTGTGTGTGTGTGTGTGCATGTGTGTGTGTGTGTGTGTGTGAGGGAGAGTGTGAGTGTGTGTGCATGTGCGTCCAGGGCTGGCAGGCTCACGCTCTACTGAATTGGCATCTAAAAGGCTCTCTGCTCACTACATCATCACAGTCTCTACGGAAACCAGGAAGTCACATGACCAGGGCGACCAATGGGACGGCTTCACAGCCACAGACTAAACCCTCCCAGCATGCCAACCAAAAGCGACAGGGGGCAGGGGTGGGGGTAGGGGTGAGGGTGAGAGGGGTGTTACTGACTTTTGATTCACATATACAGAAATAAACTACCTGTTCAAATAGAAATTATTCGCATTACAAAAGGAGTTTTAGTCATGCCAATAAAACTACTCTGACTTTACAATAAGTGAGACAGAGACACACTAAGTAAGAGACAGAAAGAGGAAGAAAGAAAGAGAGAGGTTAAATTACGATTAAGCGTAATATTGGTTCTAAACAAGATTAGCACCTGCTGCCTAACACGAAGCACACACCCACAAAGCCAAACTCACCCAACCTCTCTCTTTCTTTCTTTCTTTCTTTCTTTCTTTCTTTGTCTCTCTCTCTCTCTCTCTCTCTCTCTCTGTGTCTCACAGATAGACATACACACACACAAACAAACATACACAAACAAACAAACACACACAAACAAACAAAGACAGAGACAAACACTTACACGAGGTTTGCGAGGTCGATTGTCCTCTCTGGGTGTTCGGGGAAGATGGGGTGAGCGGGCTCCCGGCTGGGCACACAGCCCAGGGACTTACTGATGGCCTGGCCAAACTTCTTCACAGGAGATTTCTAATGCGCACAGAAAGAAAACACATTCACTTATACCAGCATGCCATAGATATTTCCCCTTTTCAACACACACACACTCACACTCACACACACTCACACTCACACTCACACTCACACTCACACTCACACTCACACACTCACACTCACACTCACACTCACACACTCACACTCACACTCACACTCATACACATACACACACACACACCTACACACACAGACACACACACACGCACACACACACAAGGTTGGAAGGAGCTCTCTAATGTAGGTCTGTTCATTTCTCAATCAGAGCATTAAATAAGTAAACATGAATGACACAGTATTGCTGGGTTACTGGTTAGAACCATACAGAACAACACTGTCATTCTATCGAGCACCACACTGTGATAGACAGTGTTGGGAAGGTTACTTTAGAAATGTAATTCGTTACAGTTACAAGTTACCCTGTTTAAAATGTAATAGTAGTGTAACTTTTTGAATTACTTTATCTGAGTAACGTAACTTATTACTTTTTGATTACTTATTGATTACTTTTCAAATGTTTTCATGATTTTGTCCCCGTAAACATTTTAACAGAAAGCCCTGCATCCAACTGTGGAGGGAAATGGCAACAGGGATATTTTGTAGGCTACGGTAGCCTATAAGAAAAACACATGAAACAGTTTTTTTTTTTAAATATAGGCTGTTTTAGCAAGGTTTTGCTGACAATATTAAGATGTAATTCAAAAGTACCTGTAATTGAATTACACATTTTTCTCCAGTAACTGTAATGTATTACTGTTACATTTATTTTGTAATTAAATTACATAACGGAATTACATGTATCGTGTTACTCCCTAACACTGTGATAGAGAAGTCCCAGTGTCCTCACCTGCCTCCATGAACACCTGACATCAAAGGGCTTAAACAACACACTGCTGCCCTCTAGAGGCCATAGCTAAGCATAACCCCTGGACCAAACTGGCCTTAGCTGAGCTCTCTGTGGCAACCATAGCATTTATGTAAGACTTCTCTCCACACACACACAGACAGACACACACACACACACACACACACACAGACACAGACATACACACACACACACAAACACAGACAGACACACAGACACAGACACACACACACACACACACACACACACACACACGTAACATTTGGACTGGCCAATTACAGGCTAATTCTTTGTATGGTGGTGTGCAGCAGGTTGTCAGACATACAGAACATTGTGTGTGTGCGTGTGTGTGTGTGTACACTACACTGAATGTCAGCCAGGTGCTTATGACAGACAAGACTGACACAGAATTACAGAGCGCAGCATAGAGCCCAAGTATTGGTCAGTTCCAGACAAAGCACTGTGCTGTGGTCAGCCAGCCGGTCGGTCGGTGTGTGTCCAGTACGCACCCAGGAGGAGTGTTCCTTCATCTGGTGCTGGTTGCTATGGGAGCGGTTGGCATGGCCGCGCCAGAAGCAGTCCTGGCACAGCTGGTAGTTGTGGCACTGCTGGCAGCAGTAGCGGAACCCCATCATGCTGTCCACACCACAGTACGAACACGGCACCGGGTGGAAGACTGGAGAGACAGAAAATAAGAAAGAAAGAAAGAAAGGAAGAGAGGAGGAAAGAGAGAAGGAAAGAGAGAAGAAAAGAGAGAAGAAAAGAGAGGGAAAGAGAAAAGGAAAGAGAGAAGGAAAGAGAGAAGGAAAGAGAGATGGAGGGAACATTTTCAGCACAGCTTCATGAGACAGCCCTAATGTTTCTGTTGTGGTTTGTTCATATCCATCATGTATAGGATGGACTAGAAAACACTGGAGCACTTTGACGATATGTCCTCACTGATTGAGGCTACCACAATTAAAAAACCATGCAAATTAAAACTAATTCAGTTCTCTTTCCAGTAATATCATAATATCATGACTTATGACCATGATAGCAAGGCGATGACCATTATGGCCATTATTTAAATAAAACTACTAAAATAAAGTTCCCATCCGTTTTCTCACAATTGCATTCTTAAAGAGATGTTCTGATCCTGTTTTAAAAAGCGAACTTTTTTTTACAGCTGAAAATGTGTTGAATGTGTTCTCCATCTCTTTCGACAATGACAACATCTTCATCAAGGAGTAAAGGGGAGCTGACTAGCTGAATAATCTCCCTGGGAAGTGAGCCAGTCCAACTGTTGACTTAAAAGGTCACGTTCGCTTCCAAGATGCAGGTTAGAAATGCTGGTGCCCTCAGCAAGCTGGGTGTTCACTTTTTGTTTTCGTTACTCCCTCCTCAGTAACTTTGTGGGGGAAAATGAACCACTTTTGCCATCACTTCTGCCAGTGGTGTGGTGAGTTTGGAAAACTAGAAAGAAATCAGCTTATGAAGCAAAAAGCTATTTTTTTTTCCAAGGGTAGCTTTTTTGTTCTTTTTTTTAAATGGCCATGGTGGTTATATCATTGCCTAGCGGCCATAAACCATGATGTCACTGGAAAGAGAACTGAACAAGCTTAAATTTGCATGGTTTTCAATTGTGGTAATACAATCATTCAAAAAGTGGCCCAGTTGTTTTTGGTCCACTCTGTATGGTTGCATTGGGCTTTTTTTTCTGTGTCTATGCGGTAGATTCTATTGGTTATGTTGAGCTATCTAAATTATCCTTCCCTTGGTTTGTTTATTGCAAACTTCTGAAAGTTTGCATATGTTGCCAATAAACCCATTTTCAAAGAGGGAAGTTGAATAACTTTGACTGCAGCTGTATGTGTAAACATGTGTACAGTATGTACGTGTGCAGTATGTGTATGCATATTGATATGCAACTTCATGTATGTGTACGTCCGTGTGTGTGTGCATGTATGCGTCTGTGTCTGCATATATGTACATATACGTACGTTTCTCTAAGTGTATGTGAACGTCCATATGTATGTGTGCATGCATGTGTCTGTGTTCACATATGTGCATATATACACAGGTTTGTCTGAGTGCATGTGTGCGCCGATGTGTGTGTCATGTATGTGTCTGTGTCCGCATGTATACATACATACACAGGTTTCTCTAAGTGCATGTGTGCGTCCATGTATGTGTGTGCGTGTGTGTGTCTGTGTGTGTCCATGTGTGTGCATGTACCGTTCTCCACGTTGGCGAGGCGGTGCATGAGTGGGAGCCACACAAGGCACTGGGGGGCCGGGTCAGCCAACAGCGTGTCCAGGAACAGGTTCAGCATAATCTTTTTCTGCACACACACACACACACACACACACACACACACACACACACACACACACACACACACACACAAACAGCAATCAGTACAAGGACTTACTTATCAGGCCTTAAACAAGCCAAATATCAATTTGCAATTTCAAATTCTGTGTGTGCAACCTGTACATATGGTTTTTGACAATAAAGCTGACTTTGACTGTGACTTTGATATCAGCAATAGCACACACTGCTAACTCAGTGGGTGTGGTGTCCAGTGGCTAACTGGTGGTATGTGCAACTGGGAAGAGCACTGTGATGTAGTAATGGGGATTGGGGTGGTGTTTGGGAAGGTTGGGGTGTGGCTGGGGGTGAGTGGGTGGGGTTTGGGAGTACTGGGTGTGGTTTTAGAGCTAAGAGTGGAATATGGGAATGCTGGGAGTGGTTTTGGGGGTTTGGGTGGAGTTTAGAAATGCTGGGGTGTGGTTATGAGAGTGGGTGGGGTTTGGGAATTCTGCAGTTTGGTTAGTGGCTGTGGGTGGGGTTTGTAAATATTGGATGTGGTTATGTAGCTATGTGTGCGGTTTAGAAAAACAGGAATGGAATTATTGATTGACAGGTGGAGACTGAAACTACACAAGGCTATGGAGCTGTGGGTGGTGTTTGGGAAATAATGGTGTGTGGCTGGGCTCAGGGCGTGGCCTGGGTCTGCTGAGGTGGTGGAGGTGAGGGTGAGGGCCCATCATACCTGCTGGGGGAAACAGGCACGGGCATGGTGGTCATGGTAACCGAAGGATGGCCCCTCGAACACAGCGGTGGGCAGCTTCAGAACCTCCAGCAGGAAGGTGTCAAACTTGGCCACCGTCATCGCCCCATGGGTGTCCGAGATCTGAGAGAAAATATCTTTGTGTGTGTGTATGTGTAGTGAAGTGTGTGTGTGTTCGTGTGTGTGTGTGTGTGTGTGTGTGTGTGTGTGTGTGTGTGTGTGTGTGTGTGTGTGTATATGATTGTGTGTGTGTGTGTGTTTGCACACGAGTGTGTGTGTGTGTGTGTGTGTGTGTGTGTGTGTGTGTGTGTGTGTGTGTGTATGTGTGTGTGTGTGTGTGTGTGTGTGTGTGCAGAGGAAGGGAAGTAGAACAAAAAAAGAAAGAGAAGCACAACAGTCAAGGACAAAGGCCAAAAACGGCCCATTATGACATGCAAACACACTCAACGAGACAGATTGCCCTGCTGAGGTCAAAACGGACCCCAAAAATAGCCGCCATCACGCATGGAGGCCGGTGTAAAAATGCTTGTGCTCTTGCACGCGACCTTAGAAGGACACTGCACTGTGGCTAAATTACCTGACCACACTGACTGATATAAAAGCAACTGAGGTGCCCTGACTGAGTCCAGACTGAGAGACACCGAGAGAACAAGCTGTGTCAGCAGCGTAAACACGGCTCAATAGGAACAGCTCTGCAACACCCTGTTCGACAGATAGACAGACAGAGAAATCTGAGCTCTTTGTAGGGGAATGACAAGTCTGAGATGAACTGTCCATCAGGCATTCTTCCTCCCTTTTATCCATGCTTGTGTGAGGATAGACCGATGTTATTTAAAAAGCTGCACACTAAATGCAAAATGAGTATACTGAGTTTGAAAAAAAGCAGAAAAAAATTATAATCTATATAATCTATAATCTATATCTATAATCTGCCTGCATACACACACATGCTTGGAAACACACACATATAGGAGTGAACACTCATACTGTACATTTACACAAACTCTTGTATTCCTCAAGTTTGTCTTATGTCTACAACGGTCCACATTTTTTGTACCAGGTGTGGCACTGAACTGGCTACCCAAACCATCGACTGTATATAAGACCCAAACAGTCCAACTTTATAACCGGTATTCCAAATCCCTTACTGGTATTCCAGTTCCGTAACTGGTGTTCCAATTGCCTAACCAGTACACCACAGATGCCCCACTTTGGAAACATGGGTAAAAAAAAAGTTGCACAACACATACATGACATATTAAAAAAATAGACTTAATGGAATAGAGCATAACAAGACCAAGGCAGAGAGAAAAGACAGAGAATGGAAAAAAGAGAGACAGAGTGAAGGGAGAGAAAGATAGAGAGGAAGACAGAGAGGGGTGTGGGGGTAGTGGAGAGAGACAGAGGGGTGTGGGGGGGGGGGTGGTGGTGGAGAGAGACAGGGGGGTGTGGGGGGGGGGGGTGGTGGTGGAGAGAGACAGGGGGGTGTGGGGGGGGGGGTGGTGGAGAGAGACAGGGGTGGGGGTGGGGTTGTGAAAGGCAGAGGTAGAGGGAGACAGGGGGGTGGGGTGGCGGTAGTGGAGAGGGGGGGGGGGGGGGGTAGTAGAGAGACAGAGGGCTGGGGTGGGGGTAGTGGAGAGAGACGAGGGGGGTGAAAGGCAGAGGTAGAGAGGGAGTATAAATAGCGGGTGTAAATCAACTGGGTCATCAAGCATCAGCTTTCTGCACAAGGACAGAGGAGACTCCAGCCCCAGACAAACCTGATTCATCACACCTTGGACACAAACACACACACACACACACACACACACACACACACACAGAGCACAGCAGTGGACCAGACCATGGCACTCACTACACACTGCCTCGAGGCTCTAGTTTCTGCCTGCTGTGTGTGTGTGTGTGTGTGTGTGTGTGTGTGTGTGTGTGTGTGCGTGCGTGTGTGTGTGTGTGTGCTTGGAATTACAACACCTCGTAGACAACTATTTATCTTGCTTGCTCAACTTTGCAGCTGTGCTGGCATATTTGTGTGTTGGAATGTGTGAATGTGAATGCAGGGGTGTGTGTACGTGTGTGTGGGATGGAATATCAACTAAAGTGACTGTATGACCACTAGAGGGCAGCCTTTGACAATCTACTGTAACGTGCATAGAGAGAGGGAGTGAGTGTGTGCAATAGACTGTGTGTGAAAGTACATAAACACTAGCGAACATGAGAGATGTGTGTGTGTGTGTGTGCGCAGGATTTTGCATTTGTATGTGCTCGCTTAGACTTAGACAAAGAAAAGGCACGAGTGTGAGTGTGTGTGTGTGTGTGTGTGTGTGTGTGAGTGTGTGTGTGTGTGTGGGGTGGGGTGGGGAGGGTGATGAGCTATGAGTGACTCAAAGTCATACATAGGCAAACATGATGATGGTCTCTTGTCTGCATAATACTGTGAATGTGTGTGTGTGTGTGTGTGTGTGTGTGTGTGTGTGTTTGTGTATGTGTGTGTGCACACAAGTTCATTTGCGTTTTTTTTTTTAACTTACATCGAAGCTTGTCAACAATCTTCCCTCCACACATAGTGGCCAGCATTGACTTCACTGAGAGGACCGTCAGCCTTCCCTGGCCGTCACTGAAACACACACACACACACACACACACACACACACACACACACACACACACACACACACACACACATACACACACACACACACAACACAGTTACACCACCATTACATTTGCCTTTGTATAGTTTGCCATTTGTGTCTGCCAGGCACACACACACACACACACACACACAATTAAAACAGAGAGTGCTTTATTACACAAAGAAGACGCTGCGTCACTGGCACAATACAATGCACATTCACAACAGCAAAGATTACAAAAACACATGTGCAGGTGGACACAAACACACACAGATACACACACAATGACATACAGAGACACAAACACACACACAGACACAGATACACACATACACACAGACAGAGAGACAGAGACAGACACACACACACACACACATACACACACACACACACACACACACACACACACACACACACACACTGACCAGTCTCCAGCTGCCACCATGAAGTTCAGCAGCAGGCTGATGCTCTGCTCGGGGTTGATCTGGTGTGTGGTGGGCAGGCGCTTGTTGAGCTGGTAGTAGATGGAGGAGAGGATGGTCTCCAGGCGAGACACGCTGATCTCCGTCTGGTGCTCCAGAGTGTTCAGGCCGTTGTCCCGGAACGCCTCGATCATGTTCCACACGTCCACCAGGTGCACTGGAGACACACACACACACACACACACACACACACACACACACAGACACATGCACGCGCGCAGACACACCCCGCAGACACACCCCACACACACACACACACACACACAGACACACACACACACACACAGACACATGCGGGCGCGCACACACACACACACACACACACACACACACACACACACACACACACACGGGGGTTGAAGCTCAACACAGGACTTTTCACCACAGTTTTCTTATTAAATCTGCTAAAACACTTTTGTTATCAAATCCAACAACAGATTTTATAAGAAAGGTGTTTGAAATGCAACCCTCTTTGTGTTTTTTGTATAAAGGAAGTTGCACCGACGGAAGGCTTATATGGTACAGTGGGTCATTAAATAAAAACAACAAGATTTATACAAAAAAAACAATAGATAAGGGACTTTGAACTTTCTAGCATTTTATGAAGGCTCACAGGGAAAGAGAGGTAAAGACAGATACAAGCAGAAGGGAGGGAGAAAAGAAAGGCGGTACAGAAAAACAGAAGTATTAAAAACAAAAGAAACACAAGAATAGATCAGGGAAGTACACAACACAGAGAACAGAACAGAAAGGGACACCGTGTACATTCTGCCTCCCGCTTAACAGAACTGCATATTATATTCCATTGCCCAAAAAGCACAAATGTGAATTATGTACTTGTTTTTAATAAAACATATTCTAATTTGTTTTCATTCAAAAAACATTCAAACAGGGTCTGATTATGCCAAACATCAGAATCTTGAACAACCCCCATGGCCAGTTAGAAAGCTGAGTCATGTTCTTCGTGACCGAGGAAAGCAGCTTTTTGACTCATTTGTGTGGTCTGATTTTTAAATAGCACAAACAAAATCTTAAGCTCCCAACACCAGCTTGTGTTGCTCTGAGCTACATTATGTTGTGTTCATCATAGCCCTGTAGTGTACTAAAGTTCTCCATGTACTGTGGTGTACTAAAAAAACATTATAAAAGATTGATATCGGACGATATGGGAAAATATATCGTTCGATATATCCCTTTTTTTTGCCATTTTATCGCTGAGCCCTAATAGCAGTGTAGTATATACCCAGCCCAGCCCTAATAACAGTGTAATAGCAGTATATGAAACAGCACTGTACTGTATCTTACCAAATTAGGTCTTTTTTTACAGGGTGTCTACATGCAACAACATGTTACAATATGTACTTGAACGTTACAGGCTATACACTGTATACACTAACCCTAACCCTACGGTACAGTGTAGCTACATAATGTTACATATTGTTACACACTTTATTACACTGTACCTCTTGATGCAGAAACACTGTAACTGTTAATTCACCCTGAGCTGCACTGTACTCTATTCCACTGTGTATTGCAGTGTAGTATATTTAGCTATGTGTCTGCAGTATACTGATTTCCACATGTACCTGCAGTGTATGCTACATCACCCTGTGCTGCAGTATACTAAAAATTCACCATGTACTGCAGTGTAGCCAGAAGGATGTAGAATTTATAACCGGATTTCACAAACCTCTTGTGTTATACAGTTTTTATACATTTTGTTAAAATATTCAACATTATGTGAAGCTCTGTAAAACCAGTTATAAATTCTACTTCCTCTGGCTATCGTGTTCAAATTTTGATGAATACGCCTTTTATTATTCAACATGAAGCCTATTTAATTTCATTTGCCTAGGACTTATAACTACTTAGATATTCACATTGCAAATGAACACCATGTATACTGCTGTATAGTGTCATTCCCCCATGTATCTGCAGTGTAGTGTAATTTCCTATGTATCTACAGTACAGTGTGATTCCCTATGGACCTGTAGTGGAGTGTGGTTCCCCATGTATCTGCAGTAGAGTGTGATTCCCTATGTATACTACAGTGTAGCGTGATTCCCTATGTACCTGTAGTATAGTGCGATTGCCCATGTATCTGCAGTGTAGTGTGATTCCTTGTGTATACTGCTGTATACTGTGATTCTCTGTGTGTCTGCAGTATAGTGTGATTGCCCATGTATCTGCAGTGTAGTGTGATTCCTTGTGTATACTGCTGTATACTGTGATTCTCTGTGTGTCTGCAGTATAGTGTGATTGCCCATGTATCTGCAGTATAGTCTGATTCCCCATGTATCTACAGTAGAGTGTGATTCCCTGTGTATCTACAGTGTAGTGTAATTCCCTGTGTATCTACAGTGTAGTGTGATTGCCTATGTGTCTGCTGTATACTGTGATTCTCTGTGTATCTGCAGTGTTGTACTGAAGCACTGAGCTGACACTTACGGTTGCATCTCCGCTGCACAAACCTGAGCTTGCAGGCCGTGCGGTAGGCTGACAGTCGGATCTCGTCAAAGTTCTGCGCCCCTGGACGAGAGAGGGAGACACTGGGGTTAGGCTCGGGGCACAAGGGGCTTGGGGGTCAGGTCAGAGGTCACATAGAGGTCACCCAGAGGTCAAAAGGTCAAGGTGGGGCTACTCACTCATGTCCATGAAGATCTGCCTCCTCTCCGCCACCGTCTTCCCTCTGCGGCTCCCCTCCTCAATCATCCTGTGGGGACAGATAAGGATGATGAGGGACAGGTAGTACACACACACACACACACACACACACACACACACACACACACATATGCACGCGCACACACACACAAGCACACACAAACACACACATACACACAGCGCTCTGTGGCACATTCCTTAATCCTTAGGTGTTTCATCAATGTGATGATGACAGACGTGTACACTGAAATGCACACCTGAGTCTTCATATACACACTACCTGCACCCCTACCCCCCCCACTCCCCCGTAAGCACACACACATGCTCGCTTGTGTCTCGGTCCCTCCCGTCTACTTTTAATATTCTGCCTGGCACACTCCTACATGCTCAGACACACACACACATACACACACACAAGCATGTTTGACTTTCAACTTCTCAATCAAAAGACATCAGTTTGCACAAATAAACACAAAGACAGAAGTACAGAAGAGAGTTTCTGTCAACACTCCCATGGTAGTGTCCCTAGGCTGCCTGCATAAACTAGGCTAATACACACACACACACACACACACACACACACCTCCACATACACCTACACACATACGCAGATCAAGTGCATGACCTTTTCGACAAACACACATAAATGAGATGACAGATGACTTTAATGTAGCCTGTGGTCACACACACTTAACACACAAGGACTCTCCTTTGTAGGCTCTGAACCCCCCCTCTGAACTAACCTTCCCCTCCACACACAACCTCACACACATACACACAGAGCACCAAGCACTTACACACAAGGGTGTGCAAATGCATACACAAACACGTAGAAGAGAGACAGAGAGAGCAAAAGAGAGCGTGAAAGAGAAAAAGGGAGAGACAGAGTGTAAAAAAGTGAGAGTAAGAGAAAGAGGGTGCAACAGAGTGTAAAAGTGGGAGAAAGGGAGAGAGGGAGGGAGAGTCAGAGTTTAAAAGAGTGAGAAAGGGAGAGAGGGAGGGAGTGAGGGATGCTAATAAAGAGGGGAAACTCCAGTAATAGGGTTTTGTTTTCTACTTTTATGCCTGATCTCCCCCACTCCTTTTCTTTTCCACTCTGTTTATCCCTCTATTCTTCTCTTTTCTATCCCTCTATTTTCATTCCCCTTTCAATTCAATTAAATCTAACCTTCTCTCCCTCCCTCTCCCATTCACCCCTGTCTCTCCATGTGCACTGAGGCACTAACACAAGTCAGCCATCATCCACCTCCCCTGTCATGCCTGAGTAGCCGTCTTGTCAGAGTCGATCCTTTCACATCCCCAAAACCTCTACGCTGACCCCCCCCACACACCCTCCACCATTCCAGTCCATGCATGTATAGTGACAGATGAAATATGAAACTGTACAACTTCTTTTATTGGTTTGGATATCTGAATGCTCAAAATGTCCCCCATTCACTGCACTTTATCTCTTTGTGACTCTTTGATCAAACTATCAAACCCCCCACAGATGGCCATCGATAGCTGCACTGACACTTTCCTAACTGGATTTATAACACTGGTATTGTCAGGCATGTGAGGACTTTACAACACATCTCTAATTACCTCCGCCAAGGAAGTTATGCTTTCGCTTCCGTTTGTCTCTGTCTGTCTGTTTGCCTGTTAGCAAGATAACTTGACAAGTCATGAACAGATTTGAATGAAACTGTCAGGAAATGTTGAGTAGAATTTATCTGGTGCTCCTCAGTGGAGGGAGGAGTTCAGATACAGAACATGCAAAGCAATCTGAGGCTCTAAAAGCATATGCAACTAAAAAAAGGCGTTAATTCTTTTTGGTTACTTAGTTATACTTAAGATAAGATTGCATCTGTTATATGTAGTCAAAGAAAAAAAAACATGATAAAAACAGATAGATATGGAGGTAACAGACCAAATATTGCTTTATATACAAAAATTAGTCAATGAAGCTGCCTACATACTGCCAATGGGGACAAACTAGAAAAACTATATAGACTATATATAACGATATATTTTATAAACTATATATTAGTTTATTAAATATATCAACTACATAATAACCAGATATAGCTATGTAATTGCAATGGGTGCAGTTATCTTTGAGTGCCTCTGATTGTTTTGTATTTTTCTACACCTGTTATTAAGCTTCCCCAAAGACATGGTTTCTCCTCAGTGGCAGCTGTGTGTACATCAACAACACTAGGGGTGAGGAGTTTAACTAAGCAACACTGTATGGAGTTGAAATAAGCAACACTATATGTAAGGAGTTGACCATGGCTAGAGAAGACTTGTTCTATATTCTGTGTGCAGTTGGTTTTTAGCTAAGCCTAAATTTGAGTTTACATACATATATTACTATTTTTAATTGTCTACTCTATATGGACCGTCACTGTTGGGGATTGCGCTATAAATTAGCTGTAAATGACAGTAAAGGTAGTTGTACCAGTATTCATACTCATCTGCATGTTCGGTTTTGGCACAATGGCAGGTGACTTGGAGTGAAGTGCTACACACCTCAGACTGCACTGTGGATGGAAGTGCAAACATCTCATCTCAAACTTCAAAGTTATGATTTACCACCAAACGTCTGGAGAGGAACACCCCCCCACCCCCACCACCTTTCCCTTTCTAGTTTTGACATGTTCATAGACAGACATAGAGACACTTGAAAACACACACACAAACACACACACACACACACAGAAAAACGCACCCACGCACGCATACACACACACGCACGCGTACACACACACGCACGTGTACACACACACACACACACACACACACACACACACACACACACACACATTCCTGAGGAGATTTAAGAGCTCTGCAGGAGACCCACACATAATCACCTGAAACAAAGAGGCACACATGGGCTTAACGCAAATGAGCCCTTATATTACACAGTGACCATTCTTCCTATGTGCACACACTTCATACACACACTACATACACACACACACACACACACACACTACATACACACACTACATACATACACACACACACACACACACACACTGCACACACACACACACACACTACATACACCCTCTCTCTCCCTGTCTCTCTCTCTCTCATACACACACACCTTCTATCAAATAATAAGTAATGTTTTTACTGTGGCACAGGCTCTCATTAACAAGCAAGCAAGCACACACACACACACACACACACACACACACACACACACACACACATTTGTGCTGATCTGTCTTTCATACTGTAGATGTCTATACGCTAATGTACACAGCCACAAACACATACACATATATAAAAAACATTTTTTCTCTCCATCATACATTATCTCCCTCCCCTCTCCCTTTCTGCTACTTTTTTATTTCTGCCTCTTGGATATACTACCTTCTCTCTCTCCCCCTCTCTCCCCCGTCCCCTCTCTCTCTTTCTCTCTCATCCCTTCATCACTCCCTTTCAACCTACTCCTCTCTCTCTCCCTCTCTTCCCTCTCTCCCTACCTACCCCCTTCTCTCTCCTTCCCTTCTTCTCTTCCCTCCCTCCCTCTTTCTCTCTCCTTCTCCCTTCATCACTTCCTTCCAACCTACTCCTCTCTCTCTCCCTCTCTTCCCTCCCTCCTTCCCTTCATCCCTCTCTCCCTCTCTTCCCTCTCTCCCTCACTCCCTCTCTCTCCCTCCCTCCCTCCCTCTCTCTCTGCAGCATGAGGTGGGTTGGGCAGGCGGGGGACATCAGCTACTGCAGCAGGAAGCCCACCTCCCTGCCAAAACATTCCGCCCAGGCTAAAACCCATGACAGCACGCTGTATACCCTTACACACACACACACACACACATATACACACACACACACACACACACACAGAAGTACCCCCACGCACACACAGACAGACAGACACACACAAGTACCCGCACACAAACACGCACACACACACACACAAAAATACGCACACGCACACACACACACCACACACACATACACCCCTCCTTTCTCCATCTCTCCTACACCTCCTTTCCTCCAATCCGTCGTTCCTGACCTCGCTTTGAAGGTGAGACACTAACCCCTAAGAGGCCCTACAGGAACAGCTGCTGTATGTATGTACAAATGCATGCATGCATGCATGCACACGTGTGTGTGTGTGTGTGTGTGTGTGTGTGTGTGTGTGTGTGTGTGTGTGTGTGTGTGTGTGTGTGGTGTCTAATCGGTTGTGTATGAGTGAGACAGTTACATGGACAGAGCAAGTGGTAGTGAGTGTGTAACTACCAGAAGCCCCAAGAGAGCGTGAGAGAGACAACGGACAAGTGAATGTATGTTTCCTTATTTAGCAGTATATGTGTGCGGGTGTGTGTATGTATATAAATAAGAGAAAATGTGTGTGTGCGTGTGTGTGTGTGCATGCGCGTGCGTGTGTGTGTGTGTGTTTGTGAGTGAGTGAGTGAGTAAGAGAGAGAAAATGTGTGTGTGTGCAAATGAGTAAGAGAGAGAAAGTGTGTGTGTGTGTGTGTGTGTGTGTATGTGTGTGTGTGTATGTGTGTGTGTGTGTGTGTGTGTGTGTGTGTGTGTGTGTGTGTGTGTGTGTGTGTGTGTGTATGTATGTGTGTGTGTTATCTGTGCAGCTCCTGGTCAGATCATCAGCAGAGATAGATGTGCTCCACTGACACTCTGCAGGCCTGGCACCCTCCATCCCTTCTCCCCCGCTCCCTCCATCCCTCCATCCTGCTCCCTATGCCCTTCTCCCTGCTGCGTGCCAGAGATTCCCCTGCGATAGCACACCGCCTGCCTCTCAGCCAGGAGGACGTACCAGTCTCTCATCAACACACATCTACACACCTACACACATCTACAAACTGCAGCATCTACACACATCTACACACCACACCATCTACACACATTCACACACAACATCTACACACCACAACATCTACACACATCTACAAACTACAGCATCTACACACATCCACACACCACACCATCTACACACATCTACAAACTACAGCATCTACACACATCTACACACCACATCTACACACATTCACACACAACATCTACACACCACAACATATACACACATCTACACAAATCTACACACCACCACATCTACACACCACAACATCTACACACATCTACACACCACAACATCTAAACACATCTACACACCACATCCACACACATCTACACACCACAACATCTACACACATCTACACACCAGACATCTACACACATCAACATCTCCACACATCTACACACCACAACATCTACACACACTAGAGCTGATACTATTACACAGCAATATACTGGACCCAGTCTGCCACATTTACACACATTACGTGCTCATCTGCACACTACAGCTGACTCTCGACCCAGTCTCTCATCCACACACATCACATGCCCACTACAGCTAATACTACTACACAGTTCACTGATAAACTTGACTCTCAACCCAGTCTCTCATCTAGCACATCACATGCCCATTACAGCTGATACTACTACACAGCACTTCTCTGGCACTGATATTCTCAGGGTTCACATTAACTGGCTGTAGTTGGACATTGGCCGTTTCACACTCCTGCATGACTGGCATAATAAAATATAATCAGACCAAATGTCTGGTAAAAAAAAAGCTTTAAGAATGTTTGCTGAGAACTCTAGGTTTAAAATGATGCTACAGCTTCCGGGGTAACTGGTACCGAACACACAATTTGTTTTTCAGTGTAATAACATCATGAACGACAGTAAAATAAAGTGTGTAACAACACGTAACAATATGTACTTACACTGTATCATAGGGTTAGGGTAAAGTAGGATTTGGGTAGTGTATGTACACTGCTAGTGTATAATGTTACAAGTTGTTACATGTACAAACACTATGAAAGGGACCATTAAAATATCAAGTGTTAGCCCGACTACACCTGTGGGGAAAGTACAAAAAGATGAATGAGTTAGTTTGTCAAATACACAAAGACCAAAACAAAGAAAAGCAAACCCTTTCCCTAGCCAACAGCTGAAGACTGTAAGACAGCTGAAGACACAAGAGGAGGATGAGGAAGAGAAGAAGGATAAAAAAAAGGAAATGGACAAAAAGAGGGCCTAAAATATTATACGTGCACTAGTGCAGTGAAATAGTGAGGGAAAAATACTTTTCCACTTTATCGTGATATTTTGCTCCACCAAACTACTCATAAAACTGAGAAGTCCAGACAGGTGTGAGGAGGAGAACAACTGAACACTTGAGTGACACTCCATGTGAAAAGCTACACCAGTCTTAACTACACTAGTCCTCGCTAGTCAAGGCTAACGGCACCATTAAAGCCAAGAATGGAGGTTGGAGCCTGTGGCTTGCTAGTAAGGACATCCGATCCCTTACACACAGAACTGCTAGCGTGCTAACGGTAAACCGCGAGTCTTAACTGACACTGGGCTGGCCCTCAGGCTAGCTGGCTCGCGCACAGTGGCTGACTGGCTGCTGCTCCTGCATGGCACACATGCTGCTAGCTAACTAGCGCTTAGCCCTGGCAGAGCGGGGCGCTCCTATTTTTACCGCGAGCCTTCCGGGCTGACTGATATAATTACCCCCCTCACATAATTACACAACATGACAGGCAGACCTGCTCTTCCCAAGATACCAGTCTGCTGCTCAACCAAGTCCACCCTTAGCCACACTGAGAGAGAGAGAGAGAGAGAGAGAGAGAGAGAGAGAGAGAGAGAAGAAATAAAAAGAGAGACGGAATGAAAGATAGAGAAAGAGCGAGAGGGAAAGAGTGAGGAATGGAGTGTGTGCAAGGGAGAAAGAGCAAGAAAGCGCAAGAGACAGAAAGAGACAGAAAGAGACACAGTGAGAGAGCCAGAGAGAGAGGGAAGACAGATTTTGGAAAGGGTGAAAAATGACTCTGAATATTTCAGTAGGACAGAATAAGGGAAAGAAGATGACAAAGGAGGAGTGGGTGGAAAAGAAAAGAGCCAGACCAAAAAAAGAAGGGCAGAAGAGGAGAAGAAAAGAAGAGAAGAGAAAAGAAAGAGAAGTGAGTTATGACCCTCGGGGGTTCTCGGTGGGTTCAGTAGCATGAGACTCAAAAGGCCAGGGAGACAACTGGAGCTTCATAAATCTGCTTTCGGTTGCCCCCGAAAAAACAACAAGCATCCCTGACCCCAATAGAACTGGCCCTGTGCTGTGAAAGCCGGTACCGAGGACCCGAAACCCACGGCCCTGCACCCACAGCCCAAGGACACCACATCCTACAACAAAACAGAACTATACGCAGAGACTCTGGCTCAGCAAAACCACTAACATGAACCCAAGACCATAAGAGCCGGAGAACCAGCTGAATCATTCACAGCTGAATGACTCCCAAACCAGAACTCAAGCAGTCAGAACCACAGCAAGAACTTAGTCAGAACCACAGCAAGAACATACTGTAGCTCCCTCTGCTGCACCCCATGAGATGGAGGACGGAGTCACAACCAATGACTCATAAACTTAGCATAGTCAGAGAACTAGAAGCAGGATGCTGAACACCTGGAGAACTTGGCTTGAGAACTAAAAGAAAGAGACAACTGAGTCACAACTCTGAATTTAAAGGAGGGCTGTAACATTTTATAACATTTTTGTCATATTCCTCGAAGACTCTGGAGACCCACAGGGAGTGTACACACCCTGACCAATCATTACTCTCAGAATGCTTAAAATCATCTACTTGTCCACTAGCCTATCTAAACACTTCGACCTTCTAATCACCTTCGTGAATCAGTTTTTACTTCGTCAACAAAGAAAACATGTTTTTTTCAGTGTTTTTGTTTAAAATGGATCTTTTTAAGCCAACATTTCCAAAATTTCGCTACCCACCCTGCCTTAAAACTGTTGTCATCACATATCTGTAGTCAGCGTCTAGCTGATCTGAAAAAGCTGGTCAGCACACAGAACCAGTGCACCACAATACACTGAACCAACACACTGCTCAGTGTGGGAATGTGCAAGCCTTGTTTTCTGACACACTTGCGCCGTCAATACAAATCTCAACACACCATAACCTTTAGGGTCGTTTTACTGTTTCATAGTTTCAGTTTGGTTGGGGTAAGATGAGAATAAACACATCCTAACAGTCCAAACTTCTAAACCTGTCTAAACATTTCAAATTCCTTGATAATGCAGGGAGCCAGGAGAAGACTGAAAACGGTGTTTTTGTGCTATTTCAACCATCTCTCTTGAAGCTAGAGAGAAAGACATGCAACAAGGGATGACATTGGGAACTGAGCGTGTGAGGAAGAGACAGAGAAACATCAGACAACCCAGACAGCCGCAAGTGCAAACAGAAAAGCACGGATATTACTTGCAACGATCGCTAACAACACACACAACCTCACACACACCCACACACATACGCATGTACCTGCTCGCTGCTAGTTACACACACACACACACGCACACACACACACGCACACGCACACGCACACACACACACACACACACACACACACACACACACACACACACACAGAGTTCACTCAAATTGAACATAGATCACTGCTGGCCAGTGCGTCTCTCTCCTCCTCTAAATATTTGCACAGGGCCTGATGCGGAGAGCAAGGCTCAGGATCTTCATGTTGCTAGCAAAGAGCACTAATTCAACCAGTTGCTAAGGAAACCCAGTGATGTTGTGGGTAGAATTCTGTGGTTGTTTACATAGATGTGTTACTTGGAATGTAGCATTGTGGTTAGCACCTTAATGTCTCTTTCACTTTCTGTGTGTGTGTGTGTGTGTGTGCGTGCGTGTGCGTGTGTGCGTGTGTGTGTGTGTGTGTGTGTGTGTGTGTTCTTACCTTACTGAAGCTGTAGGTCTCTTCAAACAGAGGGTGTGCTACTAACCTGAAGATGAGAAACAAAGACAGAGAGAGAAAGACATGAAGTGAGAGAGATGAAATGAGAGAGAGAGAAAGAGAGAGAGAGAGAGAGAGAGAACAACATAATTAAAGACCACAGAGGAGCCTTTTCATTTTTAGCAACAAGCACAAACCCTTGTGTATGCAGTTATACACACATGCATTTACCCATACAATGACACATGACACACAAGGACAGATATGCAGATGCAGTCACACACACACAGAGACACACACACACAGACACACACACACACCCACACACACCCACACACACACTTGCTACAAAATGCTACAGGTACAAAATTATGAATATATTCACAGACACAAACCCATGGCTAAGCCTCACACATTCACTAAACACACTCATACGCACACACAGATGTGCATGCCAGGGTTGGGTAGTGCACCGATTTATTCCTTATCTCCTCAAGTCATCAAAAAATTCACAAGATATACAGTATCTAAGATATATAAAGTTGTCCTGTTCTTGAACTCGAGCAAACTTGTACACAGGCCGCTCGTTGCCCTAACAGGCAGTCAGCGTTCTACTTGAGAATGTAGAGATGACACAAGTTTATGAGACACACGAAAAAAAAAATAAAAAGACGAGCCAGTCTACCGACAGAGAGGACTTTGGGCAGAAGCGTAGCGAGCCAACAGGCAACACAGTAAGCTACAGTGGTGGCAAGGCCGCTTTTCAATGAATTTAAAATGTTCAATTTTGCTCGGGCCCAGTGGGTGCCAGCATCAGCTCTCACTGTGGGACAGATGGAGTACTGTCTTGTTTTGCCCCAGGAGGTCTGCTTTCCCCTGGATGGTGTGGTGCTTTTCACACCCTTCTGGACAGCTGATCAAGCCATCACCCAGACCAGCCCAGACCAGGCGTTGGGGATTAGGGTGGGGGGATATGTGGAAGAGGGGGATGGGGTTGAAGGGACCCATGGGAGTCTGGGGGTTCAGGGTTCCCAAAACACCCCCCCCCCCACACCTCGATGCCCACCCCACACGTGGTCCACTGTCCAGTGTCCACTGATCAAGTCATCACACAGACCAGACCAGACCAGACTAGACAAGATCCACGCATTGTGAATCATACGTACTCTAAGTGTACTTGGCCAACAAAACAGGTTCTGACTCTGGTATGGTACAGACAGGGTGGGGTAAAGGAGCCCACAGCAGTCTGGGGGTTCAGGGACCCCAGAACACCCACCCCCCCACCAGCCCCAGCCCCAGCCCCAGCCCCAGCCCCATCCCCAGCCCCAGCCCCATCCCTAGCCCCAGCCCCAGCCCCATCCCCAGCTCATCCGCCCACAATGACCAGCTGTGTGTCTGGGCACCAGCTGTCAATCAGCAGTCGTGTGTTTAATGTGCTTTGTTCTGACTGGGCATTGGACGATAATAAAGTTTTATGTCACGATTATTCTGGCCAAAGGAATTGCGATTAACAATGTTATCACGAGAATAACAAAATGCACCTACAACAAACTCTCATGAAAACATATTGGAATTACTTTACAGAACATTTTGATGGAAGGACATTATTTTTTAAGTGACCATTCTTTTAAGTGGAAATAACATGAATTATTTTAAAGTCATGTTGAGGCAGTTAAAAATATATGTGCAAACCGTAACTATACATCCCCAGGTAAGTACAACAGCTTTCTGAGCTCATTCATATGAGTACATTTCGAAATTATCCCTCCTGTTTTCATCAACAAATCAGCTGGAGAACAAAATGTTATATTGTCCCATCCCTAGTTACGACTGTACGGTACGCTACTGTCTTCTTTAGTCAACCTGTCTCACTGTCTTGCATGACGACACGCAAGCTTGAACACATTCTCGGAGGGGTGCAGTGGGGGTGGGGGTGGGGGGGGGCAGGACATTACTTTCTATTCCTGACTCACATACACCGGTCCAAACAGTCCCACCCAAGGACTCAATCAGTCAAACACACACACACACACACACACACACACACACACACACATGACACAACATCACATTCTCAATTGCCTACTCTCACACACTCATCATACATACACACACACACAAACACCTTCACAAGGTTCACAAGTGTAATCAAGTTATCAGGGCTCATGTACAGTTCATCTCTAAACTTTTGTCAATCTAGTTCTCTCCTTTTTCACTTCCTCCTTTTTACTGTTCCTCCCACTCTATCTATCTCTCTCTGTCCCTGTCTCTCACTCTTCCTCCGTATCTCTTTTTCTCCTCCATGCACACACACAAACATAAACTCAAGCACAGCTCATTTTTCTGCCACAAACCTTCAACAAGCTCTTTATCCGTCAGCGGGCTTCCTGCACGACCCTGACTGCTACTCACACAAACACGTACACACATGCACCCAGACTTACCACAAATCTGAGTTCAATCAAACGACAGCTCCCCTTCGCCAAAACACAGTGGGCACAGCTAACGCGCGTACACACACACATACACATACACACAAACAAGTGCCAGAGAGAAATTTTCTGTGTGTGTGTGTTTGTGAAAGAGAGAGACCAGGGGAGAGTGCCAGGGAGAGACGGTGGGGGTCGGAGAGGGAGAGAGGGAGAGAGAGAGGGAGAGAGGGAGAGAGAGAGAGGGAGGGAGGGTGTGTGAGAGAGTGAGGAACAGGGAGAGGGGAAAAAGGGCAGAGGGGGGAAAAGAGAGGGAGAGAGGTGGGAGAGAGACAGAGAGTGAGAGGGAGAGAAAAAGAGTGAGAGAGAGGAAGAGAAAGAGGAAGAAAGATAGAGAGAGACAGAGACAGACAGTGGGAAGAGAGAGACAGGGAGAGAGGTGGAGAGAGAGAGAAAAAGAGAGAGAGGTAGAGAGAGAGAGGAAGAGAGAGATAGGGAAGGAGAGGGAGAAAGGTAGAGAAGGAAGGAGAGGGAGAGAGGGGGGTACAGAGAGAGAGAGGGAGGGAGGGAGGGAGAGAGAGAGGGAGAGAGGGGGGTACAGAGAGAGAGAGAGAGAGAGAGAGAAGGAGAGGGAGGGAGGTGTAATGGTCACTCTGGCACCCCCAGCAGCTATTCCTGGCCCCCCTCAGGACCACATGATCGCCACAGCAGCTGAGCCCCTTTCTCAACTGTCTGAACCAACAGCGCCCACCCACCCACTACACACACACACACACACACACACACACACACACACACACGCCAGATACATGCCTGTATGCATACTAAAGTAAAAAGACACCTTTTCCATCCACCCACACACCTAACGACCAAACAATTAAACACACACATGCACACACGTTATACACTGGCCTGATCGGGTACACATGCCACAAAGCTGACACACAGAACACATACTCAGACATATGACTATGCATATATATACTCACACAGATGACTGCCACATCCACTATTGTGTAGCCTTGAGTGTGTGTGTGTGTGTGTGTATGTATTCCTGTTTTAGATTAATACGTAAACCTTCTATTAGTGGAGGCTCTGAATCTGATCCCCACACTCACTCGATGCACTAATAACATCAAGCCCTCAGTTTTGGTTGGCAACAGAGCACACAACTGGACAACCATGCACTTTCACCGAGTTTATTGACATTTGTCACTACAGTCACCTCCCTTCTCCTATCACTCTTTGTTTTCTGCGCCATCAGTCAAAAACGCTATTCTCTGTGTCAGCTCGAAAGCATTTGTACTCTGGACCATTCCACTATGGCAAATTTTTAACCATAGCCACACATGAGAGCTCCACCAAAAACAATGCTACGACTGTGTAATATGCCACAAAGTAATTTGTGTGTGTGTGTGTGTGTGTGTGTGAGGGGGGTGGGGGGTGGTGTTTAACCCCCCCCCCCCATAATCATATCAAATGTTGCTTCACCTTTCAGCATACCTGAATTTGAACACTCCCAATGTTTAACGCAAAGTTACACCTTTTTCAGCAAGCCGGTATAGTCAATAATATAATAATAGGATACAGGCGGAAAGGCAATGGCATAAAGAGGGTCACAAACAGAAAGGGAGAGAAAGAAAGGGAGGAGGGGTGTATTTATTTAATATGACACATAGACTGTGATCACCAGTACTATTACATTTTTTGTTCACGTGAGTAACTGCATGTATAATAGATCAAAGATAACCTTCACGGAAGCATCAGTCCCCTGCCAAAATAGTGTAGCACAAACAGATGCCCCTGTCCCACTGTGACAGGAAGTCAGTGTGTGCGTGTGTGTGGGTGGGGTGGGTGGGTTGTGTGTTTGTGTTTGTGTGACACAGAAAAAGAGTAAAATAGAGAGAGAGGAAGAAAAAGAGACATTCAGGTTTTGCAGTGCAATAGTGTGTTTTTATGTTAATGTGGGTGCAATTTTTTGTGTGTGTATCGTGTGTGTGTGTGTGTGTGTGTGTGTGTGTGTGTGTGTGTGTGTGTGTGTGTGTGCGTGCGTGTATTTGTCCGAGTGTATTTGGGTTAGTGTGTGTGTGTGTGTGTGTGTGTGTGTGTGTGTATTTGTCTGAGTGTTTTTGGGTTAGTGTGTGAGTATGAGTATGTGTGTGAGTGTTTGTGAACAGACACTCTCCAAGGACTCTAGGTGATCCTCTTTGATGGCGATGAGGATAAAGGATAAGCACGGTTCTCAGGGCTTCTCTGCTCTTGCCGAGTATCAATTTCCGCTCTCTCCTTTCTCCACCTCCCTCACTTCCTTCCTTCCTCCTCTTCCTGCTCTCTCTCCGTCTCTGTCTCTCTCTCTGTCTGTCTGTCTGTTTTTGTCTCTCTTTCTCTCCGTCTCTCTGTCTCTCTCTGATGAGGTCTTTGTCATTCTGGCTGAGTGAAGCACCTTTGAGTTTTTCCTCAGGGGGACTGGCTGCATAGAAAGCCTTCAGGTCATTCATTCCCTCAGAGACAGAGACAGAGGAGAGAATCGCCTCCTCGTTCAACACCTCCTGCTTATCCACTTCATCCCTTCATCTGACACCCTGCTTTTTTTTTTTTTTTCAAACTCACCTGCTCGCAGTCATGTTAAGTTCAGCTAATTCACTACTCAAATGGTTCTTTGGGAGGTGCTCAGTGAAGAATCCCTGAAGATTGCAACACACAAAACATTTGTAAATAAAGCCATTTTCAGATATTCTATTGTAAACCCTTTTTCAAAAGGATCGTTTCTTTGCATGAAAAAGGTTCCCTGTAGGCAGACTCAAGATGGCGTATTTTAAAGGCATACTGTATGCCTCTATGCAGGCACTTCTACTGCACTAAAAATGCTTCTGAAATGTTTGCCCTTATAAAGATGATAAAGCTCCAGTGGAGACTTCAAAGAATCATAGAAGCATAGATATTTAAGAGGATTTTGCAAGGGGCGTTAGTGAAACCTCCTGCTTTTTTAAGAGTGTTCCTGACCCTCTATGCAAACAAAGCCCTGGTATAAGGTGAGCTCCTTACATTTATGGTGCTGTCAAATTCCTTCACCATAGGAGGAGGCTTTAAAAGGCCCCTTCCTAGTATGCGTTCTTTTTTAAGACCAATTTCTATCTCCCTTTTAAATTAGACTGAACTACGCAAGCTACTTTCAGCTGTCTTGCTGCGAGTTAAGACAGCTTTTTCTGTGACACACGTGTACGTGGAAGGGCTTTCTGACAAACAGACCTCAGAGCTGGGTGAAGGTTAACATGCTCCTACAGGGAGAAAACCTACAGGATGAGATGGAGAAAAACACACCCAGCAAAGACCACTCTATAACCCCCTTGATTTTAAATAAGCATTTAGAACATGTTTATAAACATATTTAGAAACGGAGGATTTATATCTACAGGTGTGTGTATATATTCATACATTTGTGTGTGTGTGTGTGGGGGGGGGGGTTACACATTCAGCCATGCAGTTAAAAACATTGGATAAATAAGCTGGGTGGTGGTGGTGGTGGGGGAGTTGTTTGTGAAACAGCATGCTGAAAATGCATGGGTAGTTATCAAGAAACAGCTGAGCTATCAGCTGATTGGTAAGCATAACTGACATAACTGAGCCTATCTGAACCCATACAAGCTAAACTTTAGAAGATTAACACACTACTTATCACGGAGGTAAATACCACTACTGATGGTCAGCAGAAGGCCAACAGCACAACTCTTAAACCCCTGTTTGTATTTAAATAATTTATTAATGATTATTGTTTTAACCTTGTCCAAAAGGCCTGTGCACTCAAATGCATCACTTAAAGTTTACTCTTAAATCTTTTATCCTAAACACTTACCAAGCATACAAACACCTAAACTGGGTCAAGTTGTTTGCTACGCCCCAACTGGTTTGTTATACATCAACTAAACATGCGTTATTCTTCTTACACCTACGTGAGGGTTTTTAAAGGCATTTTCCCAATTTATCTGATGTTTTGAAATACTATTTTCGAAATAGTCATTTTTTTGTGTTACGGCTTAGAATACACAGACGAGCCCCTTTTCAAACTTTTACGGTGTCTATGAGATTGAGCTGAGCCTTCTTATCACCTGGCTGTCTTTGTTATCAGCTGAAAGTCTGACTGGGAGAGGCCAAATCTCCAATACAGCACTTACTCTCACAGTCAGAATTCCCAGGTCCTTGAGCCAAAGCTACACACACACACACACACACACACACACACACACACACACACACACACACACAAACACACACACAAACACACACACAACTAACCATGCCTACACTGACTGTGGTGGAATGTGTGTTGTCCCTCATGCATGTACCTGTAAAGTCCATGATTCAACTCAAAACACTGTGGACAACAATTCAGTCGGTACTTCTTAACATTGACTAACATAACTGGCCAAGCAGGTTGTGTAATTTATGATGGGATACTGGGCCCATTGGTGCTTCTGCAAACAAATGGGCTGGGCAAGGCTGAACACAAAGTGGTCCGCCACCCAGCAGTCAGAGCACATGACTGGGCACATGCTACAGGAGTGATGATGGGAAAGTGTTGGTTCTCTGTCCATCACTGCCTTGGAGACCCTTGTGGTCAACCTGGAGGTCACTTGTAGACCTCCTAGAGACGTACACTGCTGGATTATCCTGTCACCATAAAGGGAATGGGTCAACCAGCAAAAAAATAGCTGCATCTTCCTGCAACTTGTATGTATGAATTGTGCTATACAAGTAAAGATTATTGTTATTATTATTATTATAATTATTATTATTATTATTATTATTATTATTATTATTAATTCTGGGGGCGGTGCCTATACCATAAACCCGAGGACCCGGGTTCGATTCCTGTCCTGATCCCTTCCCCATCTCTCTCTCTGTCCTATTAATTTCCTGTCATCTCTTCACTGTGCTATCTGATATCAGGCTAAAAGCCTCGAAAAATAAACATATTATATCTCTTCAGCCTCATGGGAGTGTATCAGAAGCAGAATTGTGGAGTGCTGACAGCAGCACCATTCACAGCAGCCCCTTAAATGTCTTGTTGTTTTTTTTCCATCAACCATGGAAGAGAAAGTCATCAAGCTGACAGCAGGTCCATGAGACATTTGCTGGTTATGGATTCATGCTGTACAATAGGGCTTGGTATCGATACGGATTTCCTCAATCAATACGATTCCGATACACAAGGTCGTAATACGACACAATTCTCGATCTGATACAATTCCATACAATATCGATATTTTTTGAAACATATTCATTTATTTTTATTTCTTAGTATGAATGCAAGTTTTGCTTGTTTATGAAATGACGGAGTGGAGAATACCCCTCTGATCGTCAGTGTTTAGCCAGGCAATGTTTATACATATAAATAATCACACCAGCATATACCGGAAGAGACCCATTATTAAAAGTATCATTCCGCACATTTTAATATCGATATTTCTTCTTTTTTGTATCTGTATCAATGTGTATCAATAGATCTTATTTTTTAACCCAGCCCTACTGCACAATGAACACAGGAACTGTAACTGTCATGATACAGACACTCCCAACAGCACCCACACTAATGGAACCCAATGGCGAGAGAAAGAGCCCGGAGTGTTTCCCAGCTCAGAGCCCTGAAGAAGGGTACATGTGACCCCTTGATACGGCGATGGGGGAGTAGCAGCGCCCCATTATGTCAGTGTCCCCAGAGGTCAAAGGTTACAGGGGAGGGGTCAACCATCATTGTGGCTTTTCACTCTTTCTCTCTGTGTCTCTGCCCAGAGGGTGACCTCGATACGATTCAGTGAACGCAGGCTCAGTTGTGTATGCCGACACACACACATATATTCACTCTTAAGGCGCTTGCTAATGTACACGTGTGAATGCACTTATGCGCATGTTTGCACACAGACACGAGAGCACGTGACAGACCACCAACGGACACTCCTCAGCTACACACACACACACACACACACACACACACACACACACACACACACACACACACACACACACACAAGATCCAATCACCAGATAGATCGAAATCACTTCACTCTTCATTTTAGTCGCTTCATCTAAACTGACACATGTGATAGGCTTATCCACAATCAAGACAAGATAATGTTGATCTCACCCTTGCTGCATGTGTGCGTGTGTGTGTGTGTTTGTGTGTGTGTGTGTGTTTATGTGTGTGTGTGTGTGTGTGTGTGTGTGTGTGTGTGTGTGTGTGTGTGTGTGTGTGTGTGTTACACAGAGAATAAGTTGGTCCGTCCATGTGCAAGTTGTTTTCATGACATAAGAGAGCATGTGGAAGAAGGAAAAGGAACAACATGAGATAAAAACGTGTGTTTTTGTGTAACATGGGAACAAGGTTGTGCCATAAGGGTTATGTTGGTGTAGAGACACATTCCACAGATCATGGGTCTTAAATGACAGAGCACAGAGTTAGAGAGAGAGAGAGAGAGAGAGAGAGAGAGAGAGAGAGAGCGCAAGAGAGAGAGAGAGAGAGAGAGACTCTCTAAGCCTGTCTATCAATCATGTGCTTTTTGTGTCTCCCCATACAATGCTTTCACACACTTCCCTACAAAAGCCAACATGCTTAGGGGCCCATTTTCACACACAGGAAAGCACTCTCCCTCTCTCTCACACACACACACACAATCACACACACACACACACACACACACACACACACACACACACACACACACACACACACAGAGCAAAGCTATTTTGGCCATGGTGACGACTAGAGAGCTGACATTGCCCTGACAAGCACACACTCATACATCAAAGCCACAGGTCCTTAGAGCGCAGTCCAAAAGCACAGGCAGCACCTAAAGTTAACCATCAGTCTGTTTCATTCAACCCCCCTGTCTCATTCAATTCACTCCTTATTCCTATTTCTTCCCCTCTCTCTCTCACACACTCTGTGTGTGTGTGTGTGTGTGTGTGTGTGTCTTTGTCTGTCTCTCTGTCTCTGTCTCTGTCTCTGTCTCTCTCTCTCTCTCACACACACACACACACACACACACACTTCCTTATCAGAAGTGTTTTACCACAACAGCAGGGAGGAATGTCAGGAGCAATGACTAGGGCCTAGTAAGGTGTGATAAGTGAAGTGGAACATACTGACCTACAGTTCTTTCTCTCAAGCTTGCATGCACACACACACAAACAGAGAGAGAGAGAGAGAGAGAGAGAGAGAGACTAATTTGAATTTGACTCATATTTTTTGGCACTGGATATGGGCTACATAATGTAACTCCGGATAAACATAATGTATCCTTATTCAAACCAATCCGACCTATCATGCGCTTGTGCGTAAGAGGACGGTGACAGCTGACAAACCGTTCCGTTACCTTGTTGTCTGGTTACTCATGTAACTATGCAAGGATTTTTTTGTGGGCAGGAGACGGCCAGAAAGCTGCCATATTTAGGTCGTTATGGGCATTTGCCTAGAAGGATATTTCGGCACATACTTGAAAACCACATGGGTTGTTTACGTTTCTCACGAATCAGACCTATGATTACATACCATTTAAAAGCACCGGAGAGCTCTGATAAAGTTGACAACATTACGGCCCACAACATACTGAAATCCTAACCATTAGACTGACAAAACCTGATATTTTAATGCGCCACAGAAGGAATTTGAATAGCAGCACAAATAACGTTATGCCACTTTCCTTTTCAATATGTGACAGTGGCCGACCGCCCACTTCATTGAAACAGTTTCTAGTTCGAGGCTAGCACATTCAACCTTGGATAAAGCGATTCGTTCCGCACTATTATCACCACAGGCTGTCTCTTTTCAGATATAAAATACGTAGATACAGGACATTGTTTTGGGGTTGTTTCGCCTGAAACTGTGACTGTGCATCGTGGTTGGCTAGATTTGAATGAGGCACGTACAAGTTACCTCCAGTGTCGCCTACAGGACGTTTTCGAACACAGGCACTGACTAAAAAGCTAAACTTGCACTGGCGTTAGAAATGGGGAAACTTGTTTACACCAAGGCACCGTGATACAGTCCGGATACAGTCTGTGCAACCTCCAAAACGTACCGTAAATCGCTTCGGAGTACTTTATCCGTTCACTTGAGGAAACAAGACATAAAAGCGCGGCCATATTGTAAAAAATTAACTCCATCTTTGCCTTCTACCCTTCCAATGAATGCTTGAATGAAAGTGCTTTCAGGCTACCAGAGGACATAACTGCTCAGTATCAGCACTTTAGAAGAAATACGTTCTTACTTTTCTGTATCGATCAAAGAACAAGACCCCTGGCCCGAACAGTCGTTGGGATAACTCACCAGAACAAATTTCCGCAGGTACTAAGTCCCAGTCCGTAGGCAACCAGCATCCAATGAACAAAAACACTGAATAATCGACAGGCGGACGGTTTTATGATTTTCTAGTTCATGTCCTGGCTCCAGGCTGGTGGACTGCCTCAGCTTGGCTTGATTTCAGTCACCGCTGAAAGCTCCAGAGAGACGGGGAAATGCGTTTGTGCTTCCCCATGGTCCACCAACAGTCGCTGCCTGCGATAGTGGAGTCGAGCTGCGGTGGTATGAGTGTACTCTCACTACCACTAACGCTACTTCTCTCTCTCTCTCTCTCTCTCTCTCTCTCTCTCTCTCTCTCTCTCTCTCTCTCTCATCAGACATACCCATGCACAGAGAGGAGAAAATGTGCGCATAAAATATGTGGGTTGTACAGTTTTTACCTGCAACAACAAAGCATAATTCAGTTTAGTTAGAGCAAGTGTATTTTGCCATTTATATATGAAGTTGTGCTGCTTATTTAAACATAAGTAAAGTGTAATTAAACTAAAGTGTAAACAAACTCAACTCAAAATAAACTCATCTAGACATTTTTGGACATATCTTTAAGCTATATAGGGCTTAAAAACTTTTTCAAGCCAGTTGTACCTTTGTCTGAAACACTGTGTGTTCTTGTCTGACATTTGGATTCATGTTTGGTGTCACTGTCAGTTTTTTAGGCTTAATTGTTGAATGAAGTACACTATTGTGTTTTGATGTGATCGTTATGATTGCTCTACACTTGTTGATAAAGTTTTCCATCACTGTGTGAAGAATCAATTACAGAGTAACTGGCTATGTGAGAAATGTTCCAAGTTGTTTAAACCAATTTATTGAGGAAGCAAAGGCCTGGAATGTGCAAACTCCATTTCAGCAGAGAATTTACCCTGGCAGAATGACTACAAATGAACCATCCCATATAAATTACTCTCTTAATGTTGGAGGACTTTGATCATACTGAAACTGTCTTGCCAGGCCTTCTAAAGTACACATAGCAAAAGTCCTTCTGGACACATGGGATTTGTAAAAATGAAACTTAACATTTCTCTCTTTTTCTTTCTTTTGTCTTTGTCTGTGTGCTTTCTTGCCACAAACACCTGTTTGTTAACCACACACACACATACACACACACACACACACACACAAACACAAACATAACATATCTTCAACACACACACACGCACACACAGTGTCTCCAACACACACACACGCACACACACATACAAACACACCGACAAACACATACACACACGTCTCCAACACACACACACACACACACACACACACACACACACACAATGTCTCCAACACACACACACATACTCACAAACACACATACACACAGACACACACACACACACACACACACACACACACACACACACACACACACACACGTCTCCCACACACTCAGACACACACAGCCATAACTCCCGGACTGGGTAAACCTATGGGCTGCTGTGAAATTCAGCACTGGGTTGCGATTCAATGAAGAGCACAAACTCATGCGCAACGGTTGATGTGAAATGTGATTTCAGGACACATAGGTAGGAATATGTCATCACAAGAACTACATCTTTCATACTCAGTGAAATTCTGTTCTCTGGTGAATATAGCTCTCAGTTATATCCACCGGTAATGTAGCAGCACAGTGAAATGAACCCCTCCACCACAAAATGATTGATACCAACAGGGTTGATTAAAGCATGGCTGACGGCCATTACAGTTAGAAAATGTATTATGTGTTGGTTTGTTTTACTGAATGATTGATCCATGATGTCCACGCAGCTTTGTCTCTGTCTGGATCGAAAGTTGTGTGGGTGGGAAACCAAGGGCATGGGTTTTGTCCACCATTTTTACTCTTGCTCAGATGCCTTAGAAGAGTTGACTGTATATTACAGAGGCCTTTCCAGTAAATATTGTTCAGTTCTGTAGTTGCCACTGTCAGAAATATGTCTACTCGACTACTTCAATATTACAGCTTCCTTAGATTACCAAAAAAGTCCAGTTCCATGGGGTATCTCGCATGTCTCCTGTGAGGGAACAGGTCCTTATGGAGAATGCAGTGAGTTTAAGTGCAGCCTGAACCTGCTACGGTGTGACGGTGTGTTACTTTGGAATGTGAAGTATGCAGGGCCTTGGCATCCTATACCCCATCACCTCCATGGAAGTCATCACTGATTCAGTGAACTTGGAAACGTGATACCACACAAGCACAATTGTTTTCCTGTCTCTGTCTCCATCACTCCCCCTTCTCCTGCTCCTCTTTTTCTTGAGTTTGGTTTATGCTCTCCTGTCTTTCATTCCACCTGTTTATGTAGGTTTATGTTTTTATATTTGTTGATGTTATGGTTTATTGTTTATATGAACACAACTGTAGAAAGTCAGAAAAGAGTTAAAATGTCACTGTACAACCGCCACATTAACACACACACATCTCTATTACGTGCGCACACACACACACACACACACATACACACACACACACACAGGGGGCAGAAAGAAGTTTGTGGTGTACACAGTGGGGGCAGAGAGAAATTCATGATGTGGACATTATGCCTTGTAAGAAGCATCAGTCCATACGCTGTGCTGTATGTGGGGTTTTACCCTGAGGCACCACTAACTGAATGGGAGTCACCCAACTGTATGGTCAGTTCTGCCTATGGACAATATACTGTAGCCAGAGGACAGGGGCAGTCACCCCACCCAGACCTTCAGCCTTGGTCTCTGCAGCACCAAACATGGACCCTGAGCCCAATGCCAATGCCAAAGTAATGTGATTTGGTATTGTATTAGGCGACTTGTTAAGAATAAAGTGGTATCAAGATAGGATGTTACACAAGTGTTAGAAGCTTGTAAAGACCCTTCTTTTCTGAGAGTACTTCCCTTCCTAACAAAACTAACCTCCACTCACCATCGCTATCCTGTACCCTGGCTACAATTAACTTTGTTATGTCTTTGCTTACTCCGTGTGCAGCTTGTTTATGTCCTCTTTTGTAAGTGGCTTTGGATAAAAGTGTCTGCCTAGTGTAATGTATTGTAAAGTGTGGTAAAGTGGTATGGAGGTGAGGTTACTATGAGATTGGAGAGGGGTATGTTAACCAGGACTCATAGTTTACCACATTCCACACTATAGTGACACTTACAGGAGATGTTCTCTCTCTCTGTGTCTCTCTTTCTCTCTGTCTCTGTCTCGGTCTCTGTCTCTGTCTCTGTCTCTCTCTCTCTCTCTCACACACACACACACATACACACACACACACACAAACACACACACACACACACACACACCACACCACACACACAACACAACACACTCATTCAGCAAAGGTTGGTTTCCCAGACGGGATTGTTGTCATGCCAATATGGCATTTCACCCAACTGTGAGGTTGAATATTAACCCAGTGCTGAATGGCTGCAATTACACATAAATGTAGTGTGACCGACAGGAGCACACACGTTAACCTCCCTCACACACACACACACACACACACACACACACACAAATCAGGTCATATGGCGTGCGTTTCAATATGTGTCAGTGGTTTAATCTGATCAGGAGACATCACGTGAGTCTCCAAGAACAAGGCCATGCAGGAGACGCATGTAAACAATAATTTCCCAAAGAGAGGAGTTTAAGATATGCCACTGCAAGCACACACACACACACACACACACACACACACACTGCATTGCTTTAGTGTTGACAGTCAGCAAATGGATGTTTTTGCAAAGCATACTCAGAGAGAGAAAAAGAGAATCTCTCCAAGAATGAATCTCTTCAGACAGACTAAATGACAGAGACTGGGCTGCTATATGTAGCGATGTTTGTGTGGTAGCCGATGCTATTTTCAACAGGAGCCCAGTCGCGACATGAAATCAAGAATGCACATATATTTGGCATTGCAGACGCGCAGCTGTCAAAAATAACATTGTCTTAGTCTGCCCTCTAGTGGTAGCCCAGGGTCTAATTGGGTCACACGCACAGTCTCCAAGCTGCCACACGGTGGCGGAAAAAAATACGATGATGAAATGCTTGGTAAAGCGCGATGGTGCCTTTGGACACTGAGAGAATGCAAATGTTCTTGTTATTTGTGCCAACGAAATTATCATCGGTGTTACAAAAGGCATTGAATGTCTTTCAAAGAGGGGGTTTCAATGTGAATAGTTCACTTGAAATAATGTTACCGCTTCTGATGCCCCAATCAAATGCAGTCTAAATAGGTGTATAAGCTAGGCCTACTGCATTTTCTTTGCGACAATCTTGTTCAGTTGTGGCAGCTCAAACTATTCGGCCTGCTCTTTTGGTCCTGGCCTTGGTCTTTTGGTCGACTTTAAGGCATTTGAATTGAATAGGTCTATAACACTGAAATTAGATCATTTTTTATATATTTTTTTATATCTACTTAAAACGTCAACCTTTGTTCTGGCATAGCCTACTTGTATCCTTAGTCCTTAGTTACTATTAGACATGCTTTTTCACACCATAATGAAAGTACAATAAGTTTTAGCTTAAGTATACGTCTTCACGTAAAACATTTTATTTTAAATACCATTACCACTTGAGGGCAGTGTTGCCCATACCGAAAAAGCCTATAGAAATCAGTTTCAGTGTATTAGTAGTGCCTTTTTCATGCATTTATTTAAGCAGTGTGCTTCAGAAGGATAGTCTGACTTCAGATAAATCAATAACATTGATAATCCATAGGTAATTATTTCCAGTCGAAAGATGTGAAGGGCCCTGTGACGTCAGTGGTAATGGTGTTACTCAGCAGGTTATGCCAGCTATCCACACTAACTTGTGACACCAGCTGCCACACAGCACAAACAGATGACACAAGGTGGAGAAGGACCAAATGGTGAGGTGTGATGGTACAAATGGAACCACTGAGTTAAAAGGGGACAGAAATGCATTAGATGTTGCTGTAAAGATACACACACAAGCGCTAAACCATGCCCCCTCTGCACACAAACCACAAACACACACTTAGGAGATTCCAGTACAATCGTTATCTTCATTTATTTGTTGTGCCTATTGCTGTCTTTACTTCATTTCTTTTACAGGCATGTGCAGGCATGGAGTCAAGACACAAATTTAAAAGATGAATGAAACTGAATGAGGCTAATTAAACCTGTAAATCCATGAAAAAGGCCAACGTGGCAAAAAAGCCCCTGACTGAAAAGAGAAAAAAAGGAGGTTGCCTTGGAAACGGGGGTTGCAACCCCTGATGGTTCCATACCTCTGTTGTATCCACTTCGCTTCCTGATTCACTTGAAATTCCAGCAGCATCACTTGGGTCTCTGCCCCTCCCCCTACCCACCATACAGAGGAGAGGGGTGAATGGGTGTAGAGGCAGCCATGCTTCTCTCTGCTCAAAATAACCTACCTTTCTCCCATTAGGACGCTGTAGTGCAGTCAGGTGATTACCATGGAGACAGTGACAGAGGCTGATGTCAAAATGTCACACTGCTGTGTTCTGAGAAAAGATGGAAGACTCCAAGTGGCTCTTAAAGGGGACTTTGATATTTTTTCCCAATGTTTTGTCCATGTCTTTATTTATGTAACTTCTGTGTGTTTGAATGTGCAAGCCAGTGTAGTGTATTCAGAAATTGTGTTTCCGACTTGACAAGAGACACCTCATTGTAATTCTAGTGAGCCGTTTTCTTCATTTTCTTTTAATATAAAGTGATATTACTATTTTATTCACAGTCATTACACAGTTTGGAAATAATAACACCATTCAGTCTCGGCATGACCAATTGAAACAGAATGGGCAAGCTCAATAATGACCACATGTTTCAGACTCAGCCTGAACAGGAGATGCAGAATGTGAGAAACACCGTGTATTGGATCAGCAAACTGTGTTGATCTATTTTAGTGCTGTGCACCCCTAAAAGTGAATAATGGAAAGGGGTATCCTAGTCCACATATAGCATCAGTAGTGTGGTTGAGAGACTATGGAGCTCCATCTGTAGGATAAATAGCATTAGCTCTGCCATTGTGATCAGAACCATCATCATCAGTAAGATCATGTTACATGGACCAAATGGGCTGTGCAGAAAGAGCGAGAGCAGGGAGATGCTTCTGGAACAATGAGCATTATAATGGTAGCTAGGATAATAGATATTGAGTATATACAGTAGAGATCCCCCTGACAGGGATTCGTTTCCCAGGTTCTTTATTTCAAGTTCAATTGTTTGAATCTCAGAGTGCAAATCCCTGGCCCGAAGAGAATGCAGTGTCCAAATAAGTAAGGACTGGGTCTTAGAAGGATTGATTTGCTCTCTACCTAGTATTAGGTTTGTGCTCATCGTCTCCAAATTATCTTAACTTTGTCGCATGTTGTATCAAATACTTCATTTCCATTTTTAATTGTCTGTATGAATTAATAATAATGATGAACATTTACACTCTCTCATTTATCAGTTTTTGGTTGAGTCTTTTATGCTTTGATGGACATCGTTTTGGACAGCAGCTGTTTTGGTCGGACCTTTACTTCTAAGATTTCATCACTTCTGTAATCTCCCTAAATGTTAATACCACATAAGCCCCCAGGACGGCTCCAAAAGCTCCACACAATGGTATCAATCGGTGGCAGGTACGTTATAGTATGACCCTGGGGGCTACGCTGGATTAGCAACTCTGTGAAATGGTATCATGTTCAAAGCTCCCATGTGGAGACATGATATCGGCCCGCTTACCTTGGAGGGTTTTTACATGAAAAGGAAACGACCCTGTGTGGAGGTTAAAGGGTGCTGAGTCCGCTCGTCTCCTTTGTGCGACCTCTGCTGGGGGGTGTTGGGTTAGCCGATTAGCGGAAATTCGAGACCCGGACACGTGAATAAATAATACGCGGATGGCCAATCTCCTGCAGCCAGATTTGGCCTTGGCGCAACCCCCTTCTTGCGACTTCAGAAATCCTATACCCTGCCGTTGTCCTCACCTGCAGTGTGTGGGCATGTGTGAGAGACAGAGAGATAGAGAGATGCAGGGCACAAGCTCGTCTTACTGTCGCCTGCAGTCTCTGTGCTGCTGTTGCCGCTGCTGCTGCTAGGGAACAGTGGTGACCAGTGACGGTGACAAAAGGTGTGACTCAACAACGCTCATATAATAGACTAACTTATTTGGTGTACAATTTTTTAGCTTTTTTTTTTTTTTTTTTAAAAACTGCTGTTTCATTCCACTTCACTCTGCCCTGCATTCTGAAGAATGAGGTCACCAGTATTGCCATGAGAAAAAAACGACCAGAATAGAAAGTGTATTCCTTTGCTCTCCCAAAATTAAATGTAAGATAAAATTAAACTATTCTGCTTCCACATATAGAAAATATTAGGGGTGAGAAACCCTGTGGTTATCAGATTTTTCAGCCTCTACCACACAAGTGACTCAGAGTCTTGTTCCCAACTGCAACTCTTTATGCTGCTAATCATATTTTAACACATTTGGAATATACAATGTCAATATGATCTCATAACAAAAAAGACAAGAAAACATTTCCATTATTTACATTAATTACAGACCAGGGGGCATTCAGCTCAGAGATATTCCGTATGGCTGTTTGACTAACGCTGAGGAAAGCGTGTGCTTGCGGTGTGAGTGTGTGTTATTGTTAGTTTCACTACACGTCACCTTTGCCAAACGCACTTCCTGTGTCAGTACAGTAGTTGTCATCGAGATTAAGTGACTGTTTAAAGGTATATGCCCCGACTCCATTAAAACACGGTTTGCCATTAGGACAAACCAGCTACTCACAAAACCAGTTTAGACCAGATTCACATAGACATAGAAGACATGCAGAGAGAAAAGAGAGAAGAGAGAGAATGATGGACAGATAGAGACAGACACAAAAAAGAGAGAGAAAAAGAGAAGATGATAGTGTTCTGAGGTTTTTGCATCCACAATTCAAAATCCTCCCCTCTTCTTGGTCCATTCTGTACAATGCAGAGGATAGCAATTGTAGATGCAGGTCATGGCAAGGTCAAAGTTCAAGACCACAAGCCAACATAATGCCTTAACTCACCCAGTGTCTAAAATCGCCAACAGGACTCTCCAAGTCCCACTGTATGTTGGGAAAACAGTTCAGTTTGCTTTGATTAATGCCAGAACTCCAGGTCCTTGGTTGTAGTACGTAGTGGGCATTGGTCGGCTTCTCATTCCTGACCTTCCCATCTGGCTGTAAGCTGTAAGAGGACCTGGACATCTGGTGTTGGTGCATCCGTGTGTGGGACTTTGGGTCCCTTGGTTCCAGTAAACATTATTCATTTGCCAGGAATAAAGGATATGACTGCGTAAAAAAAAATGAAAAAGCAACATACAAAACCCAAGATTGCAAATATCAGGTGACTGCTTATGAGAGTGGAATCATAAATAGATCCAACAGGCTGTTCAAGTCATCTCAGGAGCGTTTGAGAGGACCGGAGAAAAGAGCAAAGAGCAAAATAGAGAGAGAGAAGATATGTGTGTGTGTGTGTGTGTGTGTGTGTGTGTGTGTGTGTGTGTGTGTGTGTGTGTAGGGGTGGGGAAGAGGGTAAGAAATTGACTAATGATAGAGAGGCAATGTCCAATTGGTTCCAGTGGACATCTGACACGGTGACACAGCACAACATAACTCTGTGTTCCCTCAGGGGTCATAGGTCACTCATTATCACTCCTCTCGTGGTTCGATAGGGATGCACAGAAAAAAGTAAGAGGTTTCCTCTCCTCTCATTGGTGGACTTTGGTTGCCGTGGAGCTGGGAGGATGTGGCAGGCTGTGAGTCCCTGAGGATGCCAGTGAGAGGGTAGAGAGAGAGGAGGACATTGCTTGTGGAGGCTGACACCTGAGGAACAAAACAGGAAACAGTATTATCATCCTGTGACACCTCTTAATTAATCCAGCATCTGCTTTTACTGGAGACCTTCAGAAGACTGTTTTGAGGGTTGCTGTGATGTGCTCTGACATGTTCATGTTCACCTCCTTCACTGTTTGTTGTGTAGAACCTTCAAACGTTTTGTGGTTTGCCTCCACAAGATTGAACTCGTTTTTTTTTTTCAGATCAAGAGAGTTTCTAATGGTGGGTTACTAGCAACACCTTCAGTGGTTCTTTGTCTTTGAGAAATCCATGGGGAATTGTCGTTGGCAGAGCACTTCTGTATATTTCAGAGAACATATGGAGAGGGATGTTTTTTAAAGCAATTAAATTTGAATTGAGGTGGTATTCTATAGGGAACGCCAATGAAACAATCTTCAAAACATAACACCAGTTCTGATGAACAGATGTAGTCTTTTGCCTGCCGTAGATGCTAGGAAAGGCTCATCTGCTAAAGAGCTCCACCCAGTAAGCAGTAGGGAGCAAGGGATTAGGCTAACCAATGACCAGAGGCTGCATTAGCCTACGCTAACCTTATGTCGCTAATCCCAGCTCTCCTGCCCCTTTACACACCTTTAAAATTAATCCTAGTCTAATCCAATCAGTGACTTCCTCATTTTCACAGATTACTACAGTGTGATACCTCTCATGTCTGATTCTGCTAGTCAGAGCACTTTGGATCAGTCTTTTGGGTACATGTGCTATATAAATTAATCTGACTTGACTTTTCTCCTCTATGGCCTCAGTTTGATCATAGAATAGGGCAGTAACCTACTGAGGATGATAGAATAACACTGATACTTTTCATCCTTTCATTCAGAAATCTTTCAGGAAGCTATTTTGCTGTGTGTATATTTTTAAGTAGACTACATGACTGTAGATTTAAGGTATGATAATACTTAATTGTTTGTTTTTCGCAGGAAACTGTATTGTGCCACCTTTCTGTCAGTCATACTAAACATATGCTGTATATGATTGTAAGGCTAGTGCTTATTCTATTCTATATTCTGAATTTGTATTTTTTTTGGGGGGGGGGGGGGGGGTCTCATAGGAGGCTGACATGGAATCTGATGGGCCATACTGAGGAATGTTGCCTTGGGGCAAAAGGCATGCATCAATAGGATTTTAACCCAACACCTGAGTCCTGATAGTATAATGGGGGATTTAGTGGAGGCACTATGGTTAAAGGGCCTGAGGGGGGAAGACCACTTAAACAATATATACAGTCAATATGTATGACTGTCAGTTAATACACACCCTTCAGAGTAGACACATCTCCCAAATGAATGCCACTGTTCAGTATGCTTCAGACATAGACTAGTGTTTCATGGTAAACACCTATGCATATGCATACATACGTGTACACATATTCTTCCACAGACACACACACACACAGACACAGACATACACACAGACACACACACACACACACACACACACACACACACACACACAACACACACACACATTCACAGACAAACACACACACACACACACACACACACACACACACTGACCATGAGCGAGACTTCCTGACTCTTGGGTTGGTGGACCTGTCCCTGTAGGTGGCGTTATCCAGGTGAAGGTCGCGGTTATGCTCCGCCTCTGGCCCCGCCTTAGGGAACTCCAGCTGGAACATGGTGGGCGGGGTCATGTCCAGCTCCAGGAGCATGATATTCTCAGCCTATGGCAAGAAAATGAGGACACACAAGACGAATGAGGAACACGTGACAGAAAATCAGCTCCCACGATGCGTGACTGATGAAGTTGTGCAGTGTCAGAGTTATATAATAGTGTGGGGGGGGTATGGCAATAAATGAGATGCAATATTGCCTTCTTTTCCCTTCCAAAAGAATTTCAGAGCAGCCCCGAAAAACCCATTTTTTTTCCTTCGCCCTGCCTCTCTCCCTCCCCTTATCTCTTTCACCTCCCCTCCCCCTCTCCATCTTTTTCTCTCTCTCTCCATCCTCCTGCCAGACCTACCCTATATCTGGAATGGGCTCCCATCGCTATGGCAACCCTGGCGTACTGGCTGATTGGTCGTTTGTAGCCCACTGCGGAGGCCGGTCTCCTCTTCATCTGAGTGTGTTTGCTGAGAGAGTGGGAGAGATGGAGACGGTGAGAAAAAGACAGGAGGGAATGAAGGGAGGAAGAGAGAGAAAGAGGGAGGCAGGGGAGCAGAGAGAGAGAGAGAGTGAGACAAGAAGGGAGGGAGGGAGTCGAAGAGTGGAAGAGAGAAAAAAAAATCAAGAGAAATGGGGAGAGAGAGAAGGCAGGGTATTATTGAGAGTGATGCTACCAGGTCAGTTAGCATTCTCTGGGCTAAAATACGAGACAAGAGCAGCACCATTTGTTGTGATGTATTTAAGTGTGGGTGGGTGGGTGTGGGTGGTTGTAAGGGTGGTGGGGAGTTTGTTGTGCCTCCTTGTTACACAATTATTTGTCCACAGTTCTCACTGGACATGCCACACCAAGAACAGAGAGACCCCACCATTTATTATGGTTGTTATAAAAGGTCGTCTTTGTAATTGTGTGTGTGTGTATGTGTGTGTGTGTGTGTGTGTGTGTGTGTTGAGTGAGGCAATTTTCTATCTTTTCAGTAAAAGCCTTGTTCATGTTTCTCACACACACACATGCACACACACACACACACACACACACACACACAATAGTAGCCTATTTGTCTGTTTGCTTCCTCTCTCCAGCGTCCAGATGGAGCAGGAGGTTTCCTGTGGTGCAGCTACATGGATTCACGCACATGAACGTGTGGACACACACACACACACACTTACACACACACACACACATACACACACACACACACACACACACACACACACACACACACACACACACACACACTTACTATCCTGCTGGGTACAGAATGTTACTGTGACCTTCACATTGCCCACTACACCCCCCCCTCCCCCTCCATACACAAGGCATACCCTCACATACACCAACACAATGGAAACCCATGTACACTCATTACCCCCCCCCCCCCCCCCCCCCCCCCGCCCCCACCCTATACACAAGCATACCCTCGCATACCCTCACATACACCAACACAATGGACTCCCATGTAGATTCATTAACACACATGACAAGGGTTCACCTCCAAAATAGAAACAGTTCCACACCAAGAGGTGAATATTCACAATGCGTTTTCACACAGACGTTGTCACAGAGAAGAGCTGAGGGATTTGTGATTAGCAGGCCTAAAGGCCTTTTGTGTATTTCAGTGACAAGTATACAAGTATGGTTTCACTTTATTTTCCTGTACGTGATACGTCAATTAGATACAGTGTAACAAAGTGCATAACAATATGTAACATTATGTACTTACACTGTACCATAGGGTTAAGGTTAGGGTTAGTGCTGTAGATATGTACAATGTAAGTGCATAATATCAGATGTCAGATCTCACAGCTTAAAGGTGCTACAAAAACTAAAAAAAAACTGTAAAAAAATACAGCAAGTAATCATAAAATGGTCCTGATTTGTCACCAAAGATGAAAGAAAAAAAATGTTAAATGGAAATAGTGATTTTACTGACAACATTAGTACAGCCAAAATATTCACATTTTAAAACTGAACTAACAGCCCCACAAATTCTGTTTATGATTTGATTTTGTGTTGTGCATCTTGCCCCCAAGGATTAAAATGCTTTAGAGTATTTTTAATCTAATTGCAGTACCAGTTTAGGCCACAATCCTACATATAGCACCTTTAACCGGCAGGAGTATACCAATCCACATGGCATGTAGGGTTGTCTCTTCTATGAACCACAGCAGGTCCTGCATGAACACCTACTGAAGCACATTAAAAAACCCCTCACTGCCTAACTGCCTCACTGCCTAACTGCGTCAATTAAAAACAGGACTAAACCTCAGAGACAACTCAAGACTGCTTGTCTTGCCATACCCACATCGGGCACCACACTCAAATTTTTACTTCACCCTAGAGGACGTCTTTCATTTCTTCTCTGTCTGGAGCTTTTTACTTTGGGAGATGTTAAGTGATAGCGATGCTGGCAGCGCGGCGACCCAGAAGAGACCAAGCTGATTAATTGGGCACATAAAGCAAAGCTGTCTCATCTCCAGCACAACATAAAGCTAGGCGGATTAGCAGTGGCGCTAATTTTATTAGACTGTCTTCCTGGCTAGCGCTCTTGACTGTTAAATAGGAGGTGATTGCTTTTTTTTTTATAATGGAGTTATAAGCCACAAAACACTTACCTGTTTTTTCTGGGGTTTATTTACAGCTTTTCCACACTGCTAACATGCTAAAAATGGGTGCTGGTTTTATTAGATTATCTTATCTACTTGGATAGCTCTCCACTCTGTGAAATGGGCTTTTTTAAATGCATTTAGAAGTCACAAAGCCCTCTTTATTTTCAAACTAATCAGAGCTTTATTGAATAAGCTTGTTTAAGTGTTCTGTATGACTATTTTAAATTTTAGTCTCTATATTGTATGCTTCAGTTCGGACTCTCTACTGTACATGAAATTATTTTCTAAAACTGTCCTGAACTGGGATCTGAAACCTCAGACAGCTATGCAAACTGACTCCTTTCCTCCCCAGGAATGATTAGGATTGGCAGGTCACCCAGAGGTCATGTGGAGGTCAGGGAGTTACGCCCAGGTCACACTCACTTTTCTGAGGGGACGAGAGGCTGGAACTTCCACTGGTCCTCCTCAGTGTCGAACACCAGCCGGTTCATGATCTTGTTCTTCTCCTCAGGAGGGATAAAGTTCTCAATGATCAGGTATCTATGCACACACACACATGCACACACGCGTGCAAATACAAACACGTGGACACATATGAAAGTTTGCCAACAAGAAATTTAAAAATGAAAATTTTTACATGTTAATATGCACACAGCACACACAGTACATATGTGTATACATTTGAAATGTATCTATGTATACTTTGTGTTTAAGTGTGTGTCGTAGTGCTAAAGTGCAAACAAGTAAATGTATGTACACAGTGGGTATGTGTGGTTTAGTGTGTGTGTGTGTGTGTGTGTATGTGTACTCACTTGAATTTCAGCTCTCTGGTGAGCTCATTCTGAGTCTGCTCCAGCTCCTGTCTGGTTCTCACATGTTCATCGTTCACATCCTGGATCTCAGCCTTCACTGCCTGCAGCTTCGCATACAACTACACACACACACACACACACACACACACACACACACACACACACACACACACACAGAAAGAGAGAAAGAAAGAGACAGAGGGAGAGAAAGAGAGGCAGAGAGAGCAAGGCAGACAGACAAACAGAGGGTGGGAGAAACAGGGCAGGAGAAAGAGAGAGAGAGAGATGAAGGACATGTCCAGGTTGTTGAAGAAGAAAGGAGAAGAAAGAAGGAACAGAAGAGAGAAAGAGGGATGGAGAGGATTATTTGTTGGTAGGCCTGTGGCCTTTGGTGGCAATGCTGCTGGGGGCCCAGAATGCCAGTCTGTCACCCCTGGCAACAACACCGGAATGCCACTGGTGCCCAATGTCAGGCTTGGCCAATCAGAGCCGGTCTCCTGGGCAACCTCATAATGCCCTTCACTTGGCTCAGCTGACTGCCTCTTTCTCTCAGGAGCCGCCTCTAACTCACTCTACCCCCCGCCCCCCCACCCCCACCTCAATCCTTTTATTTATTTATTCATTCTTTCAGCTATCCATCATCTCATTCTTTTTGCCCATGTATTAATGTACGTGCCTGCCATCTATCTCTTAAAAATATATCTATCACTTGTTAACTGATCTAGAGACATTCTTCCGGTTGACAGAAAAGCTTAACACACCATCATATCATGTAAGGGTTTGGTTTTTGGTTTTTGGCAATGCAGAGGTATGTCAGTGTTAGAGAGGAGAATCACACATGTTAATCTGCACACCTTTCTCTCTTTCGTTCTCCATCTCTCAGTCATTCACTTGTAAAACTA
>CM059282.1:17741980-17766980 GCA_030347295.1 Setipinna tenuifilis
AGCTTGCGGCTGTGGTCCTTGACAAGAAGGTCCCGGACCTCCTCCTGGTAGATCTCCAGGTAGGAGGCGCGCACCAGGTACTGCTGGTTCTTTGAGCGTGAGATGTGCGTGAAGATGTGTTCAAAGGAGCTGGGGATGATGCCGCGTTTTTCGGGATCCAGCCATTGGCCCTGCATGGTGTACGTCTTTCCCGTGCCAGTCTGTCCGTAAGCGAAGATGGTGCCATTGAAGCCTTGTAGAACCGAGTCTATGAGCGGTCGTACCGTCTCGTCATACAGATCACTTTGCTTGGAGGTCGCGTCGTAGACTGCGTCGAAAGTGAAGGTTTTTAGGAGCTCTCCCGGTGCTGCCCGGGGGTTCCGCAGAGCGACCTGTCCCAATTTCACGTCCATTTGAACGACATTCTCATAAGCAGCCGCCTCCTCCTCTTGGTTACGCGGGCGGCACCGCACCACCACCCTCACCGTCTCACAATTCTTCATTTTGGACATTCTACCTCTTTGATGCCCTAATGTCAAAAACCGAAAATCTTAGAACCCTGCGCACAAGACTGATAAAAAATCAGCTGTCAAAAGGCATCACGCGATGGCACAGTACAGCACAGCACAGCATATTTACTCTCCCCCTGGTGAATCTTCGCTGCGGAAATTTCATAAACAAAAGACAGCGTTAGCCGCACACAATAACGAATGAATGAAATCATACACACGTTGTCGCCTGTAAATCCCCCTTTAGATAGCGTTTCGCCAGGAGTCAAGTGATAATCCGTGCATGTCGGTGACGCCTATCTATCCGCCGCTGCAGCCCAGTCCGATGTCTGCGATGCAGCTGCTCTTGCCACTGCGATGGGGGATGCGGAGGCTCTGTGCCCCAATGAGAGCTAGATCACACAGACACACACACACACTCACACTCACACACACTCACATAGACACAACCCGACCCGTACGCATACGCGCACTTTACGTTGTTTTATGCAAAACCTTTTACATCACTGCAGACGCACCATAGTTGAACCATGGGAAACTGAGTCTTAATTGCCCTAATCGTCAGTTACTGGTTTACTGTAGTTAATCTGACTAGCGTGTGCAGAATCTAGATATTATGTTTAATTACCTTAAATTAGTAGATATACAGCCCCAAATAAAAATGTACCATGCCCACAAATATGACATGGTTCTTCATCATTCTTCTTTATTTTAGTGACTGCTTAGGTGATTTCCTTTCCAACTTAAATTATTTTGTGTTCTTATTAATGTTTATATATTGTGGATATGTTGTCGATAAAAAATAGTCCAGTATAATTAGTAATATTGACGTTGTTTAAAATGACCAATTTAAGGTGGAAGTGCATGGTGAAATATTATTCAGCTCTGCCATCTACTGTTCAGATTTGGAAGTTATATCTCCGCATGTCAATTAATACTTTTCACCAACAGAGGGCATCATGACATCTCAGAAAGCGCCGCAGTTAAAACGGTCGTGAGCTCCATTAAATACATGGGTTTCTCACAAAATAAATCCCACAATCTTCGCAGTAAAGCAGGTAACACAGCTTTGACATGGGAAGGCATCTGTGCTTTTAGGGATGTGCCTTAGACAGTTAGATCAAGAAATAGCCTAGCAGATGAGTTTTTTGTGCATCACAAATGCGTTATGCATTCTAAAGTCCAGATGTAAGGTCAGTCCCAAATCAAATGAAACAGAAAATCGTGTTTTAGTGGAATGACAAATGAAAGTTAAAAAAATGACTAAAATGGCATTTTGCTTCTGGCAGTGGCAAAATTGTATGTTACAATGCAATTCCCATTCTCAACAGAGCAGTATGATTGGGATCATGGTCTGTAATTAAATAATTAATAAGTTTTGACAGTCAATCAGTGAGTAGTGGGAAATGACAACACAGAAAACATTGCTTGCTCAGTTATTGTAAAAAAAAAAATCTTAAACCTTAACCTATTCATACAAGCACATTTGGCATTGTTAATAAGATAACATTAATGACATTTGTGAAAAGGACAACATTTGAGGTGCTTATATGAGGGGCAGTATGTTTGCAGAAAGACTGGGTTTATGGAAGAGTTTGCCTTCCAAAAAAGAGTGGTTTGCAACATTTTTTTTAAAACTACAAAATATGGTAACCATAAAATAACTATTTATGGTTATTGTTAAGCTGTCACTTTTCTCCAAAGTGACAAATAGCAATAAACATGGAACATCATCAGCAAAACATTAGCCTATCTTTTAACATATAACTTAAGCACAGAAGCAAAGGAAATATACATGAAATAGTCACTAATTTATTTAAATGTTAAAGTATTTATGGTCTTAGGCAAAAACATCATACAGCACAAAAATTGAAAACATCATACTAAAAATCCTCCATACAAGTAAGAAAAACCAACAACAAAAAGACTTAATTTGAACTTTGAACTTACATCGGTGATATCTAACAAGAAGAAGAGCTGTATCAAAAAATTTCAGAAGAATGGCCAAAAGAACTTAACTTATTCCCCCATTTGAACACCATAAAAGAAAAAGAAAGCCATGATTGAACATGCAGAGAAAAATGGCTTCAATGACAGTGGGAATAGGTAAATTAGGTGTTCTTTGAGTTGTTACATTCTGACAATATGCATTCTACAACAATGTAAGGTTCTGAAATGTTGTATTCTATGAACCCCAACATTCTTTAGAACTTCATCCTGCCAAATCTCCATTCACACAGTTGTGACAGTACATCCTTCAAAACTAATAGGAGATGCTTAGCCAGCTGGATATATAAGCAGCATCTGGGTTTATATAAACTTTTTTGTGCAAGATTGAAGGTTAAATTCTGTAATCTATTGAATGCCATAGTTTTCAAAACATAAAAGCTACCTCTCTGCTGTGTTAAACCCAACAGCAGTTGCCTCTTTATTCAAACTGACACCATTGGCGCAAAAATACAACTACAACTGCACTTAATGTGGGTGTAGTTGATCATACTTTTCCCTAAACCAATCAATGAAGTTACCAGGTCCTGTAGATTCCCACCGTAGAAGATCAGAGCATATTTTGCACAGTATTTAACTCATCATCTTTTCCAGGCCATGCATGTTTCTTTATAGGCTGGACCATAAGAATACAACTTTGTCTGGCCTCCCTGCCGTGTGCACGTTATGACCAAGAATGCAGCAGCATGTCTGGTGAAGAAGATTTTCTGTCATGGCAGACAATAAAGTTTTTCTGATTCTGCTACTCGGCCAGCTGAGTGTGCCAGTGAGTCAGAAGGTCAAACACTGGTGGGAGATCTGGCACCAAGAGGCCCCAGGATCTTGCCAGATTTTGCAGTCTCCTTGATCAGGGAACATCCCTGGAAGCTGCAGGAAAATTCCAGAATAATTTTCAAGCCAGTTTTACTTTCGCAATTTGCTCACATTGACTGCACAATTCATTTCCTTCTCAGCAGAATAGGTGAAAATAATGTCTGACTGACATTAAACATCAGTTTATCAGTAAATTGGTCTGTCTGTCTAGTAAGCAGTGTTGTGTTTTTGTGTGTTTTTACCCAAGTTGTATGAAGTGATATAAGGCCATCAGCAATATACTACGGTGTGCAGGCCTTCTCTGGTCACCTTCCAAGCAAATAAATGTCTGTGCTTAAAGGTGTGGATGATCCAGCTATGGCATTGAAGGCTCAAAGACAGAAAATAAGAGAGGCACCAGGCTGCACAAGAGTAGACTCCAACAGTATTTATTGAAATGCTGAACTGCCTGAGTTTTCGAGACCACTTAATGCATTCTTTCACAAATGGGCTTGGGCTGGTTCAAACCTCTGTGGACATCTCAATGCATTTGTCCAAAACAGATGTTCAGTGAATACTTGCTTGTGCAGGCCCATCTTTTGCCACACCCAATGGGCTAGCTTTACTCTCTTTCTGAGAGCAGCAGGGTGGACATAATAACGCTGGATACTCAAGTTACTATTGAATTGGTTGTAATTCTCATGAAAATACTGGGGTTCTGAAAGACTGTCTGTTATCAATTGGCAAATAATGAACATTTATGAGCTAGAAATTGGGTAAATCTATTTTAGGCCCACATCTATTTTATAAAACAGCCATATAATGCTAAACAATACGTTTCATAAGCTAATAAATACATTCATTTCCATTAACTGTTCTAGTTTTGTAATTTGTCACTGAACAGAGTTGCACAGGACCAAGCACACTTGCGAGGTATTTCTTGGGCACAGCTTCCCTGTTTAATGATTTAAACGGTGTCTAATAATCAGCCTATTTTGCATCAATTTCATGAGATGTTTTTGTAAGCAAAACTACAACGTATTTCACGGCACGCCCGTGCCATCGCCTAGCTTACATTACTGCCTGATGACATCACTCTATTTGACTCACAGATGTAAGCCAAGCGAATTCGTCACATCAGTCGGCAAAACTGTGACACATAGGCTATATACATGCATGCACATGTAGCCTAGTCTTCTAGCAACTCCGGTGCTAGCACAGAGCCTCAAGGTTCAGTAAACCCTCAGCAAATACATCAGCCAGTAGGATGCAGTATATTGACCGACATGTCCAGATAGGATAGGACTCTGAGTAACATTTGCCCCTTATACATTGTAACGTCAGAAACACCCTCTTGCCCCTTGTCGGTTGACCAACTTTCTAATCAACAGCAGAGCTGAATTTGAAAAGCAGTAACACAAACCAATCACATGTGAATGTATGATATGGAAGGCGGGAAAGAGGCGTGTCAATAAACTAGGGTGTCGCCTTGGTGGGTCCATTCGAAGGCGACGGCGGTCGTCTATGTTTCGGCTTCAAATAACTCTGAAAATATTATCAGTACAGTGAGGGCGTTTATTCTTCAAAATATAATTTCAAAGACCATTTTAATCTCTTGGACTGCCAATCCAGAGTGGCTGGAATGAAGGGGTATGCCAAGAATTTGAATTAGCTTGCTTGTAGTTTGAAGAAAGAGTAAGTCGGGTTGAGGGGAGCCATTTTGTCCCGACTGTGTGGGAGAAAGGAAGAGTGGAAAAAGGGATATCTCACAGAAGAGGAAAATCCGGCACCCTCTTTAGACAACAGGACAGGCCAACCGCACGGCTGCGGGTTATTACCGTGAGCTAGCTAGCAAGCTTTCCTCATCAACACCCTTCACTGAAGTGCTATGGTATTGATTGAATCCTGGTAAGGTGAGCTAGCTAGCTAGATATCAGCAAGGATTTCTACAAATTCATCAAGCTGATTGTTCGGTTTGGTAGCGTGGCAAGTGCTGACCTGGTCCCCGACGTGGATTTTGACACAGTAACATTAGAAAAATTACATTTTTTATATAAATGGCGAAGAAGACATACGATCTGCTATTCAAGCTTCTCCTGATCGGAGATTCTGGTGTTGGGAAGACATGCGTGCTGTTCCGCTTCTCCGACGACGCGTTCAACACCACCTTCATCTCCACCATAGGTGAGTTTACCGGGGCGTGTATGCTTTGTCAAGATGGCTTACATTATCACTTCACTTCTCAGACATACATTTCGTTTTATACATCTTCACTGAATTGGCCGGTGCATGTAATGTTAACAATTGATATGCAATCAAGGTTGTCACTGGCGTGCTAACAAAGAGGCCTAGTGGTTTTCTTTTAAGTTTGCAAACTGTGGACCTGCTTTATCTACTTTTAATATTTGGCACCAAAGCTAGCAAACACAAAGGGTTTTAGTCAGTCCACTGCTAAGACTGTTAACTCGAGGGGATCAGACAATTTCCCAACATGTCATGTTCCAAATGAATCTGCATTCGCAACATAACTAGCCGGCTAGCTGGTTTTGCTACCATCCTCGCTAACGTTAGCTGTGCAGCTAAATCTGTGTTAAATTTACCCATGACGGATGTTTCATGAACAATTCAAGGAATGGTAGCTTGCTGGGGACAGTCAAACTTGTTTGTTAGAATAAAACAACTTTGTCAGGTAAAGATGCATGTGTGTACAGGGCTGAACCTGAGCGTCACAGGGAAGCTGATTTTTGAGTCTCCTCTCAACATAGGCAAACAAACCCCGAAGTTTGATGCAGCGATTTGTTGGCTAAGTAATGCCAGAGGGGTTAGCCAGTTCAAAGCTAACTGGCTAATGTTAGCCATCACTTGCCAAGTTCGCAGCCTTTAAGGGCCTCGCTAGCCTTTTAGTTGTATTTTTAAGTTGTATAGACCTGATATTAAGCTCAAATTAAGGACACAAAGCTGACAGACTATTGCATTGGAATTGTATTGAAATGATTGGAATCCAATGAAGGCTGGTGAAGCTGTCGTGATTTAGAGTGCGTCTGTCAAAAACCCATAATAAACAATTCATTAGCTTGGAGTCAGTGTTGGCGCATGCGCTAACTCCGGTCATGCCAGTCTTATGATGCCTAACACACCGAAAGAAGGCTCCTTGTCAGTCTGTTTTGTTGACAACGTTTATGCGAGAATGTAGGCTGTACCAGGATGACCGATGGATACACCCCAGAAAAGGCGTTTTTCAATACCATGTACAATAGGGCTTTTGGAGATTTTGTGCTTATGTTGAGTCATTCTGTGCAAGATGTTAGTGTGTCAGTAGGTGACATTTCAATTTTACAGTTTAGCATTACAACAACCAAATGTTAGCATTACAGCAGGACTGGAGCAAACATTTTGTCTTACAATCAACTGACACGACTGTAATAGTATGTGACTTAGCTTAGCTTGACTTGACTTGTGATGTTTGGTCTTTTCTAAGTACAGTATTTCTGAACTTAGTTCTTCAGATACTTTATATGTGACCGCTCTCGTTCCTCTAAGTCAGAGTGGTGGTATTAGTATGATAATAGGTTGGGGACTTTGTGTTTGTTCTGACAGAATGATACTTGATAAGGTCATAGTGTGAAAATGTGTCAGGTGGGATATTCCCTGAAGTGTTGTCTGGGAAAGAAAACATTACACTAAGACTTGGAATCTCTTATGACTCAGGAATCCGCTTATGAGTGTGTTGTGTTTCCCTATGTCACCTGCTGTAACCATAAAGCATGGTGTGCTTTAGTTGCAGTGCAGACTACAAAACAGAGGTGTTGGGGGCGTCCGTATTAGGACTAGATGTAGCCTAGTGGTTACCAAGGTTACAGAACTTGAGGCTGTCATGCTAATGTTCAAGGTCTGGATGGGGTCTTGCATCATAGAACAATTGAGGCAAAAGGACATACTGCATACAGATTACCTGCCTCTTTTCAATCGCCATCTCCACCAGTGAGTTTCCTTTCACTCCTTTATTCATCCTTTGCTTAACCCATGATATACAGGATCAGTCCTCTCTCTCTATCTCTCTCTCTCTCTCTCTCTCTCTCTCTCTCTCTCTCTCTCTGTCCACCCCTTGCTGAACTGTTACTCCATCTCTCCTGCTCCACTCCCCACTTTCCTCTTTGGTTGACACGACGTTCATACCTTTGCTCACACATGGAAAATGCAGCTGCAGTTGCTCAGTGTCTTAAAATACTCACCGGAAACTCCCATTCGGATCCTCACGGCAGCTCAACTTTCCACAGGAAGGCCGAGGCCAGCTCCACTCCACTCACTTATCCTCTTGTCTGTTTCGGGATACACCCCATAGGCGCCATACAATGTGTGTGTGTGTGTGTGCGTGTGTTTGTGATTTTGTGTGTGTGTGACTCTTCCTGGACCGTTACAAGTGTGTGTATGTGAGACTCTTCCTGCAGAATTGTGTGTGAGACAGTGTTAAGTGTCTGTATGTTTATTTGTACACGAAGAGCTGCTTGTCAAAAGCACCAGTTCCTGTATCCCAGCAGCGACACTCCCCATTTTATTTGCAGTGAGAGAGTAGACTATCTCTGGAATGCTAAAGAGGATCTTTAAATGCTGGGAATCCAGATCTCAATCATGAGAACAAGATCCTGGTATTCTGGAAGGCCTGTCAAGACGCAGCCCATCTCACAGCCTTCAACACCTTGGTGTCGGCATACCTGCCTGTCTCTGCTGGCCATCAGAGGAGGACCAGAGCTTCAGTCACAGGGCCTCTTGGTTCCTAGCAGGAAGGCGGCATTCAGACCAGACCCTCCCTGCCGCATTCATGTATTCGCTTATTTTGTGCTGCGTGTGCATGTCTGTGCATGTTGTGTGAGTATGCTGCTGTCTCTCAGTACTGGCTGTGTACAGACAGAGGTGGTCACACTGCATTCTGTACTCTGACTGGTGTATGTGCCTGTAATACTCTGTACGGCGTCACTTTTGGGAGGTACGGTCTTGACCTTTTAACATTAAGGACCAAGAATGCTTGGCTGACTTTGCCCGAGGATCACTGACTGCACCCCTCTTTTGCGCAAACATCAGAGAGATGACCTGTCTGGTTGTAATGATACGGTTATAACGGTGAGATTGATCTCTTGACAGAGCGATTTTGGAAATCTAACCAAGACCACACAGTTCTACGTTTGAGGAGGAAGCCTCCTCCTAATTGTGCCGTCTGGACACTTAATGACATCATTCAGCCCACACGTCTCTCTTTCTCTCTCTCCATCTCTTTCTCTCTCTCTCTCTCTCTCTCTCTCTCTCTCTCTCTCTCTCTCTCTCTCTCTGTGTCCTGTTTGTCCACAAGTTGAATGAGTGAATAAAAGAAGAACGGATGTGGTTGGCAGGGATGAGGAGAAGCGAGGGGAAATAGAAGACTGCTATTGCAGGACATTTCTCCCTGATTCATGTCGAGGCCCTGTGGTGCCAGCCGCCAAAGGGGTAGGCCAGAGCGGCAGGGCAGGGCGGATGCTGGTCTGTGGTCAGAATGCTGCGTCAGAAAACCCTGGCGCACATGATATGCCTAAACAGGACCTAACTTCTTTTTTTTTTTTAATTTAAATTTAATGCCACCTCATGGATTTTGAGGGATGAGCTTGAGAATGAAATATATATCACACGGTTTATTAAGCATTGGTCTTTGTTGTTTGATGTGTTAATGTGTGACTGCTGCAGCGTCTCTTCCAACAGCAAAATGAGGCGCAAAATCAGTTTTGTGTTTTTTTGTGTTTACATAGTAGGCTTCCACCTCAGCCTACAAGGCCCATATGCTGCCACATCATCTCATCTCTTATTGCTTCAAAGGGATCTTTTTGTAAAAATGCACAATTATTGGTATACTACTATACTGGATTTTAGTTAGTTTAGCTATTGTAGTTTGGTGAAAATTTCTTAGGCCAGCTGACCGGCCACCGCTTCAGTCCTGCCGGTCTGCCTCAATGGGGCCACAGTGCACAGGCCCTGGATCAGTGCACATCCTGCATAGTAGCTCCCCTTTCGAACAACTTCCTGTCCTCCTCCTCTCCCGCTGTGCCCTCAGCATGAAAGGCCTGGGCGTAAAAGAGAGGTGGAATGTGTTTACTGTGTCGGCCAGCCTTTTCCTCCCCTCCTCTCACTTCATCTGTCAACCTCGGAAGAATAGGCCTTTAAAAAGAGGCAGATGAGCTGAAGACGGCTCCCGTGGACTGCCGAGCACCAGGAGGCGAAGCAGGACCATGTGTTGTCAGCCTGGTCACGGTCTCACCCGGTCAGGCCCGAAACACGGGAGCTCTGGCTTTTTTGGGGGGGTTGCTCTCCTGGTGGTTGGAAGAAAGGGCTTTGTTATTAATGAACAGCAAGAGTGGTGGTGTTGTGGGGATGTGGGTGGGCATGGAGGAAAATGTGTTCAGCTCACTCACAACAGGGTTTGTTTGCGATCCAGGAGAAACAAATGAGAATTTGCAGAGGGCTGTCAGCCAGACCTGGGTGTGTTATGTGTGCGTATGTGTGTCAGAATGTGTTTCAACTGATGGCCCCCTGACCAGTTCCTGCAAAATGGCTGCTTCCTCCTTTCGGATCACCAGAGGCTCATGGGTTGAGTTCCGATTGGATGGCCTGCACTCTCGGCTCTCGTCTGTTCCATTCCTCTGTGTGTCCGAACGTCTCGGGTTTCAAGCTGTGATTCTCGCTCCGTGTGACCTCACTCCAAGGAATGGTTCTGTTCAAAGCGAGCGAGCGAGAGAAGGAGGGATCTCCATGTCCACCCAGAGCAGCATAATGTTTTTTTTTTTCTCTGCAAAACAGACCAGTGAGAAATTCTCCTGCTGAATGCTGGGCCCTCAGTGGGTAGCTGTCTTGTTGGTAACACTGTTAAGCCCAGTTCAGCCACAAGTCAGTCACATGCCCTGAACTCCCTCGCCTAGGCTTTTCCCCTCATCAGCCTCCCTCAGTTTCTCACAGACCAGAAATATCTTAATCTTAAATATCTTTTCCACCGTGGCAAGGTCCTCTTTAATAGTTTGGATAGCAGGTGATCCGTCTCCACCACGTCAGAATACCTGCATGCAAATTCCTTCTGGTCTAGATGCAAATGGTTCATTTGTCATTTCCCTTATTTGAGCATGTTTGGTGGAGATCACTCAAGGAAAGCCAAGTCCAACCCCAGCGTGTTTTAGAAGTGAATACAACTGCTGGATGACTTAGCAGAAATTCATCATCCTTCTGACCAGAGGAATGTGAATTATTTCAGACTAAACCTTTCCGTCGTTGCTTCTTAACCTCCCTGCAGCCAGCTCCTGACAAAAAAGGGAATGCTGCATCAATCAGACTTTTTTTACTGATGGTCTGGCAGACGTTAACGACCCAGTGAAGTGGAAGCTGTATTTGGTTTGGTAACATGTGAAATGTGTCAGAAAACTGTGTCTGAAAAGATTTGGAAAACCCCAGAAAAGTCGGTTTTACAGCGTTGTGGTTTTTATGTGGTTTAACAGCTTCTGACGGTAGGTCCACGTAGGGAGGTACTGAAGTGCAGCCTGCTTATGTAGAAAGGTTATGTTTGGTAGAGTATAGAGTACAGAACTGCATGGGCGATGCCTCAGAGCTTTGAGCCAACTGCCCACAGCATCTTGGAATAGAAAGTATCGACCACTTTGAGACCTAATTTTACGTTGTAGTAACATTCAGATTCATTCAAAATTTACAAGGTGGTGAGTAACAACTTTCTTTGGTATGAGGACTGAGAAATCATATTTTTACTCTACTTGGGCCTTAAGCTCATATCACAACTGAGAATTAGCTAGACTAGTGGTGCAAGCTCTTGATTGTGACTCATTAGTAGCATTAGTAAGGTTGTCTGTTGATGATCTGTCACAGGTCACTCAGTGAAAGAGATTTCCCGGCTGCCTTTGAAATGAACACCGGTGCTAAATCTGTGTTGGGCCATGCTCATCTCATTGCTGAACGGTCATAATGGGAAAGCAATGCAGGGCTGGTTGTCAGAGGTCAAATGTCACCGTCGTGTGGCACTGGATGCCATTCCCAAGTTTTTACCAACACGTCCACTCCAAGACTGGAGGTGCTGGTCCTTGGTGTTGTCAGAGAGGGTGTTGAGGTGTGGCATTCTCATACCCAGTAGAAGCTGTTCATCTTCTGCTGCATCTTGGACTTTGGTTTAAAGATGTGAGTGATGTGTGGCTGGCAATTTGCTATAAGCCTACAGCGAAACACTGCGTTTGCGATGACGTAGCAAACAAAAGCTTTTGGGAAGCAGGCCATAATTCTCGGGTTGCTCAAGCAGCTGGCCACCCATTCCCCATCCCTATCCCTCCCTGCTACGTAATTGGAGTGGGGAGCGAAGCATCTTGATTTCTTCTCCCCGCTGAGCTCATCTGGCCCCCATGCTGCTGCCCTCTCCCCTCCTTTTCTGCTCCTTTCTCTGTCGTTCACTCCATTCCTCTCCCTCTTTCTCCCTCTTTCTCCCTCCCTCTCTCTCTCTCTCTCCCGGCGTCTTTCTCTGCTCTGTCTGCTCTTGGTGTGGCTTGCTCTAGAGTGTTGTGTAAGGGTGAGTCACTCTTTTGTAAACCCAATTTTTGATTGCTGTATTCAATTGCTGCTAGCCACACCTCTTGACGTTTGACTGAGGGAGAACTGCGTCTAAATGGAGGGTTGAACAATGCAGGCCGAGTTCACTGTGACCTGAAGGACAATGGATGAAACTTACAGCATCCTCTGGGCAGTAAAGGAAAAATAAACCATAACCAATGGAATGCCATATCATTTAGGGGAAAACTGTAGGGTGATGTGGCTTTTGGTAGCATGCTGTAAAGGGATTTTCTAACTGTACGTCATTAATGATGGGCCTACAGGATGTGCCTGCATAGTTTAAATGGTCAGAAACATGTGACAGTTTCACTGAGGTCATGGGGTGCTTGCTTGCTTGCCCTCTCTTGCCCATGGCATTCTTCAAATGTCCATCACTTTGGATTAGCACGGTGAAGTTGGAGAGTGCAGAATGGAAAATTTGGGGGTTTTAGAGTAATTAAATGCAAGATGTTGTGACCTGCAGGCTTGGTGTCTTGATTAGTAGTGCAAGGTTGTGCACCTTGTTTTCAGTAACTTTCTTTCACTGTGGCAGGCCACTGGTCCAATGCAAGTCAGAACCATTGTTTGCTGTTCAGTTAATGGGCTTTGGGTTGTCACTCCAAGTGATTAAGCTGTTGTGGCACCCTACACACACACACACACACACACACACAAACTGACTTCTGTATGACTCTACAGAATATTCTCATCAGATCTGAATGCCATAGAAAGCACACACTCACACTCACACTCACACACACACACACACACACACACACACACACACACACACACACTTGCTGTCCAGCTGAGGGATGTCACTTGCTCAGGCACACACACACACACACACACACACACACACACCCTCACACACAAATTCACTCACTCCCACACTGAAACACCCGGCCTGCCTCAGCCTTGTCAAAGGCGCTACTGTGTGGCCTCTCGGCGAGCAGGAAGTGGAGCTTGAGGCATCCAGTGGTGTCGGGCGAAGCCGAGATGCTGAGCGCAGGGAGAGGGGGTGAAGATAGCCGAGTACCAACGGTGCCAGTCTCCAGTCTCCAGCAGTATGATCCGCATGATCACAGCCAGTCTCTGGCCTCTACAAAAACCACTGCCCAGTGCCCATGGGACAAAGCCAAACCAGCTTCAGTAGCAAGTACTGCCAGGACTACTGTGCGGCACATAGTCAAAGTCACTCAAAGCCTGCCACATGCCAGTGTCTTACAGTCTCTTGTTCCAGTAGAATCCTGGGGTGTGTAGTGCTAGTGGTAGCAGATATGAAAATAGTAGGGCTGTAACGATATTGTATCGAATCGAGACACCGCGGTGCGCAGGCCCACGATGTTGTATCGCGACAGACAAGACAGAACCACGAAATGCCCTTCAAGGTTTTTTTTTTTTTTTTTTTGGTGTATGAATAAAAACGAATTGGGTGAACTATATGGACTGCTTATATCACGGCATATTAGGTAACTAGAAAGAAGCAACGAAGAAGAAGAACTGAAACTGAAGAACTGTTTCGCCTCGCCGGAGTTCAGAGTTCACAGCTAGCTTTACGTGTAGAGCCCCTGTCTGCTCCGGTGACTGCATCTCCCAAAACAATAAGGATTGCGTCAGGTTAAGAAATGTCTACATTCCTGGACCTTCGAGTTTAGGCTTACCCGACAGATACGGTAAGATAAAATAACTTCAGGAATAATCCTCCCTGCTTTATTTCGTTGTGGAACGATGCAGGTGGAAAACCTGACGCGCAAGCTTTACCAGTCATTGTAGAGCCTAGCAAAACCTACCAAAACTGCTGTACAAAGTTATCATAATAGTCCTATGTCTGTAATTATCGTATATTCACATTCACTTTAGAACTTACATCACTGAAATCCGAGACAGATAACTCTGACTCGGAATTGACGCATAACGCCACTGCCTCCTCCAAAGTGAATAACCGGCGTCTTTTCGGCGCAGTCATTTTCTTGTTCTGGCTAGCTTTTCTGAGGTAAATGCAATAACAATATCTGCTACAAAATAAGATGTGGCACGAGAACGAGGGAATTGACAGTAATGTAAACAAACAAAGTGTAAACAAACATGGTCAATTGCCTACTTTAGTCAGCTATGAATATGCGCACGAACACAGAATTAGTCTGAGCCACAGTCAAGGGGACAGCGCTTAAAACATGACAATATCTCAAAATAATTTCATATAAACATATACATTTTAATACACAAATACGTTCTTTATACTCTCATTGACTAGTGTGATTTGTATTTATAGTTCAGCAACGTCAGTTTTCGCAGTTACAGGTGTATTTTGTTGTCGGGCGCAATGGGAGAATATACGACCGGCGTTAAAGGGCGCTATGGTGGTTATTGGGTTAATAAAATAAAAAATAAAATCATGGTTTTTAAAAAATAAATAAATAAATAATATCGTGGGGTGTATCGAATCGTGGGTCAAATATCGTGATGCGTATCGAATCGTGAGTTAGGTGTATCGTTACAGCCCTAGAAAATAGTCAGCATCATGTAGAAGTACCATGAACGAGCACGTGCCCATGGGGTACCCAGGTTGCATTCTGGCCTATGGTCCTTTTCCCGATCCCGCCTCCCATCAATTGCCTGTCTCACTTTACTGTCCTATCAAATAAAGGCCAAACAAGTTCAAAAACATGCTTTAAACAAGGTTTCAAGGTCGAAATAGAAGTTCAGTTGCTGCCAACTTGGCACCTTGGAATATCAGAATTGTACGAGGTAATTACCCCTAAGTATATTGTGAGTACTTGTGATTGGTGTGGTGATATGTGTCATGATGATCCAGGCAGTAGCATGTCTGACAAACAAAGATTCTTATGAAACCATGTCAAAGTCACTTGTAGCCTGTCCTGTCAGGGCTTATAGTCGCTTGTGCCAGTCTGATGCTAGGGTGGGTAGGGCTGCTGGTAGAAGACATGGAAGTAATTACCCCTGGGGTAATTGTGAGTGTAATTCTAATTGGTGGTATGTGTCTTGCTGGTCCGATCAGTAGCATCTCTGCTGACCTGGTGGTTTCATCAGGCTCTTCGATAGTCATTGCTGTGAGGCGAGTGAGTCTCTTTCATCACTTTGCGGTCTCACTTCACTCTCCAGTCAAATAAAGGGCAAAAAGGCCAAAAATGTACTTAAAACAAGTTTTCAGGCTCCAAATAAAAGTCCAGTTGCCTACAATTTGGCACTTGTGAGTATCAGAAATATTCGTGCTAATTACTCTAATGCATATAGTGAGTGTAATTCTGACTGGCGGTAGTCACTCTTAGCTTGTCTTATGCCAGATCTTACAGTCACTTGTGCCAGTCTGGTGCTAGAGTTTTACAGTGCTGGTGGCAGCAGATGTCATAACAGTCAGTGCTAATTACCCTTGTCATAATTGTGTAGCGTGTCTGAGATGATGCTTTCATCAGGCTATCTGGTAGTCAGTGCGATGGGGCGTGTGGTTGTGACTGGCGTTGGTGAATCTAGCTCTGGGGAGTGCCGGTCTTTGGTAGTCAGTGCGATGGGGCATGTGGTGTAGTTGTGACTGGCATCGGTGAATCTAGCTCTGGGGAGTGCCGGGTGGGTGTGGCTATGAGTGGTCCTTGGGTGAGTGAGTGAGTGAGTCACCTGCCCCGTGGACAATATCCTGCTGCTTAACGCCAAGCCTCACGCCAGTGTGTGTTTGTGCTGACAGCTTGCCAGTCGCTGCGCTCTAGGATGCCACACAGTTTACTCTCCTGTGTGTCTCTACTCTCACTTAGTCACACCCAATCTGTGTGACTTTCTTTTTTAACTCTATCCCTTCCATGTGCACACACACGCACACGCACACGCACACACACACATAGACCTTAGCACTAACTGTCCAAATGTTTTTTTTTTTGTCTTGTTTTCCCGCAGAATGAATGAACACACTCTGAATGTTGTTTTTGTATTCCCACAGGCATTGATTTTAAGATTAAAACAGTGGAATTACAAGGAAAGAAGATTAAGCTACAGATATGGTGAGTAGATTGCTGCCTGTGTATTATCATGACCACCTCATCATGCATCATGACCATCTCCACAGATAGCACTGAATATGCATGCCAACACAAGTGTGTTGTGTAGAAACACTTGATTGTTGTTGAGAATTTACTGTTTATTTCTGGGGTTGGATGCTATAACAACACCAAGGACACAAGCATAGACTCAGTTCGCTAAAGAACTTCCTAAATGTTTAAAAACCAAAATTCCTCTGCATAGCCAGGTCCTTCTTGTGACCAGGTGCTGCTGGGTTGCAGCGATACAAACTATAGAAATTATGCGGTGGTGACTGCTAATTTGTTATGATTTCCTAAACGTCTTGAGCCTGCTGCCCTTGGCAACTTCCTAAATGCCTCGGGTCCGGTGCCCTTGATCGTAGCGGTTATGACATGTTCCTGTAACACTGACCTGGGGCCTGCTGACTCTTGGATGGAAGTGTGTTGTGCTCACAAGGCCTCTGTCTCTGAGCCCTGCTGTGGGCAAGCAGTCGTCAGACAGGCTAACCCAAAATATAAACATTCACTTTGAACCACAGATTGTGTACACACACACACACACACACACACACACACACACACACACACACACACACACACACACTCAGTCTCACACATACACATGCATATACACACACACACACACACACACACACACACACACACACACACACACACACACGTAAGCAAGCACACGCAGCTAGCCAATGTTGTGATATGAGGTCATCACCTGTGAGATCTGCTGACTGTGGTGAATAAACATTGCTGTGTCTCACTGCCTCGTGTTGTGGACCGGATGACCTAAAAAACCGTATAGCTTGGCAGCGGCTGCACCCAGTGTCCACCAGGACTTTATTTTTGTGGCTCTGTTCTCACTTAAAATGAGTGTGTTTACACACAAGCTCAGAAGGAATGGAGGGACCAGGGCCAGTCGCCCTGCCAGCCATTGCAACATCTGTCTGTCATACAGCATGGTGTGTTTGTGTGTTGTTTACGTCTTGTTTATGTGTTTGTTTACGCAGGGACACGGCGGGCCAGGAGCGGTTCCACACCATCACCACCTCGTACTACAGAGGCGCCATGGGCATCATGCTGGTGTACGACATCAGCAACGCCAAGAGCTTTGAGAACATCAGCAAGTGGCTACGGAACATTGACGAGGTGAGTCCTGACCGGGTGACTTGGACCCCTACGCATCACAGGGGCCTGGGATCACTGGTCCTTACCAACCCCACTCATGTTGTCATCAGTTTGGGTTGGACAAGCAATCGAAAAAATGAACTAAACCGACATCAATTGTTGTTGTAAAGTTGCTTGTGCTTTTATGGTTAACTCTTTCTTTAGCTTCTGTACGTTCCACCACGTATGTTCTGGTACTTTCCCTTGAATTACACAAAACAAACAAAAAGGAAATATGGTAAAAAGGTAATCATGTAATATTAGACATCAAAGCAAAACATTCAGTTAATTGAGTCATAATCTCCCAGCCTTCATGACAGTGTAACGACTGTCTTGGACTTTAGGTTTCTCCCCTGATGCCTGGTGTCACAGGCATGCATAGCAGTTTTGCTGAAAAAAGAGAACTGTTGTCATTTACATGATAGTTGCCCGAACTACAACACAGCTGTCATGGTAGGCTGTTTGAAATGACAGGTGCATTTATTTTTCCTTCACATGACCATAAAAGCTCCACATTCATCCTAGGATGTCCTGTAATTGCCACAGGCTTAAGGGTTTTTTTTTAATTGTCAATGCGTAGTATAAAAGACCAACAAATTGTATTCCATTGAAGGCACTGTATCTGTCCTTGATGGTTGCCTGTACTGATGATCTCTGAACCTGAAACTCAGACTGTGTACTTGGTTGAGCATCATTTTGAGGTCTTAAAGACAATATGTATTACTATGATTTAGATTTGCTGACTTCTGTGTTTTTAGGTGTCAGTTTTTATAGACCCTTTCGGTGGTAATTGCCAAACGTCTTCCATGTCTGTGGGAATATTAAAACGAAACCCTGTGGTAACAGCTATGATGCTAATAATCAAACACTTCCAATCGGTCTACAGACAGTAATGTTGCAGAGGGCATAGCACTTTTCTATAGCAGTAAAACTGGAATAGATAAAGAGCCATGGCCTGGGAAGTGTTTATAAAGTGTTAATTAATGTTTTAGGACACTAAAATGATATTCTTTCTTTCCTCAGCACGCAAACGAAGACGTTGAGAGAATGCTGCTAGGAAACAAGTGTGATATGGAGGACAAGCGAGTTGTACCAAAGGCCAAGGGGGAACAGGTGAGGTCACACTGTGTGTGTGTGTGTGTGTGTGTGTGTGTGTGTGTGTGTGTGTGTGTGTGTGTGTGTGTGTGTGTGTGTGTGTGTGTGTGTGTGTGTGTGTGTGTGTGTGTGTGTGTGTGTGTGTGTGTGTGTGTGTGGGAGGGAGAGAGAGCGAGCGAGCGAGCGAGCACAAGTGTTTGTTTTGTGTTGGTCACCGTTTGTTGCACGCTATGCACACTTGTTTATGTGTATGTGTCTAGAACCTTACGAATGTACTTGTTGTGACTGTGTTTAAATGCTGTTACTATAACAAAGGGCAACGACCTATCTTACCTTCCCTGACTCTTCCGTCTCCATTTCAACGTGTGTGTGTGTGTGTGAGTAGGCCGCGCGTCTGTGGGAGTTTTAAGTTCAGTCACATGAATAAAGAGTGTTTACAAACAGGCTCTGTTTGTCTGGGGTCAAGTGTGAGGGTTGTGAAACTCCCACACGGAACACACATTTACTCCAAGTGGAAATCTAATCCAGAGAGCTTTCTCATGTTCTCTGACTGTGCGCATGGACACACAAACACACACACACACACACACACACACACACACACACACACAAACACACACGCAAACACACACGCAGGCGCATCATTGTTTCTCTGAAGAAAGTTGACACCCATGACTTAAAGACAGTCTCAGTTTTTTGAGGTTCTGAATCATAAGTATAGTTTTTGTTGTCCCTACCTAATCCATGATTTCTGTTTAGTCTGAATAAAACGTGAGAGTCCCCTGTATCTCGTTTTAAAGAGAAGGCTATGCCTGAAATGTATGATTGTAATCTATAAAACCATACTATGTGGCATAACATTACAGCTGTAGTAATGATAGAAAAGTGCCATAAACACTGTTGTTGTTTTAGGTCATGGTTTTGTGGAAAGGCTGGACGGGTTATGTGATGGTCTAGATACTATGCTGTCACACACATAATGCTGGAAAGAAACACACACACACACACACTTTTATTCGTTTACTTGAGTGTAGGTCTGGGTACATACATTGTGTACATGTGCACACACAAACATTGCGTACATGTGCCCCACTAAATCACAGTGTAGGTCTTGAATGCATGCTGTGTGTGTGGGAAGTCTCAGACTCAGACGGTTAAAGGTAAATGAAACACAGTTGTCAGTCAATCGAAACAGTTCAGACCTGTTGCTTGATCAGACATTCATTCAGACTCTTTCTCTGACACACACACACACACACACACACACACACACCACTGCATTTGATCTTCATTCCCTACCACAGATAGCACATGTGCAACTAGGCTTATTATAGACCTGACCTCCATGTCCCTCTGTGTTTCTCATGTTCATTCTCTCGCTCTCTCGCTCTCTCTCTCTCTCCCTCCCTCCCTCCCTCTGTCCCTGTCTCTCTGCAGATTGCTAGGGAGCATGGTATCCGGTTTTTTGAAACAAGTGCAAAAGCCAACATCAACATTGAGAAGGCATTCCTCACGTTAGCAGAAGACATCCTCAGAAAGGTTTGTGTGAAACTCACCACTGACTGACTGCTTTTAGCGGGTCCCATTGACTAACTCTATTAATGATGTTGTTTGTATACATCCTATCAGGGGCGAATCTAGGCTATTTTTAGGGGTGCCAAGGCACCCCCGTGAAACTGCTCGGCACCCCCTGGCAAAGTGATTACAACTCCAACATTTATAAATGTACTAGTTCGCCTCATTTAGTGAGAAGTATTGCGTGTCTAAGCACTGGGGGCCGGGCACCCCTAAAAACCTGATGTTAAAATCGCCCCTGCGTCCTATGATGAAATAGGTGATTCATAATGATTTTTTTGCTCTTTAAAAAATACTAAATCGAATTGCTCTTTAAAAAATACTAAATCGAATTGCCAGTGACTACATGGAAGTAACTTCTAGTATTTAAGTCGCTTCGGATAAAAGCGTCTGCTAAGTGTAATGTAAAGTAATTTTCACTGCATCATAAAACACACCTGTCGTATTGATATCATTCGTCAGTGGTCTCCTTGTATGCAACAGGAGCAGCAATCCAACTCTTTTGGCAGTTAAAATATCTGTATTGGCACATCTTTGCCCACTATGTAATGTATGTGGTTTAGTGACCCCAAAATGATATATATTAGACTAATAGAGAGCTGCAGTCACATGCTGGCAGATTGAGCATCGCATTCATCAGCATTTGGCCGACAGCAACAACAGATTTTTCTCGCAGGTTCTTGCTGTACATCTGGCAAGGGTTTCATTCATTGCAGATATTTATTTTCTACTGGAGTTTTGGTGTGTGTTTGTTCATAAGTTTGTGTTTGTACAGTAACTGCTGCTGTCTGTTAATGAGTGTGTTTGTAACTAATGTCTGTTAATGAGTGTGTTTGTAACTAATGTCTGTTCATTAGTGTGTGTTTCTAACTGCTGCTGTCTGTTCATTAGTGTGTGTTTGAAACTGCTGCTGTCTGGTATTGAGTATATTTGTATCTAATGTCTGTTGGGGGTTAGTGTAACTGTTGTGTGTTTGTGTGTGTTTGTAAGCATTGTTGTGTGTTTGTAAGCGTTGTTGTGTGTTTGTGAGTGTGTGTTTGTAAGCGCTGTTGTGAGTGTGTGTTTGTAAGTGTTGTTGTGTGTTTGTGAGTGTGCGTTTGTAAGCGTTGTTGTGCGTGTGTTTTTGTAAGCGTTGTTGTGTTTGTGAGTGTGTGTTTGTAAGCGTTGTTGTGTGTTGTGTGTTGCAGACGCCCGTAAAAGAGCCCAACAGTGAAAATGTGGATATCAGCAGTGGAGGCGGCGTCACGGGATGGAAGAGCAAGTGTTGCAGCTGAACAACCCCACATAGACTCACACACACACTCACACATGCGCACACAGACACACACACACACTCTCTCTCCCACACACATGCATAAACACACACCCAAAACAGGCACACACACTGACATTCACATGCACAATACACACACACACACTTTCTTTCTATCTCTTCTGTCTCACTCACTCCTCTCACCCCCCCCCCAACACCTTTTTCCTCAACCCTCCGCTCTCATCTGTTTATCTGCCTACTCACCTGCCCCCACCCCCCCACCCTCTCTCCGTCAGTCTCTCTCTCTCTTGCGTCTCTCTTTCTCTCTCCATCTCCATCTCCCTGTCCCTTGCTCTGGCTCTCTCTCTCTTTCTCTTTCTCTTTCTCTCCGAAATAAACCACTTCTCTAACACAGTCTCTTTGCTCCGCTCATGACTCCTCCTCCTCGCTGACGAGCTGATTTTTATTTCCTCAGAAGGAAAGCCTGTGTAGATATAAAAAAAGAGAAATCATGTCAAGTTCCTTGTCTTTTATTTTAAACGTCAAAAAAAGAAAGAAAGAAAAAAAAAACATTGACTCACTACTCACCACTACATTTTTTTTGTTTATTTGTTTGTCAGTGTATGTGTCTGCGTGTGCGAGAGAGTGAGTGTGTCAGCGAGAGTATGTGCTTTATTTTTTTTGTTTTTTTTTTGTTTTTTTATTAAAAAAAGCGAGACTCCTGCCAAGGACTCCCCCCCTCTAAGGAAACTCTCCCTCCCCCCACCACCACCCCCCATTGGTCTAAAAAAGGATAGTATGACACAGAGGTTATGAAATTATATTAATGACAGATTAGTTGGACAGTTAACACATTGGTTACTTTTTTTTGTACAGTTGTGGGGTTTGCGTTGTGAACCGTAGGTGAAATTCATGGGGGTGTCTCGGCCCCCCCGCCCCTGCCCCCCTTCCCCTCCAGCTGGGGTGTCTTTCGTCCGGTGCCTTACAGGGAGCCCCTGCCCCCCCCCCTCTCCTCTCTACCCTCTACCCCCCCCCCCCCCCCCCCCCCTTTTCCAAAAAAAAAGTAAATGACCCACTGGGGGATTCCCCCCCACCCCTCCTTCTCCACCCCTCCTTCTCCATCCGCACCCCTGTCGCCTTCTTTCCTGTAACACTCAAACACACACACACACACACCCCAACCCCACCTAACACCCATCCAGGACTCCAGGCCCTGGAGCACACGCCAACTGGTGCAGAAGCGTTTGAATTTCTCCCGCTCCACCCAAGAGAATGGCATTATCAATTGAGTATTTCTCATTAACATGTATCATTTTCTTTTCTTTTTGTTTTGGTTCGGAGTTAATTTACATGAACCTAATTATGTTTTTTGTTTTTGTTTTTTCGTTTTGTTTTTGTTTTTTTCCTTTTTTAAGTTTTATTTTACCCTGCATGCTCAATTGTCTTTTGATCAGAGACTTGTTTTGTAAGTTTGCTTGGTCGTTTCTCTTAATGGGGATGACGCCTACGTTGCAAACGTTTTAAAATGAGAGATCTCTGATATGGGAGAAGGGGGGAGGGGAGGGCATGGGAGAAAAGGGGGGGAGGGCATTCTCTTTGGAAATTCAAACGATTTTGCAGATCCATTAAAAAATAAGCTTGTTTAAGTTAAAAAAAAGAAATTGGTGTGCTTTTATTGTTGCCCATTATAGAGACAGTGACGCAGCTCCTTCCGTCAGCAGACTTCCTAGAAGCGTCAGTGGTCAGTGTGTGTTTGTTAGTTTGTTTGTTTGTGTATGGGTCATAGGAGGATTCCAACTCAGGTACAGGTGCCTAGTCAAAAATCACATCAATACTTCTAAAATGGTAATGGCACAAACATTGACTGTATATAATTTATAATATACAGTCTATGGGTACAAAGGGTAAAATAATAAAAATAATAATGGTCCTTTTTTTAAGTGCATTTCAAGATCTAAGGCACTCTTCCGCCTTAAGTAAAAACATTTATCCAATATAGCTAGTTTGTCATTGAACGGATTAAAAACATGTCAACATGTTTTGGCCTTCTAAAATGACTCAAGACTTGGTTCCTGCCAGACGTGGATCTCCTGCGTGGCCGAAGTGCGCCCCTGGTGGCGAGTGTGCCCCTTGTGCAGATTATGTCCCACTCCCATGCACACACAGGGAGGAGATGCCAAGACCAAGGGGGATGTCAAAACAGGTTGATGATGTTAATTATTCACTCTCTAGAATGATCAAGGCAAAAACACCTGTGTGCAACCTGAATATTATGCTGGGAGAAACACTATGGGGGGGGAAAAAAGTGCCTAAAACTTTCATGACCTGTACTTTGTGTTGTGTGACACAGGGACTTACCCCTAGCAACTGGGTACTTGCCAGGGGCTTTTATTCCAGTGACCAATGCCAAACATCAAATGACATTAAGATAAGCAGAAATGATCAGTGCAGAGAGGAGTGAGGGAAAATACAACAGACCTTCCCATATCATGACACAAGACAGTTTTAGTGTAAAAACACAATTTAGATGATTGCTGATCTACCTTTTTTAGCAGAGGGGACTGAGATAAACACTATGTTTCTGCTTTCTGCAACCCATGCTTATGTTCCTCTGATAGGAAAAGGTTTCTCCCGCTTGTGTCTCTATTGCATTGTTCCTATGGAGAATAAACACAGGTAGTAAGAGAGTTCTATGGTGATGTGACATTCATCCTGACTTGATCGTCAAAAGAACACTAAACACCCACTGATCTATTTCATGAAAAGTTACATTGGTGAAATTTCTCTGTATGAATGGAGTACATAAGGAAGTTATGTGGAAAATATGAGACTGTCTACAAGTGAAGTAGAATGGAGGGAAAATTGCCTGTCAAGAAGGTACAGCAGAAATTGTGGTAGCAAAATTCCCACCTGCCAGTGGCGAACTCGGTTACAACCTACAACATACAGCAATATCTTCACAATATGTCATATTTAGTGACCTAATCCATCACATAACCATAACATTAATAAAGAGGAACTGTAAACCTATAAGGCAAGGCACGTTTAACTGACAGTATGGTACTTTTGAAAACACAAACAATTATTGCCATCATGTGGCCAGTTGCATTACTACAGGTGTGCGTCAACCATGAGCGGTGCAGGGAGGAGCGGTGGGTAGGAACCATCTGCAAGTTGAAGTGAGATGAGTTTTAATTTCGACAGAGCTTTAAGAGTTACTCTCCTCTCAGAAACGTCCCGTTTGAACATTTTAAAATTGCAGCGAAAATGATTTTAAAAAATGTTGAAAAAGTACAGTGGAGGGTTCAGTGAGGTAGCAGAACTTCCCAGAGAAGCACAAAAAACAAGCTGCACAGACACATCCCACAATTAGCCTATCTGTAGATGCTTATCATTTTCATTCAAATGATCCAGCAGCCACAACATCCGTTGTTCTGCCTTTCATCTCACTTAATTTTAAGTCTATGAACATCCTTAGCTCCATCGAGGCCCCTCGGGTTAGGAACTTTAGAGGGCCAGGCTGCCTTCAGGAACTGAGATATGAATGTATTCCTGTTATTGCATCAGGTGTAGGAACGAGGAAAATGTCATTAGGGAGTGACGAAAGGAAACACAGGTCTCTAACATACTGGTGACTGAAAAGAACGTCTCCTTGTCCTCTCTTTCTTTGCTATACCCAACAGACAGCGATTAAAACTGCACTGAAACATACCTCAGCGCCACACTTACCTCAGTACCACGCTGTCTATGTCCAGTTACACACTAGCAGTACTACTGACAGAAAAGACAACTTAATATTAAGGACTTGGTCTTTTAACTAGAATGCCATAGGCATACTACCGATGCTGGGTGATCGTGGGAGCCCATGAGTAAATCACTGACCCAAGATTGTAACCTTTAATACAGGCGCTTTGGCTTTGGGTAAGTGATTCACTGTGCGCGTGAGCAGGGTGGCGCTAGAGCGGTGTCCCATGGAGCGCGCGGCT
>CM059282.1:17774480-17779480 GCA_030347295.1 Setipinna tenuifilis
CACACACACTATCTCTCTCTCTCTCTCTCTCTCTCTCTCTCTCTCTCTCTCCCTCCCTCCCTGCTGTAGGGGATCATGTGGAGGGGTTGTCTGAGGATGACGTGGTGTTGCTGCACTCATGCCGGCAGTGGACCACAGTCACGGCCCACAGTCTGGAGGAGGGCCACTACGTCATCGGCCCCAAGATAGACATCCCGCTGCAGTACCAGGGTGAGTCCATGCCCCCCGGCCTGCACCAGACTACAGTACAGTACAGTACAGTACTACAGCACACACACACACACACACACACACACACACACCGGACATCCCACTGCAGTACCAGGGTGGGTTCATGCCCCCCGGCTCACACCAGGCTAAAGTACAGGAGCGCCCACGCAGGGTGGGTTCATGCCCCCCGGCTCACACCAGGCTAAAGTACAGGAGCGCCCACGCACACACACCCACGCAGACACACACACACACACACACACACCGGCCCCAAGATAGACATCCCGCTGCAGTACCAGGGTGAGTCCACGCCCCCCTGCCCGCACCAGAGTCCGGTACAGGAGCTACACATGGATGCACACATGCATATACATGGAGATGTACAAGCCAATGTGATCAAACACACACACACACACACACACACACACACACATACTTACACACACACATACTTACACACAGGGAGGGAGAGGGATACACCCAGACACTCACGCTCACACATAAGCACACAGACACACACAAAAATATACATACGCTGTACACACACACACACACACACACACAAAGAAAACAAGCCCCCCCCCCATGCACAGCCTTGTCTTGAGTGTGACAGATACCTTGCAGGCGGAAAGGTCCAAACTACGGGAGTCCTGCAGCTAGAGCAGCTGTTCCTCATTAAAACAAAGGGCATCAGAGGGTATCTGACACCCAGAGAGTCACCAGCATGTCTCCAGTCAGAGCAGCCTCTGGTGACCCTGAAAGGTCAGACGTTACTCTTGCCCTGGTAGGTATCTGCTCATTCAGAGATGAAAGATGCTGGCCTAGGAGAAGCCTTCAGGGACAGACTGTGTCTGTATACCCAAGATGAGTGTGTAGCCTACTGACAATACATTATTTATTTATTTTTAAACAAGTTTGGGAGGAGATCATAGGGATGAATAACAACAATTAACTCACCTGTCCCCCACCCTCCAGGGTGATTTAAATCTGCCTGCTGTTTCCCATGTCATGCACACTGGCATTGCAAATGACTCCTCTGCCTCCCCTTACTCTCCCATTGCAATAGTCGCTCTACACTGTCATTGCCCTTACCTTAGCTTACATCGACCATAAATCAAATCCCTCATATATGTAAGTACATTTGTCGAATAAAACTGATTCTGATTCTGATTCTGATTATATAAACATGGGGGTTGCAAACGGACATCACTCTCCAGCAGTCTCCGCTTAGGGAATTCCCAGACCAAGGCCCTGCATGGTTTTGAGTAACTGTAAAGAAACGTTTTATTAAGTCCGTTATTGGCTAGTTGAATAACGTCCATGTTGTATGACTTTTAAGTGTCGTGGTGGGCTACAACATTTTGCATTCACTTCCAATTTGTTGCTATGGTGACCAGAAGAAATGAGTATGGCAGCAAAGTCAGTGAAAAGAGAGAATTGCTATCAGCAGTGAGTGTTTGTAAAGCTAAGGGAAAATCATCTGTGTCTACTTACACAGAGAAAAGTGAGTCTCTGAAATGGTCCAATTTCAAATTGGGAACTGTGACAGAAATGGAGCTACAGAGAAGAAAAAAAAGGAGAGGGTGAGAAAGAAGATGGAATTAATACAAGAAGGATGTGCTAACACATATTTTAGAAAGTTAATTACACTGACAAATGTGGTTAAATACAATGACTGATAAGTTACCATCAAACCCAAGCTAGCATAGCGCTAGGTTCTCTACCTGTAAAAAGCACCTGAAGACCTTTATTTCCAGGAGCACTTCCCATCCTAACAACGCTAACCTCCATATAGCAGCTGCCCTGTGCTGCACTTTGCTATGTTCTTGCTTTATTCTCCACTTCATATCTGTAACTTGATTTGTATCCTTTATTGTAAGTCGCTTTGGGTAAAAGCATCTGCTAAGTGTAATGTAATATGAACAACACCGACTTGTGGATTAGTGGTCCAAACTTTGGCCGTCATCTTAAAAGGCAACAAGGGAGACAGAAGAAATGAATAGGCAGCTTATTCTGAGGAGAGGAAGTCAGGTAGAGAGTAGAGGTAGAGGACACAGGAAGAGCTTTCTAAACAGGTCTTAGGAAGAAGCTCAACAGCCTGGTCGACACTCTCGCTAAATCAGCCCTGACACTGTCAACCCAGTTTTTTCTATTTCCTAAGCAAGAAGTGGTTCAAACTAAAAATGACGTTTCCTGTGGGGTTTTTTTTTGTATGGCCAATTTTGTTTCAGCATCTTAACCAAATACAGATTTCTGAAACTATGTAGCTGCTGTGTGCAATCTTTACCTTCCTTGCTAGGCAGGAATTAACAATAAAAATGGCAAATGTATTTAATTTAACTAATAAATTAAATGTAAACCACACAGACATACACATGTTCTCTTGCTTGTGAAGTTCACTATGTAAATACAAAAACTGTGAACCAAATGTGTGCCACAGTGTACATGTAGGCAAATCAGTGAAAAAGAGCCCATTTAGTATGTCAACCCAGACGCAGCATTTGACAGTCATGCCGAATAATGAAAGACGTATTGCAGTAATTTGCAGTACTAGCCCATAAACTGTGTAAAAAAAATCCAATAGAATGCCTTTAGATATTAATCTAGTAAATATATTCCCCCAGGGAGAGAGAGTTGCACGAGGACACTTTTGACCTCGGTATCTTCAAAGCCGTGCCTATGGGCTTTCCCTCAGGCTCTCTCTCGCTCTTTTCATCTCTCTCTTTCTCCTTTCTCTCCTCTCTCTCTCTTTCTCTCCCTAAACCTCTCTCTTTCTCTCTCTCTCTCTCTCTCTCTCTCAGCATGTCTTTCTCTCTCTCTCTGTCTGTCTCTCTCAGCCTCTGTCTCAGCCTCTCTCTCTCTTTCTCTCTTTCTCTCTCCCTCTCAGCCTCTCTCTCTCTCTCTCCTTTCATCTCCATCTGGGCTTTCATTCATAAAAACCCAGGGAGCATCTCTACACCCCCGAGGCCTGACGTCAGCCCCAAACACACACCCCCCCCCCCCCCCACCCCCCCACCCCAACCCCAACCCACCCCCCCTAGGGAAAGCGCTCCGTCCTGCGCTCCCAAAATACTGTAATCCACCTTCCGGCATAAATGAGGAGGTTAGCGAGCTAGCCACTTAGCGCTTCCTCCCTGGGGGAGCGCCGTTACCCAATATACCCCTGCAGCGGAGGTGAGGTCACATGACCACAGATGAGATCATTCAGATGATGATGGGGAGGTTAGAGTGGGGGGTTCCGGTCAGGGGGAGACGCCAGGACGAGGGAAGAAAAGAGAAAGAGAGAGAGAGGGAAAGAGAGAGGGGAAGAAAGAAAGAGAGAGAGAGAGAAAGAGAGAGAGAGGAGACAGGGAGACAGTGATGTCATGACTGTCTGCTGCAGTGAATGGGGCAGACTGTTGGGAAGGGGTGACAGTAGCAACACTATATGAGTGTGTGTGTGTATGTGTGTGTGTGTGTGTGTGTGTGTGTGTGTGTGTGTGTGTGTGTGTGTGTGTGTGGGTGTGTTTGTTTTATAGTGTGACTATGCGTGCATGTCAGAAAAAAAACATGGTGACTATGTATGTGTGTGCATGTGCTTCTGTGTGTGTGGAGTGGAAGCATGTGTGTGTGTGTGCGTGTGCGTGTGTGTGTGTGCGTGTGTGTGTGTGTATGCGTGAGTGTGTGTGTGTGTGTGTGTGTGTCTGTGCATGTGCTTCTGTGTGTGTGGAGTCAAAACGTGTGTATGCGTGTGTGTGTGTGTGTGTGCGTCTGTGTGTCTGTGTGTGTGTGTGTGTATGCAGTGAATGCATATTGAGTCCCATGGGGCCCTGGGCAGCCTGTGTGAGTCTGAGAGCTGTAATGATGGTGGCCGGCGGGGTGATGACGATGACGATCATGATGAGTGTCACAACTATGAGCACATAATGATGTTAGATGATGGAGCCCTGAGTGCAGAGAGGGAGAGAGAAAGAGAGAGAGAGAGAGAGAGAGAGAGAGAGAGATAGAGACAGAGAGAGAGAGAGAGAGACAAAGAGACAGACCAACACACAGAGAGAGAAAGAAATAGAGAAAGAGACAGAGAATCAGATAGATAGAGAGAGAGAGAAAGAGATAGAGAGAGAGAGACAGACAGAAAGAAAGAGACAGACACGGAGAGAGAGAGAGAGAGACAGAGACAGAGAGTCAGACAGACAGAGAGGGAGAAAGAAAGAGAGAGAGAAAGAGAAACAGAGAGGGAGAGTAAATGAGTAAATGAGTGAATGGGGGAGGGAAAGAGGGAGGGAGAGCCTACACTTCCCTGGAGAAATATAAGAACATCATGCACACATATAGTACATGTGTGAGTACATGTGATCCCTCTCTCTCTCTGTCTCTCTCTGTCTCTCTCTCTCTCTCTCTCTCTCTCTCTCTCTCTCTCTCTCTCTGTCTCTCTGTCTCTCTCTCTCTCTGTCTCTCTCTCTTTTCCCTTCCATCCCACACTCATCTCTATTTGTCTCACTCACTCGCTCACTCCATCTCCATCTGTTCCAGCTCTGAGGCCAAGAGGTCTAAGTCAGTTAGTGTCCATCTGGCCTCCATGCTACCAGACTGACCCTCATCTCACTACAAACATGCTTTGTGTGTGTGTGTGTGTGTGTGTGTGTGTGTGTGTGTGTGTGTGTGTGTGTGTGTGTGTGTGCGTGCTTGTGTTTGTGTCTGTTTATGTGTGGCATGTGTGTGTTTGGTCATGTAAATCATACTAAACTGTAGGAACTGAAGTGTTCCTGCCTTATCTGAATATTCACTGTAGTAAGTCAAAGGCTTGCATT
>CM059282.1:17791980-17796980 GCA_030347295.1 Setipinna tenuifilis
CTTGGTTGTAACATGTCATGATGTAAACCAGTGACAATGATCCAATGAATGTTAAATCTCTCCCCCTCCCTCTCCCCCTCCCCCTCCTAGCCCTGCTCCACGCAGTGGGAGTTGCTCCCCGTCTCCCGACTCCTACTCCCTCTACTGCTACCCCTGCACCTGGGGCAGCGACTGCGTGACCCCCGTGACCTCCGCGTCCTCCGACACGCCCCCCAACCCTGCCCCCCCCTCCTCAAACCCTGCCCTCTCCTCTTCTTCCTCTGGCATGGTCCCGCCCCCCGCCCAGGCCAGCTGGTCCCACCCCCGCGCCACCTTCTCTCCAATCAGCTCGCCCTCTGCGCCCCTCCTGTCGGTCGACACGTCCCACAAGAGCTACTCCAGCTGCCCCAGGCCCCGCCCCACCTCCCAGAGTCGCTTCGCCCCATTCGGCGCCCTCAACCCATTTGCCAACCCAGGCCACGCCCCCCCCTCGTCAACATCCTCCTCGCCAGCGGAGTGGCTCGCCAGCACCACCACCACCACCACAAGGAGAAGCCCCTCCCCCGGCTCCTCCCTCCTCACCCCCGACATGACAACCCCCACCCTCTCCATCGAACTGGAGGAGTCCAGTGCGGAGGACTCTGGGGCGGGCTTGACACCGACACCGACGCCGTCTCCACGGCGAATCAAAGGCCTAGGAGTTACAGCAGAGAGCCTCAGCACAAGCCCCTGCCCAACCCCCCCACCACCACCACCACTGGCAGACCCAATCAGAGGGGCAGAGGGCGGGGCAAGCGGGGTGACTGGCGGGCAGACGGACGAATGGCGGCCCCCGGCAGAGCTGTGCGCGCTCTCAGTGGAGGAGGTGTCGTCCTGCCTGCGCTTCATTGGCCTCTCTGAGGAGGCGGTGGCCGTGTTCAGTCGCGAGCGCATCGACGGCTCCATCTTCACCCAGCTCAGCGAGGAGATCCTGGCCGACGACTTTAACCTCACCAAGCTGCAGGTCAAGAAGATCATGCAGTTTATCAAGGGCTGGAGGCCCAAGATCTAGCACAGGACGTGGACCTGAACAGGGAGAAACATGGTAACACATCGTAGCGAACAAAGATTATGGGATGGGACCCCATCAGAACCATACCACACATTAGCTGCTTGTTTGACTGACTGACTGACTTGACTCGGTTCTGGTCTGGTCTGTTTGGGCCAGTTAGAATGTTTTGCAAGTGTTCTTAGAACATTTTCGAGTTTAAATAAAAAAAAACAGGTGGTCGAGGTTAGAACATTCCACGGGGGGGTTTCTAAGTGCAAGCTGGAAAACCTCAGTAGATCAGACAGACCAACATATGCATGCAGAAACACAATTTCACACACACACACACACACACACACACACACACACACACAAAAGGGATGAACCACAGCACAGTGAGGTCTATAATGAGGTTTGTTGTGTTGTCTGTGGTCTTTTGAGTCCTGACGTTAACCTTTGCACAGGCACACACACACACAGCCCCACAGCTATAACCTCAACACTGACCCCTGGTGACCAACAGTTGTCAAGGTTTCCTGCCACATCGAAACAGTGCTGGACGTCTTGATTGCTTTCTCTTTTTCCAGAACTCCTTTCCTAAACATAGGCTAATGATTTGATGTATGTGGGTGCTTGAAGCAACTGCTTTATGTTGGATAAGCTAAAAGAAGTGTTAGGTGAAAGTGTGTGAGTGAGTGTATGTGTGTACATGATTGTGTGTGTGTGAATTGTGAGCATCCCATGCTGGTAGGTGTACTCAGGCCAGTATTTGAAGAAAAAGAGTTGCTTAGGCACTGCTTAAAAAAATGTGCAGTCCAGAACTTCAACCGATTAAAGGTGCAGTCCATGATTCCAATTTATTTTTCTCTCAAATTCAGAAAATTGATCTTCACAATCCCAGCTGTCCGTTTCATTTTTTACACAGTCTTCGTGCTGTACAAGGGAAAATTAAGTGGAAACCCGTTTTGTATTTCAGCAAATAGCTGTGTTGCTTTCAATGGCACAAATGGGAGAAGTTTGTTTCAATTGGCTGATGAGCCCAAAATATCAACAATCTTTTTTCCTAGAATTGCTGACTCTACCTTTAAAACAGTCAAACTCAGTAAAGTATGACCAAGTGACTAACCCACAGTCCAAGATTTCTGAGATTTTTCTTGTTTGTGTTGTACAGAGATGTGTTTTGGTAATGTATTTGTGTGAAGAATGTTTGTAATTATTAGTGACACAAGTCTGTTTGTCCTGACCCATGTGCCTGTTGACTTCACATCCTTTGTACATGTGCCTTTGGAACAGGAGGAACTCCTGACCTGTTTGGAGAGACATTGATTGACAGCCAAACGGGCCTATGACGCTTGGCCTTTCTGAAAGAGTTTGCAGTGCTGGCCTATCATAGAGATTTTAAAAGGAGGTGGACAGACACCCTTATTACTTTACTTCTGAAACATCATCTCATCTCTATCATCTCACTCTTCCCCTTTCAACCTCCATGAAAAAAAAAATCTTTCTGAAATATTCCTCCTCTTTTCCCTACGGCATGGGCTAATGCCTCTCGAGACTCATCCAGTACAACATGATGCTACATTTTGTTACGCATACAAACAGCGAGACTTATTGTCATTCCTTTTTATTTCTATTTTTGGGAGGAGGGTGGTGGTGGTGGTAGGGTGCGGTACGACTTCTAGAGTAGCAATGTCAAAACAAGAGAGTATGTGAGCTCAAAAACCAATATGTTTCTCACAGACTCTCCGAGAATGTAATTAGAGATTACTAACCACTGCCTGCTCCCTGAACCTCTGTATGTGTGTATGTTTGTGTCTGACAGGGTGTATATGTGTATGTGTGTGTGTGTGTGCAATAATGAGAGGGTGTCAGCAGGCACAGCGCTGCCTAAATGGTACAGAAACGTCAACGGAACTCACGAAGGGGCCGTTCCACGTCAAGGTCCCCCCCCACTCCTCTCGCCCCCCTTGACCTCTGCGGTTCTGGAATAATATTTAACATCAAGTCTTAGTGTTTATTTCAATTGTACTGAAATTTCATCTCTGTATAATTTAATCCTTTTGGATTAGTCACATCAATGAATAAAAACATACCTAGAGCATCAGGCTGCGCTGTGCTGTCTGGAAAAGGGGAAAGATTATATGGTGTACTGTGAATTTGTGTCGTCTACATTCCCTTTTGTCCGGCGAGTGTTGGTAGTAGCCGCTGCTTAAGAGATCTGTGTGTGTGTGTGTGTATGTGTGTCTCCAAAGTGCGCGTGGGTGTGTGAAAGTCTGTGTGGGCTTGACAGACGTCATATGACAAAGAGCACAAGTCAGACATTTAACATGTACAAACAATTAAGGCAACAAATCAAACATCTGTTCGCAGACTAAATATGCCCACTAAAACGTCCACATACACACACACACACACACACACACACACACACACACACACACACACACACACACACACACACACACACACACACACACACACACACACACACACACACACACACACACACACACACACACACACACACACACACACACACACACACACACACACACACACACACACACTTAATCCCACTTAGTCACATACTGTACACACACCCTTACTTGCAAGCACACACACACAGTCATTCTTACTAACACACACACACACACACACACACACAGCTTCACTTTCACAGACACACATATACAGATGGATTTACACACTACACTCACTACACACACTTGAGAGGCCCAGAGAGAGGGTGTAGTATGGCTGTAGGTGGTTTATTTCGGGCGTAGTGGACGTGGGAAACAACCTCAAGAGCATCAAGAATCCTGGGAACGTTTGCAATGGTGAAGAAAAAAAAAAAAATCAACTTAAAATTACACATAAGTACACACTGCATCTGACCCCACATACAGACACAAAATATACACATTAACAACAGGACTTAACAAAACAAAAACAAAAGCACACGTACCCCCCCCTCACAAAAAAATTATCCAGTTCCCTGTTAATTTTTCAAAACAGTGTCAAGTCCAGTCTCCCCAGTCTCTCCAGCGTATGATAAGGCACCAGGTAAGCAGGAGTTAGGGGGGAGGTGGCTCCTTCAAATGGCAGGGTTTAGTGCTTGCTTGCATGACTGCCCCCCCCTCCCTAAGGTCAAAGGTGAAAGGTCGGGGGCGGGCATGAGGCTGGCAGGAAGGTCACTTGTGGAAGCGCTTGCTGGCGTCCTTGGCGTGGTCCAGCAGGAGCTGGCAGGGGGTGAACTGGTTGCCGTACACCTCCTCGTACCGACGCATCTTCTGCACCAGCTTGTCGGCGCCGAAGGAGTCCACAAAGCGGAAGGGACCTGGGAGAGGGGGGGGGGGGCATTATTTATATTATATTTTATTAATATATTTATATTTATTTATATAGCACAATTCATGCTCAGAGAGACAGTTCAAAGTGCTTCACGTAAAGAGAATGAGTTTTCAGAAGTGGAAAGAAAAACAGGATTACAGAAGGATTAAAAAGACATGATCAGATCAGAAAATAATAAATGAGAACTTGTATGGATGTTACTGTGGGAATACACTTAGTTGTTTTCTATATCGTATGTGTATACACTATACAGTATACAATAGTGGTATTAGTGTCACTAGAGATTAACTGCTGTAATAAGGTTCAGTTTTTCTGTTTTTAACTGTTGGTGAAGGGGGAATATTACTTTTACTTATAATGCAGTATGATATGTTATTACATCTTTCACTTGAAACATACATACAAACTAATCCAATATAAACAATGTACATTGCTTGATTGCATGCACAAGAGGGAGCGTGTGTATGTGAGTAAGTGTGTATGTATGTGTGTATGGGAATGTAAGTGAGTGTGTGTGTGTGTGTGTGTGTGTGTGTGTGTGTGTGTGTATGAATACGTGTGAGTAAGTGTGTGTGTGTGTGTGTGTGTGTATGAATACGTGTGAGTAAGTGTGTGTGTGTGTGTGTGTGAGTGTGTATAC
>CM059282.1:17801980-17829480 GCA_030347295.1 Setipinna tenuifilis
AAGATATCGGTCAAACCGTGCCGACCCAGCCATGACGACCCAGGCTGATAAGATTTACAATGCTAGCTGCTACAATGTTGGACATAACGCGACTAACGACACATAACTAAAATAATGGACATAACACGAGTAAACATTTGCCCACAACAAAGCTGCTACGAAGGTAAGATGTATCTTATCGTATACGCAACAGCAGACTACAGCACTGCACACATATGCCTACAGTGCATACAGACGACACGTAGAGGAGACTGAACTTTTCACCTCTCATTCCGGTTATTCCACGTCGCAAAACAGTGGCTAAAGAAAATCTTACAAGTCAGTCAGTGCAAATGTATTTACATAGCCTCCTCCTTTCACCTGATATAATAATATCTGATATATAATAATAACCCACTTAAACAATAAGGTGGTCTAAACAAAAACGTAATACTCTGGCACATCTTCTATGGGCTCTGCACTGTTCCTACTAAATAAAGACAATAAACAAACTTTCTGGTGGCATACAAACATGGTGTTCCAGGAGTTTGACGCATTCGCGTACGTGTTGTGCATTCTGCTGTGTTAGAAAGTCCGTATGAAGGAACAAACTGCGTTTTTTATTTCGTTGATACATGCTTAATACCCAAAATCAATCCAATCCCCGTTCACATGGCAGTCGAAGTGGTTTCGAAACAGCCCAGGCTTGGCGTCGCAACTGGATAACGAAAACCAATTCCAAACCAAACCAATACCCGTTCACATGAAGCTGGTACGATCCCAAACCACTTCCAAGTGGTTTCGACTTGTCCATGTGAACGCACTCTGTGAGTGTGTGCGTGCATGTGTGTTCACAGACTTACCCCTTGTAAACCTGCTCCTGTCCTCTGGCCAGTCCCTCGGCCGTGGTGTCCTTCAGGATGGTGGCCACGCCTTTGTCCACGGTCACCTGGGCGATGCCCGCGCCCATCAGCCCCGCCCCCAGGATGGCCACGTTCCTGACCAGCCAATCAAACGCAGAGACGGTCAGCAGTGGAACGCTTACGTCACACTCCAAATGGCGAGGTGACATCAGGGCAAAAGGGAAAATAAAAAGAAAATGAACAGGAAAGAAACAAACATCACTGAAGAAGAGATAAACTTACTTGACCTCCTTCTCTGGCTTGCCAAAGTGGTTCTTCTTACAGGCCACCTGGCCGTGGTACAAGCCAATCAGAGCCCGGGACTCACTGGTCATGGCCAGCTTGCCAAAGTTCTGAAAGAGAGAAGTCAGCATGAGGAAGTGGTAGACAATTAAAAAAAAAACAACAAAGACAGATGGGCAGAGAAATAGAAGAAAAGGAATAGAAAGAGACAGAGAGAGAGACAGAGACAGAGACAGGCAGAGAGACAGAATGTAACACACCTCAGCTTCTGTCTGGTAGCCAGAGAGAGAGACAGAATGATGGAGAGAGAGACAGAATGACGGAGAAAGAGAGAATGACGGAGAAAGAGAGAATGTCAGAGAGAGAGACGGAGAGAGAGACGGAGAGAGAGACGGAGAGACAGGCGGAGAGAGAGACGGAGAGAGAGAGAGACAGGCAGAGAGAGAGAATGCAACACACCTCAGCCTCTGTCTGGTAGCCAGTAGTTGAGCCCTTCTCGACTCCAGCTTGCACACACTACAGAGCACACAAACAAGTCATGTTATTCTGATAAAGCATGCATACATGTACTGTGGATGCTGGTACATATGTATTTTCAGGTACCCATTTAAAGTGTATGTATATATATATATATATATATATATATGCGTGTGTGTGTGTGTGCGTGTGTGTGTACCTCAATGATTTTGAGAGGTGCGGGGTACAGGCCTTTGGACTGCTTCATGACCTTCTCATTGACCGTCTTGTAGATCTTTTGCCGCACAAAAGAAATGCCCATCACCATGTCCTGTATCTCTGAAACACACACACACACAAATATAAACACACAATGCACTGTAACAGTCCTTCATCAAGAATTCCATATCAAGTGCTCCCACAGAGATGAGATCCTGAAGTTTCACCACAATACCATCTAATAAAATACATTAATATTAATAGTATTGGCAAACTTTGCCATTGCTCAGTTAGTAAGCCGTATCAGAACAGCGATCTCTGACACACACACACACACACACACACACACACACACACACACACACACACACACACACACACACACCAAGAATGACAGAACACGGGTGTACATGTGCCTGATTTTTTTTTTAAAACTGGGTGTAAATGTGTGTGTGAGAGTGTGTGTGAGACACACACACACACACATTGACGGCGATCTCTGAGGCTGCACCCTGCAAATGCCCAACTGCTGAGTCAAAAGCACAAGACTGCTTCGTCATTTCAGCACATTGGATGTTACTGATTGACCAACTGCCATCCCAATGACCGGTAGACTAGTGCTTATCTTAGGCAACTGTCATTGAAAGCTTATTAATCTGGGCAGAGCCCAGTCTTGTCTGGGTCTTATGTGTGTGTGTGTGGGGCGCTGGGTGTGGGGCGTGACTCTGGAGCTCTTACTCTGCATCAGGCCCTTCTTCTTGGCCACAGACACCTGCTTGTTGACCAGGCCCCTGGCCAGACCCACGGCCACCTCCTCCAGGTAGTCGATGGTGCGCTCCTCGGGGCTCTTAATGCCAGGCCCTACAATTACACACACACACACACACACACACACACACACACACACACACACAAAATGGTTACAGAGAGAGTGAGAGCGAGAGCAACATGCATACACAAATGCGATAATTTATAACCACACACACGCACACACGCACGCACGCAGGCAGGCAGGCAGGCAGGCAGGCAGTAGCCTTATCCCAACAATTGAGATCTGGGACAAGAACACCGACACACAAACGCGCGTGCGCACACACACACACACACACACGCACGCACAGACACACACTCACCCAGTGGATCAACCAGATGGTGTACCAGGCCCATCTTCTTGGCCTTATCTGCCCTGATATTCCTCCCAGTTAGCATCATGTCAAAGGCTCCAGGAAGGCCGATCTTTGAGATGCACAAAAACATAGACAAACACACACACATCATACTTCTGTTTACAATGGCAATCGAAGGTTGATCTATTCCTCTTCATGATAAATCTGACATCCAAGCTACACTTCAAAGCAGACGCAATCTGAAAAACCAGTGTGTGTGAGCGAGAGTGTGTGAGCGAGAGTGTGTGTGCAAGTGACCCACCATCTTGGGCAGTCTCTGGGTGCCCCCGGCTCCAGGCAGCAGGCCCAGCATGACCTCAGGGGTGCCCAGGATGGTCTTCTTGCTCTTGGTGGCCACACGGTACTGGCAGGCTAGTGCAAACTAACAAAAACACAAACCACACACACACAATTAAACAACAAATACACACACACAATTAAACAACAAATAAAGAAGCCAATTACACGTCCCTTGACTGAGTCATTTAAAGGTGCTGGCTATCCCCCCCCCCCACTACACACCTACCACTCAATTATAAAGTGTCTTTTTCTTGAATCTTAACTCCACATATAAATTATTACACTTTTAATATACCACTAATATGTACTTAAATAATAATAATAATAATAATAATAATAACATACCATAATAACAAATATGTAATTTTTATAGTGAAATAAAGAGCTGTACACTGTTTCATGTACTGTAGTTCATAAGACATGGGACACACATGCAGACATGCAGTCTCACCTCTAAGCCACCTCCCAGGCATGAGCCATTGATGGCCGCTACGATGGGAATGGGCGACTTTTCGATCTTATCAAACATTTTCTGCCCCTCCGAAGAGAGTGTGGTTACCTCAGCTGCACTGTTGCATGCCTGGATCATGCTGGGACACGGAAACACACACACACATGGACACAGACACAGACACACACACACACACAGACAATCAGTGACTAGAGATAAAGGTGGCCCGCAGCAGAAATACTCAGAGGTTTCAGGGCATCTGCGCACCGTCTTTGACACTGTTTAAATTCGCCAGTGTCGTTTGCCCCTGCTGACCAGCTGAGCAGTGGACATCAAAGGATATGACCATCATCATAAACACTGCAACAGCCCGAAATGGTAATCAACATGCCACTGGCAGCAGAGTTTGCTGAATGTATATTCCATTACCATTGCTGCTAACACGTCATAATCGTATGCCTTAGAGCTTGGAACATTTCATATGCGTAGCAGAAAAAAAAAATGAAAGGGGGAGCAAGGACAGTTGGAAATATAAAACTGGAAATATGTACATCATGCCACGACACGTCTGCTTTCAGAGGAAATGACTCCTAATGCTTGTGTGGGCCCCTAGAACATACACCGCACACCGTGTTACTAAGAATACATTAGGCTATTAATGTATGTACGTATGAATGTATAGGGAAGGTACACTTGAGCTAGGGCTAAATGAGGACTGGGACAGAGAGTTGGGGAGGGGGAGCAGGACCACTCAATGACCCCTTCAGCTGAGTACTTCCTCTCCTACGGGACACTGGAAGTCATGCATCTTACTCAGGTTACGCAGTATTGATAAGGGAGACGTTTTTTTGGGTGTGCCTGGGCCTGTGTGGGTGTGTGACAAAGAGCAAGAATTTACTGCCCAAAACACACATGCTGCATCAGTGTGTGTGTGTGTACACGTGTGTGTGTGTATGTGTGTGTGTATGTGTGTAAGTGTGTGTCTAAGTGTGTGTGTGTGTAAGTGTGTGTGTAAGTGTGTGTGTGTCTTACTTGATGTCAGCCCCGGCGATGAAGCAGCCGGGTTTGGAGGAGATGAGCACGGCGCTCTTGACCGCGCCGTTCCCCCAGATCTCCGCCATCACCTCCGTCATCTCGGCCTGCATCTGCTTGGACAGGGTGTTCACCTGCGCACGCACACACACACACGCAGGCACGCACACACACAAGCAGAAACAGGAAAAAAAAATATTTTCATGTAGATACACGTAAACACACACACAAACTTATGTGTACACGTACACACACACACGTACACACACACACGTACACACACACACGTACACACACGCACGTACACACACGCACGTACACACACGCACGTACACACACGCACGTACACACACGCACGTACACACACGCACGTACACACACGCACGTACACACACGCACGTACACACACGCACGTACACACACGCACGTACACACACGCACGAACACAGTATACTAACAGAAATGCACAGTTGGACGTTGTCAAAATGTGCACATGTTGCATGGTGACTAATTCATTATGGTAGTGATGCAACATTTGGGGCTAACCTTGGAGTTGGGGTCATTGATCCGGACGACAGCCACATCATCTTTAAGCTCATAGTTGACATGGGTGCGGGCTGAGGAAGCAAATGATGGAGGGGAGGGGATAACGAGACAAAGAGGGAGAAAACGAGAGAGAGTAAAGAGAGATACACAGAGAGAGAGAGAGATAGAGAGAGAGATAGAGAGAGAGAGAGAGAGAGAGAGAGAGAACGACAGAGAGGGAGAGGGAGGGAAAGAGGATGGAGAGAGAGAGGATGGAGAGAGAGAGAGAGAGAGAGAGAGAGAGGATGGAGAGAGAGAGGATGGAGAGAGAGAGAGAGAGAGAGAGAGAGAGGGAGAGAGAGAGACAGAGGAAGTGAGAATTTTAAAAAATCATTACATGGTGAAGTTGATACTTTTGCTGGAGAAACATGACATAATAACGGTGATGCAAACATGGATGCTTACCCAGCATAGCTGCCGATGACGACAGGCCTCGGCCTCCATGACCTAAGAGACACATAAATAAATAAATGGCTCCCAGTAAGTACTGAGTCAGTCATAAACTGCCATGATTACTGTAAATTAGAGGTCAACCCACATGGGTTTGCTCGTGCTGATGTCTGCTGCTGACTGTTTTGCCGATTTTTTTCTGGCCAATAATTGAAAGTTTCCCTTCTACTTACATGAGAAACATGTCATACAAATAACGGCTGGAAAAAAAAAATGGAAATAAAAATAAAACAGTACGTGGGGGTCATGGTTTTCATAGACCATGCATTTGTAACGTTATGTTACCTGTAAGCTACAGTTCAATGCTTTGTGTTTTCTTTTTACTAGGTAATGAGATATCTGATTACTTATTAGAATCTCCATGCTCAATGACAAACACGGTGAATTGGGAAAACAGTCAACATCAACTAACCTTGCTTCTAAAAAGATGTGTCTAGGCAGCTCTGTATCTCCCTGCATGTTGCTGTGTGTGTGTGTGTGTGTGTGTGTGTGTGTGTGTGTGTGTGTGTGTGTGTGTGTGTGTGTGTGTGTGTGTGTGTGTGTGTGTGTGTGTGTGTGTGTGTACCCCTTACTCATGCTGCTGCCTGCAATGCTACACACACCCTGCTACTTGCACTGCCACATACAAAGAGTGAAAGTCTGACAAAAGAAAAATAAAATGGAACTCATAATACCAGGGATGATGGTTTTAATAGACTACCCACTCGTAATGCTAGGGGATGCAAGACTTAATAGGTTACTGGTTAAAAAGTAAATGGCCTACATATGACTAGGACTTTAAAAGATTAGAATTTAAACCTTATCTCCCAGCAGAGTTCTGGAATTATGCAAAAAAAAATTGGCTTGGGTCTACTTCACACGCAGCAACACCACTACATAAGTAACACTGGGCTACCCGTGGACATGAGTGAATTTAATCATTATCAGCAGATACCGATGGATTAAAAAAATGCCAAACATTTGGCAAATATCGGCCAGCCGGTGAACTGGTTGACCTCTAGTTTACATTCAAAACAAAAATGCAGGCTTTGGCCAGTGTGTTTCAGTGCGCTAACAAACCAACACAATAGCTTTTCCAACCATTACTGACACTATTTGACATTTTTCTGTGTATTGAAGCACAGCCAGTATGACTTCTCTATATCAGTCAATCCCCCTCTGGACAGAACTGGAATTACACCAGTGAACCTTGACCCAGATTATTGTCATAGTGACAGGTCCAGCTTTACCTTTGCCCCAGACTCTGTTACGTCAAATGACATCAAGACAAACCACCAGGCGGGGCTGCGAAACCACATGAAAACACACGTGTGTACGTGTGTTCTGCTGACTGTGATGGGTCATTCATTTTATGCATAAATTCACCCTGTCTTTTGATTACACATACGGTTTCCCTTTGATCAACTCCTTCCCTGTCAATTATTCTGTCAGGGAGAGACATGCAAATGAAAGCCTTTATGAGAGGCCAAGGTCCGTTTTAATTCAAGGGATATAAAAGAACAACAATCCAAGAATGTAGTAACAAAAGTGATGCAGATTATAATCTGACAGACAGCTCGCTTCCTACTCTACAATATGATTTTCAAATGTTACCAAATGACCTCTTTGGAGGTCACAATATTTTGCTGCAAAGTCAAGGTTGCACCACTTTAAAACATGTTATAATTTGTTAATAAATGCTCCTGCGTCACATTCAACAAACTGTTTTGAAGGTTTAATGGTGAAAAATATGACTTTTGGCTAATGAATGAGTGTTGGAGGCAAGTGGGTGCTGAACACGCTTGATTTCCAAGCTTGCAGAACACGTAGCCTGTAGCCTAACGTTAAATGGTATCTGGTTCAACTGCGTCAACTGCGTGTAGCTACGGTCCCTAACAGAGGCAACTTAAAGTAACAAACATTATTTGTACAACCAAAGAGGAAACTGTATGCTACTTTAGATATGAGTCAATGTATCAAACGATTCATTGTGATTCTTAACTTTGCTCTCACACACTTCACGGAAGTGGGTGAAAGTTCACCAACTTCTGTTAGCAAGACAGCGACGACTAGCTGCCATTGCAGCTAGTTAGCATAACCAAGTTCAATGTTTTCTAATGTATTTACGAAAAGTTGTCTGTAGCAAGGTTACAGACAAATGATAAAGACAAGGGCCTTCAGGCCATATACAGATTCGTAAAACATACCTGCAAAATGTGAATATCTGCAGGTCGCAAACCTGGAAAGAATGCCCACTGCTCGTACGCCTGCCATCTCAGCCGAGGATCCGATGACACAAAGCTAGCGGTGCTAGCAACCAAAGTGCGAGCGAACCAACCGGGATGAGGACCCCTACTGTTGCTAGAGGTAACCAGATAGACGCCGTTGCCATAATGAGAACGTTTATATGAAAATTAGAATCCTCACTGGGTTATTGACAAGAGCAAAAGAGCCACAGTTATTGCTAATTTAACTGTTATTGAGTGTGCAATTTTTTTGAGTCTTTGAATAAAAAGTGCTATAAATATATACAGGCATTCGACAAAGACATCTAAGATCATGTAGGGACTTTTGAAGAAAAGTATTTTTTTGTAGTCAGAAGCCGTGCAGGCATAAGTAGGCAGAGGGGGAAGCGCGCATCAGTTAGTAACCTCGAAACTGGTAAGCATAATTTCTAGATTTTCAAATTCTTGTAACATTACTGCTTGCGGCCAAATTCATTCATATAAAACGGACTGTAGTCCTCCTACACAGTGTTTTGAGTATGCGTTTGCTATATGACGTGCTTGCGCTGACTAGTTACTGCAGGGTGCTGTTGAGCTAGCAGGTTTGTGCTAACTTGCATAATGCTAGCGAGCTAACTGGTTGACATTTTGTGCTGGCGTCACTTCGATATTGTAATCGAAATGGTCAACATTGTTGTCTTTCCAGCACTCTCTAATATGAAGTATAGATGTGTAACGTTGCCAGTGTTAAGTTACTTTTTTTGGTTACATGTCATCTGGTTCACTGTGTCATACAACTGTGGGATCAGATGGATCTAGGTGAAGGGTCACTGGGACTCATGGGCGGGGCTGTCTCGCTGATAGAATCACAGTAGTGCTCTTCAGTTTACAATTATTATTAAGAAATACATATTTTGTTTGGGCAGAGATAAAATAAGTGAGAGGATCCAAGATAATAAAAAACGCATTGGACTAGAACTTGTAGGGTGAGCCCCATAACACGTTGATGAGACTACTACAGTTAAATCAATAACTGATAATATAACACATGGTTGAATAATGTTTTACTTAATGTTAAAATAGTTTGATAGTACACTTAACTTTTTCAGAAAAAAAAAAAGAATTTTGGTGAATATGGTATATGTCAGCTAAATTGGGACACACAATTCAGTTAAGATGGGTCATTTTATCATAGGAAAATCAGTATGTCTCTAATCCATCAACCTCTAAAACCACTGAGAGCCATAAGATCCTGCTCCAGCATTTTTTTTTTCAGGCTGCTAATTTATCATTGACCAAATCTTTGACCTGTGTAGAGTGAGCCATGTGTGATTGAGTTGTGTTAAAATTTTTGAGTTGGCCTAATCATTTGACTTTCTGTCCAAGGTCAAAATGACGTCCATGCTGATGAACTCTCTGCGGAATTGCCCGGTGAACAGCACCTGGGCTGTGCAGTTCGGTAAGGACCCGTCTTTACATCTTCACATGGTCCCCCTGCCCAAGAGCTTTTATTAATAATAATAATAATAATAATTGATCTAAAAAACAAGTTTGCTGTGCGTTAATGCATTTCCCCCCTCACATTCACGCTTTCATCTGTGTTTCTGTTTCCTTTGTCTTACCCCACGTAGCGGCACGTTCTCTCAGTACATCATCTCAAGTGCATGCTGCAGGTAAGAATTCATAATCAAGATCTCTCTGAAAATTAGTTCTTAACTGCAGTTTTGATGGATTACGAAATTTGTCATGGAAGAAAGAAGCCTTATTATCTTTCTTAATTAAAAGCTTTTACACATGTACATTTCTTTGACCTCTGCTCTGTCCCCTGTGTCCTCTGTGTTTGTGACAGCCAAGAGCAAGAAGAGCCTAGCCAAACCTGGTGTGAAGAACATTGTGTTGGTAGATGGAGTGAGAACACCTTTCCTGCAGTCTGGAACCGCGTAAGTGTATAGAGACAGTGAGAGCATCCCCACAAATATACACACACACACACACACACACACACATACACACACACACACACACACACACACACACACACACACACACACACACACACACACACACACACACACACACACACATACACATACACATACACACACACACACATACACTGCTATGAACATAGGAATACTCAGTTAGAAGCCTTAGTGTCCCAATGTCAACCAAAACCTTGTGCAGTCCAAAAAGGTATTTGTGATGAGCAATTATGTTGCAGCTAATGCCATGAATTGTGGCTATTTCAACACAACGTGTATACTGTACCATTTAGAAGGTTACCAATCCCAGATGTCATGTTGGAATGCTGTCTGGTATGTTGTTAATTTACTTGTGTCCTATTTGCAGGTATGCCGATCTTATGCCTCATGACCTTGCCAGAGCTGCCTTACAGTAAGTGACTGGTTTCTCTAATCTGCACCACAATAAGTCTTAGTTGATGAATGTAGTATATTTTAGTATATTTTAGCCCCTCACACTTTTGTCTGGTTTGAAGTGGGCTTGGGTTTTTGCATTTATTTTTTGGAGTCACAGGGTGGTATACCTGTCTATGTCTAAATCTAAATATTTAAGACTGCTTGGTTGATTAAAGTGGCTGTTGCGTATTAAATGTGGTCTCACTAGTTGCGTGTGATTTCCAGGGGACTGCTGACCAAGACAGGCATCCCCAAGGACTATGTGGACTACATCGTCTACGGCACGGTCATCCAGGAGGTCAAGACCAGCAATGTGGCCCGAGAGGTGAGTGTGCCTTTCCGCACTGAATCACCTCTGCTATGGCTTTTTGCGCTTTAGTTGCCTTTACCAGTTTGGACAGTTTGAGATATGGCATGAAAATGAGCGAGAGAGAGAGATGGGGAAAACCTACCGGCAGGCAGGAGTTGAACCTGGGTCTCAAGGGTTTATGCTATGGGCACCTTAGCCAACTGCGTCACGGTGCGCCCCCCCCCATCCCCCTCTCCACTTTAGGCCTCCGCTCACTGGCTTCTACACAGTGTGGCACATTGCTTCCAACATTCTGTTAGTTTAGCTTACATTGCTTTTAACGCAATACATCACACCAGTGTCAAACTACTGCTTCAGGTGTGTGGATTAGGATTCACGGCAGTTTTTATCACCGCTGCTCATTGAAATGCATTGTGCAATGTTTGCTGCACACATTGTGGAATTCAAAAGTGTGTCACACTTTGGCAAAGCTGGTATGCGGAGGCCTTTTGACTGTAATTCATGTGGTGTCGGTAATAAAGCAGCGGTCACTGATGTTGCTGAGGAAGGTTAGGCTCATGTTCTTTTGCCTTTGGGCAGTGTGCGGCCCTTTGACCTCCATTGTTGTGTTGACCTTGCTGTGATCCTGGTAGAGCTGCTAGTTTACCATGAGCACCTTTTGACAACAAACAAACAACAGAGTAAAATGTTTGTTTATGGCTCAACAAGGCAAAGACAAAGTGTGTGTGTGTGTGTGTGTGTGTGTGTGTGTGTGTGTGTGTGTGTGTGTGTGTGTGTGTGTGTGTGTGTGTGTGTGTGTGTGTGTCTGTGTGTGTCTGTGTGTGTCTGTGTGTGTGTGTGTCTGTGTGTGTCTGTGTGTGTGTGTGTGTGTGTGTGTCTGTGTGTGTGTGTGGATTCTTGTGTCACCTTCTAGCCCCGTGCAGGTATGCTGTGTGGTGGTGTACGTTTTGCCCTCTATCCCCAGTTGGCTGAAAGCAAACCTTCTATTCTTAGCTCAACCCCTTGTGCTGGTCTGGACAGACCCCCCCTCTTTTTTCCATTGCCCCTGGGTTACAAAATAGCTGTGGCACATCATGGTGCTAAATATCCAACCAAAATATTTACACGTGTGGGTTAGCGGGAGAATGGAATGTGTCCCGCTATGTCAGTCATTCATGAAGTGCTGCAGTAGGAGAAGTGCTGTCACACTTGCTTTAGTAATGTCAGGTGTTTTCTTTTGTATCCAGATCAATTTGACCCAAGTGCTTTTGTCTGCAGACATCACTATTCTAACTGTCCTGTATAGGAAACGGTTCTGTGAGGCATTGTGCAACTCCAGCCTATTGTAGCACACCACAGAATGAATGCACTGGCTATTTATGGCACAGGGTATTTTCTGTTCCTGTTTCTAAGCTTTTTGTAGACGTGGACATGTCACAAAGAGGTCGCAATGTGTGTCATATACTTATGTAACTTAGTATCTATGAGTCATGTGAGTGTGTGTGTGTTTTTATGAGTGTGTGCTCGCATTGAGTGTTTATTAAGTGATTATTGTTCACTTCTTCAGGCAGCTCTTGGTGCAGGTTTCTCAGAGAAGATCCCCTCCCACACGGTCACAATGGCCTGCATCTCCTCCAACCAGGCCATGACCACAGGTACGACTATACGGCTAGCTCACTATAGCAGCTTTTATATTTCACTGCAATGTAAATAACCTGTTTGTGAAAACAGAGTTTATGTGTCAAGTGCAATTAATCCTGTACCCTGAAGTGATGATTTTCTGTTCTGACTTGCAATGACCACTGCAGGGATCTTCCACAGTGATAACATGTTGTTTGTTTAATGTGTTATGATGTGCTGTGCTGTTTCACAACCCATCATCTGGTACCTGATGTGTGTGTCCTTCTCTGGCGTTGTGCAGGTGTGGGGCTGATCGCGGCGGGCCAGTGTGACGCGGTGGTGGCCGGCGGCGTGGAGTTCATGTCCGACGTGCCCATCCGCCACAGCCGCAAGATGAGGAAGGCCATGCTGTCCCTCAACAAGGCCAAGACCCTCGGGGCCCGCCTGGCCCTCCTCAGCACCCTCCGGCCAGCCCACCTCAGCCCTGAGGTACTACAACTACCAGCATGCACTGCTTCACTCACCACGCGACTTCCTGTGAATGGCAGGCAGCAAATATAGCATTGGGATAGAGGTGGAAATGTCTCAAGCCTACAGTAATTTGTTTTGCTGAATGCGTTTAGTCTTTATTTAATATATTTTGGGTCTGTAGCACTTATCGACTTTGCTGTTACACTGTCTACAGATAACACCCTACAGGCCTTATACAAGAGCTTCCCCTAAATATATTATGGAAAGTCACACTGATTAGTGTCGCTGAGATGGAGAGTGACCAATGCAAATGATGTTCATTTGGACTCTCCAGAGTAGAAAGATTAGGAGAAACTTTTCCCCTTCTCTTAGACAGAGGCAAACAAAAAGTGAGGTGCCCGCAGATGTTTGAAGGCAGAGTTATTTTCAGAGGTGTCAAACCCAGGTTCAGAAAGTAAAAACCCTGCCACAAATTTGATCCAACCAGCTCTGAATCAGCTGATCATAACGAGATCTCAAGACGGGCAGATCAGCTACTCAGTGAAGTCACCTGTGTTAGAAGGAAAACTTGGCAGAGTTTTTACTTTCTGAACCCGGGATTGACACCTCTGGTTATTTTGATATTTCACTTTTCTCTATACATCACATCATGCACAGCATACTGTAGTTCTTGTTTGACACACACAGGAAATAGACTACTACATCTCCCATGATTCTCCTGTGTGAGCCAACTGAACTGTGATTGGTTCCCTTCCAGCTGCCGGCCGTGGCTGAGTTCTCCACGGCCGAGACCATGGGCCACTCTGCTGACCGCTTGGCGGCCGCCTTCGGCGTGACGAGGAAGGAGCAGGACGAGTTTGCCCTGCGCTCACACACCCTCGCCAAGAAGGCCCAAGATGGTGGACTGCTCAGTGACGTCCTGAGCTTCAAAGTGCCTGGTAAATGAAAAGGAAAAGCTAATTTTTTCCCCTCTTTTGTTTCTGCTGTTGTTCTTTTTTTTTTCTTTGTTTTTTTTCTTTTCTTTCTTTATTTCCCCCTCGCTCTCTCTGTCTATGCCTCTCATCAGCTCTTGGCCCCTTTTACCCATTTTCTTTCTTTTGTGGGTGCCGTATCTGCATTGTAATGACCAGGCGTTATGACATCTGCAGTGTAGCAACAACACCTCTCTCTCCCTCTGGTGTCTGCCTAGGTAAGGACATTGTCTCCAAGGACAACGGCATCCGGCCCAGCTCCATGGAGCAGTTGTCTAAGCTGAAACCCGCCTTCATCAAACCCCACGGCACAGTCACTGCCGCCAACTCCTCCTTCTTGGTGAGCAACCAATCAGAAAGACACTTTTTTTTTTTTTTTTTTTGTATGTTCATGTACTTTTAAGGCCTCCACACTCAGGCTTTGATGTGGTGCGGTGCACTCTGCTTGCGACATTCTATTAGTTAAGATTCCATTGTTTTCAATCCAACCCCACACACACCAATGTCAAACTCTACTGCTGAGGTTGTGCTGATTACGATTCAGATCTGTTGTTGCCCGTGCACTCATCAATGACTATAGTTAGATCCTGTAACGTTTGCAACACCGGCAGTGTGCGTTTTGTTTGCAGTGTGCAAGCAAAGCTGTGGAATTACAAAAAATCGCACCACAATAATATTGGAAGATGGTGTAAGGAGTGCTTTATATTGCCACATGTTATCTATTTCTCTCAATATCCATATAGTAAACAGCACTTTTAGCACCTCTGGTGAGTTTTAGCGGTGAACAGAGCTGAAGGTGACCTTTAATCTGTGTTTGCGTCCCAGACCGACGGAGCCTCTGCCGTGCTCCTTATGTCGGAAGAGAAAGCCTTGGCCATGGGCTTCAAGCCAAAAGCCTACCTCAGGTACACAACAGGATATACACACATATGCACTGCTACACGCCTGTGAGCTTATCAAATACAGAAGTAGAGAAGACACACACACACACACACACACACACACACACGCGTACACAACAGAAGGTCATTCATTGATTCAGGGATTCCTGGAGGTCCGTAGGCAAGTGCAGACAAAGGATCTGCTGGAAGTAACGGTTGTGGGAAGTACAGAATGTGTAGAGACACACACACACACACACACACACACACACACACACATCCATTCGTTCACGCAGAGCTTCCCGTTAGTTCCTCCACACCATTCTTCTCGATTAATGCAAGACGACGTGCTTCCTCAGCATTGCGATGATGGGTTACTCAGCCATATTACTAGACACAGTAGCATATCCCAAAGCAGACACACCCTACACATCACACTACACACTACAGATCCCCAGCCCTGTTGGCATCTGAGCGTGTGCATTTCTCTGCTCACATACTCTTACACTTAGACTTGCACACACACTTCTGTTTGCTGTGGTTTTGTTGTTGTGTTTATCATTGCTGCAACTTTATTTGCGTTTATATTTTCAGAGACTTTGTGTACGTGTCCCAGGACCCCAAGGATCAGCTGCTGCTGGGGTGAGTGTTTTGGTAAACATTGCTAATGCCATGATAACACACACACAAGGTTTGAACCCTTTTCAGGGGGGTTATGTAAAATGTATCAGTTACCCGTGTTCAACATTTATACACACCCTTACCAATCCCCCCCGCCACCCCCAGCACACAGAGACACACATGCATATACATACACACACGCAAATGTTTTTGTAAGGCTGTGTGTTAATCCTTGTGTGTCTCGTGTCTGTGTCCCAATTCCCCAGGCCCACCTAGGCCACTCATAAAGCTCCACACACACACACACACACACACACACACACACACACACACACACACACACACACACAAATGTTTTTTTTAAGGCTATGTGTGTCCCAATCCCTCAGCCCCACCTATGCCACTCCTAAAGCTCTGGAGCGCAGCGGTCTGACCATGGATGACATCGACGTGTTCGAGTTCCACGAGGCCTTCGCAGTAAGCACAGCCACACATGCTGATAGACACACTTATGCATATGTGTGTGTGAACACGTGTAAACAAAGCCTCATGCACACGCATAAAGACACACACACACACACACACACACACACACACACACACACACTAACAATCTCACAGCATCCATTTTTAAGTATTGGCAGTTATTGACCACATATCTCCGCCAGACAAATCCATCTTTCCACTCCTTTATTTATGGCAATGTTTAAGAGATGAGTGAGAGTGTGTCTTTTGTGTGTGTGTGTGTGTCTGTGTGTGTGTGTGTGTGTGTTGTTCACGCTATGCTGAGCAACATTCAGTCTCAGTACGACCTATGTGTTAGTGTCTGGCTGTATATGTACTCATGACTGAACTCCACTGTGGAAGCCCGCCTCACACACATGCATCCTCCTCTCTATCTCTCTATTTCTCCATCTCTCTCTCTATCTCTCTGTCTCTCCATCTCTCCAGGGCCAGATCATGGCCAACCTCAAAGCCATGGACTCTGACTGGTTTGCACAGACCTACATGGGAAGGAAGTCTAAGGTAAAACGCACTTCAAAGCATCTAAACTACTAAAAGGCTGTAGGAGAGTGTGTTTTGATTGTCTGTTTTGTTTTGTCTTTTCCCCCTGAGTTGTGTGAGTGTGTGTGTGTGTGTGTACGTGAGTGTGTGTGTGTGTACGTGAGTGTGTGTGTACATGAGTGAGTGAGCAAGATTAAGCTGCATCTCCACTTTTTTTCCAGGCAGTGGGTCAGTCAGTGAAAAGGTTATCAATATCAATCATTCATGTATTAATGCTTCATTGATAATTTAGGAGCAAAAACTGTACGTTTATGGATTCCACCTGATGAACATTTCTGTACTCCTTTATGGAGTATAGAACAAAACAACATATGACTGACATCAGGGGCTTTGGCAAATACTGCCATTTATCTCCATTTGATGGCATTTTATAAACCAAGTGACTATTGAAGAAAATAACCAAATGACTAATCAATAATTAAAAAAAAAATCCTGCAGTCCTAATTTATTTTGAGGTTTGTGTGTGTCTGGTGTCTGTGTGTATCGACAAGTGTGTAACTGCTCTGTGTGTGTTGTATTTATTTTGAGGTGTGTGTGTGTGTATCGACAAGTGTGTAACTGCTGTGTGTGTGTTTTATTGATTGTCTTTCTTCAGGTGGGTACCCCCCCGATGGAGAAGTTCAACACGTGGGGGGGCTCCCTGTCCCTGGGTCACCCCTTTGGAGCCACGGGCTGCAGGCTGGTCACCACGGTGGCCCACCGGCTGCAGAAGGAGGGGGGACAGTACGGCCTGGTGGCAGCCTGTGCTGCTGGAGGACTGGTACGACGCACAGACACACACACACCCATCCATCCTTACATGCATACTTACTTACTTACATACTTACTTACATACATACACACACAAACACGCACACACCACACTCAAACACACACACACAGTACACACGTGTGCAAACAAGCCTGGCAATTAACCCACACTCTTACCTCTCACTGATATATTCTCTCTCTCTCTCTCTCTCTCTCTCTCTCTCTCTCTCTCTCTCTCTCTGCCATGCACACACACTCATCCATACGCATCATATATATTCATACACACACTGACTCGCACTCAAAATATGAAGAAGCATATACACATGCATGTTGTGATATTCACACATCATGAGACAACTCCTCTACATTATTCATGTACATAAATACATTATTGTTGCTTAATAGCAAATTCATCTTGAACATTTTACAGTTCCACCTTTTGTTTTTCTCACATAAACATCAGCAAAGAGGTCATGGCTAATGCACAATGTTTCCCTCTTGTGGTGACATCAGGCAACACGCACTAGTACCCCAATGGCAGCATACACCATCCCTCTGTCATTATGCCACTGCATGTCACAAATGCTGTGCAAGCACTAACGTGTGGTTTTTTTTTTTTTTGAATGTTTCGTAGGGACATGCCATGGTGATCGAAGCCTACCCTCAGTGAAGCGGAGACAAAAAAAATGGAGCAGTTTCAACCACCCACACCCACACATGTGTACGCGCTACAGAAGGACTTTCTGTAAATAAAACACACCATAATGCCTTTTTGACGAGGGAACTCACTCTGTACTGCTGGTTAGGACATGTAATGTAATTTATGAAGCCGCTTATGTATGAATGAACACTATCTTTAAGTTTCTGGGAGTATGAATGTTCAGGATGGATACACACAGGCGGCATGCAGACCGTAGCACTTAAGCTCTGTTGGATTAGCAGTGGTTAATGTCAATACAGGTGCGTGGAAAAGTTGCGTGCAGTTGCCTCATCAGGGCTATGCTTCTGTTTCCTCTTTTTGTAATGAAATTGTTAAAATAATCCTATTAAAAATTGCCTGTGTTAAAGAACAGCAATTCACATTATTTTTTTTTACAAGTACACTTCTTATTATTCTTATTATTGTTGCTATTATTATTATTATTATTATTTAATTGTAGTAATAGTAGTATTTACACCAATTTTGTTTGTAAAGGGGGTATGTTGCTTGTGAGTCTGTTTTAAAACCCTTGATTCTGAATCTGATTTTAATGCAATTTAATGTTTTTTTTTTGAATGAGCAGTTTTCAAAAATTAGTAGCCTACCTTAAAGAGAAATGGAAGTTACATGCAATAACATTGTTTTTGCGTCTTCGTAATCACTATTTAAAATTTTTAACACCTTGGTTTTGTTAATCAAGCCGACAGCCTTAACAAAAAAAACATCTCTGCCTGTCAGGTGTTTTGTTTAGTATTACCCACATTGGAGGGAAGGGTTAAGTTACAGTGGCAGAAGTTAGTATGAACTGCCAACATCGCTTGCAGCTGCTTAAAAACATCTCTGCTTCATTAATTTATATTTTAAACGAATTTATGGCGGGGTTCAGAACCCCTTGTGTCGCCCCCAGCCTACGTCTGTATTTGCGTAGCCTGTTTATGTAGGCCTGCCTATTTGTGCAAAAGTTTCAAGGCTGCTCAGTCATTTGGAATGGGAGGCACGCATAGAAAAAAAAGGTGTTTTCATGGGCTGGTAAAAACGAAGCGAAAATGTAAATAGCACTGGTGTGTCAGGAAAGGGTTTTGTTTTAAGCAGCCTTCAAAAAAAGCCTCAACCCGCGAGACGGAGCAACCAGCCGCCGCTCTCTCCTCCGCCATGGCGCGTGCTTTGATCACGCACGCGCCTTTTATAGTGTTTGACTGGAGAATGCACCCGCTGCTGTCTGTACAAATCTGCTTCACTCCGAACGGAGTCAAAGTGGGAAGGAGAGGGAGAGAGAGGAGGTGTAGACTGGCTTTAATCTCGTCCTTCTACACTACTCGCACAGAGGCGGTGGGTCGTTTTTTCCTGCACCTGCTGGATGGAAGCAAGGAACGTTTGACTTCGTGCTTTCCGCCCCCGCTTCTTGCCGAGTTTACTCGCGCGGTTCTGCTGCGAGGCTCCGCTGCTTTGCACGCAGCTTCTCCTGACAGAAAAAAAACACGCACCTTGAAGGTTCCCTCCTGATCGCCATAAACCGCCGTTTCCCCCTCCTCGCGCCCCTGCGCCGCTTATGGAAAAAGAGCATATTTATTCAGACTTTTAAATGATCATTAAATACCTTTTAACAGCTATTTTCACAATGGCGTCTCATTCGTTCCTAGCCGAGCCGGGGTCTTTTCCTGTTGTTAAATGTGTGAGGAGCGGGGCCTGTTGACTCCCGTGACAGGATGATTCTTAACTCCGATTGACAGTGATGCGCGCCCGCGCTTCCTTTGCCACCGACACTGCCATCCCACGAGGGGTCACAGGCACCGTAGCGCTCCTCACTAGCGCTCCTGCACTAGCCTACAATCGCCCTAAATGGGACTGCTCATTAACACTAAACCAAAAACTGCCTCGTTAGCCCTGTAATAATAACCCTGGATTTTATATATTTATATATTTATATGGAGAGTAAAACTGTAGCATACTCATGGCAGTCACTGTCACATCCCATTAGGCTGCTGTGCAGTCATGGGTTTTAATGAAGGCTTGCGCCATGGCAGCCCAAAGTGAGGAGTTTGAGCTCAGAGTCTTAACGACCTCCCTAATTACTGCTGGCTGCCTGTCTTCGGCGACACGTGGCTGGTGTGAGTGGCAGGCAGGGACCCAGCTCTACCTGTCAGGTGTGTGTGTGTGTGTGTGTGTGTGTGTGTGTGTGTGTGTGTGTGTGTGTGTGTGTGTGTGTGTCGGTGGTGAGAACACACGGACACACACACACACTCCTCTGCTCATTGTTAGCAGCCACTGCCAAGGGACCCACTTGCCAGTGGAGTGTGTGTGTGTGTGTGTGTGCGTGCGTGTGTGGGGAGGACGGGTGGTGGTCTTGTGCAACACACTTCTCCCCAGCACTAGCTGGATGTGGAGGAGGTGCTCTACACACACACACACACACACACACACACACACACACGTACACACACACACCACTGATCTCCATACACTTATTGCTAGGAAGCTCCAGGTTCTTGCACCTTCTACTTGAGACTTAAGACTACACTAGTGTCCTGTATGACAGTAAGGAAACGGAAAGAGGGAAAGAGAGAGGGAAAATGCGAGGGAGGGGAAGGGAAAATCGGCACAAATGGAGGACTGTGGTTTAAGTTGGGGATGAGGAAGGAAGGTGTGTGTGGAGAGCTGGAAGTAAGTCTTTTTTTAAAAAAAGGGACGGTTGTCTCAGACTCCACTTCTTAGCCCTCCAAATAGTGCTGAGAGGATAGTCGTCTTACAAATCCTCCTCATTGTGTAAGGTGAAGCCCTGTGCACAGGTTGTCACATCATGGAGAGGCTACGCCCATGTCAGATTAAAAAAGACCCTACCCTGGTGAAGGTGCCGCTAAGACAAGAACTTTGATAAACAGTCTGTGGCTTGAAATGACATTTTTATTCAGGGATTCAAAGTTCTTCACAGCTGATGTAATCGTTACCGATTCTGTTCACACTATTTGCCCACAGGGTTGAGTACAACGAGACGGCATGATCCAAAGTGTGTGTGTGTGTATGTATGTGTGTCTGTGTGTGTGAGTGAGTGTGTGTGTGTGTGTGAGTGTGTCTATGGTGTGTTGGATTTGAATAAAGGTAAGCCTGACCAAGGTACAGTGTGTATTATTGTGTGTTTGTGTATGTTGGGGAAAGACTGAGAATATAAGAATATGCAGTGTGTGTGTCTGCGCGTGGTTGTAACGGCCTGATGGACTGGGTCTAGCAATTACTATATGTGGTGCAGTATGCACATCTGCATGTGTGTGTGTTTGTGTGTGCAGGCCTTCCCAGAGAGATAACCGGGCCCCCGAAAACATCCAAGATTATTGGGCCCCCCTCCCCACCCAAAAAAACTCCTATGGGTTTCAATTGGCCGGGCCCTGGAAAGCTTTTATGTTTATCTCCCCTCATGGGCGGCCCTGTGTGTGCGTGTGTGTGTTGTGTGTGTGTGTTGAGTGTGGTTGTGTGTGTGTGTGGTTGTGCGTGGTTGTGTGTGTTGTGCGTGTGTCTAGTGTGTGTGTGTGTGTTATGTGCATGCGCATGTGTTTTGTATGTTGTGTGCGTCCCTGCATGTGTGTGTGTGTGTGTGTGTGTGTGCGCGGTAGCTACAGGGCCTGGTGGTTTGGATGCAGCCCTTCAGCAGGAGTCACAGTAGCCTGACGGGGAGCTGGAGGTGACGGCCATGTTTGGATCATCCTGCCGCACCACTGATTGATATGCCACAAGCCATTAGGATTCTTTTGTTTGTACCTGCGTGTGTGTGTGAGTGAGTGAGTGTGTGTGTGTGTGTGAGAGAGAGAAAGAGACAGAGGGATAAATAAAGTGTATGAGGCTGCCTTCAAGGCCATGAATAGCTCTGATGTGGCAAGTGTGCCGGCACCTGTACACATACACATGTTTTTATTTCATTTTAATATCTGTTTATCAACTGCATACTGATATCATAATGATTTTTAAAAAATTGTTTCTTATATGCTGACTTACTATTTTGTTTATTTTGATTCAAAATCTGATAATATATTTTATTTAAAACCCAAGGTTCCTTAAGTGTGTGTGTGTGTGTGTGTGTGTGTGTGTGTGTGTGTGTGTGTGTGTGTGTGAGCGTGAGATAGTGTGTAACTGAGTGCAAATGAGGAAAGCCTATGTGTTTACACGTTGTTCGTGGCTAGATTGAGATAGCCTACTCGGAGGGAGCTTCGCTGAGGTTGTTTGTTGGAAAATTAATCCAGCGATTACGTTGGGGATGGAGGTACACCAGGGTGTGTGTGTTTTTATGATGAAGTTCAGTATGTCTGCTGTGTGTGTGTGTGTGTGTGTGTGTGTGTGTGTGTGTGTGTGTGTGTGTGTGATGTTTGAGCATCTTTGTGTTGGTAATTGGGTGCAGAGAGAAAAGCTTCTCATTGGCGCCATGGTTCATCATGCCCCGCTAAAGAAGTCTAGCGGGAGAATACATTAACTGCTACCGCTCCTCTCTCTCTCTTCCCCCCTTCTTCTTCCTCCTCTCTCTCTCTCTTTCTCTCCCTCTCTCTCTCTCTCTCTCCCGCACGCTCGATGATTTGTAAATTGTATCGATTGGGAGCAGTGGAAGACCGACACAGTTGAATTTATAATGAGCCAAGGATTTACTTCATTTTAAACAGAGAGCTGACACAATTCTCATTAACAGAGCTAAAATCATTACCACCCAGAACGCTGGGCCATGGACAAAAATTGAGCAACTGTTAATTTTTTTAGTGAGGGGAACAGGGAGTACTCTGTGTGTGTGTGTGTGTGTGTGTGTGTGTGTGTGTATTGTAGCGGGGGGGGGGGGCATGTTGGTTTCCAGAGCAGGGGGGGGGCATAGAGAGAGAAGCAAAAAAAAAAATTAGATATATAATGAAATAAAATGGCCGACATGAATTGAGAACGAAGTGTCAAATTCTGTCAACAAGACGGCTCTCTGTCAACAGCGAGAATTTGAGACATTAACAGCTTCTGTCATTCTGCTGACAAAATGGTGGCAGATATTTCCCAGGGTGCCTACATGACTGCTGGCGTTTGTCAACAAGCTCTGTCAGGGCAGCGGCGGGCGAGAGCTGGCGGTGTCGCTGACAGGTTCCACACCAGGCTCCCATGAGCCCTCACTGCGAGGGGGTGCGGTGGTGGAGCTGTGTGTGTGTGTGTGTGTGTGTGTGTGTGTGTGTGTGTGTGTGTGAGGGTGGAGGTGTGTAAGCACAGAGAGGGAGATAGAGAGAGAGGGAGATAGAGAGAGAGTGAGTGAGTGAGTGAGTGAGTGAGGGGGGAAGGATGGAGGGAGGGACAGAAGGTGAGAGGGAAAAAGAGGGGTAGAGGAAGGTGAGGAGGGATGGGTGCATTTGGGATGTGGTGTGTGTGTGTGTGTGGTGGGGGGGAGAGGGAGTTGATGGGGAGCTGAGGTGTGTGTGTGTGTGTGTGTGTGTGATGGTAGGGGTGCGGAGGGGGTGGGGGGGCAGGTATGGTGTATGCTGGTGTTGTGCTCCCATCTCCACACAACACCTTTCATTCGAAATTGCAAGGGAGGAAAATGAGCTGTCACTCCAATTCCCAGGATGCTTTGCTGTTTAGCATAACTGCGCTGTGTGGGCCGACCGGTGTCGGACCGACTGACTCAGACAGATAATTAAGTAAAGCTGCAGTTTTCCTTCCCCTCCATTCATCCCCTCACCCTTCTCTTGCTCTCCCTCCCTCCCTCCCTCCCTCCACCACCCCCCCACCCCCCCACCCCTTTCTCTCTCTCTCCCTCTCTGAGACGGGCTCATGCTCCCTCCTTCATTTGCATTTTTTGCCAGAGGCAAGCAGTTAAGAGCGGAGTCTGCTGGAGAGGGGGTAAGAAGCCAATTAGTCAGCTGGATGGATGAGTGACTGACAGCCCTCTGGTACCTGAGTCCCACTCTACATTTAATTCCTCCTCTCCTCTCCCTCCCTCTCCCTCTCTCCCTCCCTCTCTCTCTCTCTCTCTCTCTTTCTCTCTTTCTTTCTCTCTCTCTCGCACTTTCGCTTTCCTCTGCCCTTTTGCCAGTGTTTGGACAAACATGCCTGCTTACAGTGCGCCAATGTCTCGATGTTGGAGAGTTTCTTCTTTCTTTCTTTCCTTCTTTCTTTTTTTCTTTCTTTCTCTCCATTACTTTTCTCCCTCTCTCTCTCTCTCTCTCTCTCTCTCTCTCTCTCTCTCTCTTCCTCACTCTCTCTCTCTCTTTCTCTGTGGTCGTGGATCCCCGCGAGCGAGTGAGCATTGCTTTTTTGTTTTCCATTTACTTAGTGTCTCTGCCTCTCACTCCCTCTCTCTCCCGCTCTCTTTCTCTCTCTCTCTTTCTCTCTTTCTCTCTCTCCCTTCACCGTTCACTCTTAACAGAGCAGAAGCGGCTCCCGCTGCCTCCTGCTTCCTCTCTCTTTCTCTCTCTCTCTCTTTCTTTTCCTCTCTACCTCTCTCCTGCTCTCCCAGATTTCCCCCCGAAGCCCTGAACTGATCCTAGGACAGCCACGAGGCGCGGCATCGCATCATGTCTCCGCCAACGTCCCCCTGAGCACCTGGACTGACTTGAACAGCAGGCCCTCTGGCCTCAAACAGCCTCCTCGGGATGGGAGCGCTGGGCTGCTGTCTGCCTGCTCGCTCCATCTGCCCATCCATCCATCCATCCATCCATCCATCCATCCATCCATCCATCCATCTATCCATCTATCCATCTATCCATCTATCCATCCATCCATCTATCACTCACTCACACTCACTCATTCGCTCACTCACTCGTTCGTTTGCTCAGTCTGTCTATCTATCTGCAAGAGATTATCTGCGCAGACAACAGTAGCTTGTTGATGCTAACGCAGGCTTCATTTATGCACGGGGGGTCTTGTGTTAAGAAGCCATTTTGTTGTTTGCCGTGGTAATTTCAGTCATGTTTCACGTCATTGTATTGATTAGTAAGTGCCCAAATGGCGGTCACTAAAGCTGTGAAGCTGTGAAACTCTTCTGGGATGGTGTACAATCAGCAGTGACATTAATAGTAATGTAGGACTGACAGTGGTTGATCTATGATTATTATTGACAGTTAGTGACAAGAGATTTTTTTATGTGCGTCTGGGCCTGTCTGGGCTACAGACTAAGCTGATGAAAAATGGGAGCCCTGGGGCTGGGTGGTGTAAGGGCAGACATGCTTCTGAAGGCAAAATGGTGTCTTAAGAGTATGTATGTTACTGTGTGGCAAATGACGCGTCCTTGTTGTTCTGTCAGAAAGGGCACATGGATGTGTGGACGGACAGGTGCGAGAGAGAGAGCGAGACAGGGAGTGCGTCATTTTGGCTTTGGCTTCAGCCCACCTGACGGCCTCCTCCCCCTCACTGCCCCCCCCCCCCATGACCGCCAGACTGAGGACAACAACAAACACATAAACTAGCCTCCCGCAAACCCACCATCACGTCTATGCCTCCCATCAGAGATCAGTCTGATGTCGTCATGAGAACTGACGTGCTCGACACTAATGCCTTCAAGCGGTCTCTCCGCCGGTGAGGTGGTGGGTGGGGGGGTGGGGGGTGTGTGTGTGTGGGATGTGGTGGTGGTGGATACAGAAGCCCTGAGGGGGGGAGGGGGAAGACCATTGGTTGTTGGGTGTTTAGACGCGCTTAGATCGACGCTTTGGAAGGAGGAAAGCACATTGCAGACCTGAGGGGTAATTTCTCCCTCAGGCGTCTTCTCTCAGGCTAGGGGCTTCCTGAGAGGAGCCTGGTGCCAGTGCTAGCCTGCCGCTAGCCGCTTCAAACACACGTGCCGAGCTCAGATGAGAAGAGGGATGATGTCGGAAAGGATCGCTGAATTAGCAGATGTCCCGGGGTTAGATGCACCTAGATGTTGCTCTTGGCCTCAGATGTTCTCTAGGTTTCTCTGTGAACTCTGTCTGGGGATACCACCTCTTACTCACGAAGAAAAAGAAACACTAACTAACAGGAATAAAATAAATCACTTAAACATAACATTAGGAGAACAGAAGACTATTATCGATTAGTAAATCACTAAGAATGAAAATTTGTGGTTGGGATAAATGATTAAAACCAAAAGGATTAGGCCGTAAAAAGAGGAGTTTCTGAACATAACCAAATGTGTTCTACAACAACGTAAGATTCTAAAATTCTGCACTATGTTCTATGGACAATGATGATCTTAGATTCTCCCTCAACACTTTCTGCTGATATTTTTTTAAGAAGGCTTCGTCTTACCAGTATTCTCAGTTCCCCAAGTGTGGCAGTGCTGGCTTTAGGGCTAAAATGGACTTGGTAGCAGGTTTACAAAGCAAGTTCCATAATATGTGGACACATTAACACTGAAACCAAGCTCATATAACTGACACAGTATATGCACACTGATTTAAATGAAAGTGCAGTGGGCAGACGTAGATGCATTAGTTTGCCAAGCAAACTTACCTTTTGTTTTGTCTTGAATTCCATGCTGTGCCCAAACTTCAAAAAGTATACGTGTGTGTAGGTGTGTATGTGTGTATTTCCAAATTTCTATTTCAAACCAGAAACTGTTTGCCTGTAGGCCAACGGGGAAAAATAACTAAGAAAATATCATAAAATATAAAACCAAACAATGATGTAACCTGACATGAGGCATCAGTTTGAACTTTACTGGGACAGTCTATGACCCAACACTTGCTTGGAGGGGCATGATTGTTGGTTTTTGATGGCGCCATATACCTTTGAGTCACATGAAGGGTTGGAGGTTGTTGGGGGGGGCAGCCTTGTGTTGAAATGGAGACAACTGCTGCCAAATAATGAGGACAAAGCAGATAGGAAACATGGGAGGACTGGAGGAAAGAAAAGACTATCTCTCTCTCTTTCTGTCTCTCACACTCTCTTACTCTCCCTGGCTCTCTTTCTCTCGCTACTTCTCTTTCTTTTGCTCTCTCTCTCTCTCTCTTTTCTGTGTGTGTGTGTGCGCACACGTGTGTGTGAGGAGTAAATCCTTTTTTCCATCATTACCTCTTCCCTGGCCCTGTGTTGGCTTTTTCCTCAGAACAGGGTTTGCTTCCTGCCCTTCACTTAATTAGTCTCTTAGCTGCTCTCACCCTGCATCTCTCCGTCTTTCTCTCGCTCGCTCGCTCTCTCGCTCTTCATCTGTCTACCTTTCCATCTCTTTCTCTCTCCCCTCATCTATCCACCTCAACATAGCCTTCTCTTTCTCATTTATCCCCCACTTCCTCTCTCTCTCTCTCTCTCTCACACACACACACACACACACACACACACACACACACACAGGCATTACTAATCATTCCTGGTGTGCTAGCAGATTCTAAAAGTCTGCTTTATTTCTCTCTTGTGCTTCCAAACAAACAAAAACACACAGTGACTGAGCCATGGAGGTTGTGTGTCTGTGTGTCCTCTCTCTTCCCCGTATAGTCTCCTGACAAGTGCCTGCCTGCCTGGCCTCGGCCCTACTGATTGTCTGCAGCACGGAGACTCTTTGAATCCTCTCCTCCCTCTGCATCTTGCTCTCCTCTCCCCTGCTCTCTTTTAGTGTATGTCCATCCGTTCCCTTCTCCCTCTCTCTCTCTCTCTGTCTCTCTGTCTTTCCTTCCTTTCCATTGTCTTATCCTTTCCTTCCTTTTCTAAAGCTCCTAGGTGTATTCCCATCTGGGGCCTGTATGTTAGAGCAATGTTAGAAACCGAGAATCCGCTTTCAAAGGTACCATTATAATTGACAATGGCACGAG
>CM059282.1:17836980-17856980 GCA_030347295.1 Setipinna tenuifilis
TTTTTTTTTTTACTGTAATACAAGCGCAAGTTTTCTGTCCTCCACTTTGGACCTCCTGTGACAGCAGTCATTCATAATTTACACAAGAATTAGCCCTACGGTCTAGTAACACACACCTGTCCGCTCCCGCTCTCGCTCACACACACACACACACACACACACACACACACACACACACACACACACACACACACACACTAGGGAAGGGTAAACTGTGGCCTTCACTCATTCCTGGAAAGAATACTAGATACCAAGGGGCTAACATGGCAGTATCTTTTCATTTCTCTCTCTCTCTCTTTCTCCCTCTCTCTCCCTCTCTCTCTCCTTCTCCCCCACTCTCTCCCTCTCTTTTAAGCTGGGCTGAGGCTGCCTTTTGCTCGTCTGCATTCATCAGGTCTGCTGGGCTGAGTGACAGGGGAGTGGGATATGCAGATGAGATCAACTGGGCTTCCGACTGCATGCAGATTTCACTCATTATGGAGAGCGTGGGGAGAATAAGGGACTCACACACTCACACACACACTTCTTTTCTCACTTTCTCTATCTCTGCATACACACACACACACACACACACACACACACACAGACATAGGGACAAAGACACAGACACAGACCCACACCATATTCATATTATTTGCACCTCATATAGAAATATACTGCCTGATACACCTGTGCAACACATTCAGAAATGTACAGATTTAAACACACACACATACACACACACACACACACACACACACACACACACAAACACATACACATACACTTGTGTTTTTGTTTTGCTGACTTGTACTCTGTATGTACGTTATCAGTGCGTACATACAGTCAGAGGTACACTGTAGTATTTCACCATGCAAAACAATTGTATACCACACACACACACACACACACACACTAACTTTGCCAAACCTAGGCCAGTAAGTAACCTAGGGCACTACTGTACTGTGTCTATGAAAGCACAGCAGATAATCAGTAAACTATGATGCAGTGGTGTTTGGAGTGAAGTTGAGAAAGGCAAGTCGTAGTGCTCAGGTAAGATTGTGTATATTTGATGCGTTTTGGGAAATGTGATATTACAGAAGAGTGGATGTTCCTTTCAGAAGAACACATGCATGTGTAAAACTCCAGACCAGATAGACACTGAAACTTTCATACGGTTTATTACCGATATCACCCATAGGCAAGCTAGTCAATCAATGAATCTTACAACTCTGTTCATTTATATTAATAAGTAAGGATTCATATTAATATTACCAGATGAATGAATTAATGAAACAACTTGATGTCCAACCCTGTGGGATTGTAGTAGTTTTCGGTAACACTTTAATTTACAGTGTTGATGTTCTACCTTTGCTATCTACCTAGTTAGGTACAGTGGTACAACAATTTTTGTGTCAAAAGTACATAATTATTGTGTAGTTGAGTATGTAAGTACAACACTAGTACATGATATACTGTTACACAGGCTGTACGTCTGTACCTAATTAGGTAGATGATAAACTGTAACACTGACACCATAAAATAAAGTGCTGTCTATTTTTCCATTAGATTGACCCTGTGATCCTCCCAGTCTCTTCCCTGCATACTGTAAGAATTCAATTCATTTCCCTTTGTTCTAACAGTTCAGACTACCATATGGACTGAAATGAAGATTGTATTAATGACCTCGGTTTCATTTTATTTTACTGTTCCTGTTACATCAGTTAGGTACAGTGTGTAACAATATGTAACATTATGTACTTACACTGTACACTACAGTTAGGGTTTGTGTCAGGTATGTCTACAGTGTAGCGTAAACTGAATACGAGAAACTATTTTAGACAGGTGAATTTTAAAAAGGTGAGGTTTTGAAAGCTTGTTAACAATACTGAAGTCCCCACGAAAATGAACGACATTAGGTAAGTCTTTCCATGACTAAACAATCCCCAATAAATAATGTTTACTGTTTAACTGTATTCTGCAGTAATATACAGGAAGCTCATAATACAAAAGTCTTACAATTAATTAAACAATTCCATTCCATGCATCAATTGAGTATGTTAGAATATGATATTGTGTAAAGTTTTATATAGAAAATGTTAGTATAATGTTTTATAGAAATGTTAGTGTATCACATTTTCAATAGAAATGTTAGCATAAAGTTTTCTATAGGAATGTTAGTGTATAGTTGTCTATAGAAATGTTAGTATAAAGTTTTTATATATGAATGTTAGTGTATCACATTTTCAATAGAAATGTTAGCATAACGTTTTCTATATGAATGTTAGTGTATAGTTTTATATAGAAATGTTAGCATAAAGTTTTCTATATGACTGTTAGTGTATAGTTGTCTATAGAAATGTTAGTATAAAGTTTTCTATATGAATGTTAGTGCATAGTTTTATATAGAAATGTTAGCATTAAGTTTTCTATATGAATGTTAGTGTCTAGTTTTCTATATAAAACATAAACGCGGAGGCTGAGCTGGGCTGTTACTGCTTGCCAGTGTGGCAGTGAGCTGGCGGTAGTCTTTGTGGAAGATGTTGCAACTTGGGGGAAGTGTCAATGAGAGGCTTATCCTCTCTCTCTTTGCTCTCTCTCTCTCTCTTTCTATCGCTTCCTTTCTTTTTCGCCCTCTCTCTGTGGACAGGTAGTGTGTGGGTTGTGATTTGTGTGTGTGGATATTTGAATCTCTTAGGGAGTACTGCACATTTTGCCCAGTGTAAGTGCACATGTATAACTGCAGTAGTGAGCAGGGGATTGTGTGTGTGTGTGTGTGTGTGTGTGTGTGTGTGTATGTGTGTGTATGTGTGTGTGTATGTGTATGTGTATGTGTGGGTGTGTATTGGGCAGTAATTGGCTGTTTCTCTCTCACACACACACACACACACACACACACACACACACAGCTCCTCTCTCTCTCTCTCTCTCTCTCTATCTCTGGTTATTAGCTCAATTAAAGAGGCGCTTGTCTCCAGCAGTAATCCCTATGGGATTATGGCCGATGACAGTTTGCGCGGTGATGGGAGTGGTGGTGGCAGGCCGAGGAGTGAGGAGTGAGAGGCAGGCAGTGAGAGGCCAAGCCAGAGACTCATTAAAGGGTGATTAACAGCAATTAGCAATTAATGCAGCCAGAAGCTTCTAATCCCTACGCAAGACCTGCTTAATGAATGTGTGTGTGTGTGTGTGACTGATTGAACACACAGATATTCACACATGCACATGTGTGTGTGTGTGTGTGTGTGTGTGTCTGTGTGTAAGTGTGTGTCTGTGTGTGTATATATAGTCTTGTGTTTATAGTGGCACATTGTTCTAAAAGGTAATGATTACATGTAGTGCATGCTGTGTGTCAAAGGGAAGGGTGACAGTGTCATCTGTAGTGCTGTTGTAGTTGTGTTATGTTCATATTTGTACCAATGTTTGAGTGTGTCGTGTTGCATTGTGTTTAAAAATTAAAAAAAGAACTGTAAATTTAAAAAAGAGATATACAGTGTGTTAAGAAATGTAGTCAAAATAATTTGTAAACCAAATCTGCAAGAGATGAAGACCTTTATTCCATAATATTACTGCAGATCTTGTCTTTCTGATCACAGACCTACCACAGCCTTAATGATGGTCCTCATGATGCAACTATTTGTCTGTCAGAGTCAACTTTAGAGCTTCTCATATTTCTCATAAAGATATTTGATCATCTGAACTCGCAAAGCAATAATAAGAGGGATTGTTTTTTAATGTTTAGTTTTTAGGTTGTTTTTAGTGTGTGTGTGTGTGTGTGTGTTTGGCAGAGAGATGGTTTATTTGCAGGATGTTTAGTTGAGTTAGTGTGTTAGCTGTGTTAATTGCTTGTCAGCTGGGTGTACGATGGGTATCTAGTGTCAGCTGAGTATTTGATATGTACTAATGGATGCACTATTTATTTATTAGCTAACTTACTGATTTATTCTGGGTGAGTACCTGGATATGGATGACCCAGTCATGGTGGAGTATTTAGATGAAGTGGTGACTGAGGTATTGAGTAAACAGTCAGCAAAACGATGCCTAGACCTGCATAGACACTTTATTATCAAAGTGTATCAGTATTGATTGCACTGGATTAGAATATAAATTGAGTCTGTCTTACAGACAAGAAGAAAAAAAACAAAACAAAAAACAAAACAAACTAGAAAACCATTCAGAGAGTGCAGACCTCTGCTAAGCAGTTCAATTCCAAAACTATATCAGACAAACACAGAGTAATACAGATAACTTGTCAATTGGCATCGGAAATGAGAATGTTACTTTTCCAAATTTAAAAAAGGTGTTAAGTGAGGTATTTCTTGAGTATTTGGGGGGCTATTTGTTGATCATTTACAGGGGTAATTGTTGAGTGGCAAGTGTGGTATTTTTTGGACATTTAGAGGGGTACCTGCTGGGTGTTCAGAAGGATATTAATTGGGCAGTTAGAGAGGTGTTTGCTGGTCCTTTAAAGGTGTATTTCATAGGCATTTGCAGTGGTATTTGTTGGTAATTTAAAGGGGTATTTATTAGTCATGTAAAAGGCTATTTGTTGACTGTTAGGGGGTATTTCTTGTGTGTCTAAACAGGTATTTGTTGAGTATTTAAAAAGGGATGATTGCTGGGCATGTACAGGGGTGTTTGTTGGGTATGTGGTAGGGTGTTGGTGCGTTTACTCTTACATTGGGCGAGTGCCAAGGCAGAGACATCAGACTGCTATTGATTGTGCTTTAATAGCTGAAGTTAGCCTAAGGCCTCAATCACACGCTACGTTTACAGTCAGCAAAGACGGCCGGGGTGGGAGGGAGGGCGAGGGGGTTATGTCATTGCACAACAAACAACACACACACACACACACACACACACCGACAGATGTGGGTGTACATGTTTATGTCTCTCTCTGTGTCCTTCTACCTCTCTCTTCCTCTTTCCTTCTGTCTGTCCCTTAAACGTACTTGATGGTAAGACACACACATGCTACACATATGCACATGCATTTTTTTATATTGGCCCTGTTTATGTGTGTGTGTGTGTGTGTGAGAGAGAGAGAGAGAGAGAGAGAGAGAGAGAGAGAGAGAGAGCAGGAGCGATTTTAACTATTTTAACTGGGCATCTTACATGGATGTTCTAATATACTGGCGGGAAGCTGAGTCTCTCTCTTCCCTTTCTCTCTTGTTTCACGCCTCTTCCTGCTCTCTCTCTCTTCTCTCCCTCTTCCTCTCTTCTGTTTTCTCATCCCATCCACGCTTCATTTTTCTTACCTTTACCTCCTCTCTCTCTCTTTTCTCTCCATCTCTTCTGGCTTCCGTTTCACCTTCCGTCTTTGTTCTGCATCTCTCTCTTCCATGATCAAGTCCAGCTCTGCCTGCTGAAAATCATTACTGCTGCTAAACTTTTGGTCCAAAAGATAGAAAAAAAAAATGTTTTTATGAAAGGCTTGGACTGAAGGAGAGAGCGAGAGAAGAAGGAGAGTATGAGAGAGAGAGAGAGAGAGAGAGGAAGCTGGGGGTCGATTTATGTTGTATTGACAGGAGCAGCTTCAAACGATGACCTTGAATGGTAATCACCCCTAATGAGAGAAATATTTTTTCACTTTAAAAAGTTGAAACTATAATCAAATGGGCCCCTGAAAGATGGACTAATGAGCTTTCGCTTTGATGAGACACGGGCAGATCCACTTCTCTCTGTTCGACGGGGGGCACACACACCGAGGCCCTCTCTCCTGCCAACTCATTAGCTGACCTGAGGAATGCCTGATTAGAATGCTTTTGATGAAAATTTCAACGATTTTTTTTTTCTTTTAAACATTCAAATTTTTTGTGAAGCTTGATAAATATTGCACCAGTCTTTTTTCGTGCTGGAGAAAGTGGGAGGTAATTTATTAAGAAGACTTCAAAGCCATCTCCGATAGAACAGAGAGTGTGGATGATTTGCTGTTATTATTCATTGTGAAATGTACAAATATATTTAAATCGTTTAGACGGAGAGAGTTGGTGCGAGAGAGAGAAAGAGTGAGGGAGAAAGATCATTTTCATCAAACACAGAGCCACACACCACCCTCGCTCCGTAATAGCAACACACTCCTTGCAGCTCGTCAGAGAAACACACACACACACACACACACACACACACACACACACATACATACACATTGTAAGCACACATCAGAAGTCGTTTGAGGAGACATTATCTGAATTAGTCTTGTTCAAAAATTAATAGGCTTAAAATTTATTGCATTTAATTGTGCCCTCTTTGTAGCCAAAACCGGACGAGCCCCCACGTTGACAAGCTCGGCCACTGTAAATGTTTCTATTAGAGGTGATTATGCAGAGAACACTGGCTTCACTGCCTGAATCATGTAATTGCTGCCCCTGTGCCCAGTGTATTATTTAAAAAAACGAAGAACTATGTCTTTTGGGTTTTTTTGAGGAACAGCGTTTATAAAATGAGGAAGCATTTCAGAATTATTGTATTCCTAAGCCTTGTGAAAAGCGTTAAAAGTCTTCTGTGTGTTATGATAGCAGGGGTTCTATGGGGGCAGTGTGGTTTGTATGCTAGTGCAAAGGCAGCAGATGAAAGCATTGCTTTTCTGCTTTTGAAGACATTCCAGTCCACCATCTGAAGTGGCACCGGAGCACTAGAGGTAAGGGCAAATATATGTCATCGACCCAAGTAATCGGGATTTTTAAAATATCTATGGTGGTTGCTAGCTCCGAAGGTCTACCTCATGTTTTAAACACAAGTCCTCTCTTCGACAGTACCCTGTCTGTGAATGCATGTGCATGTAACTTGCATCATTTGTTGGTGTGTGTGTGTGTGTGTGTGTGTGTGTGTGTGTGTGTGTGTTTGATTCAAAAGTGTTAATTATGTGCCTGGTATGGTTGTGCATATGGGTTTCAGATCTTGGTCTGGGAGAAAGATGAAACGCATAACTAACGCAGAATTGAGATGTAAAGATAATGAAAGAGCCAGGCTTACAGAACTTTCACATGTATCCAATCAGTGGATTTTCAAACACTGTCTTTTTATTACTGTTCTGTCCTTAGATCTTATTTGTATTATTCAGTGTTTGTCTGTTATAGTTTTGAAATTACTTGTGTCTGAAAAGTATTTAGAATAATTTTTGTATGCTGAATTCTATATAGAGTTTGGATCCGTGTGTGACAGAAGCACTATTAGTGTTTATTACTTTAGTCAATAAATAAATACTAGTTAAGTCAGTATTTTCCATTTAGTATGGGATTAATGTAAATACTGGCATTTTGTCCTCTAATAATGTTACAGTATTAGTACTGTCCAGGTTTACTGATGGCCATGACCATGATGGTCAGTCGGTCCAACCAATATCCTTTCCTGAGTTAACTATCGGCGGATAGCACTCTTCTGCCTTGCTGTGTTTACTTGTTCAGTCAACTCATTCGTTCGCTCTCTCCCTCTCATTCTTTCATTCGTTTACTCCCCCCCACTTCCTGTCTCTGCTGCGAGGCACCGCAGGAAAAGTGACCTGAGTTTTAAAAGGCCGTAAACTCGGAGAGGAAGACTTCAAATCCCTCCGTAATTACACCTCCGACAAGCCGCACAGGCAAGCGGGCGGGAGGGCGGGTGGGCGAGATGGAGGGGATGAGAGATAAAGGTGTGTGTGTGCGTGTGTGTGTGTGTGTGTGTGTGTGAGGGGGGGGGGGGATGAATAATACAGGAACACTCCCACTAATTGTTGAGCTTTAATTAACAGGAGCGTAACCTTTGGAGAGAGGCGAAGGTAGCGCGGGAAATTATTCATACCCGGTTTGCATATATGAATATGCAGGCTGTAATTGGACCCCTGGAGGAGGCTGTACAATGACATCCCAATGTCTATATTTTCATACTTTTTTTTCATCCAGTACAGGGCGGATATTGGATATGATGTGAGTGGACGCCGCTGACCTCCCCCAGACGTACTCTCTGCCCCCTCACCGCCTCACATACAGAGGCACAGGCACAGATGCAGACACACACACACACACACACACATGCACACACACACACACACACATACACACGCAGGTATTACCATGGCAATGCTGTTGCTTCCACCACACACACACGCACACACACACGTACACGTACACACACACGCAGGTATCACCATGGCGATGCTGGCTGCTGCTTCCACCACCATTGCAGTGAAGGAGGTTGTGAGGAGTCAGGGGCTCTTCAGGTGAGCTGAGCTAAGCTGACCCTGAGGGGTCACAGGGGGTGGTCACTGACTGACCACAGCACACGACGCAGCTCGCTCAGACACACACAGTCCCTTTAGGCGTGTTTTGTTGTTGTGGTGCTGATCGTTTGTCGGGTCGTGGGTTTCGTTTAAGCTCAACTTTGACGACTCGATTGCCCGGAAGAGCTGAGCGATGAGGAGGTGGGAGAAGGAGCCTGCTGCAGGATGGGTGGCAGACTGCTGAGCGGTGGGAAAGAAGCTGTTTAGTTGTCTAACTCTGTGTGTGTGTGTGTGTGTGTGTGTGTGTGTGTGTGTGTGTGTGTGTGTGTGTGTGCATGTGTGTGTGCATGTGTGTGCGCGCGCGCAGACAGACTGACAGACGTGCCAGCTGAGTCATGTCTGGTTTGCCATGCTCAGCCTCAGCTGCTTGATAAAACTTAAACCCCTTTTGAGTGCAGTTCAGTGGGTGGCAGCGATGGAGTGTGTAGGCTCTAGACAGTTAGTGTGCGATATCTGACATGTGCTTAAGTTTTAGTGGTAGTCGCTACTGTACTGGGGCAGGTGGGAGCACAGGGATTTATGTAACACAAAAAGGTCTTAGTCAACGCTACAGATAGTGGCTGAATTAACATCAGGAGTTGTCTGTAGGCACATAGGTGGCTGAGTACATTAATGCTTTAATCCTTTATAGAGGGATACACTACGAAAAAGGGAAAACTAAAATGTTTAGGACAGATAGCATGTTCATTAGGCCAATTCACATGTCTCATTTTGCCAACACTTTTATCCAAAGTGACCTACAGCAAGGTATAACTGCAGGGTAATGTAGCTCTTGATCTTCATGAATAATCCTGGGCCCATGACCCCCATAGTACCAGTTGAGCGGCTTGGTGAATGTTTAACAGTCTTTATGAGAACTTCATCTATCTATTACTCCTTGTGGTCAGGTGAACAGTGTTGATCTTCCAGAAATTTAAAAGCGCAGAAGGTCAAGCCATCTTCTGAATGAGGAGATCCATCGAGATTCACACGGAATCCATTATTCAGGGCATGGCTTTTGAGTTGTTTAGATCAGAGGCGGTGCAGGCCCTATGCATGCACAGCTGCCATTTGAAGTACATCTGTAGTAGTGTGATTTATAAACGAGGCAGAGACGTAGACATACCTGGACGCCTCCAAATCTAAAAGTGAAATGAGAGTGAGTTTGAAACAGGTGAAGCACCCAACATACATCATACATCACACGCTTGTTTAAGAAAACAGACACACAGCCCACCACAGGCATGGCTGAGGTTCGTTCAAAATACTAAACAAAAGGCAAAAGTTGTGGATTTTTCCTTATCTCCTTTTCTCTGTCATCTCCATATAGATGACACAGACGTAGCCTAGTTCTCATTAGTGAAACTGGACACATGACTAAAAGTTCCCTTTTGTATGAAATAATATAGACCATCTACACTTTTTAAAAAAACAAACAGAATAAAAAAGAAAACATGTTTGGCCCTGATTGCAAAATCAGAGCACGCACCTCTGGTGTTGGGTTGTTGTGCAATTCCTGGCCTTAGCGGCGGGTGAAAAAGTTGCTCTTTGCATCACCACAGGAGCAGAGGCCAAATTAGTATGCTAAGCGTAATTAGCATTTTTCATTTCTTTAGGTGAGGAATCGCATTTGAATATTAATCTGATTGCATCTTTCGGCAGTGCGGAGCCAACCAGCGCTCCATAAATTAGCTTTTATGTGAGAGAGAAGCTGCTGTATTAGCCCCAGAGCATGTGCTAACGTTAGCGTAGCGCAACCAAGTCATCCTCTGGAGGGACACTCCTTTGGGTAGCTTCAGCAAAACCAAAAAAAAAAAAAATGAAAATGAAAGTTAAAAAACAACATCAGCTCTACTGGAAGGAAGCCCTCCCATCTCCCATCATCCCTTGCTTTCTCTCTCTGTCAGAAAAAGGCAGCATTCAGCGACATTATTCATACCAAACCCATGAGTAAAGAGTGAGAAGGAGGCATACTGTAGCTATGGAAGACACAACAACACTAAGCCTGCATGCGCTGTGCTGGGCCTCTTGTGTGAGTGTTGTGTTGTGTTGCTCCACCCATAACCCACGAGGCTGTACTACTTGAGGGGGGGGAGACAACAGTTGTTCACTATAAAGACGCTTACAGGCCTGGGCAGGCTAAAGGCCTATACAGAATAATATATATATAGGTCTATACAAAAATCCAAAATATTATCCACAGACTGAGATTTTTTTTTTCTTATATCGATCAACAACAACCAAATAATGAATTGCTTTGATTGGCGTCAGTTTGGTCACTTATGTTTTATTACTACACTGACATATTGAGAGGTTGAACTCTCTTTCAAAATGTCTTTGAAGCTGCATCGGTTACAATATGAAAACAGTGGTGTTTGATGTAAAAATGTTTGGATAGACGCTAAAATCCCCCTATCGAGTTGGCTGAACAACTTTATAACATTTACACCATACACCCCCCATAATAAGAATGTATACCAAAAAGGAGTGATATATAAAGTCACAAGTCAAGTGAAATTGTGTTTGGTAAATATTCTAGGTTTCAAGTGACTAGAAATGATGAGTTCAATAAGGGAGGGGCCTGTATGGCTAGGGCAGTGGTTCTTAACCTGGGTTTGATTGAACCCTAGGGGTTCGGTGAGTCGGTCTCAGGGGTTCGGTGGAGCCTCGGTGGAACCGTTAATGCACGGTTCATTTTGTGCACCAGTAAAAAAAATCATATATTTTTAAAAATTTTTTACTAAAGAAGGGTTCGGTGAATGAGCATATGAAACTGGTGGGGTTCGGTACCTCCAACAAGGTTAAGAACCACTGGGCTAGGGGGAGGACCTTGGCCACAGGGGCAGTGGGCCCGCCCAATTGGCCTATAACCGCACCCCTGATGTGGACACACTGGCACAATCACTCTCACACACATGCGCGTGTGCACACACACACACACACACACACACACACAAACATGTATACCAACACACACACACACACACACACACACAAACATGTATACCAACACACACACACACACACACACACACAAACATGTATACCAACACACACACACACACACACACACACACACACAAACATGTATACCAACACACACACACACACACACACACACACACACACACACACACACACACAGACACAAGTTGATTAAGTATTCTCAGTGGAATGTGGTGGAGATTATACATTCATATCTTGGACATCTGGAGTCAAGGTCTGCATCCTGTTTGTGGCAAGTGGCTGCAGCCTGTAATGCATATTACCTCAGTAATGAGCCCTCAGCATAATTAGCCATTATTTTAGACGCAATTAAGACACGCTCATTAATTATGCATGCCATCGACTCTTTGGCCTCTGTGACTCGAATATGACTCCAAGTTTTATTTTTGTGCTCTTTACTTTAAATTTGTTCCCCCTTTTTCTGGTTTTGGTGGGAGGTTTGTGTAGACTGTGTAGTGTAAAACTCTTGAGCGTGCGCGTGTGCACACACATACAGTACATACACACACACACACACACACAGTCTCTCTTAAAGACACACAGACACACACACAGAAGCACAAGCACGCACACACACGGATACACACATAAAAACACTCTCTCTTAAAGACACAGAAACACACACACACACACACACACACACAGAAACACACACAGACACACACTCTCTCTCACACTCACACAAACACACACACACACACACACATATACACACAGACACAGACAGACACACACACACACACACACACACACACACACACACTTCATCTGCTTTCCAGCATGTAGCATTAGGCATCCCGTCCATCTCTGCTCCAGCGGCCCATCTGGAGTGAAGTCCCGGAGAACTCAGCCGTACAAAAGAGGGCTCCAGCAAACGTGTCAAAGCCGGGGAACAACCTGAAAAAACGATTTCTCATCAAATTAGACTGCTGCTCTGCTGTCCCTGGGCTCCTGAAAGCTGGAGTCACCATCAATTATGGATATAACCTTGCATTGCTGACTGTGTGTGAGTGTGTGTGTGTGTGTGTGTGTGTGTGTGTGTGTGTGTGTGTGTGTGTTTGTCTGGATGCACATGTCTACGTAAGGAAGTCAAGGTAGGTGTGATGAGGGTGTGTGCATTGTCTTGCACTAAACTTCAGTGTTTTCTTACTGTTGGATGATAACATTCTTCGGGTTTGTGCCAATGCATGCAAGTTAGTATAGAGGCATGTCTGTCAGTGTTTGGGTATGCATATGACTCCAAATAAGTGTGTGTGTGTGTGTGTGTGTGTGTGTGTGTGTGTGTATGTGTGGTACCCATTATTATAGCAATGTGAAAAAGCCGGTGAGGCTCTTTCGTGTAGGATGCGAGCGGTGACTGGAAGTTGGGGTGAAGTGGTGCAAAAACCTCAAAAATATCCACGAACGTTTGTAGAAAAAATATATGTCTTTTATTTTATATACAAAATAAACCGTGCACAAAAAAACATAAATAACTACACTTAAACCGAAAATAAATTTCTACAAAACCCAAAGAACTCAAACAATAACGCCTTTAGGCTCACCGTGTTTTCTAATGTCCAGCAGCCCTACTACTCAGCGATTTGTTATCTTGCTCGTTGGTCTCGTTCTGTTCGTCTCTGTCTCTCCGGTAGAAATGACGCTCTTTTAAATAGACAACACCCTTAACGTGAATTGGCCCAATCATTGGATGATTGGGCCACACCACCACCAAGTGACGCTACACATACTAAACATACAAGCACACGATTTAAAGACACATTTGTACACCCAGCAGTTACACCCCCCATATATACACACACACCACACCCATAATACAAAACATTTAACAAATTGACAATACACAAACCCAAACCAACCCAGTGACACCCCTCTACTACATACGATTCCAACCCCCATACCAGTTCTAAAATGCTGCCCTAGCGGTGCGCGCCCCCGCATAGCAGCCAGTGTCCAGGAGATGAGGAAGTATGCAAACGGAGTGTATCAACCAGGAATTTAAACAGTAAGATATGGTAGGACATGAGTGGGTACCTCACCCATGCCGGAGTTGTTAATAATAAAAGGCTTTAACGGTTACATTTGTATTATGACGGGTTTGATGATTGCGGGTACGTGTGTGTGGGTGCGCAGGTGTACAAAGTTCGTGCGTTCAGTTTCTTAAACAGTTAAAAACGGTGAAAGGGGGAGACGGAGAAGTTTGCCCTTTCACAAGCAATATGTCTCTGCATATATGTTAGTGTCTAAGTCTGAATGTATACATTAGTAGAGATGTATGCAAATGTGTGTGTGTGTGTGTGTGTGTTTGTGGTACCCATTAGTATAAAAATATGTCTCTGCATATATATGTTAGTATCTAACTCTGGATCTATACATTATAAGAGGTGTGATAAGAGGTGTGTGCAAATATTTGTGTTTGTGTGTATACGTGTGTGTGTGTGTGTGTGTGTATGTATTGTTGCATGTGTGTTTGTGTGTGTGTGTGTGTGTGTGTGTGTGTGTGTGTGTGTGTGTGTGTGTGTAGGTGTCAGTTCCTGCAGAGTTGGGTCTGATGGAGATGATTCTCTCTCGCATGCCATGCCAGCGTCCTCCTGACTAACTGCCACATTAGCTGCAGCCTCTCCAAGGTGTGTCCATCAACTTTTAATGACCTCCTCAGGGCAAAACACTCACTCACACACACACACACACACACACACACACACACACACACACAGATGCACTTGATAATCATTTAAGGCCAATGCATACAGTCTTTTATATGGACTGGTATTTTATATATACATAGACTTTCATATACACATATACAGGTCTGTTCAACATGGCCAGCATACATAGGCATAGTAATGTAAATACACACAGCCACTCACTGAGCCAATTCCTGTTCTTATCATCTGCACCTCTGTAAATGTTGCCAAATGCTTTTTTCAACAGCTTCCCACACACACCTCCCTCTGATCTGTCTCACACACACACATCCATTCACACACGCTTAGTGTGTTTGCCTCGTGACAGATTTCTGAGGACACTTCGTGTTAGCATCTTCTCAACAGCAAAAGGACATGCCGTAGTGTGACAGGCCCACACTGAGTCTCACTGATGAATATTTGTGTGTATGTGTGCGTATGAGTGTGTGTGTGTGTGTGTGTGTGTGTGTGTGCATGTGTGGTGTGTGTGAGTGATGTTCACACATTGAGATTTATGTGTTGGTTGGTATCATTTTAAAATTATAACCTTGGTGGTTCATGAAAGATAAATCCTCCGTGCTTCTGCGTAATATGGTGCATGACTAGTCTAGTGTAGAAGGAAGGATCCTTGAGCCAATACAGATTTGTGTTGTTCCAGCGATCCTACCTTTATACTATAACCTAGATGATTCTTGTTCACCATCCAAGAGTGTGAGCATGTTTCAAAGTGTTGGACAGGAAATAGGAACCTTTCTTAACCACACACTGCCAAGTAAGGATTACCCACTACCGAGTAAGGTTCATTCGCTGCCAAGAAAAGTCCTCACAACCCCACAAGTACAGTTCACACACTGCCAAGTAAGGTGCTCACACAAGACTTTTTTCTAGGTGTACACTCTAATAAAAATGGGGCCAGTATCGGTTCTTCAGAGTGGTGCCATAGAAGAACCTTTTTCAGTGCTTCAAAGAAGCATCGAGGCAACAGTTTTTTAAAGAACCATTTGACGGTGATATGACATAACATAGCCCATTCTGATCTGAGACTCTGAAGTACCGTTTCCAATGTGAAGTATCATTAACATACATGCTAAAAAAATAAAGGTTTTTAAATCTCTGGATAGTTTCATGGAGAGTGAAGGCTCTTCTATGGCACTGATGAACCGGTAGTGGCCCCATTATTTTTAGAGTTTAGGATCTTAGGTCTTTTTTTTAGCAAACCTCGCCAAGTATGGTCCACACACTGGCAAGCAAGGTCATCACACCACCAAGTACAAGGACAACACAATGCCAAGTAACATCCACACATCCTAACAAGTAACATCCACACACGCCAACAAGTAAGGTATACACACTGCCAGGTAAGGTGTACACACTGCCAGGTAAGGGTTTGCAGAAATACTCTGTGGTGATCAGATGAATGGAAGCAGTATCTAATGGCACTGTGCTGTATGTACTGCTGTGTCCCATGAAAATGAAATAGATTGTGTATAAACAACATTTCTATACATGTCATTATAATCAGTGTTGGGTTACCTGGCTTTAAAAGTTACAATACCATACCAAGTACTTATTTACAGCCAAAAATATTTTAAAAACAGGCAATTTCACTACTGTAATGGTTCGGTGAATGGCATGAATAAATCATGGGTATGGGACTGTAATGTCTGAAGCAAGGGTTACCCAACCCTGCCTGTAATATTTAAACTGTGAACGTAGGAGTCCATCAGTATGTTCAGCGGTCTTTTCGCATGGCAGGCTATGAGCTTTGACTTCTCCTGGGCTCAGCTCTGTTGATGTGTGAGTTCTCTATCCCAATGCCATCTACCTGTCAGTGTGAAGTGGTGCAAAGGCAGCAGAAAAACTTTTGTGCACTTTTGTGCATTCACACACACACACACACACACACACACGCCCTCGCACATAGATACTCTATCTGAACATTATCTGTATGTATGTATCTGATGTACTTTAGAAGTAGATAACAACCACAGAAGTGTGATTTCCTGTCCTTATAAACAGTTTCGTCAGAGTTTGATTATTAGTTAGAACAATATCTGTTCCCACAGTGTTTCCGCATTACCATTCCAAACAATGTAACACGTATCGTAAGTAGTTAGGAAATAAAATGTTCTGCCATTGTTTTTGTTTTTCTCTTGTAAAGTGTTTATAAAATGTTTGTGCAGAACTAATCAGGCTCTGATCTGAGTCCCAGCCAGAAGTTGCTCCTCCCTCCTCCTCTCCAAAGAAGAACCCCCCCCCCCCCAACACACACACACCCCCCCACACACACACACAGACTCTGGAGCCCCACCCACACACCCCACCCTCCCCCCTCTGCCCACAACCCCCTCCCCTTTTACCCTGGTTGTCATGGCAGCGGGCAGGCAGCCAATGAGAGCGGGCGGGGTGGGGCAGGGCGCCGTGCGGAGGAAGGAGGATAGAGGATGGCGAGAGAGCGGAGGCCTGGCAGCGCGGGGGAGCATTTCTCCCTGACACAGACGCGGCCTGACACCCCCTCCCCCGGCCCGCCCGTCAACAGGGGAGACCCCCGCAGGCGCTAAAGAGACAGACGCAGCCACCCCCACTGCCCCCACCTGCCCCCCCTCCTTCATTCTCTCTGCACACACACACACACACACAGTCATGGCCCACATCTACCAGGGAAAAACAGAAAGAGAGAGAGAGAGTAAGTAAGAGCTTCAGTTGTAAGGAAGTGCAATATGTTAAATTGCGGCCACCATCACTTTGGTTTTCCTTCATACTTGTTCACAAACACACACACACACAAGCACTTACAGACACCAACTGCCATCCAGCAGCCTCAGGACAGCATGTGTGTAGCGTGGTGTGGTGTGTGTGTGTAGCGTGGATTGGTGTGTCTGTAGCGTTGTGCTGTGTGGTGTGGTGCTGTGTGTGTGGTGTGGTGTGTGTGGTGTAGTGCTGTGTGTGTGGTGTGGTGTGTGTGTGGTAAAGTACAGACCCTTTCAACGGGAAAAACGGAAACCCTGTGAAAACAGCTATGACACTCTTAAAAAGGTCTATAGTGTATGAACAGGGGAGTTACAGTGTGTGTGTGTGTGGTGTGTGGTGTAGAACATTGTGGTATGGTGTAGTGCAGGGTTAGATATGAAGTGCTCTTGGTTCGGTGAGTGAAAGCTGGTGGTAAGAAAAATGTCTAATGGCAGACCGACCCCTGTTCTCGTATGTGTTTGAGTCTGTGTGTGTGTGTGTGTGTGTGGGTTGGTGGGTGAGGGAGGGCCTCAGGCACTCATCTCCAGTGGTTGCTAGAGGGTAGAGGGATAAACGTGTGTGTGTGTGTGTGTGTGTGTAATGCAGATAATGGTATTCCAGGTGAGATGACTGATAAGGTAGACTGTCATCACGCACACACACAGCACAATCACACGCTTAAACACACACTTAACCTATGTGATCTCGTGGGATGGCATGCCACGTCTTCTTAAGCATTTTCACATGTCATAAAAGCGCAGTTTTAGCATTTTTGCCTGTCATGTTACATAGTATTCACTGATATGTAATTGTTCATACAGAAGAATAACATGACTGCACAAGATAAGTAACTTGTGGATGAGTTTTAACATTAAAAGATGTTGAAAAGGTGGTTACGGTTACGATTAGGCGTTGGGTTAGGTGTTTGGGTTAGTGTTACTGGCTTAGAATGCTTAGAATGTTAATACGTTACACAGGACAACAAGATTAGCCGTTATGTTCAGGTAAACATGAAATGACACGTGAAAAGACTTCAGGAATTGGCGTGACATTCTGTGCCGTTTGATAAGACCAGGCTGACTCAACACACACACTCTCCCCTCCAGTGTAACATGAAGGATTGTGTGTGTGTGTGTGTGATCATGTGTGTGTGAGAGTCATGGTCTCACACCTCTGATTCAGCAACGCTGGAGTACAATGTAAAGGATAGTGTGTGTGATCATGTGTGTGTGTGTGTGAGAGTCATGGTCTCACACCCCTGACTCAGCACCGGTGGGGTGTAATGTTAAGAATAGTGTGTGTGTGTGTGTGTATGTGTTTGAGAGTCATGGTCTCACACCCTTGACTCAGCATTGGTAGGGTGTAATGTGAAGAACAGTGTGTGTGTGTGATCATGTGTGTGACTCATGGCTTCACACTCCTGATTCAGCACCAGTGTCTCCACACACACTCCACACACCGAACACAAGTCTGAGACTACTGTTCAACAAGTCACAAGTCACCCACGTACAGTACTACGCTACTGAAGGACCCAATTATATCCTGGTGTGCTTCCCAGTCTTGCCAGCGTAATTCTTTTTTTCTTTCTCTCTCTCTGTCTCTCTAGCTCTCTCTTTCTGTCTCGCTTTTTAATCTTGTCCTCTCTTTCTCAAAAATGGTGGTGTTTTTGACAATCCTCTGTTCTGTCCCATAGTGTCAGGGCTTCTTAACTGATCACTAAAGTTTGCCTCAGCCAGGCTGGGAGCTGTGTGCTAGTTTGTTGTAATGTTCAGTCGGAAGCTGCTGTATACCTATCTCGGAAAAGAATTCCCCTTTAGCACAACACACACACATAGACACACACACATAGACACAGACACACACAGATACAGACACACACACACAGACACAGACACACACAGCTTTTCTTCTCCCCAGCTGTACCTGGACAGACAGACACACACACACAAACATACACACACACACACACACACACACACACACACACACACACACGCGTACATGCACACACACACACACACACACACACACACACCCATACACACACACACACACACACACACACACACACACACACACACACACACACACACACAGAGCTTACCCACATGCAAGTCAAATGTCCACGACCACACTTTGGAACACAATCAGAGTTGTGGAAGAGTGTGAGAGTTCTGGCATATATGTGTTGTGGGGAGGGAGAGAGGAGAGAGGGGAGGACCATAGGGAGAACAGTGACTTCCAGTAGCCATGCTAGCAATTGTCCTGGGTGCACAGTCAACCCCAGGATACATGCATGTTTATTTATGGGTGGATTTATATGTGCATAGATTTAGACAGGTACTGAGTTTGTAGGTACAGATTTAATTTATGTACATGTGTATGTACTTGTGTGAGTGTGTGTGCGTGTGTTCATGTACCTGCATTGTGTGCATGTGTGTGTGCACATGTGTGTGACATTAAGAAAAAAAGAGAGAAAAGGGGGAAAGGACATACTGTGGGATGGTAGTGAAGTCAAAAAGAGTGTGTGTGTGTGTGTGTGGTTGAGTTTGTATCTGTGTGGTAAAAGGAATGTGACTAAATGTGTATTTGAGCAAGTGTGTAAATGTTAGCCTGTGTGTGTGTGTGTGTGTGTGTGTGTCTGTGTGTGTGTGTGTGACACGGTGCTGCTTGCTCCTGGCACCCTCTCATTACGCGCCAGCAGGTAATTGGGCAGACAGGATGCCCCAAGGAAGCCTGGGTGCTCCCCTCGCAGGCAGGAAATGATCAGCCGTCTCCTGGCTTTCGCCCAGCCACCACACACACTGCTCTCACCGCCGACCCTGGACCACAGCAATGACCTCTGCCTGACCTTGCCACTCGAACAGTGCATAAACGGGCAACACAAACCACCCATATACTGTACACACACACACACACGCACACACACAACACGTGCACAACACACACAATACACACACACACACACACACACACACACACACACACACAATACATTGAGACACTTTCATGCGAAAATTACTTTGGGCCCTATTTTGCCGCGGCGCATTGTGCATTCGCGACATGCGCATGCTGTCATTGCTATTCTGTGCCAGCGCAACGTTCATTTTTTCAGGCAAAAAATCACGTTGTCTAGATAGCAGGTGACATTGCGCCGTGACGGGCGGCTCAGTGAAAAGAAGAGGTGTGGTCTGGCGCAAAGCGCACCAGATGCTATTATGAGGACGTATAAACCATTTGCGCTTTTGATTAATAAAAAGGTGCTTTTTCGTCACTGGCGCATTGTTGAAAAGCCATTTTAGAGGCGCACAACGCTTTGAACCCCGATGTACCTGCTGCTGCGCCAGAGAGGCGAGCTGAACTGG
>CM059282.1:17861980-17871980 GCA_030347295.1 Setipinna tenuifilis
GTTGTGTGCAAAGTTGTTTCTGTTTTTCCCCTGTCTGGTTTCCCTGACTGGGTGTCTTGTTCTTGTGTGTGTGCATGTTTTTTTTTTGGACCATCTGCTTACCTGCTTGCTTTTACCTGTGTTTTGAATTTCGCTTGAATTCGTCTGAGGATTTCATGTCTTCCCTTTCCGCTGTTTGGGTTGTCTGCCAGCCTCTGGCTGCCCTCCTCCATAGTAGCCCTGTCTGTTTTTAGAGTTTGACTTTTTGCCTTTCCTGAGGGCTACGCTGTGAAGTGAGCTTACTGACTTATCCTGGAGAGTTTAAGAGTAACTTTGTGACACTTGCCATGGCTTCTCGATTAACCTGCGATACAAAAGATTGATCAGTTTTAAGTTTTAAGAAGGGGGAAACCCTATGTTACCGGGAGCCATTATGTTCCCCAAGTTTATGTGGTAAAAAAGTAATGGGCCATGACAGTGGGGTCGTAAGTTCCCAAAACCCCTTTTTCCCCAGTTCTAAAAAGCACATAATTGATTACATTACATTACACTTAGCAGACACTTTCATCCAAAGCGACTTACAAAAAGATTGATTGATTAATTGATATCTACAAACATGAGGAACTTTCTGGCTACTTTGCTACACAATGCTGCGTCAGCATTATCCACCATAAACATAGCTAATCTTAAACAAGCTGCTGCCCTAACTGCAGCATTAGGCTAATAGAAGTCCTGAGCAGACTGGGGAGACTGTGGATACATACAGTGCAAGTCACTATACAGCAAAATTACCCAGTGTTCAGCAAAAATGTTAATTTAAGAGTGTAAGTGCAAAATTAAGAGTTGAAATTACACTGCAAATGGCTGATTTAACTGTAAAGGAGTCAAATACAGTATGTAAGAGAAAAAGTGTTAAACTAACACTACAAAGATTGGGACAAACTAAACACTGACAGTGTTAAAGCAGACTCTCCCAGAGTTGATTTGACACTATAGAATTTGGTGTGTACGGTCAACTGTAGTTGTTCTAACAGTATATGCCTAGCTGCAGATCAGTAAATTAGGGCGGCAAACTAAGATAATATACCACATACTTTTATATAACACTACTGCTAACCACTAATGTTGGCCTCAATACTCAACCTACCTATTTACAGAGTGGAACCATTGTCTACTGTAATTCTTATATTTAGATATTCATATATTTAGATATTAAAGTCAATCAGAGTGTTAACGTACAGTACATATACATAAAACTAGTATAAACTAGCAAATAATACAACCACAATATTAAAACAATGTACAATCAAAAATATATTGTTTTTTTAATTAATAAAAAGACTCCACACAAGTTAATCATTATTTTTTTATTTATTTGCTTACTGATTTGTGTATATCTGTAAAACTAAGAATATTTATGTTGTATGTCCATCCAAGTTTTCAACCCAAAAATGTTCATTTACTTCTTCTGCACACAGAAGATGGAGAAGTCTGAAAAACAAAAAGAACAAAAAAAAAGAAACATTTCTATTTAAGCACTGGTAACCCAATCTTAGAAACAGACTATAACTACAGAAATGAAACCTTTCATAAAATGCTACCTTCTTTGTTCTCACCTTTACACTTTGGAAATGGTGCTGATTTTGGCTTCTCTGCCTTCTCAGCAGCTTTCTGATGCACTACAGCTGGAGCTGACCCTGTCTTTCCTGGACCAGTTTTCTTTGGGGGAGCCTGTGCCTCTGCAGGAGTTGCAGAAGACTTTCCTACACTACTCTTTGGAGCTGTAAAGGGTGCCGGTGTAACCTGAGCAAATTCTATATGTCTAAGGACAGCAGGTTTGTGAGCTGATGATTGTCCATGAGTAACTGCCCTCGATGCTGTAGTTGTCGGAGCTAGAGCAAGATCCTGAGAAACAGACTTTGAGGGAGCTGTGGTCATCATCAATGAGGGAGGAGGAGGAGCAACATGTTGAGTCTGAACTTGAGCAGCCTGAAGACATTCTCTGACACCCTCCAAGGAGCTTAGGTTGGACCCTTTCTTCTTTTTCTTGTCCTTCTTAGGGGGGATCTCCTGATGGATTTGAGCCCTACCCTCAATTTGGATGTTCTGAATTTGGACATTCTGATTTTGTCTTTCCCATTCAATTTCCCTTCCTTTTCCGTCTCTTTTCATCTCGTCTCTCTGTTTTCCTTCTTCCATAATTTTCTGTTTCTCCTTCATCAGTTGTTCCAAATGGTCCTCCTCTTTCTTTCGATCCTTTCCCAGCTTTTGTCTCTTCTTTTCTTCTTCAAGCAGTCTTTCTTCTGCTTTTTTAATCACACTAAGCAACTGTCTCAGTCTGGCTTCTTCCATCTTTGTCTCTCTGTCCACCTCTTTTCTTTTCCTCTCCCTTTCCTCAATCGCCACTGCCAGCTCTCTTAGGTGTTCCTCCTCCTGTTGTTGCTGAGTCTTGAGGTCCTGTATTTTTCTCTCTCTCTCCTGTATCTCCTTTTTCAACTTTTCAGATGCAGTGGCATACTTTTCAAGCTCTGACATCGCTTTTTCTGTCTTTTCTTTTGCTTCCTTTGTTTTTTTCTCTCTTTCCTCTAGCTCTGCCTTTGCTTCTTTGTTGGCCACTGCCAACTCTCGTAGAAGATCCTCCTCCTTCTTTCGACGCATCTTGAGATCTTTTAGTGCTTTCTCGTCCTCCTGGATTTTTATTTTGAGTTTTTCAGAAGCTATTGTGGTGTCTTTTATCAGGTCCTGTTTCTTTATCTCCCTGGACACCTTTTCTTTTTCACTTTGCACTTCTTTCAAAGTCTCTTTATCAGTTGCAGTCTCAAGTTTGTTTTTCTTGATTATTCTTTCCATTTTTGTTTCTTGAAGTCTAATTCCCATGTCATGTTCCTCCTTATTAATGCATCTTAACTTCTGCATTTTCTCGTCCAGTCTCGATCCTGCTTTTTTCATTTCCTCTATAATCTTGTCAGTCTGGGATTTGCTGTGTCTCTCTGTCACTGTCTCCCTTCTTTTTTCCTCCTGGCTAGGTGTGATATCCTCCTGCATGGAGATCCGTGAAACAGAAGTAATTATTAATGAGCTTTTCTCAGTTATAGTTATGGTCATCTATTTAGTAATGCAGTGAGAATGTGATGGACGCACAGATTCATTCACAGCAAGCAGTTAAACAATGGTCCTGATATGTCTGTTAACAGAGGGCAGGGAACCTTGAAATACTGCTTTCATTGACTACAATAGTACAAACAAAGTATTCACATTCCGAAACTTAAAAGTGTTTTGATTGCCTTGGGAAAACAACACTTTGTAGTATTTTGAATGTGACTACAGTACCAAATTTGGCCAAGCAGACAGTATGAATACAAAACGACATTATAAATATGGTAGAACTTAAGCTTTTACCTGCAGACTCTTGACTACAGCCCTCTGGGGGTTCTCTTCACCTCTCTGAGGTCTCTTCACTCTAGCCCACTGGGAGAATGTGTTCTCCATGTTCCGACTCAAGTTGGCCTCCGATTCCTTAATTCTGAAGTCCATCTCCTGCTTCAAGGCTGCCATTTTGTCCTTAAGGTCACAATCGGCTTGGTAAAGCCTGGAGTCCACATATCTCTCCCAGGCTTCCTTACTGAAACGCGCGCTCATCTGTGGTAGGAGAGGGAGGGGATAGGAAGTGTATGAATGTATTTTCATAGTCCATAAGCCATATGTTTGCTTTGTTCCATGTGCTGTATTTGTTATGGTGGAGTTAAACCAGAACCATATTCACTCACCTCAATCATGTATGTATAGGCTATAATTAACATTATTGAATTACTAAAAAACATTCATGTTTCTATATTACACCAAACAATTAATTTATTAATTGATTATTAATATATCATTATTAATAGATTTTGAAACCTTTATAACACCAGATTTGTACTACTAAAGCAAAATGTTATAATTTCCTTAAAATACTAAATAAATAAACAATATTTAAAGGCAGCTTACCATTATGTGGCATTCAACATGTTCTCTTTCAACTGTCTGTCTTAAAATGTTGAGATTAAAGGTTGCCACAGTGACATCATATGCCTTTGAACTATGACACCACACATTCTAATGGCAGCGCAATGTATGATTTCACCATAGTAACGGGACATCTACTCTGGATACTTTAGGTTCGTGGTGCGTTCCAAAATCCTACTTTTGACACTGGCGCACAGTAACATCAAAAGAAACTTTAGAGAACAACTTTATTTCGGATTTGCAGTTTTCCAGCACACCGAATTTCTTCTCATATTATAAATTGCACAAAAACTTGTGACTTGACAGACTTGGACTTGAGACCTGACTTGGACTTGGGTGTTGTCACTCCTGAACAATGTTAATTTCATGGAATTAGTTATTTCATTATTTCGTTATAATTTTTACAGGGAACAGAAAAATCGGAAACAGACTGAATATTTCCCTCCCTTGATATTAATGAGCGTACTGTCCCTAACACCATCAGGTTTTCACACACTGACCATGGTGTTTATGTCTAACAAGTTTTCCCAACAGATATGCTCGCTCATTTTTACTAAATTGGACTGCAAACAGAAGCATGCAAAAGGGTCTGCGGCATGACTTTAATGTGCTATAGAGCTATAGCTAGTTATTAGCAGATCGCGGCACTATATTCAATGAATGACTCTGTTAGACTAGTTTGGGGACAGTATGCGTCGTAATAATGAAATGAACATCAACATATTTTAGATGTCTTTTTTTTTGTGTCTTTTTATGTTGTAACATCTTGTCACCACGATGATGACTCTCGTTTTGTGGCACCAATTGGCTAGGCTAGTGCTACAATTTGTCCACCTATACAAATAGAGCTTGTTGAGAATGTACGCACGATATTATGTGTGAGAGGCAAAAAAAAAAACACACAGGATTTTGTATCTATAGAAGTGCAATTTTTGTGATACTCCACTAAATAAGCCTGTTGCTCGGTCTGACCAGAAATATTGATATCTCAACAATGTTAGCCTCGCTAGACAGCAAGTAGACTACATTTTGAGGCTGCTGTCAAGTTATGTAGCACATTATGTTATGTAGCCTAGTGTAAGTCACCAAAAGCAGCACAAAAACGCACCTTCCAAGGCACATCTCTTGTCTAATCAAATAAGGATTCTCCGCCAGTTGTTTTATGAGTATTTATTTAAAGCGTTACCATGAAAAAAGAGAATGAAATTAGTGTACATCTGCAGTAACCGTAGCCATACAACGTTATAACATCAGTTCCTGTCATGTTAGGATCATGAGTAGAAAATTAAAGTGACAGGTGCCTAATTAGACTTTAGCCTATTTGCAGCATGTGAACTGTGATTAAATATTGTTGCGCTACAGAAATTGCTGGCAGTATATTTCTGTAATTTTATTTTTACAGTGCAACTCATCAGTCTGTTTCCTTAATAAATTGTTATGTCTAACTGTAGTGTCAAGCATTTGGGCTCTCTGTTTCTCGTCCATGACAAGGCTACCTTATTTAGCAACAGTGGATTATAGGTTATGCAGATGTTGTCTGGATGATCTGTCAAACAGTCCAGTCTGTACTGTGGGAAGTTTTAAATTTAACCATCTTGCTCTGTTCAAAGAATTTGGTTCGTAGATGCTCACTAATGTTGCTTGCTTTGCTGTCTCTGTTTTAAAAAATAATAATTACTGAAATGACACCAAATGTTCAAATAAAGAGGAAATTTTAAAATGTCTAAAGTGCTCGAGATGCAAACTCCTTGGTGTGAAGTATTTGGATTTTGTCTGTGGCAGACATGGTGGCTGGCAAATGTAAAAATGTGACACTAAATTACTAGCGATAATACTCAGTGTTCAGACACCGATAGAAATTAGTTTTATAGTATATTAATATACAGAGATATAAACATGTATATGTCATGTTTAGTTTTATTAAATGTGTATAAATAGTGGTGAATTTGCTTGCACTGCAGGTTAAGTGATTTTAGCAAGCTGACAGATCGAGGTAGACAATGGCCTACTGTCACCTGTACACTTCTTAGGTGATCACATTTCCCACACCCCTTCTCTCTCTCTCTCTCTCTCTCTCTCTCTCTTTATGTGTGTGTGTGGTGACATGGCTCTGTAGGTGTGAGCTTTTTTTATTCATATTTCCCCAATGAAGGTTTTGTTTTTGTAGAGATGTCTAACTTGTGTACCAAAAAGTGTCTTTCCTCTTCTTTTGTCCCTCTTCTGTTCTAGCACAACAGAACTGTCTAATGTACTGATGATAGAGGGAAGGTGAAAAGTAAGGCAAAACAACATTAGGAGAAAGGTGAATCTGAAGTTTGTTAATGGGAAAGAGGTAGAGGCAGAGAAAAAGAGAGAGAGAGAGAGAATATACCAGTGAGAGGTAAGAGTGTGTTAATGCCCAGGCTTGTTTGTACATGTGTGTACTGCACGTGTGTGTGTGTGTGTGTGTTTGAGAACTGCCTGAAACGTCTCCCAGAGCCGGGTTGTAGGCGCTGGTGAAAGTCCTGTGACAGCATCAGTGGGAGCGGAAGAGCAAACTCACAATCTGCTGAGCACAGGAGAGAACACAGCGCTACCACAGCAGCCATTTGCACTTCTGAGGCTCACAAGTCGTCAGGGAAGTTTGAGCTTGCGTGTGTGTGTGTGCGTGTACATGTGTATGCACACTCAGTGTATTAGTCATTAATAAATTACTGTTACTCTTCATGGGCAAACACCCGAGGGCTTCTTGCATCAAAATGGCCACCAGTTACAGATAAGGGCAAGAGACTAAATGCACTGACTGCACAGATGCAAGCACTCCCATGTCTGTGTTTCATGTTGGCATGTAATTCTGCATGTACAACCTGTGTAACAGCATGTAATATCATGTACTAGTGTTGTATGTACACAGTGTATTTTGTTACACTAGTACATGGTATGACATAGTTACACAGGTTGTACCACTGTGTACCACTGTACCTAATTAGGTTAACACACTATAACACACTGTACCAACACTGGAGAATAAAGAGTTACCTAAGAAGTAAACATAAAATTCAGCTAAAAATACAGTTAAGCTTTGTATATCATAAGCAATATTTGCTCTGTATTTACAACACAATGACTGTTATTATACGTTACTACAATGTAACTACATTATGAGTGTGTGTGTCTTTCTCTCTCTCTCACACACACACACACACACACACACACACACACACACACACACACACACATACATGACATGTATATAGCCACGGTCATACTGTGGGCAAAGTTCAGTATCATGTGTCACCCCATCTGCTTGTGTTATTGTATTAGTGCTGAGTAGCTCATGCAGGTTGTTGCCTGGAGTACAACAGGAAGTCCTTAACTGTTCAATGTCTTTAGCTTGAGGCAAGGTCCACCCCACCTGCACACGCTCACAGGAAACCAGGCTTCGTCACTGATCGCTGCCTCCCTGCCGCACTCAAATAAAAAGGAGAGGAGAGACAAGAAAAGGCAGAGAAACAGCGCAGAATTTTCTTTTAGCTTTCTGTCACCCCCCCTTTTCACCTTCCTTGTTAAGGTTCTTTTAAATCAAACCGTTTTAATGTTAGCCCTCTCAGACAGGAAGCTTGTGAAGTGGGAGCTAGTTATCCGCATGTCAGGCCTAAAGCAAAGCCTGGCTGACGCTAGAGGCTAAGTTTAGTCTAGCTGTAGGCTAGGCTGGTTCTTATTATGATGCACTGTGCTGCCAGGCTGCTAGGCAGTATGAAGGAATAATGGGGACCATGCTAAGCTGCTCAACTAGCTAAGCGACAAACAACCCTGTTAGTTTTTTTTTTGCACTGTTCATAAGACGTTTTTCTATATATTTATAAACTTTAAAAGCCAAAAAAACATGTCCCATTAATATCAATAACTGCTACCATGAATCTACATTGTTTGGGTGTGGAATGTATTTGGTGTGATTTGTAATATTTTTTCTTATTTTTCTCATTTTTTCTTTTCCTAACCCTAACCTTAGATAAACATGGGTAAGCACAGTTTTGGAAAGCAGATGAATGCTTTTTTTTTGTAAAAAGACAAACTTAATTGGGAAAAAACAGATTGATTGAGACAAAGAAAAAGCAAACCAGCAGAGGAGGTGAAGAGGAGATCGTCGCTGAACAGGGAAATGGAAGATGAAAAAACATGAGAAAGAAAGGTAGATAGTAGCAGATGTGTGTGTGTGTGAGAGAGCGAGAGAGAAAGAGAGTATGTATGTTTGTGTGACAAAGAGAATGTGTGTTTGTGTGAGAGAGAGAATGTGGGAGAGTGAGTGCGTGTGTGTGTGTGTGTGTGTGTGTGTTTCTGTGGCCGTGTGTTGGAGTGAGCCAAAGAGACAGACAGATAGAGAAGGATGCCGAGACAGACGGAGAGAGAAGGCTCCAGAAAAAGGCGAGAGAGAGGGAGCTCAGTCGCTGGCTGGTGAGGGAGAGACAGAGGGAGAGGAAGAGGAATTATGCTGGGGCGAGAGAAAGAGAGAGAGATAGAGAGAGAGAGAGAGCACATTGACATTCCAGGGCTGTGCACTGATGGCTGTGTGGCTGTGGGCAGTGGCTCTGCTCGGCAGGATAATTGTGAAACCACAGGGACCAGAGCTCTGACCAGCCTGTCAAAACAAGTGTGACAAAATCTCCCAGCAGTCCTGGCAGCAGCGCAGACAGCTCACCGAGGGGTGGGGATGGGGATGGGGATGGGGATGGGGATGGAGACCGCCACACGGGAGGGGTGGGGGGTGGATGGATGGTGGGATGGTGGCACAGAGAATAGGGGGGAGGGAGGGAGGGAGGGAGCGATGGAGAGGTACAGGGAGAGACAGCGAGAGGGAGAGCCAGAGAGCCAGAGCTCTGACTGATGCACTGTCTGAGAAGTCATAATTATGATTCCTAACTGACATTCATAATCCTGTGTCTAGGTCCCTCTGCCCGCTTCTCTCTCCAGCACACAGACACACACACACACACACACACACAGACATACACACAGTAATACACAAAATGACAGACACACACAGATACACACACGTGCACACACACACACACACACACACACACACACAGATATGAACACTTTCAGACACACAGATATGAACACTCTCTCTCACACACATACACACACATACACACACACACACACACACACATATACACACACAATTTTGCGGCCTTCTCTCCTCCTGCGGGTGTGTTTTCTTGGTGTCTGCGAGCGCTGTTGGCAGCAGGCTGGTTAGTGGTTTGCCTGCGCTGCTGTTTTGAGGCTAATTAGCTTGGATATTAGCGGCAGCTTCAAAATGTCACTGGGTTTCCCCCATGACCCACAACCCCTCCAACACACACACACACACACACACACAGATAGACACACCTGCCTTCTCTTCTCTCTCTCTCTCTCTCTCTCTCACTCACACACACAGATATGAACACTTTCTCTGTCGCTCTCTCTCTCTCTCTCTCTCTCTCTCTCTCTCTCTCACACACACACACACACACACACACACACACATGCAATCACAGACACACATGCACACATACACATGCGTACACACATACACATGCACACATGCACACACTGCAATTACACCCCTACACACACACACACACACACACACACACACACACATGCACACACACCCAAAATGCCTAAGGGGAAAGCCAGGAAAAAAGCTCTGAGTCACATGGGTCACTAAGCCCAGCGATAGCACCAAACTGGACAAAGTGGGACGGCTGAAGCTGGAAACTATCTGGTGTTGTAGGAGCTAGCCTGCTTTACAGTCAGGGTCGCACAACTAGTTGACCGGACCCCAACTGTCCAGCAGTCCAAAAATAAGTGCAGTGTACTGTACAGTAAAGCAAGGGTCACAAGAGTAGTCTCTGACTGTGTTTAGAGAGAGAGAGACAGAGAGAAAGAGAGAGAGGAAGGAAAAAGTCATTATTAAATATATATACTGTTAAATGTGCTGTGGTATTTTTAAAGCATCGAGTTAGTGTGTGGTTTTATATCAGAGATT
>CM059282.1:17881980-17889480 GCA_030347295.1 Setipinna tenuifilis
CATCTGTTGAGACGGTGCTACATGGGCAAAGGACAAACCCACTAAATTGAGTAAAACCGACTCACTGGAATGTCACATTAATGTAGGGTTACTTCTGCTAATGTTGCGGCATATTTGTGGCCTTGACAAGGGTGTAGACAGAGGTCTGGTCTTCTGGTTTGTGGTAAAGAGATGGTGGTCATCGTGAAAGGTGGAAACTTGCCAGGACAAAAAAAACTGTTGGTTGGCTTTCTTTTTTGATACAATTTTGCCTGAACTTCATAAAGCTGCATCTCTGGACCCTCCTGCTAGGAAGTACAAATTTGGTGCACTCTGAAAACCAGTTTACACCACAACAATTTTTGTGGCTTTTGATAAAAATGTTCCTTTATCTGTCCAAATGTCTTTATGTTCACACTGAGCCGATTTTGAAGTATTCATACCTGACAAGAAGTATAGCCCGGAAAAAAAAAACAACAACAGCAGCTGAAGGATTATGGGAAATGTATTTTTTTCTGCATTGAAAGCCATTGGAAGGGACCCCTCAGAGCACTCAAGAAGTACAGACTTTAAAGGGTTTTGTGTGAGGGACACTGTCTCTGATGGGGACAGACACTGAGGACATGGTGGCAGGTACAGTAGTTCTGGTTCCTGGTTCTTGGGCCTTGGAGATGGACACCATGCCTTAGGCAACGCCAGGTGAGGTCGCCCTGGGTGAAAGGTACATTTCTATACAGACATGTACAGCTCTTACTCATGGAAGTGTGTGTGAGATTTTGAGACAGGGCCTGTCATGATGCATACCTACACACACACACACACACATAAACACACAAACACAACCTCACATACCTTGGGTCACAACACAGCTCCCAGGGTTGTGTAAGGTGAGGTGTCTACAGCTGGGTTGTGTAAGTCTGTGTGTGTGTGTGTGTGTGTACATGAGGCATGGCCAGCACAACAAAGGCGTGTGGAGCGGCCCCAAGTTTGACAGTAGCAGCGGGAGACTTACCCTTCTGCCCACCGTCCAACTGCAGCTCTGCAGTGTGTCTGCCATTATCACCCTGACAGACAGCTGTGTGTGTGTGTGTGTGTGTGTGTGTGTGTGTGTGTGTGTGTGTGTGTGGTGTAACTTATTCTCTGTCGTCATCTGCTTTGGCAGCAATGCATATGAACAGTCATGCCAATGAATCTGCCATGAACGTAGAGTGAACTATATACAGAGAGAGAGAGATAGAGAGAGAGAAAGAGACAGAGATAAAAAGAGACAGAGGGAAAGAGAGAGGGAGAGAAAGACAGAGAATGACAGAGATAAACAGGGACAGAGGGAATGAGAGGGTGAGAAAGAGGGGATAGAGAGTGGGAAAGATGAAGAGACAGAGATAAAAAGAGACAAAGGGAAAGAGAGAGGGAGAAAGACAGAATGACAGAGATAAACAGGGACAGAGCGAAAAAGAGGGTGAGAAAGAGGGGATAGATAGAGGGAAAGATGAAGAGAAAGACAGAGATAAACAGAGACAGTGAAAAAGAGAGAGGAGGAGAGGTAGATAGAGAGAGAGAGAGAGGGAGAGAGAGATGAAAAGAAAGAGAGGAGAGGATCCCATACGGGAGGTAAGGAGCCAGGAGAGTCTGGCTGCAGTAACTCAGCCCAGATGGTTTGGCCTGCAGTTGAAAGCGGCTTTCTTTCACACAAACACAAACATAAACACACACACACACACACACACACACACACACACACACACACACACACACACACACACACACACACACACTTCATTTCTATCCTGATGGGGTACTCCCATTGACTCTCATTATAATATAACTAAAGAATGCAACATAACAACATAACACTGTTAGACTAGTGGGGAACACAATTTACACAACATAGATACAGGCAGAGGTGAACATCCCCGGTTTAGAAAGTAAAAGTCCTGCCACATATTTGTTCCAGCAAATTCTCTGAACCAGTTGATCCCAATTAGCACACCTCTTCAGCCAGGTACTTGAGCTAATTGGTGAAGTCAGCTGTGTTAGGAGCACAGGCAGAAGGAATATATGGCAGGACTTTTACTTTCTCAAGCTGTTTTGTCCACCTCTGCATACAGGTGTACAATATATCCCAGTAGAAAAATAGAAAAATGTGTGCAGATCAGTGTACAATACTCTGGTAACAGAACAGTGCAATATATGGTGTATATTTCTGTACAGAAATAAAGTAAAATAATATAAAGTTACGAGTCTCAGTGTATGATAGAGGGAAATGTATTTTGCTGCTTGAGAGGCTCAATGTCCCTCTCCTAAGAGGATAGCCAGTATTTCATATATGCCCATGTTTTCACAGTTAGGGTGATATGATGTAAAATAAGGAAATACACTTCTGTTATGTCTTATGTCTTTATATTTATCACAGTGAAGAAGAAAGTGTTCCTCTGTCTCAACCCTCCCTGTCTGGCAGTGGCCACATATTCTATTCTCTTTGGGTAGCAAGAGTTTCAGCCAGATGCCTCCCTGTTTTCACTGCAAGGCTGTGGTCACTGAGCCTGTACTTGGTCAGGATTTTACCTGCCTCTGCTTCGTATCTCTGACAGAGAAGAGATACTCTGCCAAATTATACTTTCAATTTAGGGCTAGATAGACACTCATTGTGCTTTGATTGGCAGTTTGGATTCTCCAATGTTCCAAATAGTGTTCTTTTGCTTGTTTGATGACTTTTTTGATATTAGTGGTTGTTATGGAGTTAGTGACAGCTTCAGTACCAACTGGCACAAGGGACTCTATTCTTGATTTAGTTCCTGGTCACTTGCATTAAGGTGCACCCAGAATTGTAGTGCTCTTTTTTGGATAGGTATTGCCAGTGGGTAACGACCTAATTCTGCCCTACATGCATTGTTGGGAGTTTTTGTTTGAACTTTAAGTATAAATCAAGAGAATTCTGTGTGTGGGGCTTCTGTAGTGTAGTCATGCCATGCATGCTGAGTTGACCCCATAATTCACTTCCATACAGCACAACAGGCTGTATTATGCTGTCAAATGATTTGCACCAAATTGATATTGGTATGTTTATATTATAAAATTGGGTTTTTTTATTACGTAAAGGGTCTTTTTCTTCAGTCTTTTTCTTTGAGTGCATTCACTGCCATGCTGAAACTTCCTGATGCAGCAATTTCCAGACCAAGGTAGGTAGACTGCATCAGGTGCTCCGGGACAGTGCTGGCTTTCTTTTGGAAAATCATGATTTTTGTTTTTGTAGGGTTTACTGTCAGGGCCCAGGTCTGGTAGTTTTTTGCCATATCTTTCTCTCTGTCTGTCTGTCTGTCTGTCTCTCTCTAACACACAGACACAGACACACACACACAGACACACACACACACACACACACACACACACACACACACACACAATAAATGAACCTCTGAAATGAGGCCACTAGTAGTTTCCTGAGTGACATGAAGTGTGCTTTACGAGTGTGTGTGTGTGTGTGTGTGTGTGTGTGTGTGTGTGTTTGTGTCTGGTGTTAGTTTTATATGTATGAGGATTCTTTCATTTGTGTTTTATTTGCTGGCTCTGTGGGCTGAGATGAGGCTATTAATATAGATGGCCAGAGACTGCGGCATCTGTGGCATGCCTGCCAGCTAGAATACTAAAACTCAGCAGCATGTTAGCATGATACAGGCCCTCAGTCTGCCTCTCTCAGACACACACACTCACACACACACACACACGTGCACGCATACACACACACACACACATGCATACGCACAAGCACACACATACACACACACACAAACACACACACATACACATACACACACACGCACACACACACACATACACATACACATACACACACACACACACACGCACACACACACACTCACACTCAAAAATTACAAGCATACATTCACTTCCACCCAGATATTCCTACATACGAGTACAGACCTACTCAGACAGTAACATAAACAAACTGCAAACACACAAAATCACATTCAAAAACACACACACACACATAGCCACACAGACACACACACACACACACACACACACACGCATCCACCGACCATTCAGCACAACATTACAGTGTTCATTTAATGGACAAGTGAGGGCTGAATAGGTTTTTCTCTCAGCCCCTCCTAACCAGTCAACCTTTTTAACTGTCTGCCTCACACACACACACACACACACAGAAGTGCACGTCACTAAACAAACCCACACACACACTCCGCGGTGCCGGCACTATGAATTTAGATGAATTGAGCTGTTTATTGCTTTGCATGCACTGCTGCTCTCTCTGATGCGTTGATGGAAATCATATTGATGCTCTCTTGTGTTTGTCATTTTCCTCTTGATCTTTTGTGCGCCACAGTTTATCCACCATTATGAGCGTCGGAATGTTTTTTCTTTCTTTATTTATTTATTTTACGAGCACATTTATGAGGGATTGAGAAGTGGGCATTTGTGGGCGAGGTTTGTTTTTTTTTCCTCTTGAAATAAAATCCCATCGGAGAACTGATTTAAGAAGGAGTTGGTTGCAATTTATGCCAATAATTAATTACAGTGTAAGAAATTGGTTTAATGTTTTATTTTTAAACACTGTTCAGACAAACAATTCTTTGATTTAAGAACATCAACAAAAGAAAGAAACAAAGAACAAAGTACACATGTTGGATATATTCCTTTTCATCATAAGATAGCCATTCTGTATTTATTTTAGAAGTACTCTTTTAAAATATTCATTTTTTCAGGGCTGAATCTAAAATTCAGGCTCCGCCTTTCTCAACAGCTCATTGGGTGAGCCAAAAATTCAAAGACAGCCAATCAGAAAAGGCTATGAACTCCACCTTCTCAGCATCCTTCTAAAATCAATCAGCTAATTGTATTTAATTAAAAAATAATAAAATTATTATATAAAATACATTCAGTTAAAGGTTTGTTGTTGTATTATTATTACACATAATGATAAACTATACCTTGCTGTCGAGAAACATATAACGTGACCTCAGTATGACATACTTACTACTGGTAAGTTACTACATGGTATAAAGCTGTATATTTATATTGTGTGTGTGTGTGTGGCATGAAGTATGTGGGTGTGCTTGTGTATGAAGAACATGTCCATTATTTACTAGATTGTGGATAAATGAATGGTTGGCATATGTATGTATTTGCATATATATATGTGTATTTTTGTATGTGTATCTGTGTGTGTCTATGTTGTGTGTGTGTGTGTGTTTTGTGTGTGTGTGTGTGTGTGTGTGTGTGTGTGTGTGTATCTATGTTTTGTGTGTGTGTGTCTGTTTTGTGTGTGTGTGTGTGTGTGTACATGTGTGTGTGTGTGTGAGTGTGTGTGTGTGTGTGTGTGTGTGTGTGAGAGAGAGAGAGAGAGAGGGGGGTGTGGTCAGGGGGCTGCCATGTGTCAGTGCGGCCGGATTAATGTTTTAATGAGGGGGAGGGGCCACGGCTGCCGGGGTCAGCCACTGCCTCAGGCAAAGAGCAGGGGGTCAGCCCCCCCCCACCTGCCCCCCAACACACACACACACACATGCACACACACACACACACATACACGCACACACACATACACACACACACACACACACACACACACACACACGATGCGGGGAAGCTCAATTAGGGGCTGAGGGATAATTCTGCTGGTGTTGAGGAGCCCAGACCACCTGATACCTTTCCTCAGCTGAACTCTCTCATCCTTTCTCTTTCTCTCTCTCTCTCTTTCTCTCTCTCTTTTTTTCTCTCTCTCTCTCTCTCTGCCCCCCCCCCCCCACACACACACAAACTTTAAAGTTGACACACAGTCTAAACCTAAAGCCCACATAAATAGAAAAAAGTATTCACCCAGCAAAAACATAAATGTTTACCCAAACACACACACACACACACACACACACACACACACACACACACACACAATTGGTTGAAAGCTACTCATAAATCCAGTAACAATAAGTAGTGGATCACTTGACACTGGTCAAGTGTTGTGATGCTGTTGTGGCAAGAGTACACAGCTTTTATAATGGATGCTTAAATAAAGGCCTTGAGTGGTTTGCAAAAGTTAAGAGCTGAAGGAAGAAGCGTTATAGGTGCTTACTGCTGTTTGGAGTTGTCACTACTTGGAATTGGTAGTTGAGTTACTCAGTTGCTTACCCACTGTGGATGTAGACTTTTGTAAGGCAACTGTCACTGCAAACCCTTTACACTTTTTTGTAGGATGCTTTATCAGAACTGGGTTTAAGTTAAGAGTTATCAAGATTCATCCCAATACACACACTCTCTCTGTCTCTCTCACACACACACACACACACACACGCACACGCACACACACATATATATACATATATATACTGCACACCAAAGCCCAACAGGTAAATTAAGTGTGCTTAAAATATGTGACAGGCTTGAAACTTTGAAATGATTTACAGTGTAACTGCTTCACCTTTGCAGACCCTTACAAAAATGCATCAGACAACAATAGTTAAGACTGTAACAATACTGTTGCATCTTTACTTACACTTATTTACACATTTTTATGCAACGAATAGTGCACCTATACTAATAACTAATGTAACTAACATTATTTGTATCAGTATAAGTTTTTCTGGGTCATCCCATTTAGCGAGTGGGAGGCCTGCCTTACTCTCTTAGCACACCATGGCAGCCTCCCCTCAATACTGGCAGGCAGAAATGGAGGTGTCATGAATGTCAAGAATGTTTGGAAATATTTTGCCTGTGCATGTGGACATTTTGTACATCCACTTGTCTTAGAAGATGAGGAGCTGTCCCAACTGGTTCCTGCTCCTCCCTTCTTCATGTGTGGAACTGTGTCTGTATCTTATCAGAGTTGGTTAGGGTGTTTGTTGTTGATTGGCATCAGGTATGATTTCTGTTCAGAGTCATATAGCACTATAGCATTTTATTATTTTGTTGCTTTTTTCCAGTTGGTAATCACACAATCAATCAGTCACACAATCATGCACCATATTGTGGTTCAAAATAGCCTATAGCATATCTTCTAACCACGTTCTCTTTCTCTCTCCTAATATTAATAATAATATAAAAAAACAACAACAATAATCATAATTATTATCACTGCTGTTATTATTATTGTTATTATTATTATTATTATTACTACTACTACTACTATAATAATAATAATATTTCCACAAAATGAAAGCAACACATCTCCTTCTTACTATACTAATAATGGTACACCTGTCATTTTACTGAACCTCAAACTTACACACATTCATTGTCATGAAAAACATCAATCAGGGTGCCACGGTGGCAAGATGTTTTAAAGCGAGCAGACTAAACGTAAGATTTTTACAACTCAACACTAGGGCTGCACCATTTAACCCCATTCTAACATTACCTCATTTTCAATGTTTAAATTACAATATTTCTAAAACATAGCATTTACAGCAGATACTGTTACCTACCAACATTACACAGAGTCCTGTTAGGAAAACCAGAAAAAGGAAGAAAGAAATTGTATGGGCATTT
>CM059282.1:17914480-17931980 GCA_030347295.1 Setipinna tenuifilis
TTGATTAATGACTACTGCGCATACATTAAAAATACACACATCAAACAGTTTTATCAGTCCTATTAAATTAACACCCAAGGTGTTTTGATTTTGGATGAAGAGGTTCTTCGATATACTTTAAAGATTTCTTCTTCTGAGGACTTGTGAAAATGGCATGACTGGTGGCCATGACCAGAATATTTCTGCATGCTTTGCTGCTACCTTTGCAAATTCCTCTCAGCAATTAGTCTGGGCAGAACTTTCAGTACTGAGTCTCAGATTAGGGTAAAAATCGACAAACATGGATCCCACATTCGCCATATATAGTATATGGTATAGTATAGTATAGTATAGTATAGTATAGTATAGTATCGTATAGTATAGCATAGCATAGCATAGCATAGTATAGTATAGTAATGTGTAGTATAGTGTAGTGTAGTGTAGTATAGTTAAGTATAGTACAGTACAGTATCCTTTAATAATGTTAAAAGGAAACTCTTCATGTAAAGGTGTCTGGATAAACATTACCTTGTCCTTTTTCATTACTACTTCTTAAAGACGTCAGAGCTCCTCCGGAAGCGTGAGCAATGGGCTGTTGGGCTGTTGCATTATGAATGACAGGGCGTCATTGTTTGTCTGATCATCCAACCTCAGCCCTCTGATCCTCTAAAGATAGATCCTGTCTTAAACAAGCTGCTCTAGCCCAATGCTAGCGCTCTCCTCTCTCTTCTCTCTCTTCTCCTGCACTGCACTGACGCTTGATACAGCTGTCAGGGCTGACCCCTCTGTTTGTAATTCTGCTTTATTTGTTGTTCTGAAGTACAGTTAAATATCCTGGAGCATAGAGAGGGAAACATAGTATAATACTGACTACTGTGTGTGTGTGTGTGTGCAGTACGGATGGATGTAAGATGTTTTCATATCAAAAGACAGAACTGCAAAGGAGGATTCCGGTGTTGTGCTTTTGTTCAGTAAATGGACTGTAATGCCCTGATGTGTTCAAATTAAAAGTGTGATAATGTTGGAATGTTGTTGGAATGTCTATATATCATGAACTACCATGTCAGACGTCATATGATACTGAAAAGTTGTCTGTTTTGGTGTTAAAAAACACACTTTAACTGTCCAATAGTGTCCTACACAGCCCATACAGTATAGTCCTGCCCACTCAATCAAACTGGTTGTCAAACTACTGTGTCTGCATATGCATTAAAATACTGGACATTGTACTAATGTGTGTGTGTGTGTGTGTGTGTGTGTGTGTGTGTGTGTGTGTGTGTGTGCGTGCGCCTGTGTGCAAGTGTCCGCACACACGTGTATCTGTGTTTGTGTGTGTGTGTGTGTGTGTGTGTGGATGTGTATGGGCATTGCTATTCCTGTAAAGCCTTTTACTGTCCATTTTGATTTTACCTGAGGGAATTGGATTGACAGCTGTGTATGTAATTGATGTATGCATGTCTATATTTGTATAACGCATTGTGTATTATTTACATTCATTTGTTCAGCTGTTTGTTTCAGTGCTCCTGTTTGTCTGTCTGTCAGTGTTTTGTGTGAAATCATGGTATTGACACCAAACCTTGATGAATAAAATCATTACAACCATCAAGCCTCTGTGGGCAATCTTTATTCACGGCTGATTTTTTTTTTTTTGTGCATTTGTATACAAATTTATTCCAACACTGATACACATCATTTACTTGCACATTCTGGTTGTAGGAGTCAGTCACAAGTCAATAACGAGTTAACAAATGAACAAGTTAAAACAAATCATTATTAATACTTATTATCTATTTTGACATCACGTCTTCATAGCAGCATCAGTTACTTTAATTCCAGTTGATACAAATTCACATCATCTTCATTTACACTGTCTGGGAAATCAATTCGCTGTCTTTTTAAATTGACATTAGTTGAACACATACTGTATTTCCATCCTGTGTGTGAGTGTTTTAACACTTTTAGGTTACTTTTATGTCAGGTCATTCCCTAATACTATACATAAGTCACTGTGTAAAAACGTTGGCCAAACAGAAACAAATGTGACACTTTTATAGCAGTATGCAAAGAGATGTGTTATTATAGACAAGGAGATTAAATATTATATCTCTAACAGATTATTTTGATGCCTGTCCTGTTCGAGATCTACAAAGAGACAACAAGCTTGTTTTTTTCCCCTTGGTGGTTTGACAAGCGAGTGTTTCTCTGTGTAAGCAAGCAGGCTGATGAGTCTGTCGATGGGTTAATCTGCCCGTCAACCTGTGTGTGATGTACACTGACACACTCACACCCCCTCACCTGCCTGACTGCCGGCCTGTCTGTCTGTCTGCTATACGCTCTCTGTCAGGGAATTTACATAGGAAGTAGCAATGAGTGATTACTGGCACACACACACACACACACACACACACACACACACACACACACACACAATAAAACACAAATATATGCACATAACACACATTCTTACAGACTATAACACCCACACACACTACATTCACATATTGCCATCTAAAGCTGTCACCTTTTACCTGTTAATTTCTCTATCTCTCTCTCTCTCTCTCTCTCTCACACACACACACACACACACACAGTAGGTATGTACGTACTTAAAGGAGCTTTTTTTCTATGTGAACTTAGCTTACTTGTACTTGTTAGCTTACTTGAACTCAGCTGAGTGTCTGTTTCATGTACATTCACAAAAATGAAAAAGGCACACACACACAAACAGAAAACAGACAAAAAGAGGAGGGACAGACAGAACTAGGGTGGGAGGAAAAAACAAGTAAGTGCAGGGTGCAGGCCATGGTGCAAGCATTCACATGTCCTGTTGTTGTGGACCAAAAGTGCAATGGCAAACTGTTGGAGCTAACTGTCACTGTCAACAGCACATCTCAGGCCAGGCGGTGACAACAGACATCTGTCCAGCATGGCACTAAAGTCGGGAGTGTCGGGAGTGTCGGGCGAACTATGGCAAACCGAACCACTGTGCATTTTAATCTTGAACTCACATTCACCGACCACTGCCTTGTCCTCACCTCACACACACACACACACACACACACACACACACGTATCCATAAACAAAACGGCCTCATTAAGGAGATTACAAAGGAATTACATGATCAAAGTCTTCCTGTATGTGTGTGTGTGTGTGTGTGTGTGTGTGTGTGTGTGTGTGTGTGTGTGTGTGTGTGTGTGTGTGTGTGTGTGTGAGTGTAAGGTCTCTCTGCCCACTCCATCTAATATTGGAATCCATTTTGTGCTGCACGAATATGGTGTCTAATCCCAGCCTCCGGTAGAGGCCTGAGGGGGCTTGCTGACACACACACACACACACACACACACACACACACACACACACACACACACATACACACACACACACACACACGTACATACACATACACACACACAGACTTTCTCTCTCTCTTCCTCTCTCTCTTTCTTTCTGTGACACACACACACAGACTTTCTCTCTCTCTCTTCCGCTCCCTCTCTCTTTCTCTATCACATACACATACACACACATGCACATGCATACACACACGCACACACACACACACACACACACTTTCTCTCTCTCTCACTCTCTCTGTCACACACCCACACACCCACACACACACACACAAACACACAAACACACGCACACACACACACAGTGCTATTGCATGTTATGCACACACATGACACCACCCTTTGCATAGCTATGGCCCTGTTCTGCATGAGTGTGCTCTGTGTGCCTGCTGGGGAGTGGAGTGGGCTAGTTCACTTCACACTGACTGGAGACAGGGAAGAGAAGGGAAGTAGGAGTCTGAATGTCTCCTGTAGATCATTGCCTTATGGTCTCTAATCAAAACAAAGAACACACACACACAGGAAAAAATAAAGGAAAAGAGAGAGACAGACAGACAGACAGACAGAGAAGAAGGTGGAGGAGAGAGAGACAGAGAGAGCGAGATGGGAGAGAGATGGGGAGAAATAAAGGTAGAGAATGAGAGTGAGAATGGGAGAGAGATAGAGAAAGAAAGAGGAATAGAGAGAGAGAAAGAGGGAGAACCCACAGAATTTGGAGGTCCCCTGTGACACACTTCAGTAACCCACCTACATAGACTGACCACACACACACACGAGCATGACCACACACACCCTACTGGCTGGTCTTCACACTGCATTACCCGCCCCAAAACAAGAGCCTGGGAGCTGGAGGTGGTGTGTGTATTTAACTGTGTGTGTGTGTGTGTGTGTGTGTGTGTGTGTGTGTGCGTGTAGTGTGTATTTGTGTGTGTGTGCATGTAGTGTGCATTTGTGTTGTGTATGTGTGTGTGTGTTTGGTGGGGTAGCATGGTCGCACAGCGAAAGAATGAGAAGAGAGATGGACAAAAAGACAGACAAGGCCGAGTTTAGTTTCTCTCAGCGAGCTTCGCTGGCCCAGTTAGTTAGTTCAGTGCACCACCCCGAACTTGAAACCTTGCGCCTGGCTCTTTTAGGCCCATGCCACCCTGCCCTGGGCTGGATTAGGCACTGACGCCGGGATTAAAGATCGTGTCCTCTGCCTGTCCGCGGGTGCGGTTAAATGGACTGGAGAAGATTAACACTTGTGTCTCAGCCTGGGGCCAGATTATTCTGAGACACACACAACACAGCTCACTCCACCTCGGTGGCCACTTAGAGTGAGACGGATTAATGAAATTAGCCCTTATTACCAGCAGCATACTGTAATCTATATCCTTAAAAAAGCGCTAACATTTACTCCCTAGTTTTTTGTTAATGGGTTTTGTGTGTTACATTTATAATGGCACGACTCATTGATATACAAATGAAGCGGTTGCTTGAATAAGGTTTAAATGTGGGCAGGTCTGAACAATGGCACTTCTCGAATGAAGCGGCTGAATGGAGGTTTTGCCTAAATCTCTGGCCTGCTGGTGAAAGTAACTGAAGATTAGGATAGGTTTAGGCGTAAGTACTAAAGCCTGACTTCTAGCTGGATAATTAACTTCCAGCTACACTGGTGAGAGTGGTCAGGTGCCTGTGTGTGTGTGCATGTGCGTGTGTGTGTGTGTGTGTGCGTGTGTGTATGCCTATGTGTGTATGCCTATGTGTGTATGTGTGCATATGCCTATGTGTGTGTGTGTGCGCGTGTGTGTGCAAGTGTGTGTGTATATGCCTATGTGTGTATGCGTGTGTATGTGTGCATATGCCTGTGTGTGTGTGTGTGTGTGTGTGTGTGTGTGTGTGTGTGTGTGTGTGTGTGTTTGTGTCTCTGTCTGTCTGTCTGTCTGTCTGTCTGTCTGTCTGTGTGTGCGAGTGTGCTTTCATTGTATATGTGCATATGCACAAAAAAGTGTATACTTGCCATCTATGAATATGTTTGTGTACCAAAACAAGTGTATGAAGGTATGTTTAACAATTTCAGCAGGCTATAAATGTCAGGCATGAGTACACAAAACAGCTTAAACAGCCAGTTTAATGCAGTGCGCCATGAATACGGTGGTAAACAGTATTTGAGTGACAGTTGGCCAAATTTGCATATTTATCTCCGTGCTGCATTCTAATGAGACGGGCTTAGAACCGGCAGACAGGGTGGGTCTGCTCCACATACGAAATAATGAACTTCATAAAGCCCGCTTCAGTGGCAGCGCGCGCACCTCCGCGTGTGATCTGTGAAGCGTTATTGACCACGGGACTCACAACAACCGCGGCACTTGTATGCTGTAAAAACAGTGTGACGACGAGGCTAGGAAGACTCTGGACATGAGAATATTGATCCGTTTAAGTGTTGGTGCTAAATCTCCAAACTATCAGGCGCTCCCGCCAGCTGTCCAATTCTAACCCCGAGACATCTTTCAAGCCAGTGCACCTCACATGAGAGTATGTCTGCACGAAATGTAAATAACTCATGTGTCCACATCAATATTTTTTAGAATGAATTAGAGTTAGAATTAGACTGATTAGGCTGACACTGTAGCCCTGAAATTAATTTATTAATTTGAAAAATAAAAATATCTTCCTTTCACAATCCTTTTTTTAATTGTGCACAGCCCGTTGTAAATATGTATTTATAACTACAACTACTGTAACTGTAACTGATTTTTTAAAAGCTACATTTTCAATTTGCTACTTCTGCGATGAATGAGGATAAACTTATAAAATGTGTCACATCGCCAGAGGTATTCTTCACCGGATTTCTCCCCCCAAACCTTTATCCTGGGGACACTAACAAGGTAGATTTTCTGATATAACCACTTGCAGTATCCCAAAGCATAGCCCTAGCTGGGATACCTTTGTAGGTTATTTCATGAAGACGCAGCTTCGGCTGATATGACATATAGACGCTGGTGATGACAGTTAGTTAGCTGTGTGACTTGTCAATATTCTTCTGGACCAAGGGTGCGAGTGAGTTTCGTGCGACTGGATTCAGTTTCGTGAGCTCACCGGAGCGAATGCTCAAACGAAGGCTCCGTTAATAACGGCTGAGTGCCGGTCCTTAGATGTTTTGACTCTGTACTAATGAACAAATGGAAAGGAAGAAGTTAAAGACTATCGATCCGGAGAACTCCATCACCCAAACAGATGCTGTGTTTTAATTTTTCATCCTTGATATTTTTGTAAAAGTTGGTTGAGCACGTTTCTCCATGGCAAACCATGAAGACTTTGTTTTTAGAAAATTGATTTTTACATCCATTGTTTAACCTGAAGGTAGCCCAAGAGCTATGAGTAGGCTATCTAAAATGTACAGACAGACTAAACGGCGAAGTCTAATGGACTGTGACAATTGGTCCCCCAAAGCCTTACTTTATCACTGTCACTTTATCATAAACCGAGCTACGGTTTTAATTGCAAACACCTAAAACTAAGATAAAATGGCAGCTTAATTTTGGATCTGAATCCATTTTTTTGTAGACCGAAACAAATGTCCTCCTAATTCCCTTTAAATGACGCGCATTAGGCTTCCTTATTTTAAGTAGGCCTATAGCCTATAGAGGCACATGAAGCCTCTTGCTGATTTTTTGTCATAATTAATAACTGCAATGATGATAACGGGTAGGCCTAATTGAAAAACTATCTGCTTTCGTTTAGTTGCATCCGCTCTAGTGTGTATCAGCAAGCATTCTTTCCGTTAGTCTGTCTGCTGAAGCAAGCAGCAGATTGCTTTTTTAATTAACGCGACGTTTAAGCACTTTTGTTTTTGGGTGGGCAGCTGGCACGTGTCTGGGTTTGCATTCACGTCTTAATTTAAGTTCAGTCCACTAAAGAGAGGAAAATAAGAACGAATTAAATGAAGAAAAGCGACAAAAAGAAAACAAATGAAGAAACAGACAGCTGATTATGTCCTACTTGAGTTCATTACAATAGCTTATGCCCCCCGAATAGGCGAGCGCTAGACCTGACATGGGGTCGCGCTAATTATGGGCTAGCTACCCAGGATTAGCTTGCAATGCAGGGACTGTGCAGGACTGGTAATTTTAACGGACTGCCCTGTCCCTATAGGTCACTGTCTGCCGGGCGAACAGACTGAGGTGAACTGGTGTCCTCCTCACCTCTTGGGTGACGGGCGTTTCAGGGGAACGTCACAGATTTCATTTCGACCGTTTATTGATTGCACAGCCACAACTAAATGAATAATGCCCTATCTTATACTCTGGGCATCGCTTGGGCATAATCCCAAAAATTAATTTGAACCCTAGAGAGCATATGTAGCCTACTGTTACATGCTTGCATAGGCCCAGTTGCTCTGAATAAAAGGCTTTGGGAAAAACAAAACGTGTGCAAAATGTAGTTGTAATGTAAGTGCAGACACAACATTCCTATATTTTTTAATAATCTGAATTTGTTTTTTTGTTTTTTTTTGTTTTGTTTTTTTGTTATGCAGGCTGTCATATATTGAAATATATATAGCCTATAAACAAAGTCGCATCTTGGCCATATTTACTATATAATTTTACCACTTAAGTTCCTTCTTTGACACAGACCTTAGGGTCCACAGTACGCTGGTGAATTTAATATGCATATTTATCGGCCACCTGTTCGCTGTTGTACACCTCCAGCGCCGAGAAATTAATTTGGTGCAAATCTTTAAATACACGACGCGGGATGGTGATGACTGACGCCTCCGCCTCCCCCTCCCCCTTTCTCTATTAGAATATAAAACTCTGCCTCAGTGTGTGTGTGTGACAGAGAAAAAAACACAGGCCACGCTATCTTAAATATAGGTCACGGTTATACAGGGCGACTGTATTTTTTAATTACAAACTGTTTGTTAGAATAACAAACATTTACAGCTTGTTGAAGATGTAAGACGCACAACCACCAACTGCCACCAACCTACAGAACTTTTTTCAGCGCTTGCTTGCCGCCTGCTTCTTAAAGGTGACAGGAAAGTTTACTTTGGACAGTTTTAACTCAGGCCAGACATAGCAACTGAGCAGATATCACAACTTTTAATACTATCGAATAATTAATAACTGCCTTAAGTCACACAATAAAAACGGACCAGTCTTGATCTGGGAACGTTGGTGACACTAAGGTTGTGTCTATGTGTCTAATAAAATATTGTTATTGTTATGGTTATTCACATATTTAAGTTTAAAGGTGTGATAGCCTATGGCAGAGTAACCCAGAGTATTATTAGGAAGTTGTATCTCCAGCAAGTGTGTGATGCCTCTGTCAGACTATCAGTCTGACGTCAGAAATCAGTGACCACTACTCCTCCTGCAGGGAAAAATGGTAAACTTCCGTGTGCTAAAGCTTTATTCAAATTAAACAGACAACTTCCGGGTTCATGGACAACTTTTAATCCGCTTGGGTTTTTGATTAAGACGCTATTTTTCCTCCTGGTTTTCATACGCATTTAATTCTTAGGTAAACATGAGCGAAACCATCCTCCTTAAAAAGTCAAATTGGAGGTGACAGCTAGTGACGGATCCAAATGGTTCAGAGCGTCCTTTAATCGGCCACGGCACTCAGCAGCTGTGTGTTGTTGTGTCACACTGAAGCGTCACCACAGGCGATTTAAGAGAGTGTAGCTCACATGGTTCATACTCTGCTTTGCTGAAACAACAATTTTCATTGGAAGTGTTTTTTGTGTTAGTTTGGTGAGTGAGTTGGATTTTGTGGTGGTGCATCCTCGCGGACAGGGCGAACAGATGGAGCCAGCCCTAACCGGTGCAGCGTGCATATGGCATCGCGAGGTGTTCGCTAAGCCCTATTAGGACCGTCTACCATGCAACTGGTGCCCCCGCTACATCCCCGCGAGCTCACAGACTACAGGCGAAAGCTTAATCCTTCAAGTGAGCCAAAACAACTCATCTCTCTCTCTCGGCCTCTCTGTCTCGTCTAATTTATCGTCTAACTCTCTGTAACACAGGCTAGCTTCATGTCTTTGGCCTATGTCTGTCCTACAGCTAATTAAGCTACAGATTTCTCATTAGCTGCCCACAAATATAAGCACCATCACACATCAGCCATTTTTGCCCTGTATGTTTGGCAAATGTTAAACAGACGTCATAACCCAGTGAGTTTGTGTTTTTTCTATTTATTTAATTCTATCTCCAGTCATTTTAATGCTTTGTGAATATGCTTTTTGATGAATAAATATAGCCACGAAAAGGGAATCCCATTCCCCACATCGTGCTATTTTCTTGCTATTGTACATAACGCGCACGCGTGTGTGAATGGATGGGTGGGTGTGTGCTTATGTGCGTGCGTGCTAAGACCCTCCCTACATGTGAGCCACCGGACGCTTACGGCTGCATCGTCCGCCCATCCTTTTTACGTGTGTGAGCGAGCCTGAGGTAATGGCAATAATTTGGGTTAAATAAGAGGAGCATGAGCTTTTAAAAACACTTAGAAACTGCCAAAGTCTCGCTCACCGAGTCCATGCATTAAGAAAGGGGGCGGGGGCGCGGGGCAAAGATAAAACTGACGCTCGAGAAGGACAGGCGCGACTCTGTAGGCTCTCAAACACAGGCCAGGCGCGCTTTTAAAACCACAACAACAACATTTAAGCATTGTTCAGTACCATTCACAAAAGCACATTTTTAGCCAATGTGTGACGCACCAGCCTTTTTAACTACCATACAAAAGCTGGGCCTATTTTTTTCTTTTTGTTGAAACTACTGTTCAAAGGATATACATTTATACACAGATATATATTAAATTCGTCGAACAATTGCCGTTTAAGTATTCTTTAAAAACACGAAATAAATAGCCCATATGTAGATACATTTTTTCAAAACTATGTGTAAAAATAAGTTTTCTTTGTTGATATTTCATATTTTTGCTATGCATTGCAATCTCACCTTGAGCGTGCAGTTGTAAGGTGCGGCCGATCACAAATCAGTGATAAACAGACATTTCCCCTTTATGTTCAACAAGCATATTGCAACCCCTTCAGCTCCTGACCAGGCCCAAAACGACAGTGCTACACACAAAATACACAATATAGACAACACGAAAACACGTGCAATAGAACTGCAGAAAAATAGTAAATAAAGGCAAAATTAACTAGCACTATCAAGTTGCAGAATCTAGCAACATAATGATCAAAAAAAAAAAAAAAACAGTAAACAAGCCTGCTGAAGTCTCAAGAATATAATGTTTTTTTATCATAGTGCCTTTAAATTACATAAGGCATTGGAAGATTATTGGAACAAAAAGAGTAAGAAAATGTTTATTCGTTCATCTAAACATCAAACAAAGAAATCAATGCTAACTCTTGAGGCAGGAATATTGCTGGTTCCATGCCGCCAAAAAGCTAAACTGAGTTAATGCCGTTCAAGTTCATTTAATAATTCAACCATTGAAATACTCTACGTTGCTAAAACGTGTGCAGAAAAATGCAGCAAAACAACTCGTATTATTACTGTCAGTATTATTGTCATTTGTTAAAATTCAGTTTTAAATTCCATGGCAGCACCATTCACTTGACAAAATGCACATTGTTTTGGAGAGAAATTAAAGCGATCGAAAAAGGCATTACCAAAACATTAATCATATTATATCAGCCAAACACGTATTTATTAAATTAATCCAAATAGGAAATTAAGAGCATAATTCGGAAAAGAAAACTTACATTTCTGTAGAAAATAAAAATCCCCAAATGCACCATAAATCATGAAGTCGCTGGCATACACGCGTAAAAAGCAATGGTCGGCGGTAGAAAAACACAAACGCCCATAAAGAAATGTCCACAAAAAAAAATCATCAAAAATGTTGAAAGCGCACTTGGTTCCTTATTAGGCGAAGATACAATATTTATTCCTCGTCTCCTGGGGATGAGGCTCCTCCGTCTATTGTCCTCCCATTCCTCAATGCTGATGCTTAATTTTCAAAACTTCGATATTACCAAGGGACCTACGACATCAGCCGGAGAAATACCCTGCAAGTACAAAATCCGAGCCAGGGAGCGCCTTTTGTGCAGAGGGAAACACGTTACAGCCAGCTTTTACCCACTCCGCGAGGCCGTGTTTCATTTTCACGCGCTATATTTGGGATTTTTAACGCATTTTATTCGGTAGCGAGAGGAAAGCGGGGGTTCCTGGATTCGCGAGAATGTCAGCCACCTTTCCGGGACTGGTTCACGATGCGGAGGTATTTTTAATTCATTTCTATTCTCAGCTCACAAAAACCGTTTCATTTAATTAAATTCCTCACCCAAGAAAAGTAGAGAAAGAGTGAAATGGGTTATGACATCTGTCGCGAACTAAGACTTTACTAGACTGATACGGTAGGACAAGGATAGAAATTGTACAAGCGGTTGCTGAGTACTGCAGGCTTGGTGTAACTACTATTTGTCTCCGGTTCTTTAAAAAATCATAGCACTTTATTGTATCTGGGGGGAAATTTTGAGGCTCGGTTGTGTGAGGTTCCGGCTCATCCGTGATTAGAAGTTTTGTTGTGAAAGACCCGGGTGGCACGGGTGCTTACCTGCACTTATGTGAGTGCACCGTATAGGGACCAAAAAATCTTTGCAGTCGAGACAATAATGATAATAATATTCTCTTTAGGAGCGCGCGTGGCGAATGATAGACACGTAGGGAGGAAAAAAAAATCGCAGCCGCTTACACGAGCTGCCTCACGCGCTCCCCTCCCAGGCATCGGGAGATGACATCGCCGTCAGGTACTTTTCTGAGGCCACTTTGAGCTCGTGTGTGTTTGTGTGTTTGGGAGGCAGAGTTTCCGTCTAGCTCGCTCTAGCGCTTGCGAAATGCCACGCTTACAGAGCGCCCTGTGTTGCGGTGTAGCTGCAAGCGCGTGTAAATGACATCCCTCATATTTTTCTCCCTTTTTTTCTCTCCGGTACAGATACGTCACGACGGATCAAACAGCTACCGTTTGATGCAGCTCGGATGCTTGGAATCTGTGGCCAACTCCTCTGTCGCATACTCTTCCTCTTCTCCTCTCACATACCCGGCAACCGGAACCGAGTTTGCTTCCCCATATTTTCCTACGAACCACCAATACACGCCCTTACACCACCAGTCCTTTCATTATGAGTTCCAGCACAGTCACCCGGCCGTGAACCCGGACGCCTACTCCCTTAATACGCTACACCACTCCCAGCAATACTACCAGCAGCTCCACCACGGCGAGCCAGCAGACTTCATCAACCTACACAACGCCCGGGCGCTCAAGTCGTCGTGTCTGGACGAGCAGCGACGGGAGCTGGGCTGTCTGGACGCTTACCGGCGACATGACCTCTCCCTGATGAGCCACGGCTCCCAGTATGGCATGCACCCCGAGCAGAGACTACTGCCCGGAGCCGGGTTGGGGCTTCCGCCTCCAGGGGCCGAGGACCTACAGGTACCACCAGTGTGCTCCCACTGTTAAAGCATCGAATACAAATCGAACAAGTTTTTTTTTTCTCCTCTCCTCTCTCCTTCTCTCTCTCTCCTTTTTTACACACGCTCATATACACACACGGACACAGAGACCCAGCCTGAAAAACTCTGACTGATTTTCTCAGAGTGATAGCAACCGTCAAACATAATAAACACACACTTCATACTGAAGAGGTCTGTCTTCACTGGGGCTCGTCGACACAGATTAATGGGAAATCGCAAGACAACTGTCGATTTTTTTGTCTGTATAAATTCGATAGAAAAAATAATGTTAATTCTTAAACATAATACTTACAAAAATAATTCACCTATTTACCACGAAAAAAAAATATTTTGCAATTTTTTTCCTGTTAAAATATGTACCTGATTTTAATCGGGGCTCAATTTCCACCCAATACGTTAACCAGCTCCATATTTTAAATGTTTCTTTTCATGGGGTATTTACATATACTAGACCTATAGCTCCTCCATATTGTTCTTAGGGCTCAGGAATAACCGCGCCGGCTGGAGAGCCGCTGTTGCTCTTTTCTCCGGTAAAAGACCGGATTAAGGGATTGTGAGCGCGGGGACAAAAGGAAAATCCTACACAGTAGAGCACCGTAGTTTATCCAATTTGGGACTTAATGTCAATCAACGGGCTCTTTATGCACTGACATCTGAGCGCTGGGGGCAGTTCAAGTTTAACTAACAAGTTAAAAAAAATATGTTAAGACAAAAACGAGTGCCAGAAGACCTACATTATGTTGTGGAATAATGAAGTGGAGACATAATATGTGGCGTAAATGGCTCAGCAATATAGTGTGTATTTGACATTTTCAGGGAATTAAAACGAACTCCTCATGAAAATGAACTTTTAATTGATACAGGCCTACACTGCAATACGCTGGTCCTATAGACTCCCTATGCGACAATATACTACCAACAAAGAAGTGTTAAAAACAACAGTGTGTTTCATCGAAATTATAATGTGTGTATGGATATTTAATTAAGGCAATGCTATGTTTAAATACGAAAATATTTGTAGATATCATTATTATTGTTATTATTATTATTGTTATTATGCTGATGTATACAAAATAATTTGCAAAATCACACACACACACACACACACACACACACACACCCACACACACAAGGAAACACACAGGTCGCGTGAAAAGGTTTTCGACTTTTCTCTTCGGCTGAATTAAACGTGCACCCAGTAAAGGCTCGGAACAGATGCGGCCAGTCTCGTGCGCACAGGCGCATCTTTGAGCTGCTAAAAAGATTTGGCACGCGGGACAAAAGGAGCTGCCATACCTTTAGCCCACGAGCGCGTAATTTATGCCTGATCTGGCGTGTTTGTATATTGATTTTATAATCACTTTAGCTGCGGAAAAGAGAAAAAAAATGGAGCAGGAGTTTGTTAAAAAGGCTTACAAGGCCTCTTCAGTATGGTGTTAGAGCACACCGCGGTGTGTGTGTGTGTGTGTGTGTGTGTGTGTGGGGTGCAACTCGGGCGAGACTGGTCATGGCTCGTCGCGAGACGGATTAACTCTTTTGATATAGTCTCGTGTTCCTCATGCTGATGACATCACTGATAAATGCGCGAGTCTGGCGAGCATAAAGTAGCTTGCGGCCTTATGTAACAGTTTATGTCCTTAAAACACACACACACACACACACACACACACACACACAAGGGTTTCCTTCACCCTTAACCTTCATTGATTGTTTATCAGAATAAATATGTCAAATGCAGTTGTGTTAGTATCTCATGTAAGTGTGTGCCTGTGTGTCTTGTGTGGATGCGTTTAGGGCTCTGTTGATGCACAGTGTGGACTTGTTCTTAATGGTCAAGGAGGGGTGATCCGTAGAGGTAAGAACTTTTTGTCTCTGACACACATTCACCTATAACACCCCAACAATTAACTCACACAACAACATGCCTTTTGTCTTTAGTTTTTTTCCCACTGAATATCACACCAATTAATAATAATAATCCAAACCTGTAATAGGCTCTAGGAAAAATAAACAAACAAAAAATTACATTAATAAAATGTCCTTGAAAATTAACATTCAGCATTTGTAATTGTCTACACATGCAAACGTGAATATTTGATTTCATGATAATTGTATATCGATTTTTGTAGATATATTAAAATTAAAAGCTATAGGCCTACTATTTTTTAAAATAAATTACATAAATATGAATACATTTATATGCAATAACTTCTCTTATTTTTATTGAGAAATTCATTGACATTTATTGAAGTTCATTGTTTTACATGCAACCTTTTTTATTTGTTCCATGTCTGCTTGATGTTATCTTGATGTTTGACTGCACGTTGAACAGGGGTTTAAATCAGGAAAAATGGGGGAAACAATCATTTAAAATTGCAGACATGGCAGAGCTTAGTTTTTATAGGACATTTACACTATTATATTATATAGCTCATATTATATTTTATTATAATTTTCCCTTTAAAAATCGTTTGGTGTTTTTATAATGAGTTTGTTTTATTACCATTTTTTAAGGAAAACACTAAATATGAAAGTAGAAAAAGCATATATACATGGTTGTAAATTAATACACAGTGTTAAATAACGCTGCAAATATCGTAGTTTTTATGGGAGGAGGCAAAGAAACATTTGGACAACAATACTAATTCTGACCGCATTTAATCCACACTGGGGTGATTCGATACAGTCAGTTTTTGGTTGTTTGTGTAGTCAGGGTGCCGTATAGGCCGCAGTCCTGTGCAGTTTCGCCTCGATCTCTTTGTCTGTTGCTTCAAAGTAGCCGCTTGCACAAGGCTTCTACACACATGTGGAGTTTACCATAAAGCGCGTGGCGTCTCGGGTTCTTAATTTTTAATAAACTCTGTCTAGGTGTTGGGCTCGCGGCTCACGGGCGCATAGGCGCGCGGATCCCAGCGCGATCACTTCCAGTTAATGGTGTGCAGGATTTAGCCGGGAGCTCCGCCGCTCCAACCATCACAACCAATAATCTTTGCTTTACCTCGTGCTCCTGTATCGATAGCTTCTCTCGCCTCCGGCGGCTGCTTTGATATGTTAATGTTGCGCGGGTCCAAATTCAGTGGAGATCATATTAATGTTGTTCACACTGACTGCAGCTTTGGCTTCATTGAATATTCAGATAACCTTTTTCACAAGAAATCACTCAAGAAACGAGGATACTACTTAGAAAAGTCGTCTGTGTTTTAATCATTAGTATCCCTCTTAGCTTTCAAGAATTTGATCAAGCTTACCCCCGCCTAGCCAAGCTTTTGCAATGTCGCTCGGGCGCGCGCAATGGTTTTTGTGTGTGCTGACTGAAAGAGGCAGGAGGCGCGCGTTGTAAACACTTTAATTGTTGAAATAGAAACGGAATGACATTTGGCCTATGTCTTTTTTTCTTTAATTTTCGTGGCAAACCCGTAAAAAGCATTTGATTCGCTTTGTGATCGCTCGCGCGCTGCCTCAGGCTACTCTCCGTGCTTAAATACAGCTATCGCCTCTGGGCCCGACGCTCGCGACCAGACTACCGGCAATAGCTCTTTTTCAATTGCCCTTGGCAACTTAAAATACAAACTACTTTGAATCAAAACATTTTGGGGGGAATTAATATGATGTTGAACTTGCTTGCTCTTGGAGATCTTGGGTTTGTCAGACCGTTTTAAGGTGACTGACGTTACACAGAGCAGGGAAAGACCCACATGTAGGGAACATCAGGTGCACACACACAACCACACACACACCTGAATACACATAAACATGAATGCTTTATGCAGTGGCTTCTGTAAACCAAGGGAATCCAATCATTTTTATCATAAAGCCCAGCTTTTCTACATGTATACTGCATGTATGTATTTAATTATATTACATTTTGGAGGGTGTTATTTGGTGCTATTTGGACTGTTTACATCAAACCCACAATTTTATGCCGAAATACACACTTATGGGTGATGGGTTAATGTTTGATAATGTGTGCCAGGAGTAACTGTATGTTGTAATGTCTTACATCAGGACTACTGCTAAGCATTTCAGGGCCCTATAGAAGACTATAATGGCAGACCACCAGTAATAGTAATGTAGGTCATTATGTTCTATAAGGGCACAGAGTTGGTACAAGGCTTGAAGTATTCCATAGGTTCCCCTGATACATAGTCATGCATTCTGACTGAGATGGTGTTAGTGTGTGTATCAAGTGTGTACACAGGTTGCATCACTGTGTTAACCATGTAAAAATGTTACCGTGTGTGTGTGTGTACGTGTGGTGTGTGTACATGTGTGTGTGTGTGTGTGTGTGTGTTATGTGACCGCAGGTGGCACGTGTGTCGTCAACCCCACAGACCTGTTCTGCTCAGTGCCCGGTAGACTGTCCCTGCTCAGCTCCACGTCCAAGTACAAGGTGACGATAGCCGAGGTCAAGAGACGCCTGTCGCCGCCCGAGTGCCTCAACGCCTCTCTGCTGGGGGGCATCCTGAGAAGGTTAGCCTACCCTACATACCGGATCTCATGCACATCTGCACAGTCCTTACAGAAGCTCTCTCCAGTCTCACCTGCCCATCCACATGATTTAGGTTTCCACACCACCTGTGAGTCTCGCTTGTGGTGGCCATTTAGCGGTGTCAAGAGGTAAAGTGCAACAATGGATACCTTTGTTACTAGCACACAGTTTTTGTTTAATCAGTGTAACA
>CM059282.1:17936980-17939480 GCA_030347295.1 Setipinna tenuifilis
GTGGTAGTGGTAGTAGTAGTATTAAAAGATCATAATGTAACATTTTTTTACATTTCATATTCATCATCAATTGAAATTCTGATAGCTCTTGCTGTTGGTTGTTATGGCAAAACAAGATTATTAAATCTCATGGAATCTTATTTATGGGTTTGCCTGACTGGCACACATGCTCCTTTGGAATGCAAAGGACCCTCCTAAGGGAGCTCCTCCATCCCCTCACGTATGCACACACAGTCTTAGCCCACCTTCTCATTCTCAGTCTTGGCCCCATTTCTCAGTCATGGCCTCAGCCTCACATCTGGACTCTGCCGCTGTCTCTGAAGACTGGAGGTCTGACTCTGTAGTCTACTGCACATCAGCAGACCCCCCCTCCAACAACTACCCCAGTGTCCCACTTCCACTGTCTGGGCAGGGAGTCCCCCTGCAGGAGGGTTGAACAAGATCTGCATTGTAATTCGTTATCCTGTTAGCTACCTCCCCTTCAAATCAGACTGTCTGAAATCTAAAAGCCAAATTGAATTGTAAAGGGTCAATTCAGGTCTCAATTCCGTTCTGATTTTTTGCAAAGCCCTTTGCTCTGCAATGGGTTGTGTTGTTTTTTTTTATTACTTGAACTTGTGATTGCATCGCTTGTGGGACACATCACATCATCCCCCATTTAGTGTTTTGATAAGACAACCCTAGCCCTAACCCTAAGATCATACTTCATTGTCTGTATGCACATAAAATTGTATTCCATCAAACCGTCTGACAGTCATACTAGACAGACATTCAACTAAGTTAGACATAAGACAGTTTAGTGCATTTTCTGGACATATTTTTTATGGCTAAATTGCACACTTAGTATGGAAAAAAACGTCCTCAATAGCCTAACCAGTCCGTCCTGAGAGATTACTTTTGGTGAAGATGTGAGATTGCGTAGGGAAGGAATGAATGTTGATGTCTGATGCCTTCTACACCATGACAGCATAGATAGATCAGGCAGGAGAATGAGAGCTGAGTGTTTGGAGATGTGACTGAGAGACGCATAAAGGAGAACAAAGAGGATACGATCAGCTCCCCTGTTAGAATAAAAACATGGCTTCTGGTCCCCCTCAACAGGATTCCTTCCTTCTTCTTCACCTCCTTTTCTCTAACCCTCTCTCCCCCTCTTTCTGTCGGCAGGCGAGGCGCTTCACCTGGCGAGGGACTTTGGCTACACCTGCGAGACCGAGTTTCCCTCCAAGGCCGTCGGAGAGCACCTGGCCCGGCAGCACACGGAACCCAAGGAACAGAACGCACGCAAGAAGATGGTGCTGGCCACCAAGTAAGAAAACAAACATACACACTACACACTGTCTCTGTCTTTTACGCACACTCGCACATACATACACATACACACACGTATGTGTGCAAACACACAGACAAGAACACATATACACACAAACACACACTACTTCTGTTCCTCTTTCACACACATGCACACACACACATGCTACCTCTATCTCTGTTACACATACATGCACGCACACACACAAACACACACACACACACACACAATCTCTGTTTCTTGCACACACCTGCACATACAAACACACATTTTGCAAACACACAGAAAACCACACATACACACACACAAACTCACGCTACGGTGCTGGCCACCAAGCAAGAACACCCACACACTCTCTTTGAGTCACACACACATACACACACACACACACTACCTCTGTTTCTTTCACACACGCGACACACACACAAACTCAAACACATATGCAAACACAGAGAAATCTTTTTTGATATATGTGTTGTTTCAGAACAAAACACCCAACCACTACACAGTTATGCTGTCGGTTTGTTTCATCTTGTGCCTTCATCTCCATGGGGAGTTGGGCTTCTTGTCAAATGAGAGGTTGGGAAACACTATAAAGATGGCACCTTCTAGACACAAGGCGGACTGTCTGTGCTGCTAGTTTTCCAGATACATAAAAAGGAGTCCCACAAACTCATTATTTCATTTTGCTAAAAACAAAATCCACACCATTAAATATTTTCAAGTATTAAGGTGGGGATAAAACATGCAACTTTTTAATCAATGTTGCCTGGGCAACAAGATGATGTTTTGATTAAACTGTCATAGGGTGCATGATAATGATGCAAGATTAATCTTCTGATTAAATAAAAGTCCTAAGTATTATGGGTAAGAAAGTGCCCAAAAAACAACATCTGCTTAGTGAAGATGACAGGCACTTGGCAGCACTGCTCAAAAAGTTGCCCTGTGTACCATCACCTTTACACAGACGCCTTAGTGCAGCTTTATGCCTTCGTGCCAACCACCACCTCCGCTGTGGCTCATGGTGCTCAGTCTGTCTGTCTGTCTGTCTGGCCTCAGTCTACACACACACACACACACACACACACACACACACTTACACACACACACACACACACACACTTACACTGACACACTGACACACTCACTTACACGCCCACACACACACACACACACACACACACACACACA
>CM059282.1:17941980-17964480 GCA_030347295.1 Setipinna tenuifilis
ACAAGACGCCGCTGCGCAAGTCCAACGACGCACCCGCGAAAGACGGCAAGCTGGAGAAAACGGAATGACTGTACTGACTTCCTGCTTCCTGTGTTGTTGTGGGGGAGGGGGAGTGGGACACTTCCTGTTTGTGTGGTGGGGGGGGGTGGGGAGTACCATAGATATTACTGTAGGTTCTAATGTATCTATGGTGGGAATGAGTGGGCGGGGTTTCATTTGTGCTGGTGGGTGGAGCTGGAACTGCCAAGAGGGTGTGGCCGAGAAGTTTGTTGTTTTTTTTTTTCTTTTCTTTTCGTTTCTTTCCTCAGATGTTTCTTGATGTCTTTTTTTAGGTTAATTGTTGCACATGTGCCTCTCAATCGTTCCATCTCCCCCCCTCTCTGTGTCTTGCCCCCGCCTCTTTTTAGTTAAAAAAAAAAAAGACTGTAGTCTCTCTGCCACTCACACAACTCAGCCACACAAAAGTACATTATTTATATGCTTTTTTATACGAATTAAGTTATTAATTAATTATTTATATTGCTCAAAAAAAGAAATGTTTTGTTTGTCTCTTTTACGTTATTATAAAAATGTAATATCTTTTTGATTAAAAGATAAACATTCCATCTCTGTGTAGGCCTCATTGCGGTCTCTATGGAACTAACTGTAAAGTCCTCCAGGTGTCTCCTGGTTACCATTAGTAACTGTATATTGTGCATGTTAACGTTTGTACACACGTCCAAAAGAAACATTCCACACACTCCTTTTTAAAGAACACACACAACCTGATTCGATGAAAAAGGGGGAGACCATCGGTTGCATAATGTAAGAAATTATATATAAATATTATAAATGACGACTTTTTTTCTCATAGGCTTTGAAGTACATATATGAAATATCCTTACTTGCAGAAATACAGTGTTCAATAAAGCATATTGCTGAAAGTGTTATATTTACCTTACGGATCATTTCTGTATTCATTTGTTGTATTTTTTCAAACCTCAATTACAAAATGAAAAGACATTTTCACAATGAGCTGGGTAATATGTGTTATTTCTACTGACATTCAGTACATGGCCAACGAACCTCATGGTGTATCATGGCAAACACACATCCACACATTCACACTGAGCAAGGACACCATCACAGACAAATGTCTTTATGAAGTATTCAACTCAAGTATTTAACTAAACACACACGCATGTACTCTCACACATACATACACACATTCTCTCTCTCTCTCTCTCTCTCTCTCTCTCTCTCTCTATCTCTTACACACACACACAAACAATCACACACACACAGGTGTTACTTGATAGCTTAGTTGCACCCTGCTATAAGGTCCCTCCCCAGTCTGGTTCACTGGGGATGCTCATTGATATCTTCTAGCAGAACTGAACTCAAAACAGCGATCAATGCCCCTGCATCTCCTGGAAGATTGTCAAAAACGTCTCCCTGCTGATGAAATGGAGAATTGTGGCCGTGTTAGGAGTCGATAGGTGTCATCAGGAAGCCCAAACACCCCTGGACAGACTGCTGCATAATTCATGCTGTCATTGATCCTCATTTTTCAATGTTCAGGACTTATTAATGCACCATCAAGATGTAATGGCACAATGCAATAATGTTAGTCTAGCATAAACCAGGCACACACACAAATACACACAGACACTCTTTTCTCTCTCTCTCTCTTTTTTCTCTTTCTTTCTTTCTCTCTCTCTTTCTCTCTGACACACACACACACACGCACACACACACACACCCAAAGTACCACTTCAGATTTTTTTTCCACAAGATACGTTTGAAGACCAAAACCTACGTGAAAAAAAAACACCAAAGAGTTCACAAAAACACCAAGAGGCATCTGAACAATGCCGTTTCACAGCACGCACACAGTACGTGCCCTCCACATCCTCTGCAGACCTCTGAGTATCCTGTCATTGCCGAGGCCTCATATATAAAGATATAAAGATTTGGGCCATGCAGTCCATAGGCAGCAACAGTGACTTCTGATGTGCAAGCACCATATGAAACTCTTATTCAACGTTCCATGTGGTCACATGGTATTCTCGTGCACTCATGTAGTATGCAACAGCATCGCCGTGATTAAAATATGAATTCATAGGGATAATCATGACAGCGGGGGATTGGTGGGGGAGTGTGTGTGTGTGTGGGGGGGGGTGGCCATGAGCTGTGTTGTACTGTCCTCAGTTGCGTGGGGAATACATATGTGGGCCAGTTTGTGTTTAAAGTAGGTCTCCGTGGCCTGATGAGCAAGATACTATGTAAATGCTTGTTGTTGTGAATTTTGATAAAGGTTGCTTGTGTGTACATTTATTCTTCAGTATTTTGAATGGATAAGGATCTTATGGATAAGGCACACAGCATTCAAATGTATACCTTTACAGTTAAAATGTTATGAAATCAAAATCCAAGGAGAGTCATCTGGAATTAGCCTACAGTGGAGGTAAAACCTATTATGCTGTATACAAAATGTATACCAAAAATCACTGCTTTAGGGACATTTTCTCTTTGTTGTACAAGCATTTCTGAAGATAAAGCTGATTAGATAGCCTAAGTACAATTGCTCATAAGGCAAAACAACAGATTTTCTTCTCATAATTCAATGGGCCAACCTGTTGTTTTGGCGTTTTAAACGTTATTTCCGATGTTACTCGAGCACCATCTAGTGGTGTAGTTTGCTACTGCTGATGCGGTGATCATCTCAGACCTGTTCTGAGGTTGCTGAGAATTGAATTGAAAACGCCCTATATGCACAGACGGGTGTAGGTACAAGCTACTTATATGTGATATCTTTTCATAGGTAAATAAAACGTACATAGATGTACCAATAAGCCAAGACAGCCTTCATATGACATATAGGCTACTTCAAACAGTAGTTCACAGCAAGTGAAGATGAAGGCGCTGTATATAAAAAATGTAGCCTTCAAAATCAGAACAGAGTCTGCTCTCTTCCCAGACTGCCAGGACATCTGTCATTGCTGCAAGACATGCCCTAAGAGAAGGCTTTGTGTGTGTGTGTGTGTGTGTGTGTGTGTGTGTGTGTGTGTGTGTGTGTGTGTGTGTGTGTGTGTGTGTGTGTGTGTGTGTGTGTGTGTGTGTTCGTGCGCAAAGGGGAGCTGCAGTGTCTGTCTGTATATGTTTAAAAGGGTGTGTTGGTTTGTGTCTGGCTAAACAGTGCAAGCAGCAGGGCCGATCAAACATTTATGCTGCTCTGTTAAAACGGTTCCAGAACACAGCGCGAGTCAGCTAATGACGGCGCGGCGACAGATTGTTTCATTCATACCAAAGCCTCGTGGTTGGGTCGGACTGCGTGGACCTCCTGGCCTGCCGGAGGGGACATGAGACACATCTCCGGATCGTGCAGACATTTGTCTTTCACACGGTTGGACAAACCATGTAAAACAATTTATATGTGGAGAAATCCTACTAAAAATGTCCACAGATTGACAGGTAGTGTTGTCGTTTCCTGTTATCAATAGGCTACTTAACAAGTGTTCAGAATATGGGCTGGATATGTTGAATGGAATGGGTGCAACAGCCTTATGTGCACTAAGGTTATTAATTTTCAAACTTTATGAATTTTCAATGTTGCTCTGAGACTCCACATGCCCAAAACATGAATGAGTGAATGGGGCTGGGATCTCGTGGACCGGATGGTTCGTTGGGGTAGAGTTCTGTGTGCGTGCACCCCGGGCGCTCTTGTTGGCACGTTCCTTTGGCACTCACTGGTGATATCGTCAGCCCATCTGCTTTAGTACAAACTTGCTGCTTGTGAGACGCATCATTGCCATTTCTGAAGACCAATTCAACAGTTCAACTATAAAGTTGGGCTATTATGTTTAATACAAAACTGACTTACGATGAAGAATTGACTTAGTAAAAGGTTTAACCTCCAGATAAAGAGCTGGCATAGTGCATGCAAAGCAGCCTACAAAACTTTACTTATTACTTTATTTCATGTTCTAATATTTTTTTCTCTCATGCTTTAACTTATCATCCCTTATCACCCCGAAAATAAGTTCCAGGGATGCTGTTATGCGGATACTGAATATGGTGGTAAAATGCGTCTTTTCAAATTAATGCACATTCAAACCAAATTCCATTATGTTTCGGCAAAGACATACTTAGCACACCCTCGGGAAAATCAATTACCCAATTAGGAAGGTGCAAGAGAACAGTTATCCAATCACTTTCCACACTTAAGTAAGACTAAGTATATAAGACACCAGACTAAGTATAACCTACACTGGGTTACATGCGTTTAGCAGTTAAGAAAATAAATAGCTGTTTTCCTTAAGTATTGCGCGGATATTTCAGCTATAGATACATATTTTGATCACCAAGCGTAGCAAGTTCTCCCATTTAACGGCAGATGGCGCAAAGACCTCACACTACGACATTTTTCACTGAAAGCTCCTGGTGCATCATTCACGTGTAGGGCAGGTCCAGGATCAGTGTTTCACTTTCTCACTGTTGAACTCCTCAGGTCTAGGCTGACGTTTCAAGACTTTTTTCAGTTATGGATACACAGTGTCTCTTGACAGGGCCCTTGTCAACGGTAGAAATAATGCTAGCTTATAGCTGTAGGTTTACTAGAGTAACGAAAGTAATGAAAATGGGTTTCTTATATGAATGATTACGGAAGCCAAATTACACCAAAAGTCATAATTTTGCGAGTTATTTGAAATAAAACATTATCTTTTTCAGGTTATTATTTTTGTCTTCAGCATCATTTCAACGTCACATTATTTCTTTTTTTTTTTTTTTTTTTTTGGTGGGGGGGGATAACAGCTGTAGTCTAAACAGTAGTAATTTCACAAATGACACTATTAAGTCTTACGTAGAAACTATTTAGCACCAGTAGAAACAGTAGCATTCATGTTGCCTGTAGAGTATTTCTTTAATATCAATTTTATATCAAATTAGTCATAGTATTATGAGTAAAATAATAACATAAACGACCACTGCTTTTATCATACTGACAAAAGCAACAGTAGCGCACAACGACCATGTGCAAGCTAAGCAGCCTTGGCATTGCATGGAATGTAGTGCACTGTCGTAAAATCCGTTTCCTAACTTTCCTGTAGTCAGCCTAATCACTCTGAGCGGGGCTACCAGCCCACAGTTATGGGAAACAGGGAAACAGGGGAACGCGGAAGCAAGCGGACTTTATTTCATCTGTCAGTACCCATTTTTACGAAGAAGCCACCGCCCCCCCCCCCACCCCACACACACACTCTCTCTCTCTCTCTCCCTCTCTCTCTTTCTCTCTCTCTCTCTCTCTCTTACACACACACACACACACACACACACACGCTGTGTGATGCTACTACCACTGCAACACGTTAGACAGACCTTAATAAAGGTATGGGAGAATCTCTGATTATTTCTGTGTGAGTGTGTGTATGTGAGTGTGTGTGTGAGTGTGTGTGTCATCGTAAGGGGGTGTGGGGTGGTAGAGCAAGTGAGGGAGAGAGAGGGAGTGCGTGTGAGAGAGAGAGTTCCGACCCTCACTCCTCACATGAATGCACTCGGTTTACAGGGATCAACGAGCGAACATGCTGTGGAAACTGGTGGAAAATGTCAAGTATGAAGATATATATGAGGTAATGTGCTCGTCTCCGTGGACAATCTGGCGCGTCTTGTCTTTATGCAACCGGGTCACCTTCTGTTCAGGCTAAAATAGACTACCGGGAATTTTTCTTAACATTATAATTTGGCTTTGCCAGGATGAGGCTGAGAACAGTAGTTACAGTATGTGATAACAAGGGTCAGATGCTGACAGTGCAGCCAAAACATCGTAACCTTTTCATGTAGCCAGTTTATTTCAATGCAACAAAACGAATCATACATTTATTGAGTAAAGCATCTGTGATGAATGAACTTATTTTAAGATGGCTTCAAAGCACGGTAACCCTGAAATTTTCTTACATTTAAAGAATGTGCATATGGCTATGATACGCCAAATTGTAGTCTTTTGTAAAGTAAAACAAAAAAAGGAAATTTGTAGTTTTTAAAATTCGTTTTGCATTTGTTAAAGTTGCAGTCTTTTAAGGCATTCAAATATTTTAATATCATGCTATATGGTATTATTATGCACAGAAAAGGTTTACGGTCTAATAATAGAATCGAATGGTGAAATATCTGTGAATGTGCAGGAGAATTTATTTTAGCAGTTATGTCCATTCTTCTGTACATTTACTAAAATGTAGTCTGATGATGTGTGGCATGGATGGTCCAAATGTAATGTGGGCTAAAAGTAAAGAAAAAATAGATGGAAGATGTAAACGCTAAAAAGAGGCTGAGAATATGAATGAAAAACTGGCAGGCAGAACTGAATTACACCAAACAAGACTGTGCAGACTGCTTCGGATGGGGCTCGAGCACAAAAGAGCAGAATGATGCGCGCATGTGGGAAGAACGAGGGGCTCACGAGGGTTCTCGAGGTCTCTTTTCAGAGGCCCCTTTAGTTCATCCTCGCGGGAAGTCGCTTTCACGAGCCCCACATGGCTTTTCTCTCACAGCCGCATGCAGGTAATTAAACGTCCTGACCCCGGCGCGTGAAATCTCTGACAATGCGCGCTGTTTATAGCGAAGAGCTGATTAAATGCCTCTAAAGATGACAGTTGGGCTTCCATAGGCAGCAGGCCTGGAAGGAAAGGCACAGCAGGTCGTTTCTCATTTTTGGCAGGGAATTGCATTCTGCCGAACAGTTTTTCCTCAGATAATAAACTCAGATGGGCTGTTTGAGTAAACTGCTGTGTTGAGTTTGGATCTAGCGGTGGCTTTGTAGTACAGTGAGAGGTAGGCTACTTTTTTTCGTTTGCATTTTTATATTTAGTATTTTAGCCAACTATTTTGTTATGTTGGAGTGAGTATGATGGTTTTCACTCGGGCGATTTTTATATGTGTTTGAAATGAGGCTTGAGATCTCTCTCTCTGAGTGTGTGTGGCCTTCGACGTGACTGTTGTGATTTTGACTGCCTTGTGAGCAGATAAGTATCCTCGCGCGTTGTGCGCGAGGCAGGCCCCGGTTTCAGCTGCTCTCCAAAACGGCTGACTGTGGCGTTTGTTTGTCCCGACGATGGAGACGCACAGGGCCACAACACAATAGCACACAAAACAGACAATAGGGGACGTCAAAAAACAGGCCGGAGCACAGGACAACTCAAGCTGCGAGACGTAGCTCTCAAGAGTGAGAGAGAGAGAAAGAGAAAGAGAGAGGGAGGGAGAGAAAGTGGTCTGGACGAGGTGGGCTCAGTACGTAAAAAAGAGCAGCTCTCCGTCCACGCGAGTTCCCCTGTTTGACTGGAGTCCTCCTCCCTCTCCTCTCCTCTCCTCCTCCTCTTCCATTTCTCCGCTGACTGAACGTCACTTACACCAGCAGGAAGCACGAGAGCCGACTGCGCCTTCACGCGCCGCTGCCCCTCCGTGCTTTAAGTATTCCTGCAATATTAGGAGTCATGAATAACAATTATTCCGGGGAGGTATACTGAAGCAAAGACACGGTGCGCGCACACTCACTCTGGCAACAGAGGACGAAGACAGACTCGGTAGGGTCTAACCCATACCTGCCTGGATTGCCACCGCAAAAAGTGTTTTTTTTTTTTTATTTGATGTATTTTTGGTGAAGTTATTATCTGCCATTACTATGAGGAGCTAGACGTCGATAAAACGGGAGTCTCGGACGTTTTTTTCCGGCTAAGCTCAACAGTCTGAGCGTTTGCCTGTTTGTGTGCGCGTGTATGTGTGTGTGTGTTTTTTGGCTGAGCAGACCTACTCGCGCAGATGTTAGTCCATACATACTCAGCAACGGTGAGTCGCTTAAGTAGCGTTTGAGTTTGGAAAGAATGTTTAAAAAGTTTGTCTTACAAGAGCGAAGTGTCATTCTACTGAGTGTTTTCAGACGTTTGACTTGGACAGAGGCCAACGACAGCCTATTTGACATCCTTAAAACTGCTTTGAGCAATTTGTTTCAACCTTTTTTTTGTCTTAGCGTCTAATGAAATTTTCCTTAACTCGTTTTAACAAAGAAACGTGTTGTTTTAGAGGATAATATTAGGTTAATTCATATAGTCTAATATTTGTTTTGTTATATAAAATAAACTTTGTCCAGCCTCTAGTGCGTATTGTAGGTTAAGCAAATACTTACATTATTTGTGTTTAAACTGTAAGATTTGTTTTTAACTCCTCTGCTTCATCCACACAAAACTGCCACAGTGAAATGCATCCTGTATATGTAGGTCAGTCTGTAGCCAACATTTTTTTCTCCTCAGTGGTCTGACACTGTTTTCTGTCTCGTCTGAAGGACCGTCACGACGGTGTATCGAGCCACAGCTCCAGACTATCCCAGCTGGGCTCGGTATCGCAGGGACCCTACTCCAGCGCGCCCCCGTTGTCTCACACGCCCTCCTCGGACTTCCAGCCGCCATATTTCCCGCCGCCCTATCAGCCCCTTCCGTATCACCAGAGTCAGGACCCGTACTCGCACGTGAATGACCCGTACTCTCTCAACGCGCTCCACCAGCCACAGCAGCACCCATGGGGCTCGCGCCAGCGGCAGGAGGTGGGCGGGGAGAGCGGTTCACTCCTGCCCCAGCCTCGCGCCTCGCTGCCCCAGCTCTCCGGGCTTGACCCACGCCGGGACTACTCGTCGGTGCGCCGGCCGGACGTGTTGCTCCATTCGGCTCACCATGGCCTCGAGGCCGGGATGGGAGACAGCCTGTCGCTGCACGGGCTGGCTCACGGAATGGAGGACGTGCAGGTGAGGCAAAAGTTTGCAATTTCGTGCCTTCAGGGAGTTTGGCGAGGCTTTTAAGTACACAGCGATGTGAATGCCTCTCTGCTGTGAGTTAAATTCAGAACTATGGCAGAATGTAGTGAGGTACTCCATTCCAGCTGTCAATATTTTTAAAAGACACTACTACCAAAAGAAATAAAAAATAAAAAATAAACTGCATTTAATGGTGGCCTAATATTCCCAGATTCTGCTGAGCAAAGCAAGTTATCGGAAGGATTTTAATAAATGGAGTTTATTTTAAAATATACTGTTATACTCGGTATAACTTTGGCTTTCAGCCTATTCAACATGAATAATTTCCTTGTATCTTCTGTAGTATGGGCGGTTAATATTTGACAGGAAGCATGAATGCATAATATCCAGTCAGAGATCAGTAAAAGAATATATTATATTTTCCTTTAAAGATTTTTCTGACATTTCGACCTTAGAGACATAATTTGCTTCACAAATATGGCTAGAATTGAGTATTTGTGTGGAAATCTCCATTTTGAACCACAGAAAGTGTAGCTGATGTTCTTTATCAACTAAAGAGATCTTAATAAAAATCTTTGATGACAAAATTTAAGAGTAAAGAATTAAAAAGTATTTTTAAACGGGACCTTGTTTATTTGATGGAAATATATAACTAGGCTACTACCACTTCCATATTACTACTATATACACTAACGGACTCCATGAAAAATAAATACAGTAGCCTACACTAAAACCTCCACAATGATGAAGAAATTAAGGCAGTAAATGCGGTGGATAATATAGGCTATGTTATCATTTTGTTTTAAATACGCTGCCGGGCTTAAAGGCTATGGCCTCTGCCCTAGGAACTCTTCCAGTTATTGGGAGCAGTTCACAGAGTAACATCCGGTCAATGACATTTGGTTTTAAGTATGGAAAAGCCATTGGGGAGTACCCATTTTGAATGTACATTGAAACAAAATTTATTAATTCTCTATAATTAATCTGTAACATATATTATAGCATATGTCACATTTTTGAGGATAAAAGACTTTTTATTTGACAATTTGTCGCACCCAGCCTATTGGCGCTGACATTAATGTCTGTGAACAACAAAGGCGCATTACTTTTCATAAATGTAGGGGTATGGAGGCATTGCATAAAGCTTTTAGCTTGATTTAGCCAGACGCGCAATATCAGGGGTATTCAAAAATAATTTAGAAAACAATAAAGAATTTTAAATATTAATTCTACTCTTCCCTATGGTAACAAATAAGGTTAGTGTCACAGGTCATAAGAACATCTGTAACTGGTTACATTATAGCTCTTCAGCAAATACGTGAGTTGGAAATAAAAAAACATTTTTGTTTTACCTGGACATAATCAATCATTTTCCCTACATTGACAGGCAGTCAATTAAACGTCCAGCCATAGGCGAATAACTATAGCTCATAGTTGGGGCATTTCAGGTAAAACTTAAGGATATTTCTGTGAGTTGTCCCACAGTTAGGGAATACTGAATAGGACACTCTGAGCTGGCCGACATTTTAACTTACCAACTTAAAATTCGCCCAGAGATCTGTCACATTGCACCCATGTTGATGCAGATGATGGCCGCTCTGTTTTTTTTGCACAACGGAAGTACTGTATCTCACTGTTGTTGCTTGACTTTTCACAGACTGTTGATGCCGATCATGGCCGCTCTATGTTCTCTGCATAACGGAAGTATTGTATCTCACTGTTGTTGCTTGACTTTTCACAGACTGTCGAGGATGCCAACAACAGCGGGATGAACATACTGGACCAATCTGTCATTAAGAAAGGTAAAGAAATACAGTGACAACTGCTTATATTGGCTCATATACACTTATTCATATGGTAGTTCTTTATATTTTAGTAGTGTTTAGCCTACCTCAGATCGTGCTGGTATTTGTGAATGTACCAATATGTTGCGGGCATTGTGACTGCCGGAGGTTAGGGTGTAATAGGGGCGCGTGCGCCATCGAAAACATTCGGTAGCCAATCTCATTTGATATGCAGCTGATGTCATGCATAGTTTAGGCTCGAGCTATTTTTTGGCCTGTTATTAGATTTAACAGAAAGAATGGTAGCGTTGAAACAGAAGTAAGACAGCCAAATTACAACCCTCACTTATCCAAATGAATTAAACCAAATCTCTTTATGACTGTCAGTATTTCTTGTTCACACAAAACACAATTACTTTTTGAAGGCTTTTCAATTTAGCCATAATTGTAGACTTATGGATAGTGTTATTTTGACCACTTTAGAGGATAAAGCAGACGAAAATGATTTTTTTTGCCATTTTGGTTCTCGAAAGATAGGCTAAAAGGGGTGATTTAGAGATTGTAATTTTGGAGGCCTTGTCCTTTTAGAATCACTTACAGCGTTTACTCCAGAACACGACATGGACTAGGCGTTACACATAAGGAATTATTTGTTTTCCAAAATGACTGAGATGGCCGTAGTAGCTACGTATGCCAAAATAACATTATTTCAAGGCAAACAACAAAATGATTATCTCATTCCTGAATATTTACATGTCAGATCGTGAGACAGAAAGTTAGCTCACACTTGCCAGGGCTGTAATGGGCTGAGCAGCGCTCCCTTGGCTCGTGTTAATATTTTTGCAGTGTGAGTGACTTGAAGCAGTAATTTAGTAAAGCGACACGCGGCGTTCCCAGAGGACGGAGTTTAAGTGGCCAGTGTGATAGATGGCTTTTCACGCGGGGATCTCGTGAGCTCGTTTAGAGCTCATTTTGGGCATTATCCCCGTCGAGCGTTGCTCCGCAGGCTCAAGCTTGTTCCCCCATTAGCGCCGGTATTAGGGCACACACACTGTCTGACGTTTGGCACGTGGGTAATGACGGGAGGCTTTCAGAACTGTCAGAGGGTGGTTAATGTGATTTGAAGGCTGGAGTCAATCAACGATCGATGATGAGAACGTCGCGCGCCATTAACAATTCAGAAGTTTGTAACGTGCAGCTACGCAGATCCTGGGGACACAGACATTAGAGAAGGCCGTGGGACAGAGGTTAAGGCAATAACGATGCAGACTGTAAACTGCTACGCCAATCATGGATGTGTGTGTGACACACACACACACACACACACACACACACACACACACACACACACAAGCTACACTTGTGCGTGTTTATGTAGGCTACTGATGTTTTTTCTGTACAAGGATACAATACAGTACAATGCAATTTACAGTGTTGTTTGTCTAGATTATGTGTCTGTATGGAACAGACTGTGTCATGTAACGGTACATCTGTCTTTGTTTTCCCTTAGCACTTGAACATGTTTGGCTGTGAATTTATCACTATTCTGCATATTCTCGGCCTACTTAATTTTGCATCTTATCAGCAAACAATACCAGTCTGTTTACTTTATATTTAAACCACATTTGTATGAACAGCTTTTTGTTTAATAACTAAATGAGAATAATCCTAAATTATTCACCCTTCCTGACTAATATCAGAACAGCTCACGACGATGACAATTGACATACTGTGGCTGAACTGTAGGTCCCTTGAAATGTAGTAACACATTCATGCGTCTTCTCAACTATAGCATATCCTCTCTCGCGCGCAGTTCCGGTCCCTCATAAGAGCGTGGCATCTTTGATGATGAGCAAGGATGGCCTCATCGGCGGCATGAACCTCAACGTCAACGAGGTGTTTTGCTCGGTACCGGGACGCCTCTCGCTACTCAGCTCAACCTCCAAGTATAAGGTGACAGTGGGTGAAGTTCAGCGGCGCCTCTCCCCGCCCGAGTGCCTCAATGCTTCGCTGCTGGGCGGCGTGCTCCGTAGGTGAGCCCGCCATTCTACAGAGGAGACACATTCACACCTTCACTTCAAACTGTTATGAAATTTAATTATTTTAATTATTTTATTTCATAGTTATTGTAGGCATAAATCTGTGGACAATAAGATATGCTTCTGTTAAAATTTTCAAAACGTTTAGGGCCTAGCCTACATTTACCAGCAGTAGGCTATCAGGTAGCCTGCACAGCGGACTTTGTAGCCCTTGGAAAACGAAAGGTAAAAAGTGCAACTGTGTGTTCCCAGAGCCAAGTCAAAAAATGGAGGCAGATCACTCAGAGAAAAGCTGGAGAAAATCGGCCTAAATTTACCTGCTGGAAGACGCAAAGCTGCGAATGTCACTTTACTGACGTCATTAGTTGAAGGTAGGTCCTGGCAGCAGTGACAAAGCCGCCTCCTCCACAGTAGCCTACATCTGCAATCATTTCATTTTTCTGCCAAACACTGACTGTGTTTTCCAGAAAAAAATACACATGTTTACAATATTTAATTTGATCAAAAGAGGAATTTTGAAAGAAATGATTCATCACAACTGTGTTTAACTCAACTAATACGGGCGACAGTTGTTAGAAAATTAACATATTCATCAGTGTATGTAAAAAAAAACAATGTGTATAATTTCCCCATTAGACACAGACAGATTTTATATCATTAGCTGAAGTATGAGTTTTACTTTTAAGATTCCTATTTATTCAGCGGATGTAATCATGTGCAGCATGCTAACAGCACAGAAAAGAAAATCCATAAAACCATCTGATTTTGTTTCCATCTGTGTTACAGGGGAAGCTGTTCATTTAGCACGGGACTTCGGCTACATCTGTGAAACAGAGTTTCCCACCAAAGCCGTATCTGAATACCTGAACAGACAACACACTGATCCCAATGAGCTCCACTCGCGAAAGAATATGCTTCTGGCTACAAAGTACGTATCCGCTAAAGAATCATTTCAACCTGCTGAAGTATATGTGTTGGAAAGGCATTATGTGAGAAATGTTAGCCTAGAATGGATGGCTTAACGTTCCTGTCGTGATGAAACGTGATCCTATTGATAATGTGGAGTGCTGCATTTTCTTAACATCTTGCTCTTTCGCTTTCTAATGAGCCGCACGTAGCCGGGGAAATGCACTGCTTTATCCCTCTGAGTCTGGCACCGAGCGAGAAACTCATTATGTTTAAGTGAAATGTTTCAAGTCTAAAAGTGCCAGCTTTCCCCTTGAAGTTTCGCTTAGGGTCATCACCCACCCCCTCCGCCTTCCTCCACCCTCACAGTCTGTCTGTCAGGGTCCCGTCATACCACCCCCCACCCCCCTTTCCACACGCGCCTCAGGCTCTGACGTTCTGTCGCTGTGGAATGAGAGCGCGAGAGAATGGCTCCAGCTCGAGACCGGACAACAAGTCAGTTGTGGTTCTGAGCATTTGATAGAAAATGTGGGTCAAGATCTGACAAGCCTAGACAACCGCAGATGTTCAGCAGCGACGCAACAATATTGGCAATAGGAGGCTTTTTGAGCAGCATGTCACGAACGACCTTTTCCCAAAATTACACAGAACTGTGTAACAGTTTTTTATTTGAAAACGGCAGTTTGAAAAAAAAACACAACAAAGTACAGGGCTTGTCCGTCCTGCTGTCATATCTGTTTTTAACCATTTAGTAAAAAATGAACAGATGTGGCATTTTGGTGGAAAAACATGAGATATCTCAGCTGCTCAATTAATCAACTCCAAATTGATTTAACCTAAGAGGTTAATTATTTTCCTTGATTGCTGGTGTTGGATGTTTAGTGGACACGATAGCATCTCAATTGTCTGTTTCCTTGGGAGAAAGCTGACTGTGATGTCGGTGCTTTAATTGTTTGCAGACAGCCTGAAAGACAGAGAGGGGTCAAAGTTCATGCAGGGCTCCAGGGCTAGTTTGTGAGGTCGCCATATTTTTTCTGCGGGTGGGGTGGGGGGTGGAAAGGGTTTAGGGGCGGGAGGGTTTGGGTGCAGTGTAGATGTGATTTTTGGAGTTTTCCCCATTCCCTAGCCGTCTCAAATTCCACCAACCAAGACAGTACATGCATATGCATGAGCCTTTCTCTCTTGTATTGGACTTCTCTCTCACTCTCTTACTCTCTCTCTCTCTCACACACACTCTTGCTCCCTCTCCCTCCTTCTCTCTCTCACACACACCCACACACACTCTTTCTCTCTCACTTTCTGCCTTCCTTGCTGTGTAGAGGAAGAGAGGAGGAGGAGAACCAGCATAGCTGACAGACATAGGCAGAAAGAGAGAAAGTGGTTCCCAGTAGACTGCCGCACGCTCACTGTGAGTTAACCGTGTGATGGCTTTATCGCTCCCTGACTGCATTTACACACTGGATTTTTCTTTCCCGTGCGTCTCTCTCTCTCTCTCTCTCTCTCTCCCTCTCTCGGCTCCGCAGAGCAGTGCCTTGGCACCGCTGATTCACTGCACTGGGTGAAAACTCCCATAACAACTTTGTAATAGAATTGGGTCTAAGCAAAACATCACAGGTCAGTGTTGTTCACAGCTTACCATGCTCTCTGGAGAGGGCTGGAGGTTTTGCTGGGACAAAAAAGGGGTTGCCGTCCCTGTGTGAATGTTTTTGTGGGATATGGGCACTAGGGTTGTGCCATGAAAGCAGCACTGGTCATGCTGTATCACGGCCATTGGGGCTGCTCTTGGTTGGGTATAGCTTTGGGCAAGATGGCCAATTGCAAAAGGTGCCAACCTTCTGAGAGGGAACCACACTTTATTTGGTGTATTAGGGAGGGCCACTCACTGACACAGAGTCTTTAACTGGCATTGCAGCATATGAGTGAGGGTAGGAGCAGGGTTCATCTGCAGTGCTGCCCATATAGTCAATTAAAAGAAAGTGGAAGGAGGCTAGATTATACATATAGAATTTTTCATTCACTCAATTGAAAAGTTCTTCAACAGTGTGCCTTTTCACACCTTTTTTATTGCTGCATATGAGCGATTAGCACATAGCAACTACATTGTGCTCGTTTTTATGGTGGCAGAGTTAAAGGCTGGTCTATAACAGCTGATGGATATGCTTATCGATGACAGTAAATCATTAGGCAGTACACTGCAGCTTTTTGAGATATGCTTGTCAAGGCGTAGATATGACTGGGATTGGTCCCTGCTGGATAGCTGGCTTAATATTGTTTATCGGCTGTACAGTAGGCAGTATTTTAGAAAATTCTGTGGATTTGATAGAGTCGGTTTGAATGAAAGACAGAAAAAAGGGTTTCCACAAGAACTAGAATGTTATTTACAATACATTTGTAGGATATCATTACATTTAAGGGGGTAATGGATGCTGTAGAAATTTGTTGGAGACAATTTCATATATAACTTTTATTATTTTAACGTAATTACTCTTAAGGGGAAAAGCTAGTTATTGCATCTGGAATGTCATGTCAGGACAGTCATTTCCCACTAATAACTTGTCATTGCAGCCATCTCAGATAGGTCATTTATCTAGTTACATTTAGCACTTAGTTTAAAACAACAATAACTCTAAGCTTATGTAAGTAAGCCTCTGGCAGAGAATTCATACCTAACTTAATGCGAATGAGATTACACAGGATATTTCATATTATAAAATATTATTAGGGATTCTCTTTGCCCTCTGGTGCTCTCTAATTTGACATTGCAAGCATCACTCTGGAGTCAGGGTGATATGACTGATGTACTGCAGCAGGTTGTATAATCCATTTCTCTTCCGTTATGAATTAATTTAAAAAACCACAACACTACATAACAGCGTACCACAATTGTAAAAAAAAAAAGACAACTGTGGCAAGAAAATGTCCCAATGTTTTTGCTGTGCCATTTTGAAAACCCCAAGCTGTCTAGTGTTTAATGTGTCGTGTGTTGAGATGGGTCAATGTCAAAGGGATATCACAACCAACCGCGCTCTCATTCCTCCCCTACTGTCTGTGACACCTATGGTCAGCACCACGGTTAGCTCCCCTGCCGTGTTAACACTATTGACAAAGTGTATTGACCTGGAACGTCTAACCAACCCCACTCAGAATATAAAGAGCAGTCAGGGGTAGAATTAGAGCAAAAACATGCTCTAGCTGCTTGCTGTACCACAATGGGAAATGTACTCATTTTTTTTCATTGTTTTCAGTGTATGTGTGTAAGTTTCCATTTTTCGCTTTGACCCAGTAAGTGTATGAGGATATTGATCCATTCACCTAAATTGGTCAGTGGTTTCTTAAGAATTGCTTAGCCTAAAGTGGTGGGGTCATGTCATTCAGAGCAGTCCCTCTAAGGAGCACGTAGTGTGATATTTTTAAGGAATATTTCGATAATAATTCGATATATTTTTGACCCAAAATATTTGCATCAGTTTAGTTGCAAATTAGACTGAATTAGGGCGATGGATGTTGAAAAATTCCACTAGTTAAGTCACATGCATCAAACCATCATAACATGTATGTGATTACAGCATATGTGTCATACTTTAAATTATTTATGTGTAACTGATGAATAATAGATACCTTGTTTGTTAAATTATGACAACATCAAGGACAGTTGTTGATCAGTTCATAATGATTTTTTGATGGCATGGTTTTGCTAAGGGTATTCTCAAATGGTTTAGCTACTGTACAGAGGAATACGTGGAAAGAATGAGCATAATTTCAAGTGTGAACTAAGTATCAGCCTGCTTCATAGGTTGGTTTCAAGACATGACATTCAACAGAATTCTGAAAGTGGGAGTAGAACTGTCATTCTCACCCGCTGATTTTAAATCCACATGCAGTTTAACACGGGCACATGTTGACTCATTTGAGTTGATAGTAGTTGCATTCTTTAATTTTTTTGTGTATGACCTGAAAGTGTGTTTTCTTTCAATTCAAAAGCACTATCTGAGGACAGAACAGCCCAGCTGCTCTCTGTGGTTTGTGTGCTAAGCACTGACTGACGTAATGTAATGGTCTGTTTTAAGCTCAAGTGTGGTTAAAATCATCCAGTGATGTTTCATCAGGAAGCCTCAGAAACAATTGATTGGCTTCAGCTATGTTAGGGTCCATGCCATGTCATTTTGCAGGCAAGTGTGCTATAGCCAATTCAAGATAAATTAAGCAGTATTACTAACACCAGTGTTTCAGTAATGTCATTTTGTTTCCAGATAGATGTAATTTTATTTAGGCTTACACACGTAGCCCAGTATATTATGTAGTGTCACTTAGTCTCATCCCAACTTCAGTAACAGCTGAACCATTCAAGACTTCCTTCTTTTTGTTTATTTCTTTTTTTTAAATTGCAATTCGACCATAACAGAAACACGTGAAATAGAGCAGAGAAAAAAGTGCAGGAGTGCGTCAAAGTGGGGTTGATAAACATGTAAATGTTATGTATGTTATGTCATATTTTAGGCAAACATTCTATCAGTATTCACTTTGGCCTGACTCTCTTTCTCTCTCTTCTTGCCATCCCTCCCTCCACAATACACATAGTGCCTTTTAAATAAACCTATTAGTAAATGTTACATCACATTTCAGGCAAAGATGTTATCAGCATTCTGGTTGGGCTAACTCTCTCTCTCTCTCTCTCTCTCTTTTGCTCTCTCTTTTCTCTCCAAACATTTGGCCAAAATCGAACACATAGCACCTTTTAATTACATCAGCACTGTAGTTGACCTGACTCTTTCTTTGGCTGTCTCTTCTCGCCACCTCTCAATGGGAGGCAGCTATTTTGGCCACATTGTACCTTTAAAATAATTTAGAACATTTATAAATGTAATGTCACATTTCAGGCAAAGATTTAATCACTGTTCTGTTCTGGCTAACTCTCCCTCCCTCCCTCTCTCTCTCTCTCTCCCTCCCTCCCTCTCTCTCTCTCTCCTTCTCATTCTTCTTCTCCTCTCCACCCTTCTCTTCTCCTGTGGTGCAGGCAGCTGTGTAAGGAGTTCACCGACCTCCTGGCGCAGGACCGCACGCCGCTGGGCAACTCTCGGCCGACGCCCATCCTGGAGCCGGGCATCCAGAGCTGCCTCTCCCACTTCAGCCTCATCACGCACGGCTTCGGCTCGCCGGCCATCTGCGCCGCCCTCACCGCCCTCCAGAACTACCTGACCGAGGCCCTCAAAGGACTGGACAAGATGTTCCTCAACAACCCCGCCGCCAACCGGCACGGAGGAGGAGGCGGAGGTGGAGGAGGAGGCGATGGCGGCATCTCCAAAAACGGCGACAAAGAGGAGAAGCAGAGGAAATAAGGAGAGATTTATAAAGAAAGAGAGAAAAAAAGAGATCGAAGAAGATAAAAAAAAACAGAAGAAAATCAAAAGAGAAACAACAACAAGTGGATGAAATGAAGAATGTGGAGCATGAGAGAGAGAAAGAGAGAGAGAGAATGAAAAAGTATGTGTGATTGTGTGTGAAAGAGAGGCCTACACAAACCACTCAGATGTTTTAAAAGTCCTTTATGCTCTTAGCTTTATGATTGCATTTATGTTGTGGGGATGACACTGTCGATGTTGTTGATGATGTTGATGATGATGGTGGTGGTGGCAGTGAAAGAAAAGCAGTGGAAGAAGTTTCTAGAAGAAGAAAGGCCAGATGATGGAATACAAAAAAAAATGGATTGAGAGAAAATTATTGGACTGACACCACAGTGCTACTGCTCCCAGAGACAGAGATTATGATTTCACATCTGTAAGTCTCTCTGTGTGTGTATGTGTGTGTGTGTTTATATACACACACAGAAAATGGACTGTCTTCAACTGAATTTTGGTTGCTAAATTGAGACCTCAGAGTACATACTTCCTACTTCAGCACACAGTAATCCACCACAGGCATACACACAGGGAGAGAGAGAGAGAGAGACTAAGGGTGACTGCAGAGCGATGATTGTGCATGTTCTTTTCATGGCTACAGTCAGACCCACTGACTTAAAAGAGGGTTGACTCATACGTCATCACTAGGTGTCTGCTTTGGGTGAAGGTGAAACTTTCTGTGCCCCAGATGTTAATACCGAATCATTTTGAGCCTATTAATGGAGTAGCATTTCACGGGGCAGGGGGATACTTCTGAACCAGCGACAGCGTTTAAATAAAATCGGGGTCGACTGAAAAGAGAGCCAAGGGCGGGACTTGAAGTTCGGTTTGGGTTTGAGGTTACCAACGGCGTAACGCTGCCAAAGAGATGTGGCCTGGCGTTGGAGCGCATGTCGTTCCATAATCCATATCCTTCGTCCGGTGGGTCAAACTATGTCACGCAGTGCAGCAGAGGCGCGCGAATGGAAAACTACGTCACTTAACATGTCGATACAATTACCTAGAACGCCTGTCACAACCAAACGCTTGTTTTGAAATGGGGGGAGGGGGGCATCAATCATAGTAGCGAAAACATGCCTCAATTATCCCTTTATCCCACAGAATAGAACAGAAGGAGGAGGATGTAGTCTAATTGTTATTTTTAGTCATTCCAAAGCTCAGCCCCTGTGAAGCCTTCTACTCTCGAGTTAAAGGTTATAGCTTCTGAACAGCGTGTCAATTTGGATACATTTACAAGAATGTGACAGCAAGAATGATGCCATCTTATATGAGGGAACGGTACAGTTAATCTTTAATATCATGCCCCAGAAATATTTCATAAACATGGAGTATGTAGTTCGTTTAGACCTCTTCAATACTGCAGCGCTGTTGGGTTTGTCTAGGAGCATTACATTGCACATAATTGAACTTCACATTTTGTAGTTTGGGTGTTTCACGCATAATTTATTTTTTAAAGCTCTAATCATTTTACAGGGTGGGCTGTGCAGCTAACGGAATGGCCAATACGTCCGCATGGCAATTTTTGATTTTTGTTTTGGGCCAATTTGTTTAAACAAAATAAAAAATGACAGTAGACTAAAAGTGAGGCGTAATGAGAACGAACGCATCGGGGGTCACGTCAGACATCTCCGATTTTACCTGCCACTTGAGGTACTGCGTTAAGATCTACACACGGGCGGGCACGCTCAACCTACACAATCCAACCCCCCGGGCTCTCAAAGGCGAGCGCCCGTTCGGAGGGGAGGGAGAGGCGAGCTTGTTACTATTGTCTGGGGTCGCGCCTTTCTATTGCACGGGAGGTGAATTCCCAAGGCAGCCAAGATCATCGTTTGCTTGATGTGAAGTTGAAGGGAAGGGGATTACTTATATTTATGTTTGTATATATTTATTTATGCTTAATTTAATGGGAGTTTGTACATAAGAACTTCTGTGACTGTACTTCTGTGCGTGGGTGAACGCTTGGTTTAGGTAGCATCTTGTATTTTTTTTCTGTTTCTTAAACAAGCTGTTACGGTGATGGGTAGAAGTTGGTTTTTGTCCAGTGAATTCATTTATATCTAAAAAGAATAAATCTTGTGTTTTATTGTAGAACTGTTTCGATTTTGTAGTTTCTGCAGGTTCACTATTACCTTCCAAGCATTAACTCACACAGACATACGCATAACGTCCTAAATTGACTGTCTGCTGTATTTGTTTGGTTTTGATAGACTTCTAATATGATTATAACCAGCTGCGTGACTACCACGTTAACAACAACAACAATAATAATAATAATAATAGTAACAATAACAATAATAAAAAATAATAATTCTTTGGCGACGTAAACGTAAAAATATTAATAAAGAATAAAAAGGAAAAGGAATGATAGTGAAAAAATGTATTAATCTGGAACATCATGCAATAGATCACATGCAGCAATACAATAGGATAACCACAAAATGAAGGCAAATATTTTATATAGAATGAAACGTGCCATTTGTCATTGCACATTTTAGAAATCTAAAAGAGACACGGGAGTCTATATGAGGCATTTGCACAAATATTTTGCAAATCCTTAAGCATATGTATGGCATTCCCCATCATTATCAAGATGACAGCTTGCAGCCTCAGTTGCACACAAACACACACACACACACACACACACACTTTTGTGATGATGAGTGTCTCCTAACCCTGTACATCAAGACATTGCAGGAATGTAGTTCCGACAATTTCGCCCTGTAAAACAAGATTGATATAGACATATTTTACAACTAAAACAACAAAAGCAACACAACAAAAAATAATTTTCACACCATCAATTTTGGGGCAGATACCATGCAGCGTTTTCACCTATTAGATTTTTTGTGGAATAGGTCTATTTCACACCTTTCGACATTTTAATGAAAACATTCAAGTTTTCTTGAAAATCATTTTTACACAACTAAAAATATCTTTTAAAAATTAGAGGTCATTACTCAAAAAAAGAGAAATATTAAGAAAGACGTATGAATCGAAACAAAATTTAAGTTCATCCTGTGTACATATTTAGACTTAGGTAGCCTAGTTTCCCGATGAGAATTTTCCTGGTGTCCGCATCTCAAGAGCCTCTCCGCCGCCTCTTTATTAGCTCGTGCTTTCCCCCCGTGCACAGGCCCTCAGAATGAAAGCTGGTGTATTTAATGCAGGGAGAGCGAGCGCGTGGCCTGCGGGTTCCGTCGCGTGACTCATCAAGCAGAAAGTATTGTGACCCAGGTGCAGCACCCGCATGTCTGCGAGGGACGGCATCTCCGGGAGATAGAGATTTCACTGCGGCAACAAAAGACAAGATTCGCCCTCTTTAATGTGCACTCTTCACCCCCACCCCAAAATAAAAACACAACAGAGAGCCAGAAAGCCTCCATTCGCATCTTTACGCACAGAGCAGACGAGACACAACAAACAACACAGTACATTTAGGTCTTATACAAATAAAAACACTGCCGTAAACAATAATAAATATTTACTGTGTGTAGAAGAAAATGCCATTGGACAACTTGATACCAGATAATAAACAATAAGCATTTTTGTAATATGAATGCTGAGCTATATTGTTTTCCAGCGGGCAAGGATCACATCAG
>CM059282.1:17966980-17969480 GCA_030347295.1 Setipinna tenuifilis
GTGTGTGGTGCTGTGTAACTTCTCCATACCGTAAGCAAGCGAGGCCTCCAGCCTCTGTGGTGGCTGCTGATGGGGGAGCTTGAGAGTGGAGCTCTGGGGGTCCCTTGGTCACCCTTAGGATGGATGCTGCACTGTGGGGGGGTCCGGGTTGGGGGGTGGGGTGGGTGCCCTGTCATACCATAGGGATGGAGCCAGTCCTGGGACTCGGCAAGATGAGAGTTGCTACCATGACACAAGCTTATCAGGTGGGTTTGCAGGTGTAGACTCACACAGTCATTGTCACATGCACACCCACACACACACACACACACACACACACACACATATACACATAAACATAACACACACACACACACATGCATGCACACACACACACACATCCATGCAGGCAAAGTTTCTGTAATGGTTATTCAAGCAAAGTTGACTTGAAGCTGGAAGCTCGTTGGTTCTGCCTCACTGACTTTAGCAAATAAGTGAACAGAATGTTCCTCAAAGTCACCTTACAATAAGTTCACACTCTACAGTCTTCTCAGTTACTTGTCCTGCTTGTAGTGTAAATGTACTCTACCAATAATGACAAAATGTTTGAAAATGAAATGGAGTCATATTCTGGCTACACAGGAAAGGAAACGTAGGGTTGAGGAAAAGGGAAATTGGGATTTAAATAGTCTGTAGAAGTGCACGTCAAATTCAGCGGTAAGAGGTAAATAGTTCAGGCGAATGTGTTTGCTTTGAAATGTTAACATAGTTTTCATTTCATTTTTGCATTTTTGCAACTGTAACCAATAGACCAGCATACCATTATTGTACATTTGCTGAAGACTAACGCTCAGTAAAACCAAATACTTGCTGCATGTTGATGAACATTGCTGGAGCATTTGAAGGAAACAGAAACAAATGCCTGCAAAAATATGTGAACATTTGTGCCATCCAGGTATGTAAATTAATTATGAATTAATGATGATGAAAGTTTAAAGTTAAACCTGGTCTAAACTTGCCGTGTCTGTCATGGCACATGGCATCGTGATGTGAAAATGATGTAGATGCTCATGGCAGGCTGCAGATTTTAGGGGTTTGTCGCGAGGTCGTGCACACACCAGATTTTGTAACTGTTGTGCGACATCGGTGCAGCAGCCTATTTAGAACAATAGGCAATGACGTAGAGTGTGTTTTAAGCTAACTAGAGCACAACATTCGCACAAATAGGCTAACATCGCTGGAAACGTACAATAAACACTGACCAGAAACTTTTAGGATTTATTCAGTTTTATACACAAAGCAATATAGGCGCATGCATGTAGTTTGTTCATTAGGCTAACTTATTTTCCTTTATGCTATCATCCTACTATCACTCATAACATTTTTGCTAATGAAATACATTCAACATAAATGGGCGTATACTGCTGGAAACATAATAAATACACACACTGATTCGAAGCGTTTAGGATTTATCCAGTTCAATTCCCAATTCATCAAGATGTGAACCTGCAATTCAGTCATGTTTCACTCCTCTGAAATGCAAAGTTTTACGAACTGTTTGACTGCCGTGCCATTATGACACTTCTACAGAGGAGAAGCTTGGTGCATGTGTTGAGCGATAGTATGAAAGGGTCGGGCCCATCGGTGACGTCATGATGTTGCACGCCATGACAGACAGGGCGAGTGTAAACAAAGCTTTAGGGCTGTTAGATAAGGTTTGCAATGCATGCTGGGTCACAGTCAGGGGCGTAGATTTGCTCTCGACATTGGTGGGGACCTATTAATCCCCCACCAATCCCCAGAAAGCCAACCACCACCACCACAAATTATAGAATGTTATTGTTAAACTTGGCTCTGTCACCTGTTAGGACTTTAGTAGAGAACTTAATGTAACCATTTCTGCGTCGCTAGGTGATGAGACATTGACAGATCTTTTTTTTTTTTGAGGGGTTCAAATTATTGGTGGAGACCCATCAATGATTGCTGAATATTGGTGGGGGAGCGTCCCCTCCGTCCATGCCAATTCTATACCCTTAGTCACAGCACCAGTTCAGGGCCCCAACCCTGTTTCTACTCTGGTCCAGTCTTACTGGACATATACTGGTGCTAGCGCATCACTGTAGCACTTGGACTGAGTGTGTGAGTGAGAGTGTGGTGGATAGAGAGAGTGGGTTGGGGTTTAATCCTGTATTTGTGAGAAGTCCAGGGGGAGGTTAGAGAGAGATGCAGCTTAAACCGGAACGAGGAACGGATGGGAGTTTCATCTCACACACACACACACACACACACACACACACACACACACACACACATACACACACACACACATACACACACACACACACGCCTATATGTACCATTAGCAAACTCACAGTTCTAGTATGCCCAAGAAGTGACCACATGTTGAGATATTTATTTGTTTGTGTGTGTGTTTGTATATGTGTGTGTGTGTGTGTGTGTGGGGGGGGTGTTCTTTGTGTAGGAGAGAGAGATAGAAAAAAAGAAAGAAAGAGAGAGAACC
>CM059282.1:17976980-17979480 GCA_030347295.1 Setipinna tenuifilis
ACACACACACACCACACTTATATACACACACAGATCTGGTGTTTTTTATTGGGGGGAAGGGGGTTGCTCAACAGAAGCTGAGGACGAGCATCTGACTCTTTTCCATCACAAGGGGGCCCAACTTTAGTAAACAGGCAAAACTAATGAGGCTGTGTGAGCTCCATGGTGGAGCTGCGCCCCGAGGCCAGCGCATCCAGGCCCAGCCACACCTGATGGAGCTGAGACATCAAAGCAGCGGATTACAGCTCCGCCAGAGGGCCCATCCTCAGCCTTATTATACGCCTTGCCCCTAATCCTGTTATCTGCAGAATATAGCTGTGTTTAGAAGCCCTCATCCACACATACACACACACACATACACACACACATATGTGCACGCACACACAAACACACACACACACACACACATATGTGCACGCACACACACATGCACACACACACACACACACATATGTTCGCGCGCACACACACATGCACACACACATGTGCATGCACACACACACACACATGCACACACACACACACACACACAAGCACATGCATACATACACACACACACACACACCACACACACACACACACATGTACATGCATACATACACACACACACTCACCATGGTCACGTGCATGGTTACAAATACACATGGGTAAACAGATCCCACCATATGCACAAAAAATGCACACACAAACATACAGAAACAGTGAGACACACACAAGAAACATCAATATTCATGGCAGCCCATTATGAAATCTCTTTTCAAGTTGCCACAAAGGATCCCTCTATTTCTCTCTTTCTCTCTATCTCCCTCATACACACAAACACACACATACACACACACACACACACACACACACTGTTGCATACATTGCCATGCATACATATCCATGATGTGGATGCAACAGTATACTGTATGTTTGAAGCAGGAACACTGGGGTCAGTAGGAGTTTCTGTAGATGGGGTTTGTGAACCGTCTGTTTCAATCCAGCAGTTTCCCTTTAGAGTTGCAATTTTATGTGCTGTTATGTTCTTTTATTCAAATAACGTCCTTCACAGTGTATTTAGCAAGAGCTTTTTTTTGTTTGTTATTTAGATCTAGAGTAAGATAAGATCTGGTCTGAGATTAGACTTTTTTTGAGATTAGGTGTAGTTTCAGGTTTGAGCCGCAACCTTGCTTGGGTGTCTTTGCTGCTTACGGTTTTGCTTTCTCTTTTCAAAGTGGAAAACTAGAGGCCTAGAATGACCTAAAATGTACTTCTTGTTAACATGCACAATTCTGCACAAGACCATGACTCTAGCCAGCCTACAAAGTCACTTCGGGGTCAGCCCCTGCCTACCCAAAGGCAATAATAAAGGGTTATGTCCCATCCAGGGCGCTACGATCCTCACATGCTAAAAAATTAGCCTTGCCTTCCCTTCATTTAAGGTGACCTCCATTGAAACTGTTCTCTGTTGGTGTTTCTCAATGATGGAACAGGCTACTAGTTGCAACAAGAGTAGGGTTAACCTCGCTCTTCAAGAAGCACCTTAAGACCATTCTTTTCCATGAACACTTTCTATCCTAACAATGCTAACCTCCACTTACCAGCACTGTCCTGTTTCTTTGTTGTTCTCTTGCTTGCTTTGTTCTTCTCTGTATATCTGTAGCTTGATTTGGCCTCTATTGTAAGTCGCTTTTGGGATTTTTGGATTTTGGCTATGCTAGTCACAGACTACCATCATTCAAAGCACATTCGGTCATAGCATACCAAATAGAAGCTCTAAATGTTCTAAACAAACACACCAAGCTAGCTATATTTTGTTAGGTGAATGTGTGCCGCAATGAGACTCCTCTATGATTACTACTATGATTTTCTAACCCACGAAATTTATGTCAGTTTGTGTGCCTTTTTCCTATCCGCTCGTTATTCTGTCTATTTTCTTTCATTGACTGATGGAGGCAATGGGATAAAAGAACATTTTCACGTGCAGCCTGCATATGCAACCCGGAGTGACCTATCATCATATTTCAAAAACAGTACTAAACGTGTCTCATGGAATGACACCTTTAAGAGCTCTTCCTCCGGTAAGGTCCCCATGTTGTTTATTTCCATAATCATGCACAAGCTCGTGTCCCATTGCGATGGAGACCTTCAGGATTACTCAGTTTGCCCGTGAGTGCTGCAGACTTTGACCTAGCGTACTGGGTCAAATAACAAGTATATTCCAGGCCTATAAAAGGATCTCTTTGGCTGACCTCTGAGAGAAGCAAGGCCGCCGCTCCAGGGAGTGTTCCCCCTTCAAAGGTACAGCGGGGTGACACACTTCACTGTGGAGTCACTTCAGGGTCAGACACAATTCAAGCCAGGCTAACTCTAGCACCATAGTACTTCTGCTCAATATTATATTTCGCTAACGTACTCTTGTCAGGCAACTTTACTAAGACTCCGACTTTTCTCAACCAAATTTTTTGGTTTTCCAATTAGCTGTGATTGGTTTAAGGCAGGCACAATGGTTTTAAAA
>CM059282.1:17989480-17994480 GCA_030347295.1 Setipinna tenuifilis
TTTATGCTTGGGAAAAGTACTACAGAGTACTATAGGAATCTTTTAGTATTTTGGTCCTCTTTATCATAGAAATGTTGTGGGGATAGTACAGATACTATAGTATTGTATAGTATTTTGGGACATTATATATATATATATATATATGATTTTACTACAGGGACACTGGAAAAACATTATAGAAGTATTATACAGGAGTGGTAGCAGTGCCATAGAACACCATTGAGGTATTATACAACTATTATACATACTATAGAGATCTTATAGGATTCATATAGGACCCTTTTTGTTAGGGGGAGACTGAAATTTGGGTTTGGAAAGAAGCATAGACATCTGTAGTCTTTAAGTAATTTTGCTTGATGTCATAAAAACACTCCCATGTCTTCACCCACCCAGTATGGGAATACACCAGAATTATTATTTTGCGTGGCCTGTCCTGTGACATATTTCATACCACAGTCATAAACAATAATCTAATTTGTTTGCATGAAACAGCAGAGACGTTTTGCAGCTTTGACAGGTGAAACTAAGAGCCGTGTTTTCACTGTACATTAACCCAGTCGCAATTAGGCACGCACATACACACGCAAAAGCCATCACTATCTCTCTCTGTCTGCCTCTGACTCACAGGTGCGTTAGTGACAGGTTAATTAGAGTAAATGGCTGTTTTTTCCACCTCATCCTGAGGGTATTCACCTGCAGAGAGAGAGAGAGGGAGGGAGAGTGTGTGTGTGAGAGAGAGAGAGAGGGAGAGTGAGAGAGAGAGTGAGGGAGAGAGAGAATAAGAGGGAGTGTGTGTGAGAGAGAGACAGAGTGAGAGCGTGCTAGAGAGAGAGAGAAACAGACAGGGAGAGAGAAAAAAGAGAGAATCATTTGTAACCACAGTGAAAGATAGGATGAAAACCAGTATTTAAGGTCAGACCACAATGATTTAACTCTGCCCCGCCCCACACAAACACACACACTCACACACCTACACACACACACACACACACACACAAAAGTGGAATGTGGGATGGTGTTTTAAGTGGTTGGGTGGGCACTGAGTGATCTGGATGGGACCACAGATATGTGAGCAGCTGTTCTTGCAATGTCACGGCCACTTGGCAAACACACCATACTTCCTTTTGAAAAGATAAAGGCAGCAGCATTTTGGTTTTGGTTCTTTTTTTCTTTCTTTCTTTTTGTAGGTCTTTCTTTGCAAGCTCCCTTCCTCTAGCCTGTCAGTATAGCAATGTTTTGACACTTTTTGTTTTGTCAGTAATAACAACATAACCAAGAAAAACATTGTTAGACTAGTGGGGAACACATCACCCCTTGTCTGGTTTTCCTATCTTATTGGGGAATATTTCTGCCCCGTATGTGTAGGTTTCGATGATGTGTACGCGTGCACACACACACACACACACACACACACACACACACACACCCTTCTCTGCTAATACTGATGCTGGGATGCAGAAGAGGAAGTGATGGCTGGTGTGTGTGTGGTGCTCCAGTGAGCCTCTGGCCCTCACCTATCTGCCCTCCCTCCCGTCTTTCTCTTCCTCGTGGCCACAGGCCCTCCCTCCTTCTCTCCTTCCTTCCCTCCCTCCCTCCCTCCCTCTTTTCACAAGGGCCTTACACTTAGCCTAGCTCAATACACTCTTTATCTTCACTATCTTTTCTCTCTTTCTTTCTGTCTTTCTCTCCCTATCTGTCTCTCTGTCTGTCTTTCTCTCTGTCTGTCTGTATCTGTCTTTCTCTTTCTCTCCCTCTCTGTTGCTCTGTGTCTGTCTTTCTCTCTGTCTGTCTCAGTCTCTCTCTGTCTCTCTCTCTCTCTCTCTCTCTCTCTCTCTCTCTCTGTCTCTCTTTCTCTGTTTTTCTCTCTGTCCGTCTCTCTCTTTCTCTCTCTCGTTCTTTCATTTTCTCCCATTTTTGGCATTCCTAACTGTGTGTGTGTATCAAGCTGGTTGTGTTGACTAGTCAGAAAGCTGTGCTTGTCCAGATAAGAGTGGTCAGCCCACGGGGAAGCAGTGAGGAGAGGAGAGGAGAGGAGAGTGTGGAGAGAGATGAACAGATAGAGGGGCAGAGAAGAGGGAGGTAAAAGAGAGCAGAGAGTGAGATGGAGATAGAGAGTGAGGGAGAGAAAGAGAGAGAGAGAGAGGAGAGAGTAAGAGAGAGAGAGGAGCGGGTGAGAGCACAGTGTGGATCCTTTCTCTGGGGTTTCATTAAAAGGTGGCTGCAGGGCGCTTTCTGAGGAGACCGCAGGTAGTTAGGCAGCCTTCTGATTGGCTGGCTGTCCACAGGGAGCTGGTGGGTGAAGAAGGTGTGTGTGTGTGTGTGTGTGTGTGTGTGTGTGGGGTGGGGGTGAGTTGGGGTTGGGGTTGGTGGTGGTTGGGGGTGAGGGGGTGGGGAGGGCAGGTGGGGGTTGGTGGTGGTCCTCCAGGCGGGCCTCTGTATGATCTAGGCCTGACACAGGGATTCCATGGAAATCCAAAGGGGGCTCCAACGGGAATCCCGCTAACTAGTGTGGAGAGGGGCTGCCCTGGGGGTGCGGTCTGGAGTCACAGGTGGGAGATGTGTGTGGGGGGGTGGGAGATGAGGGTGGGCGGTCTTTAGATCAGTGGGCCTGGCACAGTGGGCAACAACACAACAGATGGCCATTATTGTTATGGTCCGCTCTGCTTTGAATATGGAATTATTGACCTCTTACTGACCACTTCTTTAGAATCACTTTATGTCAAAATGACATATAAGCATTGTGTTTGTCTGAGAGGATCGCATCTTCCATACCCTAAGATACATGACATTTAGCTTAGCATTGAGATGGCTGCTGGTTGCTAATTATCAGGCGTCAACGTTCCAGGCTAAACACGAAGCCTCAACTGAACATTCCAAAGTTGAAATACCTCACACATCTATTGGTGGCTGACTGCTGGCTTTTTGTAGAATCCATTAGTTTAATCCCCGGAGTATTTACATTGACGTTACAGTAATAGAATGAATTTGCCAAAGATGGCTGCGCTTGGAACTTTTAATTTAAGCCTCATCCAGTCAGTGAGGAAGTCCATGCGTGACGCCATGAAAGATTTGTCCAGTTCTCATATATACAGTCTGTAGTGATCATTCATAATATATGGAGATATGTCATTTGCAGAGCAGTTGCAATTACTTTATTCAAATACAGCAGGCCCATATGGTTGTTATGAAGGTTCATTCAGGCAAAAACACAAGTGATGTGGTTAGGGTTAGGGCACTGACAAAATCCATGCAGTCAAAAACTATGAGGAAATAATCATGACATATCCTCGTGTAAGAGCAATGGTTGTTTTTATGACAGCTCAATGTAATGATTCTGTTAAAATGCTTTCCCTACTGAGCTGAATTGACTTGCTGTATAATATCCAATTATCCAATGATGTTGAATATTTTTTAGCCTCAGAAACAATAAGTCTGTCATGACACTGACTTTTGCGGCGTGTCATGTGGGAGAGGGCATGAAAGGCCAATGTGTGCTTAAGTGTAAATGAAACCAGAATAATAATACAGAACTTTTGAGTTCCCATCCAGTCAGAGTACATGACATGTGCACTCTTTATGTGATGTATTTGACAAGCTCTGCAGCAACACCCAGCTAGACAGAATTTTTGTCTCTTTTATATCATTTTTTCCAAGTGACACTTGTCGCCTAGACTATAAACTTGTCTAAGGTGTCCTTAGAAATTCCTCCACACTGGCTTTCGTTTTACATATCTCTTTTGCAGTTTTACAACTACAGACATGACAATGTGTTGTTAGTCACAGGCTGCTCTGATGGTGTCTCATGAGTAATGTAAGGAATTATAGTTGCCCTGCCTGAGACAAATGCTGAGAGAACCACTTTGAGAAGGTGGTCTGCCTACTGATAATCCCATTATGGTAACAAGAATGGTCCACAATCACCCAACAGCAGAGTTGCCAAAGTCAACTGTGTGAAAGAACCAAACAATTGTAATATGGCTTGTGGAAATAGGCCATTGAGAACCATCACAGGAAATGTGTCAAAGTAATTGTCATCCCGAGAGACACACAGTCTCCCCAGACCTAGTTACCTGATCAACTTAGTTAATTTACATCAAGAACATAGGACGAGTCTTAACTGTATAAGTAACTAGAGTTTTAGTTGCTGGGTGTTCAGACTTGCACCGCTGAATCCGAAGTATGGTTTCCATGCTTTGCCACTGCTTGTTACTGGAATAAAGTATGATTGCTGCATCAACAAAGAGACCACAAACCCTTTTTCTTACAGTAAATACATCTAAATACTACGTCTATGTCTATGTGTATACGTCTAAATACATAATGTATTGCGACAGGCTTTACAGGCATTAGGAAAGACAATCCAGTAGTGCTGCATTGACCCACATGGTGTAGAAATCAGTAAAAGAATTCAATTTAAAAACTGAAACCAAAAGACAGCATTGTGGCTTTTTTGATGAATGGCAGTTAGCATCGCCACAATGTCTTATTACATAGTTATTAGGCTGTTATAAATGACTAATAGACTGTCCATCATGCTTTTATGTTCGATGAAGTTGCTGTTCTCTTCACTCTTGTATGACTTGTGTTTTTATGTTCATTGAGCAGCAATACCAGTCAAATCCCATCACTGTCTAGCAGCCTGTGGAGGCAAAGATATTCGTCTAGGAGGGTTGGATCTTATACTGTTCACTGTCACCGTGCTTGAATCTCTTCTTCCAAAACGCTCCTGATTTTTGACACTCTGTACTGAAAGGTGTGTGTGTGTGTGTGTGCGCGTGTGTGTGTGCGTGTGTGTGTGTGTGTAAAAAGGTGGTGTGCAGGTAGGTTGATAATAGAGGAGATGGAGGGGTGGAGAGATAGAAAAGAGAAATGAGAGATGAGAGAGGGAAGGGAGGGGAAAAGGTTCTATCCTGTTCATTCAGCCCTGAAGAGCTGTGTGTGTGTGTGTGTGTGTGTGTGGGTGTGTGTATGTGTGTCAGTGTTTGTGAATGTGTGTGCGT
>CM059282.1:17999480-18011980 GCA_030347295.1 Setipinna tenuifilis
CACCGCTCCATCACAGGCTCATTTGCATATCCCCTCAGATAGGGGGACGTCCATCACACACACGCACACAAAAAACATGTGTATGTATGCAGTTTGCTCACACAGTCAAGACGCACACACACACACATACATACAAAGAATATATACAAGACACAGCTGGTACACACACAAACCGCTCATATACATGCACACAGTCAACACACTGCAGAGACTGTATAGTAGCGCTCTCTCTCTCTCTCTTACACACACATGCACGGACACTCACACATGCACACACACCCACATGTGCGCGCACACACACACACACACACACATACACACACACAGAGCATTGTTGATAAGGACTAGTCTGTGTTATTTATATATTCATTTTTGAAACCGTGACTTTTTTTCAGAAAGCTAGCTTTCCATCTCTCTCAGTCAGAATGAACAGAATGAAAGAGAGAGAGAGAGAGAGAGACAGAGCTGTAGCCACAGGGCATCGGCAGATTTTACCCACAAGCCCCTGGGAGAGAACATGGCCGCCAGCCAGGTCATGAGCCCACTGTCCAGTGAGTTCAGACGACTGAACTCTAGCTTCACATATCCAGAGTGAAAGTCCACAGAAACGCTCTCAGCATAAACAAAGTGTCAGGATCATGACACCACCCACTTGCACACCATATTCACTCTTCTGTCCAGCCTGTCCACTGCTGCAGCCTAGAGAGGCCATTTGACTGCTCTGGACGACCTTCCTTCAGTGTGTCAGATTTAATAAAGTCATCTGAAACAGTTGTATGTTATATAACTGTTAGATGTTTTGGCATAGGCCCTGTGTCAGAAGTCAAAATACAGTTGTGGGTATAGTATTAAGTTGTAGACTAAATATCAATATAAATATCTACTACACTATAGATTTTAGTCTAACATGATATTAGCACTGAATATTGCTAACACTGTGATATTGCTAATACATAAGTTTTACTACTATTCTACTCGGGAGGAAAATAGCAAAGTTTGTTAAACCTGGTACAAAACATCTCTTCTTCAGGTTAATCTATTTGTACACTGTCCCTGTCAAAATAAATTAGGTCAAAGTCAAAGTCCTTTGGGGGATGGGGAGCGGAGAGTCTTTCACAGGGCCTACCATTTACATCAGCACCCCTCACCACTACTTCTCCTTCTACTACTACTGGTACTACTACTACTACTACTACCAGTACTAATACTACTGCTGCTGCTACTACTACTACTACAACACGTACTACTACTACCAGTACTAATACTACTGCTGCTACTACTACTACTACTACAACAAGTACTACTACTACCAGTACTAATACTACTACCACTGCTACTACTACTACCATTGCTACTACTACTACTACTAATACTGCTGCTGCTGCTACTGCTACTTTTTCTTTTGTTGACGTTTCAGTTCATTCTACTATTAGCAGTGCCATTAACTACTGCTACTATCTGGACTACTAATACAGTAATGAACATATATGGGTCCAGTCAGTTTTACAGACACTGCATGCCTGACAGGAATCTAGGCCAGCTGAGTGCTCTAAGCACGGCTGATTACTTAATTGGTTTTTCCATTTCACAGACTAGACCATATCAAGGTGCTACATTGCATATGATATAAAACCTTACCAGGACTACCTGGTAGAAGAGACACTCAGTCTCAATGAGACTTTTCCTGGCTAAATAAAGGTTAAATTAGGAAAAAGAAATGATGCTGCATCTAAAACTGTACACAAGGTGCACTCATTCTATAATCTACAAGGTCCAATTATTTAGTCTGTTAACTAATAAAGGTGAAGAGTTACTTATTTGGTTCTCTGTGGTAGTGGCATATTGTGCACAGATCTGTTACACAGTGCACAGATAATACAGTGATTAAACCACTGAATGTGAAACTGCTTGTGAGTGTTTTGTTCAACTAGGCCATGTACAATTTTGACTTGAACATTCAACTTTTAACCATACAGCCATCGGTGTTAAGGCTCAGATCTACAGTCCAATTGATTTTTAAAACTTTCTGTCAAAAATGATGGCAATTCACTTGTCACTGACAGACTTCTGATAGAGTTACAGCGCTTTCAGCTCTCAATTTCCTTTCACTCCTTGATCAAAAAAGTCACAGATTGACGTTTGACTATTTCTGGCATCTCTGTTTCACAGGATGTTCCTTTCTCTTTTCAGAGAGAGAGAGAGAGAGAGAACTCCATGGCTCCATTGGTTGAGAAATTTTCTCCTTCCGTTCATCTTTTGTGCATGCAGATGATCCCTCCATAACACTGCACCTCAGAGATTCGCCCCTCTTCCTCCTCCTCCTCCTCCTCGTCCTCCTCCGAGCCCCATCTCTCAGGTGTTGATTAGCATATTATTTTACCCCCTATTCAGGCTGGGAGAGGCAGAGGCTCGGGGCGATGCGCAAAAAAACTCAAATATTTATCAGTGTGGCCAAGCCAAAGTCCTCAGAAACACATATATGACAATTCACTTTACATGCCATGCGTGATTTATGCATGGACTTCAGACAGACAGACAGGGAGAGAAGGAGAGCGAGAGAGAGAGACAGAGAGAGAGAGAGAGAGAGGGGAAGGGAGAAAGATTATTGTTGAGTTAAGGAGGGGGGAGAATGTGGGTTTTTTGCCTCTTTGGAAAAATAACCTAAAAGACATCTACTTAGTGGTCCGCCCCCTGGCATTTCTGCAACTTTATATTACCCTGCCAGAAATATCCTCTTCAATACCAGTTGGTAAACATTTAAATATTTAGGAAGACATTTGCACAGTTTGTAGCGGCATACTTCAATCTTGTTTGTTTTTTTATTAAATAAATAACTGAACAACCCAAACCCTAAAGATAACAAATAGTACATAAACCTAGCAGCATAGCACCTTAGTTATATATATATATATATAGCTAGTGGCATAATAAAATGAATTACCTGAGCAGTGCTGTCTGAGGAAACTCAGGAAAGTGCTTTACATTTCATGCCTGGTGTCTTATTTATGACTGTTATTACACACTCTTATTAACCTAATGCAATCAGGGGGAGAAATATCCCAAGCAATGCTAATTAGTACACAGCTGTAAAATTACAGGGACACATTACGGTAGATAGCGATGATCCATGCCGTGCCCAAGGATGAAGTAAAGTTTCTGCCGTAATTTGCCACCTAATTAAGGCTGCTTTTGTTTATCTGCACGGGGCTGACCGTGAACGTGGCGGCTGAGGCTGTCTGAAGGTGCACTTCCTGTCATCTTCTGCTGCTCTTGTTGTTGTTGCTCTCATCACACCACGTCACGCCATTTTTTTTATTTCCCTACATCCCTCACATCGTCTCGTCCTGTGGCTTTCTTTTCCTTTTCTGTCTTTCAGTCTTTCTTTCTGTCTTTCTCTCTTTGGTTTACTTCTTTCTGTGTTTGTCACAGCAAATCGCCATTAATAAAATCTCCCATGGTGCCCCGCTTTAAGCCTCACCGTGACGATTTCACACCGCTCAGCCAGGGAACCCCTTTTCTTTCTGTTTCCCCACCACCATCCCTTCTTTTCTCCCCTTTCACCAATTAACCACCGACTTTGGCAACAAACACATCATTAATTGAAACATTTAATTAGCATTCTGAAACCAGCGGTAATTAACACCTTTTTCTGGCTCCAACTCTGAACTGCTGGAGAAAAAGGGGGGGGAGAGAAAATCTATTAGGAGTCTTTTAAGCTCTTTCTCTTTCTTCCCGTTGCTTTCTTTCTCCCGTTCCCTCGCTCTTTCTTTCTTTCTTTCTTTCTTTTTCAGGTCTTCGTTGGCCAGAGAGACTGCTGGCGCCCTGAGGTAAAAAGCAGTGCACTGAACATAATCACAAAAAGGCACACACACACACACACACACACACACACACACACAAAACTGCTAGACATAGCAGGTAGAACATACTTGTGGCAATTCAAACACACATAACACACACTCACATGGCATGCAGTGAGGTAAAACAAATCCACATGCAAATACAGTACGTATACTTACACAAACATTTGCTACACGTGCACAATGTGCATGCATGGTGAATTAAGAATGTATGTGCACACATGCTCACACACACTTACACTCACACACACATACACACACACACACAAAATTGTGCATACACATGAAGAAACATACTGACATATCCCAAAAGCAAAAGCACACACCCGCAGCTACGTACACCAACGCCTCCAACGCTAGCAGACACACACACACACACAGACACACACACACACACACACACTTACGCAGAATCTCTCCTGAGCCCTGCGGAGAGGTAGCAGCGCGCTCCCTGGCTGCTCCGCTGTGGGTTCGCTAGCCAAGGCCAGGCCCCCGGGGCAGCAGGGGGAGTGACTGCTCGGCTCGGCTCTGCTCCGCGCTGCCAGGATTATCCGCTCTCTGCACACACACACACACACACACACACACGCACACACACACATACCAGCAACCCCCCCCCCCCACACACACACACACACACACACACCACTATTCATCTGGCTTTAAAGTGGCCACCCTAAGGCTGTAACACTGTGTGTGTGTGTGTGTGGGCACGCATACGGGAGGAGGACTGTTTGTCTCTTGTGAGTATGTGCATATCTTTGTATCTGTTTTCCTTGCATGTGTGTGTGTGTGTGTGTCTGTGTGTTTATGCCCTTTGTGTGAGTATTGGTGTGTGTACAAATGAAGGTATAGACGTGTGAGCTTGAGTGTGTGTGTATGTGTACATTTGTATGTATGTGTGTGTGTGTACGTGTGCATATGTGTGTGTGTTTACGTGTGTATATATGTGTGTGTGTGTGTGTGCGGTGTGTTTTTTGGGAGGTGCTGGCTCGCACCCGTCTCCCTGCGCCGGTGTGTGTCTGAGCTGAGCTGAGGGCCGATGGCTGGGGGACAGGATTAGCGCCCGCTAGCAGCCCGCTACCACACAGCCTATAATTAATGGCATTATTAATAGGCCAGCTAAAAAATTCATTAAAAAATCCATTAAAAATAAATGTGTTTTACATAAGACTTTGCCCCAGGTAGTGAAAGACGGGGAGGAGGAGAAGGCAGAAGAAGAAGAAGAAGAGGAAGGAGAGAGGAGAGAGAGGGGGAGAGGGAGAGGAGGGGGAAAACAACAGAGGCAGTGGAGAGGGAGATAAAGAAGAAAGGATGAAAGGAGGAGGGAGGGGGAGAGAGAGAAAGCAAAGGGATGAGACAGAGAAAAGGAAGGAAAGAATCGATTGTTTGGCGTACAGGTCAGAGAAAGAGCGGGAAGCGTGGGGATGCGGTTCACTCAGGTTAACTGAGCGAGTGGCTAAATATCCACACAAGAAGAAAGGATGCTGTCTTTCATTTAGAGAGGAAGGGGAAAAGAGAGAGATAGAAGAGAGAGAGAGAGTGATAGAAGAGAGAGAGGGAGACTGGGAGGAGGAACAGCGAGCGCTGAGGGGAGGCCAGGGCGGAGTTTCGGCTCGTTTTTTGCGCGGTGTGAAATTAGCGTGGCTAATGACCTAGCGCCGCGCTCTGATCCCCGTGGTTACGGGCGACAACCACTCACCTCTCCACAATCAAAGGTACAGGAGACAGGTTGAAAGTGTGTGTGGGTGTGTGTGTGTGTGTGTGTGAGTGAGAGAGAGAAAGAGGGAGAGAGTAAGAGAGAGGGAGACAAACAGACAGATAGGGAATGTGTGTTTCAAAGACACACTGTGTAAAAGACAGACAGAGATGTGTGTGTGTGTGTGTGTCTGTAAGATAGAGAAAAACATAAACCATTCTTCGTAAGGATGAATCCATATTGATTCTTAGTAGAAATCTCTGATGAAATCACATGAAAGAGGAATAAGAAATTAACCACCCGAAACACACACACACACACACACACACAGGCAGGGAGTAATCCAGACAAGCCTTCCTGTCCATGGCAACAACATACCATTGGCTACCAGATTTTCTCACACACACACACAAAGCGGGTCTCTGTCTGGTTGAGAACTGCGTCATGTGTAGGAGTTAGCAAAACAGACCAATATCTCCGCTTGCATCATTCAATGTCTTTTTTCGCTTCAGTCTTCATTATAGTTAACACTTACACATCTCCGCACTGAAGATTAACCACAGAATGCCCCCAGGCATATAGGGGATGAAGTGGTTCATCCCATGCGATGAATAATTGACTGGTCATACCTCACCTTTTCTTAATCTGCCACAGTTCAAAAAACATGGATACGGTTATAGTTATCGCTGCTGGAATATCTTCAAAAGATTCAGAGGGATCATAGATATGTTGCCCTCAGTGTCCTTGTAGGGTTTCAAAGGATCTGAGCAACTGCCAGATATCAGTCACCATGATGTTATGCCTAATACTGCCTAGCCTTCAGTAGCAGTCCAGAGGTTAAGGCCCTGGATTATACTGCTTTAAAGATAGCAAACCAACAGTCTTTACAGAATTAAGGTTATTAGTTGTTATTATGTATTAGGTTATTACATGTAAGAGATGCTTTCTGTACAACGTGGCTACCAATTAATTGGCAACAATTAAGGTTTAGCACAATAAGATATCTAGCAATATATGCTAGGTCTAATTAAACTGGACTAGGGCAGAGAAAACAGGTAGAGTGGGTGCAGGTTAGCCCTACTGGAGGATTAGAGGTGTTTGGCAAAAGAGGGCCTCCCGGAGAAGATAAGACCTCAAGAGATGTTTGAAGATAGACCAGGACACTCCTGCTACTAATGCATTTAACAGCTTGTTCCACCATTGAGGAACCACAACTGAGACTAGGCCCCAATGGGTTTTCCGTGTCTGTAGAGATGACTATGCCAGACGGTCCTTTAAGCGGTGCAATAACGTAGAAGTATAATCCTTGCTACCTGAGCTTGGATGTAGATGTAGATACAGATAGGTGCATGCCTACTGTTAGGTTGATAAGTACTCCTGCCTTGTGTGCCTTCTTCAAGGGCAAGCTGCTAAGCCCGCTAGAAGATGCTGCAGTGGTGAGTTGCCCTCCGTCTAAAGAATCGAGTGTCATATTAAGAAAGGTTTACTTTTTTTTGTTGCTAAAGTAAACTAGCAAACAGGTGCAGTAGAAATGACAATGACAGTTAGTCATTAATGATGACACCTACGTTTTTCGTAACCTTGGTTGGGTTGAGAGATGTAGTGGTCATTCTTAAATTGGCCAGGATGACCAAGAGTTCAACCTTAGAGATGTTTTGCTGAGGGTGGCATTCCTTCATATAGCATTCTTTGTCTCAGAGACAAATTTGGTATATTCCTGTCAGGACTGACCAAATAATGAAACCGTGTGCACTAAACATTTCTGTAATGAAAGAAACGAGTAGACCATTTATTAGTTATCAATGATCCGCCACAGACCTTTCCATTAACCATTAACATCTAGCGCTATGGTTACAAAACAGCAGCAGCAGCAGCAGCAACAACAACAACAACAACAACATGAGAATGTTTGCGAATGAAAAAGAAGAAGTAATAAACAGCACTTACATTTTAAAAGGCAGAGAGGAAGAGATGATGAAACAGTTGGCTGGCCTTGCGATCTCCCACGGTTAATGCTGCTCATTTTCAGCCAGAGTGAATAAGCGGAGGGTCATTTCCTGCGAGTTCGCCTTTCATTAACGCTAAACCACTGTGGAGAATTATGCTCCGCTAAACTCGATAATTACGGGACACATATCACAGGAGTTGTAATTTGGACTCTGCTGAGACTGAAAACATGACATGTACATCATCTGCTGAAGTAAACAAGGCAACATAACCAATTAACATCCGCGCTTTACAGGTATGCTAATTAGCATGCAACAGGATTGATTAGCTAACCTGTAAACAGTCAATGCCAAAAAATGTTAGAGATTAAATAAGCAGGGGAAGCACCGGATGACTGACAAAAGCCTCGACATTGTTTAAAGATATGTCTATGTCTAACATCTAACTCAGTGATATTAGAGTCACTTTATTGTTGCATTTATGTTGAGGGAATTAAATGGTGGGAAATGTGATTTATTTTACCATGTCTGTTAAATGATCAGAAGCCCTGTACAATAAGGTTTGAGTAAGTGATGAACTGTTACACTGTCTATCGCTGCCTTATGATCCACTTACTACAGAAAATCCCTAATCGGTCTTTTCATACAGTTTTTGCTTTTTAACATTTTATAATTCAGACCGTGATTAATGCTATTCACAGACTAAAGCTATTTAAATGATTTTATGTATGTATTTATTTACATATATACATATGCTAATTGTACTTGCATTCCCACTTACATGTTTAAATCTAAATATACCCTATAAGATGTATGTATGTAAAATGCTAACACTTAGCATGTGTTAATATTACTAACCCAAGTAGCGCTACAGCTACTGCTACTGCTACTGCTAAATACTAGCTAGTGCTACATTAAACATAGAAGTAGAAAAGGAAGATGCCAAGAGTCTTCAGGGAAAGAAAAAGAAGGGCAGATGGTAGGAAAAATGTGAAAAATGAGACAGAGCAGAAGAGAGACAGAAAGGAAATTCAGATAGTCTGTGTGTGTGTGTGTGTGTGTGTGTGCGTGCGTGTGTGCAAGCGAGGGGGGTGAAAAATACCCAGAAGGCAAAGAGGAAGGACACAAGTCTCAGACACACCAAAGCAGACCGATATTCCCAAACTAAGAATGGCAACTACACAGTCTGTCTCTCTCTCTCTCTCTCTCTCTCTCTCTCTCTCTCTCACACACACACACACACACACACACAATGTGCCCACATTCAGACACACTATAGTAGCACTAGGCTCATTAGCAGTATCAAGGTCATTTCTGCAAACAGACAACAGAGGCAGACATACAGTACAGCAGGCCAGACAGTCACCACACTGCTACTGTTAAACACACTCAACACATTATAGACCGCAATATTCACACTCATAACAATCAATATAACACCCACTATAACTGTCATCATACTAGAACTTCAAACAAGACATAGGCTACCTACCTAGATAATACTGGGCAATAAGAAAACACCTAGAAAAAGAAAATCCTTTATCCTCGATACAATTGTAGATACCACACAAGAAAAATGAGAAAGAACAACTATTATCATCAGATCATCCCTGATATAGATTGTGTAAGACATTTGAGTTAGACACATTTAATATAACCCTACACATAAACAACAGCTATACTGTAAACACTATCCCCTCTTTTCTTGTGCACTGCTTCTTCAAGAATGAAATTCTTTCAAAAGCTGTCTGGAATAGAAACAGCTGTTAGTTTCCTCTCTCTTCTTTTCCCACACCCTCCTCTCTCTTTTCTTTATCTCTCTCTTCCTCTCCCTCCTTGGTAGCTGCTTGGTCCACATCTGCTGAGTGTAATTAAATTTGGGATGTTCATTAAGACTCGAGTGATGTTTATTCACCACCATGTGTCAGAGTACGAGAGAGACTAGGAGGGAACAGCATGGCTTTGAGTATATGTGTGTAAGGGAATGGCATGTTACCATTGCTATATCAAGTATGGGTGTGTGTGTGTATATATATATATGTGTGTAAGTAATATATAGTGTGTGTGAATGTGCATAAGTCTGTGTAAATGTGTACATGTATGAGTAAATGTTTATGTTAGTTAGAATGTGTCTGTGTTTCTGTGAAAATGCATGTGCATATGTGTAAATATGCATCTGTCTGTATGAATATAAGTGTTTATGTTATGTTTGATATATTTGAAGATGTATGTAATTGTGTATATCTCTTTGTTAATGTGTATAAATTCATGTGAATGTGCATGTTTTGTAAAAATGTGAAATTGTCTGTATGATTAGTGTGAATGTGCATGCGTTTCTGTACAGGTGTCCTGTACATTTGTGTCTGTGTCTGTAGTGTATAGGCACATAGGTTTGTGTGTGGGCATTGGCATGTTGGTTTGATGCATGACAAAAGTGCCTGTGTGTCCATACGTCAGTGTATCTTCATTTGTTTGGAAATGTATACATGTATGGATGTTTTTGGTTGTGTGTGTGTGTGTAAATCTGGGTCTGAGTAATGACAGAATTCACTCCATTAAATCCATCAGGTAGGCTTTCATATTTCATATCTGTCATTCACTAACACATACATCAACACACACACAAACAGATAGGCACACACACACACACACACACACACACACACACACACACACACATTCATGCATGCAATCAGTTTCTTTTCATCATCCTCATTATTATTCTCAGGACACAAACTGAGGTGAGAGAACATTGTGTTTACTGATAAAATAATAAATACCAAATAAGCCTTTGTGTGTGTGTGTGTGTGTGTGTGTGTTATCTCGGTGGAGATGATTGGCCAGGCACCTGTGTTGTGCTTGAATAGTTTTTGATTATCAGGCACACAGAGCGTGCCCAGTATCAACGCCAGCATTCTCCCAATTAACTCAGGAGCTACTGCCCTCCAGCTACATGCCTGTCCTTCACACACACACACACACACACACAAACAAAAACACACCATGCACACACACACACACACAAACAAAAACACACCATGCACACACACACAAACACATCATGCACACACATACACACATACACACACACACACACAAACAAAAACACACCATGCACACAGACACACACACACAAACACACACACACACACACAAACAAAAACACACCATGCACACACTCTCTCTCTCACGCACACACACACACACACACATACACACACACACACAAAACACACCATGCACACACACACAAACACACACACACAACATATGAACAAATGCACAGCATTAGATTGAACACATACACACAAAAAGCAGACACACAAAAAAAACAACACACACAAAAAGCAGGCACACAAAAACAAACCAACACACCCACACACAGAAACATAGACATACACTGGCCTTACATGGAACAAAACCACATACAAAACACACACACACACACACACACCATGTATAGGCGGAAGAATAACAGAGAGATTGAGCAGCACATGTTATGTGAATTTAGAGTACATAGTCAGTTTATATTCAGGACTGAATAGGGTGTTGCACATGTCTGAGCTCATATTTATTTGTTTCTCTCTATCTATCTATCTATCTATCTATCTATCTATCTATCTATCTATCTATCTATCTGTCTGTCTGTCTGTCTGTCTGTCTGTCTGTCAGTGCCCCCCCCCCCCCCCCCTCTATCTTTCTGTGTGTGTGTGTGTGTCTGTGGGGGGGGGGGGGGGGGGGGGGGGGGTTATTCATGTCTCTGTCTGTCTGTTGCATCTGAGCAGACGTGTGTGTGTGTGTGTGTGAACACAGATCACAGATGTTTTGGTTCCCATATAGCCCACAGAATGGATTTGGTGTGGGGGAGGGGATTAGGCTGCAGAGAGATGGAAAGATCATGTTAACCCATGAAATCCACAGAAAACACACACAAGTAGAGAGAGAGAGAGAGAGAAAGAGAGAGAGAGATAGATAGAGAGAGAGAGAGAGAGAGAGATAAAGGGTGGGGGTATAATAGAGTGAAAAACACAAATGAGAGGGGGAATGATAAAAAACAAATGGAAAACATTATAATACAGCAAAGAAGGCAGAGATAGAGAGAGAAAGAGTGACAGAGAGAGAGAGAGACAGACGGAATCCCCTCTTCCACCTCTATTTCCTCTAAGGACAGCCAGCGTGATGGGGTGTCTGCAGATCCATCCAGTCAGCAAGCTGCACATCACACACACACACACACACACACACACACACACACACACACACACACACTCACATAGCGGCAGCACATCACATCACTCCCACATACACACACACACACACACACACAGACACACGCACACACAGAAGCAGCACGTCACATCACATCACACACACACTCACTCGCTTTAGTAACACACAGCAATCTCGCTCCTGTCAGCACATAGGATGTGTGTGTGTGACAGAGAGAGAGAGAGAGAGAGAGAGAGAGAGAGAAAGAGAAAGAATGTGTGGGTATGTGCTGGAAAGGGAAATTGCGTGAGAAAAAGTGAGTGTGAGTACTTTGCATGTGTACAGTACTGTGTGTGTGTGTGTGAGAGAGAGAAACAAAAAAGGGGGGAGAGAGAGAGTCTGTGTGTGTGTGTGTATCTGTGTGTGTGTGAGAGAGAGCGAGAGGAAGAGAGACAGTGTATGTGTGTGTGTGTGCCTATGTGTGTGCACTCGCATGTGTATGTGTGTGTGTATCTGTGTGTGTGTGTGAGAGAGAGAGCAAGAAGCAGAGAGACAGAGTGTATGAGTGCATGAGTGTGTGTGTGTGTGTGTGTGTACCTGTGTGTGTGCACTCACATGTGTATGTGTGTGTGACAGACAGAGAGAGAGGGACAGAGACAGTGTGCGTGTGTGCCTGTGTTCACACATTCTCATGTGTGTGTGGTATGTTAGGTGTGTTAGGTGTGTGGGTGTGTGTGCACTCACATGTGTATGTGTGTGTGTAACAGAGAGAGAGGGACAGAGACA
>CM059282.1:18016980-18021980 GCA_030347295.1 Setipinna tenuifilis
GACAGGCATTTAGCACTGATCATATTACACACACACACGCACACACACACACACACACACACACACACACACACACACACACACACACACTGTAGTCACTGCTGTGATATAAAACCTCCCCTCCAGCCTAATCTTATTTAGTCATTTCCACTCTGTCCAGCCTGCCATTAACACACACACACACACACACATACAGATACACACACACACACACACACACATATGTGCTCTCGAGAGATGACACACACTCAAGGGACAAGTGAAGGAGTTGTAAAGCTCCACTTATGAATAATAAGGAATAGTTTAAAAAATATTAATCATTTTAATAATTTCTCCTCAGTTTTCGTTAATAGTTTTTTTTTTATAATAATCAATTATAACACATATGTAGAAGGGCTGCAGTAACAACATCCCAAGCATGACACAGTGCTAGCACAGAGTCAGAGTGGTAGCACACGTGTCAAAGTGTGTTAGTCAATAAGCATATAAACATATATCACAGCGCGCTTGTAATGTTTCACGGACCATCGTTAAGAGTTTATGTCAATGCCAATAAAACTGTGCAAACAGTTTAGCGGGAAAGCGAATTACAATGGTGCTGATTTATGAATGTGGGCTTTCTAAGGCAGCTGGGCTTCCAAAACAGGAAATGAGGTTGCAGAGTTAGTCTATGTGTGTGTGTGTGTGTGTGTGTGTGTGTGTGTGTGTGTGTGTGTGTGTGTGTGTCATTGGGCTAACCAATATGGGGTTCTCTATATTGTGATGTGTGTGTGTGTGTGTGTGTGTGTGTTTGGATTTAGGTTTGGTGGGTGGAACAGGGGAAGAAGGGTGACACCACAGGTACCTCACACCTCATAAAAAACAGGTGTGTGTGTGTGTGTATGTGTGTGTTACACTTTTATAATGTGGTCAATTAATTTATTGTTAAGAGCGCAAAATCACAATATAAATGGCCTCAATACAGTTACAATAAAATAAAAAGTAAATAAAGCAAAATTACATGACATCATTATTGCTTGTGCAGGCCTACTTAGTGTCTGCATCACAAGATCACAAGATCGATGACAAATATTATATATATATATATATATATTTTTTTTTTTAAACAAACCTTTTGTTTCTACCTTTTAAACAACTGAAAGGTGTTTTAACTAATGTCCTTATTATGACATAATGCATTAATTGAGTTATGTAATGGGTCATAGGTGTGGACCCTAATCATATGCTTTGCTGCATCTCGGCTGTATTGATGATGAGAGCCCCCCTCATTATACTTGGCATGGCTGTATCATTGAGCGGTGATGGGGGGGGGGGGGGGGGGGGGGGGGGGCATGGCTATGGTATCATTGTGATCTATGGAACGGCCACACGAGTCCTCAGATGATCCTCAGTCTAGCTCATGTGGCTAATGTACACTGTAGAGAAAACACATGAGAGGGGTTAAAAACAAACAGAATGCGGGAGGAAAGACATGAGAGAGAGAGCGAGAGAGAGAGAGAGAGATCAAGATGAGAAGAGGAAGAGAGAGATGCAGAGTGAGGCAGAAAAATATGCAGGAGTGATAACATCTACAGCATAAAGGGAGAGGAAACAAGCAGGGAATGAAAGACACAGGCCAGTAAAAGGGAGGACGAGAGAGAGAGAAGAGAGAGAAAAGAGAAAGATGGAGATAGAGAGTGACAGACAGAAACAGAGAAGAGAGAGAGAGAGAGAGAGAGACAGAAAAAGAGAAAGAGAGAGAGAGAAGAGAGAAAGATGAAGATAAAGAGTGACAGACAGAACAGAGAAAGAGAGAGTGATATAGAGACAGAAAGAGAGAGAAAGAGAGAGAGAGAGAGAGAGACTAAAGAGAGTAAATGACTAAAAAAAGGGGAGGGAGGAATATTAAAAAAAAGAGACAGGGCCTCTTCTGGGACTCATTTCCTGCGATGGCAGCATGGAAGCACTGCAGAAAGGAACAGATTTATTATTCTAAAGAGCGGCCAAATGAAAGAGGCAACACTTTATCCATATCCATATTCATACCGCACAGACATCTTTCATTGGTAATTACACCCCCATGTCCCACATATGCCCAGGGGCCTAAAGAGGGCTCTGGGACCAAATGCTGTGCCACCATATATCCATATATATCCCTAATACTGTGTGTGTGTGTGTGTGTGTGTGTGTGTGTGTGTGTGTGTGTGTGTGTGTGTGTGTGTCTGTGTGTCTGTGTGTGTGCGCGTTAGTGTGTGTGTGTGTCTGTGTGTGTGTGTAATGTAATGTGTGTGCTAAGGGACCAAATGCTCTGCCACCATATATCCCTAATACTGTGTGTGTGTGTGTGTGTGTGTGTGTGTGTGTGTGTGTGTGTGTGTGTGTGTGTGTGTGTGTGTGTGTTAATGGGAACAGAATGAAGAGGACACCGTTCTCCCGTGGACTGAACTGTCACATCATCAGACATGAGGGGAGGCCATGATGTCTGGACAACACTCAGTCATCCCGCAACCATACAGCGGTCACCTATAAAATTAGATCCACCTGCTCAGGTCAAACACTGCTGAATATGGGGAACTGCAGTCGGGATCGAGGTTCTAGTTACATTACAATACATTTAGCTGACACTCTTATCCAGAGCGACTTACAGTGAATTAGGTACAGTGCCCAAAGTCCGCCTCAAACAACCTGGGGTTAGATGCCTTGCTCAAGGACTCTTCAGCCATGGGTGAGGGTGCAGGACAGTGCTGGTTATTCATCCATGTTTTTTTTTGTTTTTTGAACCTGCAACCCTCTGATCCCACAACCAACCTAACTTCCCTACCATAAGGCCACAGCTACTTCTGTTTCTGATCCTTTTGGAAAGACACTCTGAAACTGTCAATGAGTGCTACCTATGCCAGGAAGCATAGCTGCCTCAGTCAATGCCAGTGTTGGGTACCCTGCCTTTAGACATTACAATCCTATACCCACTGTTTTTCCATCCATTCACCTGCATTGGTTAATTAGTGAAATCACCTGGTTCTACTTGTGCCACCTGTGCAGTGAACGGCTGAAACAAATAGTGGGTATGGGATTGTAACTTCGTTGTTGGGTACCCAACACTGGCATTGGCTGAGGCAGCTATGCTTCCTGGCATAGGTAGCACTCATTGACAGTTTCAGAGTGTCTTTCCAAAAGGATCAGGGACAGAACTAGCTTATGGTCTTATGGTAAGGAAGTTAGGTACCCAACACTGGTCAATGCAAACAATAAGAAGAAGAAGAAGAAGAAGAACTAGACTGCATTCCTGCAGAAAATGCAAAAAGTGTGCTTGCAAATATGCGTGCCTACATTCTGCCATTCATTTTCAATGGGCCAAAAAGTTGCAGAAAAACGACAATAACGGACGAACGACAAGAGGTACGGTATACCGAAATGTAGGCGCTCGTCCAAACCGGGCCGGTCGTTTTAGAGTTGGAACGGTGTCTCTATCTCGAAAGCCTGAGGAGTAGTAACGTCTCAAAGATCTGGGTGAAGTTGCAGAAAAACGACAATAACGGACGAACAACAAGAGGTACGGTATACCGAAATGTAGGCAGTCATGTCCAAACCGGGACGGTCGTTTTAGAGTTGGAACGGCGTCTCTATCTCGAAAGCCTGAGGAGTAGTAATGTCTGAAAAATCTGGGTGAAAAATTTTGTGTTGAATCAGCAGAATAAACAGGGAGAGAACAATAAAAAGAAGAAGAAGAAGAAGAAGAAGAAGAAGAAAAAGAAGAATAAATCCCTCTAACTACTGAATTGGCAACTGTTGAGAAGTTACTTGCATGCCAAGAAACCCTTGCCTTTTAAGCATGTCGGTTTATTTTGATAGTAAAATGGAGACTCGTTACTTTTTAGTTGTTGGTCCGCAACCAATCAAATGACATGCCTCCCTTCTGTGTGTTGATTGGCTGGGATTGCTTATGGCTTGGTCCCAGCCATTGTCTGTCTCCTGTGTACAGTTGAGTCAGGACTGTGTGAAAGTGCTGAAGTTCATCTGAAGTTCATGTAAAGTTCATTACCGCGAGTAGCAGTTCACAGACTTTGACCAGACCAAAATTGCACAAGATAATAATCAGGTACTGACCTTTTCACACATGGCGCTGGTGACCCAGTGGTGGGTGACAGTGATTGGCTGGTGGCCCAGTGGTGGGTGGCAGTGATTGGCTGTCATGGTTTTCATCGTCACTACCAGTCTGCTAAGATGAACTGACAACCAACACTAGACAATGTTTCCTCTGGAAAGAAACAACATACTGTGTGTGTGTGTGTGTGTGTGTGTGTGTGTGTGTGTGTGTGTGTGTGTGTGTGTGTGTGTATGTGTGTGAGTGTATGCCTCTGTACATGTGTGAGTGAGCATACATATATCCATATGTGCTCATTTAGGTGCAAAACCATATGCGTGTTTGTACATGTAAGTGAGTGTGTGTGTGTGTGTGTGTGTGTGTGTGTGTGTATCCTGCTGCCATAATTGCACAGAGTGCCCTGCGGACTGTGTATGTGAGTGTGTATGTGTGTATGTGAAGGAGTAGAGTTTGATGAAGTCACCTACAGCAGAAGAGGGCTGGAACACAACTGCAGAGAAGAAGCGAGACAACATGGCGGCCCAACATTTTTAATCTCACACCTTTAACTTTAGCCAAAGTACTCCCTAAATCTTCTTCTCATTATTATTATTTTAATGGTTTAAATTGTATTTTACTTTTTAAATCTTTAATTGTATTCTATTTTAAAATTTGTGTAAAGCGCATTGAAGTGCATTTATGTATGAAATGCGCTATACAAATGATTTTGACTTGACTTGACTAAATTTGGGAGATAAGGGGGTGGACAGTGCAGGTGGAAAGATAAATATGAGTTAGGTTTTGATAGGGGAAAAAGAGAGAGAGAGAGAGAGAGAGAGAGGGAGAGAGAGAGAGAGAGGGAGAGAACAAGAGATGTTAACATAGGGTATAGAAGCGAGAAGACAGACCTTATGCAATCTGAGGCAACACAGAGGCA
>CM059282.1:18024750-18027250 GCA_030347295.1 Setipinna tenuifilis
TCTCTCTCCTCTTTACACACTCCTCTCTCTCTCCCTCCCTTCTCTCTCTCTTTCTGTCTCTCTCTCTCTTTCTGTCTCTCTCGCACACTCTCTCTCTGTCTCCCTCTCTCTCTCTGTCTCTCTCTCTCTGTGTCTCCCCCCCCCCTCTCTCTCCCATCCTCTCTCTCTTTCTCTTTCTCTCCCTCTCTCTCTCTCTCTCTCTCTCTCTCCCAGGGTTCTCCCCTGCTAAGCCTACTCGGAGAGCGCTACGTGACAACATGTCTTCCTTAAACAAGGTCATTTTTAATTAGTTTCTTCCTTCTTCCTTAAACCGGCTGCACTTTAATTACCTCTGGGTTTCCACGGAGATATTGTCACTGTCATGAAATTAAGTCTGCGCCCAAAAAATATGGATGTTTATGGCTCACAAAATGACTGGTGACAAAATGTATTCGGTTCAATACTTTGTAAAATGTGGAGCAAGCAATTAGTGAGTCTCCAAACTATTTAATAATTATTGAAGTAAACATTACACATTTTTTTTCTAAAATGGCTGCCACTGTATAAAACAGCCTTTGAATTTAAATCATGGTTGCTTGCAATCCATTTAATCTGTTTATTCACAGCAGATATGGTACAATATAAGAACATTAAAAACCATTTTCAAAATTTAAATCTGACAATCACAGATAACTACAAATTGAAAAGAGGGGTAATTTAAATAAACAAAAACTTTTTTTGTGAACAGTCTGCCCGCAGAGACTTTACAGATGGTTTGTTGAAATTCACTTTTAATTTTGTTTATTGTTGCCTGACTTATCACCTTCAAACCCAACCCCTATAACCTTAACAAGACGTGCAGTTTCAACAAATAGTTTAGAAATAGTCTCAGAATCTGTAGATATAGTCTACAGAACCGTTGGTAGAACTATCTAAATAAAGTATTACAACAAAAACAAATCCTCCCAGTCAGCAAAGTTCCTGCAGGATCTAAGAGTGCTCCTGGTTGGGGATCCTGCAGTGGTGACTGTGCTGCCTGCGAATGTGCTCTCTCTAAATCACAGAGGAAAAAATAAACACTAATAATGAAACCTTTGCTTTGTCCAGATCAACTGCGAAGGGGAAATTGCCTTCTGCTTGCTCCCACGCAAATGTTTGAAAAAGACACATACACCCACTTTCCACCCTTTAAACACACACATGCGCGTGCTTGCGTGCACACACGCACAGACACACACACAGACACACACAGACACACACACACATACACACACACACACACACACACACACACCACACCCGATCTCTCTCTTACTGTTCCTCTATTACACACACACATACACACACATCAAACAAACACACATACATACACGCACACTTGCCAAAGTCAGTCCCTGTGCTGTCCTTGCTTGTCTGTAGCCCACTCTCCTGACCCCAGTATGAAAAGCAGCCTCAGAGCAGGAAATGATGTCTTACGTGTGTGTTTACAGCACGCACGCACACACACACACACACACACACACACACACATATACACACACACACGGCCCCTGTGTGCCGGCCAAAGCCGAACTACTTAGAGCGCCCAGACTGTCTGTGCTCCGGTGTGGGGTGGGGTGGTAATAAAGGCGGAGTGCAGGATCCACTTGGATTACTGAGCAGGGGGTCACCCTCCTCTAAATGGCCACTAATGACGCACAGATGGGGGTGGGAGTGGGGGGCAAGGGAGGTGTTCAGGAGGGGAGTGTTGGAGTGAGGGGAGTGGGATAGAAGAAGTAAGAGAACTGTGCCACTACTGGCATGTTGTCATGTGTGTACTATTTGGTGTTGTGAATGCTGTGCAAGTGTGTGTGTGTGTGTGGGGGGTGCTTTGTTTTGTTTGTCTGTATGACTACAACAAATTTTAAAATATAACATATAAAATATTCCTTTAGAATAGAATAGAATAGAATTGAATTGAATTGAAATCTTGATGCACTGCATACGGTAGTATGTGAAGGATATAGGCCAATGTGATGTGCTGTGTAACTATTTGTCAAAGTTATTACATGCATAGCTCACGTAGTAGATAGATAATCCATCTGGTGGGCGAGATATCTGCGGGCGTAAACGTCATTCATGAGTATTTACTATTCATTCAGAATTTGATACGTGATACGTTTGGACCGTTTCTGCACAGGCCTTGCAGAATTGCACTTGAAAAGAGAGTGCATGAACTACATCAATAAAATTAGCAGGTGTTAATGATCATTTAAGCATAGCGGTGAAGGGGGAGACCAAAAGAATAGAGGCCCTTGAGGGAACGAGAGAGAGAGAGAGACAGAGAGAGAGAGAGAAGGAGAGAAAGGGAGAAGGAGAGAGAGGGAGACAACGGGCGAGCGAGACAGACAAATGACCCCAAAGTTTAGCCTCTCTTAAGGACATCACTGCCATCTAGTGGTCATGGATGGTATGGCATGGTGAGAGGGCCCAGGTCATCCCTGTACCTTGGAGGCTTTCTCTTGTAAGGCCCCCTTATGAG
>CM059282.1:18032250-18089750 GCA_030347295.1 Setipinna tenuifilis
AGGTTGATGACTGATGTGCCGTTGTCTTCTAGTTCTGCCAGGACAGTAGGTACAGGCCACTTTAACAGCGTTTTGTTGGGAAAGTTATATATAAATTGTGTTGTACTGTATCTAACATTGTGTAATAAAAAAATATCTGTTCTTGGGATGGGCACGAAGAGGATTGTTGTTTACAGGCTGACACCTACTGGTGGGATATTATAATTGCAGGTAGGCCAGCACTGTGCCTCCCCGTCCAGACAGACGCACTGAAAATGTCATGCCACCCAAGAGACTGGCTCTGAACTTACACTCCAGTGAGAAAATAATGCTGTAAAAATCCATAAATATGTACTTCAGTTCACACATTTATTAAAGATTCAAACACAGCAAAATAATAATGCCACATTGCATGTGTAAGACATGGTTCCATGCATTGTGCTGCAACTGCACTTTGTGTATATATAATAATTGTACTGTCATGCACGTTTGGTTATGGATCATGCATTTCATTGGCTTTATACCCATATTTTGTATAATGACAATACATTTTCATCCAATCTAATAATTTGTTTGAGTGAAGCATTTCACTCAAATAGCTGTGAAAATCATTTTAGCATTACAAGTATACCACTACATCTTTATGAAAACTTTTAATGAAAATTTACAAAAATTATACAGCTGTGGAACATGTGGAAAATGTAACATATCTGTAAAGGAACATCAACACAAAATCAGAATACAATGGACATCTAGAATCTTATATTTGTTCATATAAACATAGCCATCAATTAACATACCGTTTAAGTGTACAAAAAAGTCAGCTACTAAAATCTGTTAATATTAAGAATCGTTAAGAAGGTGAATACAAGTCTAAAAACTCTAACCTGTCACCTTTAACACAAAAGGTGAACGTGAAAGTGAAAATAATGCGAGGTGCAGTGTAATTCTAAATCTTCTAGGATATTCAACAAAACAGTTATACTTTGGATTGCCCTTTACAATATTCTAAAATAAAAAAAAACATTTCTATTTGAAGTTTTATAGAAAAGTCATGAAATTGGACATGGGATGCATCTGAAGATAATGGCTGGAGCTCTAAAGATTTTCTTGAATTTGTCTCCCCCTAGTGGATATATAACCTAACAAATACATGTTGCAACATGTGGCTGAATAGAATAGAATACAATACAATACAATACAATACAATAACACTTTATAAATACCTTTAGGGAAATTGGGGACAAAAGACAGACAGTTGTAGCTTGTAAGACACACAGAATTTAAGGATAAGAAATACAAGTTGATATGAATGTCTATCCACCAGACTTCAACGGCGTATGTATGTGTATGTGGTGGTAGACCTAAATATTCCCTAAATATACAACCAGTGTGTGACTACCAATCCAAAGACTGTGTTGGCCAATTCATCATTGCCTTTCCTGATAAAGCAATATTTAAACAGTGGCTCCACACCTCAAGAACAATACTTTGGGTTATGTTTTTGTAGGTCCAGCATGGTCATTGAGTGTGCTTTTGGTCGGACGAAGGCCGAATTTGCAACACCAAAAAGGGCTATGGACATTAACTTGAAAGACCGGCCAGACTTTTACACCTGCTTTGCTCTGCCTGTCCGGTTTAAGGTCATCAATCCTTAGTGTGTGTCCAGTACCCAATTAGTTGATACTGTCCTCTAAGAAGTCAGACATGCCAGGAATTTGTGCTATTGCGATTGCAACTTTCAACACAAATTCAGCCAGTCCCTGTGAACTCATTGTGACCTCACAACTTTTACCAAACACCTGCAACTTTTGGCCCTTCATCTGTCTTCCCAGGCAGTGAGTCTCCTTGCTTTGATTAGAAGATGCAGGAAACACCTGATAAAAAAAATGCTCACTCATGGTCATTAAAATAACCTCCAACAACAGACAGTATCCCTTACATAATTTATGAAAGCAGAGGAAAACTGTTTTGCATTGCGTGTAATATCGTTGCAGAGCTGAGGGAAGTCACCGACAAACACTTTGCCTCTGCGGAAATTATGTACAGAAATCCCAATCTGCAAAAAGTCATCTCTGGGAGGTAACAATCCACAAATATAGGCTAGACATGTGAATAAAACATACAACAATGGTAAACTCACCAACATGTAGCCTATTTTACCATTTGGACAATGTGGTAGGCTACAGCACACAGCACCATCATGCATGCTCCTCCTCACCATATATTCCAAATATTTTGTTTAATTTGCTGACATTAGGTAGCCATCAGTTCCAGAGAGTTTTTAAGTCCTTAATAGAGGTTCTTGTACCCTGCAGGTGCACATATTTGTGTACCAATGAAGCATATTTTGTCACATTTTCGGTAATCCTTGAAATCATTCTTTGCTCTGTTTGGTAAGGTTGAGGCTTAATGGTTTATTTTGCTTTGTGCTTCATTTGTTGTCTAAGTAGAATTTGCAAACTTGGAGAAAAATAGCAAATTCTTGCAACTTCCCGCAGCTTTTTTGCAAAAAAACCCCAAAGCTCCACAACTTTTATTACAATTAAGTTTTTTAGCCCACAACTATTTCAAAATTGAAAAATCGCAACTAAGCTTGTGCAGCTCCAACAAGCTTGAGTTCTCACGTGTGCTCATGGGTAATCAATTTCTGGCAGTGCTGTGTTTTTCCTTTTTTTTCTCCTGATCACGTTATTAGTTTCAATTATTCTCTCTACACCGTGCACTGCCACGATAATCTCCCTCACCTGCGCGTCTTGTCTCCTTGTTCCATGTTAATCTGCCCCACCTGCCTGCCTTGTCTCCTTGTTCCCTTGTTAATCGGTCTCACCTGCACTTCCTCGTTCACGCTCGTTTAGCTCCTTAGTTTCAGCACTATTTAAACCCTCAGTTTCCTCTCCCTCGTTGTCGGTTCGTTTGCTACCCACGGTGTGTTTCCCCACACAAGCACTCTGACTCCCGACTCTGTCTTGTTCTTGTCAGTCTTGTTTTCCGTTCTCCTGCCTGTCTCAGTTTTCAGTCTAGTCCCAGTGTTTGCCAGTATCGTGTCGTGTTTTTGTACCCTGGTTTTTGTCGTGCCTGTGCCTTGTCTCTCGTCCTGTTTTGTCAGTCCTGCCTCCAGTGTTTTCTGTACCTGCTTGGACTGCTTCATGGCGTCGACCCGGACTGGTACCTCGACTACGCCTTAGTCATCTGCCCTCGGCTGCGACCTGGACCACGTCCCCGACTACGCTTCGGTCTCCAGCCACAGCTACCAATCCGGCTCACCGGCGACGACTCGACTACTGTCGGCTCAGGCAGTAGAGCGTCAGACTCTGGCCCCCAGAGTCGTGGGTTCGATCCCCACGCTACCCAGCTGCAGCGAGCAAGTGAGACTGACCCCCAGAGTTGTGGGTTCGAGTCCCACGTCGTCCGTGCCTATGTGCTCAAGCCAGCACCACCCCAAGTCCTGCCTGCCCAGTCCAGTTTATCTGTTCCTGTCTCTGTTCCGGCCTACGTGCTCAAGCGAGCACCACCGAATCCTGCCTGCCCAGTTCTGTTCCTGTTACCCTGACCCTGTCCTTGTCCTGTTACCTTGTTTCTGTCCTTGTTCCAGCGTGAATTCCTGTCTATGTCTCTGTTCCCCTGTATCTGTTAATAAAGGCCTTTTGGGGCAATGCCACACAATTGGGTCCGTCCTCCTGTTGTGTCTGTTTCCCTGTTCCCCGGTTCCTAGCCTGCCTAGTCGTGACATACAGTATACTTACTCTCTATACTTACTGTACTTACTCTCTGTACTTACTATTAGACAGCTGGCTATCAGGTCCATGCAGTTTAGGTTGCTTCTTACAATTGACTTTTAGGGCAAAAAAACCGCTTTCAGAACATCATTGTAAATCAGATGGGAAAACCTTTCTGTATAGACAAAACAATGTCCGTTATCCGGGGACCCATCAAGACCAGGCTGTATGAGATCCCACTCCTTGCAGCACAGGGTTTCTTCCTCAGTGATCATCGGGATACAGTATCCACAGGAACCACCATGTCCCTGCACTTTGTGGACTTGAAGCAGCAGCTTTACCTGCATGCTCCTGTTTGTGGCCTTCTTTCGACATCTTGTGCCTCTTTGTCTGTATATTCAGATTCAAACAGATAATCCTGGCCATCAAACTCAACAAAACTCCTTCATGTGTTCCACGTATGATTGGGAATAGCTATCCATTTGATAGCTAGATTGATCCATAGATACTGATCAAATCTCATTATCGTTATCCCAACGCTCCATCTTCATCTGTCAGCTTTTTGATCTCCACTCTGATGTTGCCGACTCTTTCCACTGTTCTGTGATTACCCATGAGCACACGTGAGAACTCAAACCTTGTTGGAGCTGTGCAAGCTCAGTTGTGATGTCAGGGTACAGACTAGCTACAGTATGTTACCTATTTCTTGAGGGACCACCAGTGTTCCACCCAAGTCTACTTGCACCTGCCAACTCCTCTACTGCAATCCACTTGCTCTTCTCACCTTCCCACACAAACTGAATACCTGCATTTATCTGCTGCTTCCTTCTGTCAATTCTTGCTGCAAAGCACTTTAGCACTTGGTTGTGATGCCACGTGTAACGACCCTGTGCCATGCTCACCTTTTAGCCCAATGGTATGTGTCTCAATGTGTGTCTTCCTTGTCTAAGATGTGTACATCAGTGTGTTTGAAAGAGTGTCCCTTCCCCTTTAGATGCAGATGTCCTGTCCTGATTAGTCGCCCTCCTGTGTCATGCGTCTGTGAAGTGGTTGCATGACTCAACACAGGAGGGCAACTTGATTTACATTGTGTTTTGTAGTGTTCCTATCTTATAATCTACCATTCGGCAACTACAACATACTGCAGCTTTTTTGGTAGCCAGGCACATCTTCCACAGGCTCTGCACTAGTTTTAAAGATCCATGCAGGTACATGACAACAGAGGTAATGCAAAAGTGTGGTATTAGGTGACATGCTGACATCTCAGTGCCAGAGTATAATAACTGATTTACCTAGAAATGTAAATGAAAATACTAGGAAGCCTTGTAATTGCAATTACAAAAACAAGGTTAAAGTAATATAAAATTAACAATGCAGATTGTGACTAAATGCAATCAAAAGTAGACTATATAAAGTTCTTTTTGGGTGATGTAGACCAGTGATATTATGATAGTTTATGATAGTACATACTTGGGCAGGTAATAGTGGTAGGAGTAGGACAATCAGACCTGTTGCAAAACTGAACAGCTTTGACATTTCAACGTTTCCCCTCACTGAACTGCTAATCATCTGGATGCATCCAACTTCCCCTTGCATTGCATTCTGCACTATATATTTTAATAATAAAATGTACTGCAACACACCCTTGGTATTCAGTATTGTGTAACATCCTTGCCTTCCACCAAGCAGCACTGTTTGGCCTGCCTTTTTTTTCTCTAGTTATCCTATGAAAAGGAACAACTACCTTGAAGCAGTTGTATCCAGACATCATTGGCTGTGGCTTTTTAAGCTATCTACTGTTCATATGAAAAGGAACATAGCATGACCATTAGCACAGATATGCCCTAAATATCTCCAACTATCACCTAAACACATTCCAGAATGTCTGAATGAATCGGAATGAATGAAGGAATGCACTTAGCGTTCCAGAACATCTTGGCTGATGGTTCTTTATATCACTGTAGCGCAGCCATTAAGTGTTTCTTAGTCATTGTGCTATTGCCAGTTGCCCTTGCAGTTGATATACATCCATTGTAAAGTCGATGCAGCTGATCATGAACACATTCTCAGGTTTAAAACAAAACATTTAACTAAAGTGACTTAGAGGTGCTTTGTGCAGCTGATGAAAAAAACAAGATCTGGGGGTGGCTGATATCGCCTATTTGAAACAGCCATAAGCACACAGCCCTAGTTTCTATTTTTTGTGTTATTGTAGGTTACATAATTGTAGGACAACACCTTGTCACTGACCAATTTATTTAACTGCCTGGATGATATTAAAATCTAGATGGCTAATGATTTGCTCCAATTAAATGACAATAAAACTGAAGTAATAATATTTGGATCCCCTAGTTCTGTAGCCAGCCTGACAAACAGACTTTGCCCAATATCTGCCTATGTACACAGTGCAGAGGGAAATCTTGGCATTTTAAAGGACAGTTCACTGAATTTTAACAGTCAAGTCTACTAACACCACAACAGTGTAGCTGATGTCAGCTAGCCTAGCTCAGTGTCAGACCTCCCCCCAGACACCTCAAGGGTTTAAGCTGCTGAGTTAGCCACTAGCCTGGCTTTTTTTATTCCTTCTCAATCTGGAGTTTCTGTGAGGTTGTGAGTTCAGCCTGTGGCTAGACTGCACAGGATTTGGAGTGAGGTTTATGAGGCTGTGTGTACCAAAAGAGATTTCAGCAAGCATAGCTTGACATTAGAAGACTGGTCAACCTACCTCCCGACACCTCAAGGGCATACACACTATTGACAATCTATGGAGCTGCTGTAGAACAGGTAAGTTGCACCATATTCCTGGGGTTGAAATGATGTGATTGGTTCAACCAGATTTGAGAGAATAGCTAATGAGTTTCAATGGGACATTGCTGGACTGTATCTGGAATGTACATTTTATTTGCTAATGCTAGGATGCATCAAGGATTTTCAGGCTATAACTTCCCTATTTGGTAATCTACAGTACACTCTAAAAAATAATGGGCTGAGTACTGGTTCTTCAGAGTGATGCCATAGAAGAACCCTTTTCAGTGCATCAAAGAACTGTCAAGCCAACAGTTCTTTAAGGAACTATTATGCCGATATGACATAGCGTAGCCCAGCTAATGAAAGAAAGGAGGCAGACTTTGAAAATGTTGATACAATAATGTTTAATGTCCATCAATTAAAACACGTAAGAGGTATTTAAAATGTAAAAACTCTGATGATCCCATCAAAAGGCAGAACATTTATTTGTACAGACTATGACAGAGAGTGATATGCTTTAAAAAAGACAACATACAAAGCGATCAGTGCTTCGTCTGAAAACAATCATTAACAGTAGGCAGAGGTACAGACTTTTGAGCAGATTTGTTCTTAAACAGTTTGTGAGAGGTAGGGTTTAACATGATAACATGATATTCATAGACGTTGACAAAGTAACAAATAAAAAGTTTAGCCTTGCCCGTTTCTGAAACATATTTACGCCACTTTGTTAGGCAGACATAATGTAAGACATGTTCACTGTTAGATACCAGCTGGGCTACACAATTTGTCGTAGCACAGTAACAAACAGCAACCAACACAGATACTGAGGTATGTCATTGTCGTTGTCTCAAGTTTGATTCCTTAGTTGTGAAGAGGGCATTTTGAAACCCATTGTGAGAGTAGCAGTATATAAAGGACATCACAACACAATTCCTGACGTCAGCTTTGGACCGCACAGGCCTATTTCTGTCCCCAGTCAGACAGGATTGTAAGGGACCACTTCTCCTAGCTCAACTAGAGATGCCCTACAGGTCCACAACAGCATAGTCTGGAAATAAAATGTTCAAAAATTCATATAGTGAGACAATTTAAGAGCATGTCATTGTTGAGTGAGTAAATTGCCATCTTTCAGTCTATTTTCCAAAAACAAACTATGCCAGGAAAAAATGAAACATGAAATATATCAGCTAGTCAAAAGAACTGTTACTCCCATTATTGTATTGAGTGATTATCTCAACGGAGGCTTTTGTAGTCTGGCTTAGTTTGAATTGGTTCCCACTGGAGAGTCAGTGCTTTTTAAATTACATTACACGATGAATCAGTGCTTTCATTGGTCGCTGCCCTGAACAGTCAGTGCTTTGATTGTTCACTGGTTGTGGAGAATCAGCGCTTCTATTGAATAACATTTTCTTTCCTAGATGAAGCGACTGAAAGCCAGTGTGAGGATGGGTTATGGGGGGAAAAGGTTTAGGGTTTTTAAATTTCCTGCAATTTGCTGAACTGGATAGGGATCATTAAAATGGAGGAATTTTGTAATACGACCGATAATAATACATTCCTCTTGGGGTATGAAAACACTGGTAGTACCGCAATACTTATACCATTTCAACAATTATTTTGGTCTATTTTTATATATGCTCAATAAAATGGAAATATATTTTTTATCTTTAAAAAACTTTAAATGAATCCATAACAAAACTGTTGACTGCCAGCTCTATTTCAACTACTTTTGGGTAAATATACAAATGTAAGATTACAACAACAATGGCTGTAATAACATATGGGCCTAGTTCTGATTAACATAAGGTCCCAAAATGGCCGCCAGTCAGATAAACACCCAATCATCTGACATCACCATGACAGCCTGGGTTAAGAGCAATCCAGGTCCTGATCAAGTCAGAAAAAAATTGAACAAATACAAATTAAAAAAAAAAAAACAGAAAATGATAAAACAGAATTGAAATGTGGAAAAATAAAACATGTTAACAGTTCATTTGTATCAGGAGTAGTGGACAGGGCAGTGCATATTATGCAGACAGTGTCAACCAGGCTTGCAATTGAATGTAAGCAACTTCGTTTTGATCAAACATGTATAAACAAATATGAATACACACACACACACACTGCACAATAACACAGAGATCCTTTTACCCTTGTGCTAGATATGTGCAGTGTGTACTGATACACCCTCATGTCTGTCACTGTTACAGCACTTAAGAAAGACAGCGGTGTGTGTGTGTGTGTGTGTATCACGTTGTATATGTATGTGCGTGTATTCAGAGGTCAATAGCACACTGCATTATGACAAACACAAGGAGAGTACTGACAAGTGAGATTTGAGAAAAATGAGGTAGGAGTTTGCTGTAAACAAAATGAAAACAAAACAACAAGAAGAGTGGAAGTTTACGGAAATCTGTATGTCAGAAAAAAACAGCAAAGCATGGTCTAGGTATTTTCACTCTTACCGAATAAAAGCTCAAAATACAAAAATAATTGTTATATTTGAGAGAAAAAAAAACAACATCAACAATAACAGAAACTGCACAACTATGTATAACTCAGGAGGTAGTTCCTAACATCAGTACATGAGGATGTTTGAAGAGAGAAGCTCATATAGTTCACAGGAGGTTGTCGTTGGACTCCCAGACAAGACTACTTGCGCGTTTTTTGGTTCATTCCCTGAGAGAACTTCATCCTGAGAGAATTGTGGGTATAAATGATTGTTTCACTCATTTTTGAAAAAAAAAAGCTTCATGAAAAAAAACAACTGGCCCTAGATGAGGTACAGCATTGATTAACTGACTGAGTGATTGATTATTTAAAAGATTTGTTGATATATATTTATATAGCTATAGATTGACTGACTGATGTATTTGTGCTCTTAACAGTTTGGTCTTTCAAAAAAAATGTCCTTCTCTCCCATTCATTTTTTTTTTTTCCTTTGTTTGTGCACTTGGTCAGGTAAAAAGTAAAAATGCCCTGCGTAGACACATCATACACAGACACATGCACATTCAGAGAACAACATTGTAAAAAATATACATCTACTCAACTCAGTGTTTTTACTTTTTAGTCATGATTCCCTCTGCAGTTGGATAAGACACACAGGCGGGCTTCCCCAGCTAATCTCCATGCCAAAGCCTTTTGACACAACCATAATCTTTGGTGTGTGAAATGTTTACTGAATAAACAACGCAAAAATACTCCAAAACTCATTCTCAGACAACCAGCCCGGGTGTGAACTCGTTTGCAAGGCATTTCTTGTGATTTGTCGACACACACCTGCGAGACACCACGAAGGCAAGCGATATCAGCTAAGCCATATGTGTGTGCGTGTGTGTGTGTGCGTGCTATAGCCGCCATGTAAGCGCGCTCGCTCGCTCGCTCTCTCCCTCTCTCCTTTTTTGTACTTTTTTTCATTCTTTTCACATTCAGTATCGTCAGAGAAGAGTCGTCACCTTGTTAGTGACCTCTTGGGGAAGTCTCACGCAGATTCAAGTCTTAATGCAAAGCAGCCTGGTCTCCTTGACTTTCCCTCCCTCTCTTTTTCAAAGAAAGACATTTTCAAATAACTTCTCAGTAATACTTAAAGTAAAACATGGGAATATACATTTGAACTTTTTTTTTATTAGGATAACCCCCTTGAGATGCATCATCTCATTTTCGAGGTTGTCCTTTTACTATGTTAGTGATACCAGCTGAAAAACAACAATATAAAGCATGGAGGCTCTGCTAGGTGTATGGTGAATGGAGGCCATGTGGTATGGAGTTCTTATTAGACTCTTACAACATACCCATGGCAACAAGTCAACAATTTCTACTGCAGGGAAGTGTCAAGCTGCTAACCTAGAGTGTTACACTGTGAGGAAGAGAAGCCAATGTGTAACACACATGTTGAGGGAAGGACAGGGAGAGATATTGGTGAGAGAAGAAAAGAGAGAAGAAAATTGATATCAAAAACAGAAATGCACCATCTGTCTGTAGAGCTAATATAGTGTTTAGCCTTTAGAAAACAACTGATGAACACACGTTTGATTAACACTAAACCAATCTGTGAGAAACAGACAGAGAGAGAGGGAGAAGGAGTGAGTGGTACAGCAGCTATGTTGATTTCAGTCAGCGAGAGGAATCAGGAGGATTACCTCAGGAGAGAGAGAGAGAGAGAGGGAACAGGAAGATCGCAGCAATGGTCTCAACTTGATGCTGTGTCAGCTCGACAATAAAGAATCCTACGCTTTGCACCAGCCAGTGCATTCATCTAATTGCCTACAAAAGGAGAACATATTTTTTTCTCTTACACTTGACAACATTTCTTTATAATATGCTATTTTCATACACATATATTAAAGACTTATATTATAACTTTTAACTGTGGCACTGCCTGCAACTACATAAAAAAAGCCAACAAACCCAAACCTAGATAAAGATGCAATCACTTCTTTAGAAATACAATAACAATAATAAAACAGTAACTGTTTTAGTCTTTCTGTGGTTATTTTTTGTTTCAGCTCTAACTGGATAATATACATCTTCGTTTTCAGGTCTCTTCTAGGACTATATTAAAACAGTGAGGTTAACACTTCAAAGTGGTTAAGCTGTCAGCTGTTTGCAGACCTGGGCTTTTTCAGGAATAAAGGGAAGTGGGGGTGGGGGGGGTACACTCATTGGTACATCCCTTCCCCTCCCCACACACACACACACACACATACACAGCCATTCTTGTGAGTTTAGACATTCTTGGTGTCAGGTCATGTCGACCACACACACACACACACACACACACACACACACACATGGAGATACACACTTTAAGCACCTGACATCCAGCTTTGTTCATACTGCCTTTTGTAAACTGACTTGGAGTCAGTTTTCCCCCCGACGTGCGTCAGGGTGTAAACCATGAGGAAACTGACCTCTCGTCAGCCACATCCTCCTCGGGATCCTGGGGTTTGTCAGGAAACAGTGGCACCAGGACCAAAAGATTTTTTTTTTTTTAAAAACATCAAGTCACAGCAGAAAGGACTGCTTTGGGGTACATGATTGAGTCACACGCTTCCCTGCAAAAACTTGTTTTTTTTGTTCACCCCCACGAGGCTAATAAGAATGAGCAAAGGCCGAGGCACCAAACACCAGACGCAAAACAATGGAATAATGGAAAGTCGCAGCCATCCGCAAAACTATTGGCACCCTGATTAATGTGGGGGGACAAAGTACAGTATTGTGACAACACTTTTACTGAGGCAACTATTGTGTGCTAGAATTTTCAATAATATCTCATAACACTTTTTTTTAAAAGTACAAAAAGGGGATCTTTCTTTGGCTAATGTAATCAGATTATCCCTCAAGGTCTTGATTAATCATATCACATTGGGGACCGTGTGCCATAAAATGTACTAATACTGAATTAAAAGTTAAAAGTACTGTATGGTAAACAATGACAATCCAATATACTTTTTTTCACATGGCCAATTATGTCCCCACAATCCACTAGCTGTGCAGATGTGTTATACACTGCCTTGGCTCTGCAAATTGGAAACAAACAGAGGCCATTTTAGTGCCTGTTGGTCCCCAAGCAAACAAAAACAAAAATCCACAACTCCCATTGAAAAGTATATTGCCACTGCTGAGTTTAAGATTTGTCAGCTCTTGGGGGTCCTGTAGAGGTCTGGGGCCCCCCAAACAGTTGCCTATGTTGCCTTTTGACAAGCTACACCTCTGGAAACAAACACAGTGTTCAAAGCAACACTAGTAATACTATCTGAGACAAATCAGCAATCCAGACACTGCCTACTTGTCACAAGTTAAGGGCTTCACAGGGGACAAATTTCCGTCTGCTGAAAACAAACTTTTAGTGGTGGCAAAAACTTGTCTTGGAAAGCAACAGGTTTAGAGTGTTTTGTCGACTGTCATACAAAGGGTAATGAAATCTTGCAGCCCTTGCACGAGTATAACACAGGTGTTGTGAGAGCACTGGCTACAACTCTGGGTGAAACAAATGAAAAAGCAAAACACTACACGCTTACTAAACAGACAAATCTTTACAAATTTAATAGAAAAACACAGATAAACTGGCCTTTTGTTCTGTTGGTCCTTCATAACCATCACATTGTTTCTTCCATTAAAGTGTTTTGTCTGTTTAGTAAGCAGTGCTGCACTTTTTGTCTTTGTGTTCCCAGAATGGTCTGTCTGAACACTGAATGTCAGTGACAGAGATGTGCAATAACACAAAATGCCGACAAACTGACTTGCCTGTCTTTACTCTTTTGATGGATTGTGGGGATTTGAGGGGTTGTGTGACAGGTTTGCCCTGTGTCTAGATGTGAACAAGAGGGGATATTGTTTTGGAGGTAGTTCCTATGGCACGTGATGGCAATAATTTTGCAGTTGACTGCGACACTAAGAGACATACAGCATTTCTCTGAGGTGGTGTGAAGCAGTGAGGCGGTGGAGGTGGTGTTTTTTTTTTCCTGAAAGAGCAAGTAAGTGGTGGGGTGTGACAAGACTGAAGATTCACAGTTTTTTTTATGTTTTGACTCAAGTCAGCCCCCACACTTTAAAGGCCATCTTTTTTTTTTTTTTTTTCCTTTATCCGTACTCAAAGCGTATACTTCCATTTCAGCATTGGAGTCTTTCTTAAGAGCTGCACTTAGCTTCAGGTGATACACAACACCTTTAACAGCCAGCCGGTTACCCTGACGACAAGTTACCATGGAAATGCCAAGTGAATACAATGAAACCATACAAAGGATGCCGGGAGAGGGCAAGAAGGGGTGGGGGTGGGGTGGGAGGGTGCCGGAACAACAAGAGGGGGAAACCCATAGCTGTGCCATAGCTGCGGAGGATTCGCCCCCCCCCCTGCCACCCCCTGAATGTGACTGTGAGGTAGATTCTGCTGGTCCATACTTAAGGATTGGGAGGGTGGGACAAGAAATGGGGCGGGGCAAAAAAACAGAGACGGGGGGGGAGGAGAAGGACAAGATGATAGGGACAGGAGAGGGAAGAGGTTTTGACGTTTAACCCTTTGTGTGCTGTCAAAGGCCGGTCCCATCCCATCCGAGCTGTCAGGGCTTCCTCCGGCGTGGCTGAGAGGGCGGACCGCGGTGCGATGGGAGCGGCAGCGGCGGTGGTGGCTCGTCCCCAGCCGAAGAGCTCCCCTCCTGGGGCGAGGAGCTGCTGCGGCCCCCCTCCTCGTGGCCCCCGTGGGACTCGGGGGAGGTCTGCGCGTCCTGAGAGCTGGAGGAGGTGGGGGCCAGGGCCTTGTGAGGGCACTGGGCCACCATGTGGGTGATACTCTGGCAGTAGTGACACTTCTTTGGCTGGGGGGGTAGGCCACACTCCTTGGCATGGTGATCAAGACCTCCACAGTTGTAACACCTGTGGGGGGAAGGGCACAGAGGCTCAAGTCAGAGATTTCTGCACAATAACACATTAGTGACACAACAATTCATGATTAGTTACTGTCTAGTAAATGTTCAAAATGACAAAAATCATTACACCTCAGCAAGATGTTCACGCACACTAATATTAATATTAATATCAAGGGCATTTAGGCAACTACAGACCCTCATAATGTAAAAAAAAAAGTAGGACAAAAACAGTATCAAGATCATGATCTTGAGCAGAAGGGCACATAACCACTCACACAGAAACCTCAAACATATATTGATACTCTTAACCCTCTAGATGTGGATCAGGCAGTATGCACTTTCTTCCTAATAACAGTACATTTCTATAGATTTTGCAAACAGTTGCGTTATCTAAAAAAGGTTATGCTGTCTTTTTGGCATTGCAGTCATTTGCATTTCTTTTACAGTGCTTTCCCATGTTTATCCAATAGGTGGCAGTATGACACAAGTAAAACCTGTATCAAAGCATCTTCCTCAGAGTGCAAATCTCCTTCAAAATTAGCTCTTCATCAGCTGTCATTGTGCATATAAATATGAATTCTTAAATGATAACTAATTCTGTTACCACTTGTAAATTGTCTTAATGAAGGAAGTATTTTGTTCATTTTTATGTCTAATCATTTGAAGATCTCTTCTTATGTGCCCCAAATTACACACTGACATACTGTACAGTGCATTATGATGTTTTCTCTTGGTTTTAGTTCTTTCAGCTTTTATTTAATTTTTTAATGAAAAGTATCAACTCTATTATAGTCATGCATCATCAGTCTTTACAAATCACAACGTTTTAAATCAGTTCAGAAAACCCAAGTCATCACATCCAACACAAGTCTCTTGTCATGTAACATCTAGAGACAGGCAATGCCAAATCAAAACATAAGCATCACTGTAAACAAAAATATATATATTTTTAAAAGATTACAGTTTTTCTCAGTCGCTTTGGTGCTTTTCTCAGATCAGAATGTAAATTCTCATAACTATTAGTTCAATCTCCACAACATTTAGTCATGTGTGCACCTCATAGTAGCAATTTCTCCTTCCTCTGAACAAATTGAAAATGCTTTTGGACATGTGTCAGTTGCTTTTATACAATACAATGTTGTTTTTTAACATTTTCATTTGCTTATGTCATGTCAGTCAAAATGAACTATACTTATGGATGCTGCATAGTCATTCCCAATAAAACTAATAGTCTTAGTTTTATTGCTTGAGTCAATACATACAAAATTGTTGAACTAGTTCTCAAATTCTGTCAAGCAAATTTTATACCTTTCTTTATAATTTTTTTGCTGGAAAAAATGCTTTCTCCTAAATTGGAAGAGGGTACCTTTTACCCTGTAGTAAGAAAAAAACATTTGTGCAATGGTGATTGCAAACAATGCAATACAGTTTTTCTCAGTTGCTTTGGTGCTTTTCTCAGATCAGAAAGCAAATTCTCATAACTATTAGTTCAACCTCCACAACATTTAGTCATTTGTGCACCTCATAATAGCAATTTCTCCTTCCTCTGAACAAATTGCAAATGCTTTTGGTGTCAGTTGCTTTTATACAATACAATGTTGTTTTTTACAGTTTTTCTCAGTCGCTTTGGTACTTTTCTCACAACACTATTAACATTTGCGCAGCATTTAGTGCATTTCTCAAAACAGTTAGTGCAAACTGCAAAACCTAGTAGATAACCTGCAAAAGCAAGTCACTTGCTCAAAATGGATAGTCAATTCCTCAAAAGCAAGTATTCATGTCAATCAAACTGCCAGTGTCATCAAAATGAGAAGTCTTGACATCATGTTTATGAACAAGATAGTCAAATGGCTTTGTCATGTTTTCATTATGACAATTACTTCTCTTAGTGTTTTCCAATGCAGGAAAAAAGGTTAGAACTCATTGACACTACCTGAAAATGCTCAAGACAGCACTATACACTACCTGTACAGCCATTTTACGTAAAACTACAGTAAACAGTACACGTTGCTGTAAATAGGGAAGTGAGTACAAGACACTGAATACGTACATTTCCTATTTTTACTGTATATGCTCTTTGCAATTCTACAGCATTGTGCAAAAGAAAAATACAATACAGTCACTTATTTAGAACAAACATAAGAAACACCCTTTTGGTAGAGCTGTGCACAAATGTGAACAACATACGTAACAGTACATATTGTAACTGAAAATAGGTAAATCATTCTGGCACATGCAGACGTTCCTGTCTGTCTAGCCATATATTTTCATCTACATCACAACGGATATCATCCCTTGCAATGCAGCGAGAAAAGTGTCTCCTGGAGTGGTAAATCCACCGTCTGCATGACTCTGCTGCAGCAAAGCAGACCATTTACAGTGCTGAACATTAGAGTATACATACAAGACATGTTTTACCTGTACATACTGGTGACGGCTGAACTAATAGTTATGAGAATTTACATTCTGATCTGAGAAAAGCACCAACGCAACTGAGAAAAACTGTAATACTTCACACACCTCCTTGTGAGTAAAAGCTTCACCTAAGAGCAACTGTTCAATTTAGGAGACATTTCCAGCAAAAAAAAATATAAAGAAAGGTATAAAATTTGCTTGACAGAATTTGATAACTAGTTCAACAATTTTGTATGTAATGACTCAAGCAATAAAACTAAGACTATTAGTTTTATTGGGAATGACTATTCAGCATCCACAAGTATAGTTCATTTTGACTGACATGACATAAGCAAATGAAAATGTTAAAAAACAACATTGTATTGTATAAAAGCAACTGACACATGTCCAAAAGCATTTGCAATTAGTTCAGAGGAAGGAGAAATTGCTATTATGAGGTGCACAAATGACTAAATGTTGTGGAGGTTGAACTAATAGTTATGAGAATTTACTTTCTGATCTGAGAAAAGCACCAAAGCAACTGAGAAAAACTGTAACATTTTCATTTGCTTATGTCATGTCAGTCAAAATTAACTATACTTGTGGATGCTGAATAGTCATTCCCAATAAAACTAATAGTCTTAGTTTTATTGCTTGAGTCATTACATACAAAATTGTTGAACTAGTTATCAAATTCTGTCAAGCAAATTTTATACCTTTCTTTATATTTTTTTTTGCTGGAAATGTCTCCTAAATTGAACAGTTGCTCTCAGGTGAACTTAAGCTTTTACTCACAAGGAGGTGTGTGAAGTATTACAGTTTTTCTCAGTTGCGTTGGTGCTTTTCTCAGATCAGAATGTAAATTCTCATAACTATTAGTTCAGCCGTCACCAGTATGTACAGGTAAAACATGTCTTGTATGTATACTCTAATGTTCAGCACTGTAAATGGTCTGCTTTGCTGCAGCAGAGTCATGCAGACGGTGGATTCACCACTCCAGGAGACACTTTTCTCGCTGCATTGCAAGGGATGATATCCGTTGTGATGTAGATGAAAATATATAGCTAGACAGACAGGAACGTCTGCATGTGCCAGAATGATTTACCTATTTTCAGTTACAATATGTACTGTTATGTATGTTGTTCACATTTGTGCACAGCTCTACCAAAAGGGTGTTTCTTATGTTTGTTCTAAATAAGTGACTGTATTGTATTTTTCTTTTGCACAATGCTGTAGAATTGCAAAGAGCATATACAGTAAAAATAGGAAATGTACGTATTCAGTGTCTTGTACTCACTCCCCTACTTACAGCAACGTGTACTGTTTACTGTAGTTTTACGTAAAATGGCTGTACAGGTAGTGTATAGTGCTGTCTTGAGCATTTTCAGGTAGTGTCAATGAGTTCTAACCTTTTTTTTTCCTGCATTGGAAAACACTAAGAAGTAATTGTCATAATGAAAACATGACAAAGCCATTTGACTATCTTGTTCATAAACATGATGTCAAGACTTCTTATTTTGATGACACTGGCAGTTTCATTGACATGAATACTTGACTATCCATTTTGAGCAAGTGACTTGCTTTTGCAGGTTATCCACTAGGTTTTTCAGTTTGCACTAACTGTTTTGAGAAATGCATGTTTGAAAAAAATTCAAAGCGCTGTCATAAAGGATAACAATGTATTTGTCAATATTGAATCTGTGTCAATTGCAAGTGCTCAAGGAAAATGAAATGCACATAAAACAATTGTACAAAGTGCCATTTTGAAGGGAACAGTGAAAGACTAAAGGAGATTCGTCACCAGTATGTACAGGTAAAACAAGTCTTCTATGTATACTCTAATGTTCAGCACTGTAAATTGTCTGCTCTGCTGCAGCAGAGTCCTGCAAAGGGTGGATTCGTCACTCCAGGAGTTTTCTCGCTGCATTGCAAGGGATGATATCCGTTGTGATGTACAGTAGATGAAAATATGTGGCCAGACAGACAGGCACGTCTGGATGTGCCAGAATGATTTACCTATTTTCAGTTACAATACATACTGTAATGTTGTTCACATTTGTGCACAGCTCTACCAAAAGGGTGTTTCTTATGTTTGTTCTAAATATATAAGTGCCTGTAGTGTAAAATGGCTGTACAGGTAGTGTATAGTGCGTTTTCAGGTAGTGTCAATGAGTTCTAAACTTTTTTGTAAGTAACTGTCATAATGAAAACATGCCAAAGCCATTTGACTGTCTTGTTCATAAACATGGTGTCAAGACTTCTCATTTTGATGACACTGGCAGTTTCATTGACATGAATACTTGCTTTTGAGGAATTGACTATCCGTTTTGAGCAAGTGGCGTGTTTTTGCAGGTTATCCACTAGGTTTTGCAGTTTGCACTAACTGTTTTGAGAAATGCACTAACTGCTGCGCAAATGTTAATAGTGTGGTGAGAAAAGTACCAAAGCGACTGAGAAAAACTGTAAACCCACACAGGTAATGCCTTCACAGTATACTGAGCATAACATCACACATGTTCCCCACTCCTTGACACCCACAGAAAGAAGGTCCAATGCACTGTAAACATCTACTCTCCATCCCCCATAAGTGTGTGGTCTTTTGGGGCTGATCTGCAGTGTCACTGCCACCTTTCTGGAGCCTCTGCTTCCCCCTCCGAGACCACCAATCCCCCATCTTGGGGCTTCTTCAAAACACAGCAACATTGACACCTTCTCACGTAGGCGTTGGGCTCCAGACAGGTTGTTTTCTGCATGCTGTGTGGGTGTATAAGACAGGCACAGCTGAAAACCTAAATGCTGTCTGTGTGTCAGGTGTCTGTTGTTGAATACAGCAGCTGGCAGCTTGCTGTCTAAGGGCCTACACAGCAGACGCTGCAGACTGGCCGTTGGGCCCAAGCTGACCCATCTCCTGTCCCTAATGCACTGACAAATTGTTCACCTGAAGAAAGTGGACTGGTCTGATGGAGGGGGCTGATCTTTTTCTTTTTGCAGGTGGGTAGGTGGGTAAGAAAAGACGGCAAGCTGCTAGGACCCTTTAATGGGCAGTAATAGAAAGCCTTGGGTCCTGCCATTCATGTGGACTTTGACATGTACCACCAACTGAAACACAGCAGCAGGATAATAATGCACCCTGCCAGTTTCAGGTTTTGGTAACTTAGATAATTTAAAAGAATTATTAGGCATAAACCCTACATGTAAAACATGTGGTGTATCCCATCAGATTTAGCCTTGGGGTATTTTTATGAGTAGTCCAATTAGGCAGCTAACAGATAAGAGATACGAATAAAAACGGCAAACAATGAGCCTCTCTGCCAAAACCTGGACAGTTTCCAAACAGTTGACTTGGCTCTTCTATTTCCCATCTATTGGTCAAGTCAAGTATACGTGAGGTGTTGTGGGAAGGGGCCCCAAATTTATTTGCTGGTTTCCACCAAACCATTTACAGGACTGAAAAATGCTATATGTAGCAAATGGTCTCCAAAACCGTTATGGTAATCAACTCCAAGATACTACAAAGTGTTGTTCCTCCCTTCTGGAGGCAATCTAAAAAATCAAAACATAAGCAGAATTTGTGGGCTGCGAATTAAGTTTCAAAACACAAATATTCCGGCTGTACTTTCGTTGGCACTGCACTCAGTATTTTCATACATGTTTTTCCTGTATTTCTTTGCGATCCCTTGCAGTAAATGTCTCCTGAGGATGTGCTGCTAATGTGTTGGTGGCAAATAGGGCCACAGCAGAAAGCCCACATACCTCAGGGGAAGTAAGTCCGTGGCCCACTGTGCTGTCAGCCCCATCGGCTGGGGAGGGAAGGGAAGCTGCTGCACAGCGTTAGATGGGTGGGTGGTGTTAATGATGTGGCGGACTGCTGTGTGACTCAAACTCTCGGTGTATTTCATAAGGCCTATACCTACCTTCCTTCCCCCGTGGGATTAAAATGGAGGAGCAGCTTATATAACAAACGCGGAATGTATATATGTGCTACCAGCCGGTCATGTTCCAAGCTTCGCTTAATTCTATCGTTACGTTTATATTTAAATATTCGTTCAAGGCTGCGAGGTGCCTTTCAGGGTGTCTGTCAGCACCACTCTGGTGACAATATATATGTAATTAATTAGCTTTGCAGAAGGGCTTATAAGCAAACCTGTGTTGGTAACCAAGGAACTGCCCGTTGCCACGGTGATCGCTGGGCATGTTAGCAACATGACATTGGACTAGTCCTAAATATAGAGGGGCTCATTTCTGCCTGTCACATGGTCTACGTTCAATCATGGATCATTGTGAGGGTGTGTGTGTATCTGTGTGTGTGTGTGACTGATCCGCAACACTGTAAATTCAAACTGAAGATATCTGATTTTCACAGAAACAAATGGCGAATCCCTCTTGGATTTACATGCAATAGCTGCGAGCTGACAGGTGCTCAAATGCAAGCTACAGAATGACACTATATGACATAATCTTAAGCTAGAAACACACACACACACACACACATAGGGAGAGTGCCGCAGCGATGTGCCACGACAATCGGCATGTTGCGGTCCAAGACCACACTTATAATAACATCTAAGACTAACCAGCAGTGTCTCCTTCCACCTGCACTACGATGACCAAATGTCTTCTTGATCACTAGAACAGGCGACATTAGCCTCACCTCCAGCCCTCCTCGCTGTGCATGCAAACCACTCTGGCTGCCACTAGTGTGCTATGTCTAATTGCCACTAGGGGGCACTGCTGAGAAGTGCAGCGGCGGGGTCAGCACATGGGCTGGAGTGAGTAGAGACTGTCTGATCAGGGCACAGCTTGCACGCTCGAGTCTCGCCTGCGGAGGTCTATTTATATGACTGACTCTCCATTATCCAGTAAACGGACCGTAATTCTTGGGTGTGCTGTCTAATCTTGGCCCTCTAAATTTTGATAAACCAATGAGTAAATGTGGTTTAAAAGGCTTTATCAACCGAGCCGTAGAGAAAGTTTCTTATCTCATATTAATCTGGAAAGATGTATTCATGCTTTTTTTCCCTGCCCAGGTCTATTACTGCTGTTCTGTCTATGCTGGTAGAGCCCAAGCCAATATTTCCAGACTACGATTGATTTAGAATGCAGCAGACAGAGTCTTAACAGGCACCAGGAAAAAACGAACACATCACATTTGCTTTGGATCAATGCCACTGACTACCTGTAACGTGCAGAATTGATTTGTAAATGCTACTTTTTGTTTTTAAAAGGTCTTAATTGGTTAGCTTTATCCTACAACACCAAACTCCTATCTGTATATTCGACTTTAGAGTTTTAACTGCATTGTTTTACAGTATCCCTCTGGAACTCTGAAATACTCTTCCCCACAACAAGTCTTCTCCCACTATCAGGTGTTATTAATCTTCTTCTTGAGATCCACCTTTTTCCTCTCGCTTGTAAATCTTATCGAAACTTCCTTCCTGTTTATACAGTAGTGTACTGACTTAATGTTTCTTTTTTTAACTGAACTGTCATTTCAACTTCTGATCAATTTTAACCATCTGGTAATTTCACTCTTTTTTGTCAACTGTTGGATGTTTTTGAAAAGGTTCTCTATAATAAACCTGACTTGACATCTTTGATTAGTATGAATCCTTGAATCCAAATAAAGAAATCCTTGAATGATCCCTATAAAACACACACTGTCCACATAACATCACATTTCTTTTGTTTCCATACTTAGGTGTGCAACTACTGTACCTAGTAACCCAAAGGTATATCCTGGCACAGCGAAACATTTTACAGACAATTTCAAAGATGCTGTTTGGAAGAAGAAGGAAGGGAGAAGGGACCCTGCTAATGGGCTTATATCAGCAAACTTTACTTCATCGTTTTATTCTATTAGAGGCGGTTTTATATCACAAGGACAAGCAGCAACTTGTCCTTGTGCTACAGAAATGCTACAGAAAGTTCCTGTTGGCCACTGTTTGCAGAACACTTCTGACCTGCACTCTTTAGTACAGTGCCACTTAGAATGCTCTGTCTGAATTTGTCTGCAATCTTTAGTATCTGACATACCTGAATTGGTCTGCAACCTTCAGTATCTGATATAACTAAATTATGTCTGAAATATTTAGTACCTGATATAACTGAATATGTCTGAAATCTTTAGTACCTGATATAACTGAATATGTCTGCGTCTTTAGTATCTGATATAACTAAATATGTCTGCAATGTTTGCTCTCCCCATGTTCTGTCTGCATGGTGCGCTCTGTATCGTGTCTCAAGGGTAAGAATGCTGTTATAATTACAGGCGCATGTCAGTGAATTAGAATATCATGAAAAAGTTAATTTATTTCAATGCAATGTGAAATGCGAAAGCAGGCCCAACCAAGTACTAAGGGCATAAACACAAACATATTTTTTCAGATGGCTTCCATTTCTGTATTAAAACTCTTTTAATTGATCTGATGTAATATTCTTCTGTTTTTTCAGATACAACATTTTGGGGTTTTATTAGCTGTAAGGTGTAATAATTAAAATAAAATCAAAGAAAGGCTTGAAATATATATTTGTGCGTGTGAAGAATATGAGTTTTACATTTTGTATCGAATTAATGAAAAAAAAAATTTTCATGATATTCTGATATAGTGAGAGGTGCCTGTGTAGTTCAGGGTGGGAGGGTATTACCAGGTGCTGTCGCAGTGCAATGAGACTAAGTGTGTGCTGAGGAACATTCCGGTGCAAATGTCGTTTCACCGATCCCTAGTCGCTACTGGCCATCGATACAGGAGGAGGTTTAATATCTGTGCTGTGAGGGAATCATGCAGCAGGGATCTGCGCCGATTACACCCTCAGACATCACACATGCGGAATCATTGAACATGTCTCCCATCTTTTGTATCTCATATAACTGACTTTGTCTGCAATCTTTAGTATCCGCTAACTGAATATGTCTGCAATTTTTAATATCTGATATATCTGAATTTATCTGCAATCTTTAGTGTCTGATATTACTGAATACATCTGCCATCTTGATGAGTTCACCTTTTTTCTTCTATGTACATTAGTCCATTAGTACATTAGTAAATCCACACACATACTCCTATTTTAAATGTTAATAGCAACCTTGTCTAGACTGCGAGATAAAACATCCAAACTATATGAAAAGTTCATAGAAATAATTTCATAATATAAAGTAAAATCTATTATGTAATTTTTAATTATGAAAATGTTCTGCTCTCTGAAGGGGTACTTACACCACTGAACACACTGTGTGGTGAGATCGAGATGTGCACTTTTATCCTAATTAAACGTACATAAATGCCACGGGTTGTCTTTAGTGAACTGCTAATTACACGTCTGCGCTCTCACACACAATGCACAAACAAATGCACTTCCAGAAATTGATAAAGAAAGCCATAAAACGGACTTTAGATTCTCCCATCATACCTCTTCATGCCTTTCAATGTAAACCGTAATTAGTAGACCTTTAAAAAAAAACAAGGAAGCCAATTGCCTTGAAGAACAGAACTAGAATTGAAAGTTCAGCTTACAAGGTAGGTCAGCTTTCAGGAGTGGTGCCTTTTTATTTGTGTTTTTCTTATTAATCACATTTGTATGCCGCACTAAGTCTCTCCTCAGTCCACCTATCTTAAGTGCACACTACTACAATAGACATTTTATGAAATTCCATCACCGATATCAGTGGCTATGGAGAAACTGTAGCTGTATCTGTGATGTGACAGCTCTGTGACTAATTCTAGCTCTAGCACACGCGGTGCGCAATCTTTAAGAATGAAATCACTGCTTCCTCTCATCACTGTCCAACCGTATTATTCCCACTGATTGCATGGGTGAAATGACAGACCAGAACCCTGAGCAGTGCACAGGCCGACAGAAGTCCTTTTTTACAGTCCTTGTTTCACACACACAAGGAGGTCTCTAGCATGTAAGGGATGAGGAAATAGAATAAATATGAAGGTAGAATAACATGGCCATGGCGTGGAGGAAAATAGCTACAATCCTCTCCTCTGTATCACGGACCCATCTCCACTTCTGATCGTAAAGGACCGAAATCTATTTTGCACACACTCACAACACACACACACACACACACACACACACACACACACGACTGTAAGAGGCAGTAGTCTTACCGCATGTTATATCCACCTTCTGAGTTTCATATTCAGCATATATGGTGTGACAGTGACACTAATCAATTTTCCTCGTCTACATGTGTCAATTTTACATTTATATACATAATTATTTTATGTTTGATCAGTACATCTAAAACATGTATCACAAAAATGCATTTCTAAGCCCAAAGGCTTACAGTGGTTACAAAATGATTCCTTATTTAACTTTAAAAGCTGCATTACGTATGTATATGATAAATCTGACCGTATATAATGGTGAGAATTATTAATTCATCATTACGAGAATAGGCTGTGGGTTTCTAGGTAGTACCAGGAACAGTGTAAAACTGCAAGTATGATGTGTGACTAAGTTTAGCTGTGTGGCAAAGCAAGTCATTTACCCACTCAGGGTGGCTTTCTCCATGAAATGTTGTTTCTACGTTTCCTTGTAAGCTAAAATGATGATAATTGCGACACTCAAATAACATGGAAATGTGTGACTCAGATGTTGATTCACATGAGTTGGAATTTCTCGCTCTGACATACCTAATGCCTAATCTAGGTCACATCCTGTCTCGAGATGCATTCGCACAACCGAGTTTGAGAAGACCCACACACCTACAGACACTGGAAAAAACTTCAACATGCAATATTCTACACCTCGACATTATCATCTGATCAGTGACGTAACACCTTATTCTGCAGGAACAAAAATATTCTGTCACAACAAATGCCAACCAAAATTGGTGATACAATCTCAACTTTCTTTTGAACCTCCGTTAAAGAGAAGAGCAGCAGCACTTTGTCACATGGTGGGGGTGTTTCGGAATGTCCAAAAAAAAAAAGAGAGAAAATGAGGTCTGCACATTCATTTCAGCTCCCTCAGCAAATCTTTTCTTTAATTTAGGTTCCTTACAAGGTTTCTTATGGTGACCTGAATAAATAAAAGAAATAAAAGCAAGCAAAGATTTCAGCCAAGGGAGCTGAAGTGTCCCCGACCTCCTTTTCTCTCTATTTTGGACACTTTCTCTTTAGTAGGTCCAGCCCTTTTCAGTGACAGGTGTGTCTGCCTGGACAGTTTCGGTCCTTCAGATTGTCACCCCTGTAAGGACATGCCAATCATGTTGAGGTCACAAATTACATGTTTCAACAGCAAAAAAATAAAAATGATAAGACTCGGGGGAAAAAAGAAAAGTCTGATTTCAGTGGCTGAAGTACAGTCCTAAGAACCACAGCTGTCACTTCTCTTGGCCCTCTCTCTCTCTTTCGCTCTCTCTCGCTCTGTACTCTCTCTCTCTCTCCGCTCTACCTTTCAGACCAGTTCAAGCATAGAAAATGAGTTGAGCTTTATTTGAAATAAATGGAGCTTTTAAATATAGTGCACATGCAGTGGGTGCATTCGGCTCTGCAATCAGGCGGCCGCGTAGCCATGGCAACAGTCATGTGCATGGCGTGAAGTGATTGCCTCAATCAATGGCGTCGTGGAGACGCGCTCTCTCTCTCCCGCTCAGAGAGCCCAGAGCACATGATCACTTAGAGACGCCATTCCAGCAGGCACTGATGAGGATGGCCTCCTGTCAATCAGAGCAGGGTTTTTAAAGACCCATACACTCTTCTCTCTCTCACACACACATACATCACCCACACACACACACCCCTCCAGCCTCGTTCTTTCACACACATGCACACACACACACACACACACACACACACACACATCCAGATCAAGCACTCACACACACATATGAACTTCACCATCTTGAGCCAACCTTTACACAACTGCATGCATCTTCAGTTACTGTATGCACACACACATACACACACACACACACACACACATCATCCAACATCATCAGGCTACAGTTATAGAGAAACCTCTGCGTATCACACATACAGGCAGGCGGGTGTATGCTCTCACACACACACACACACACACACACACACACACACACACACACACACACACTCACACACACCTACACACACACACACACCTACACAGCAACACCCCATCACCTTAATCACGACTTCATTACAAGGTGTATAATTTGCAGCGTGGCTCCACAAGGCTGTACGTGTGAGTACTTTGGGGAGCTGATTTTTAAATAGACTCTGCTCCACCTGCGGTGTCCTCCGGAGTGTCAAACCTCCATTTAACAAATTTAACACCCTGGAAATAAAGAGCCCTATTTGCAAAATTATCCAGATAAAAGGAAGATGAAGAAAAAAATGAAAATATGCAAATTGCTGCTTCACGGATGCTACGGTATAAACGCATACATCAAAATGTCCACATCCTGTTACTATGAGATCTGAAACTAGCTTTTAAAACTTCCATTCTGTCAAAACTACTCGACAACTCCTCTTTAACAGTAGTCTATAATCAATTTTCAGGCTTAATTCAAAATGACTGTCCCCTTTAACAGTATTTCACAGGTAAAAAAAACGTTACAATGAACGCCTCAGTAGTCTCACTACATAATTACATGAACACTCTCCTGAAGGGTGCTCTATAAATTTTAAAATGACATCATAACTAACCCTATGTTTATACCCAGCTATACACAGTTAGAAACCATGTAAACACAGCCTGTACAACCTTTAGACACTAGATCAGATTCATCGGCTTTCCATAAACTAGTTAATCTAATGCTTCACACTTACAGTACAGCTTCACCTGAGAGAGGTTTATCAATTTAGTTTACCAAGAACGCCCAGTAGAAATGTATAAAATATGCTTAATCGATTATGACAGCTGACCTAACACTATTTTGGCAAAATAATGCCTAATGTTTCAAGGGCACCATTCAACACAGAACCAGTATCATACATTTATACATTAGTATAACATATGCAGATGATCATGTAAAAACAGCAGACATGTGTGCATAAGCATGTGCAGTGTTGCACAAAAGCATTTGCTCTCTGCACAGAATGAGGACAAATAGCTTTTATGAGGTGCATATTTAACCAGACAGACAGAGAGACAGAGAGACAGATAGACAGATAGACAGATAGACAGATAGATAGATAGATAGATAGATAGACAGATAGATAGAGATTTTATCTATCCTAGGCTGGGAAATGAAAATGATGTATGAAAAATGATGTAACAGCAGTGGGGTTTCTCCATGACAATCACGGCTATTACCATAATTACTATGGTAACAGCCAAGTATTACACAATAACTATAATGTCTGAACAGGCTTTTCACAAGACTTTTATCTGTGTTAAGCCCTTGCAATAACAATTTGAAGTACCACAAATTAGTCCCACACGTCAAACTGAATGCTAACACAAATTTAAATCCTCTCTGCATGCATGCACACCAGTCCCACCCAATCATCAGTCCACCACACATCCTCCCACCAAACACGCACACACACACACACACTAACTTACCGGTCTCCCTTTGGTTTGCGTTTGTGGGGCGGGGCTTTGCCTTTGGGCCGCCTCTCGCTGCCAGAGCAGGGCCCGCCCCCAGGGCCAGTGACCCGCAGCGCCTCCAGACCCTTGCTGGACCTCTGGAAGGTGAACTCCACCGCCTCCCCCTCACGCAGGCTGCGGAAGCCCTCCATTACCAGCTTACTCTGGGGGGGGGGACAAGCACCATGTTAGCATCAGTGGCTAATTCGAAGAAGAAGAAGAACAACAACAACAACAACAACAACAACAAAAAGAAGAAGAAGAAGACAACAAAGAAGGAGAAGAAGAAGAAAAAGAAAGCTTTATTTTGCAGTTCCTTTTTTAGTGTATTTACATGTAACAACTTCTGTATAAGTAATGTTACACACTTTGTTACACTGTGCATAACTGATGTGCATGAACAGAGACAGTAAAATAAAGTGTAACAAATTAAATTACTTTTTTCAGATCTTCATAACCTCATTCAAATAATACATTTTCTTGTGAATTACTGCTACAATACAAAGAGCTCTTCAAAAAGGAAAATGAAATGTTTTGAAATAATTAAATGAAGTGATTTAATGTTTACATTATTAGCGTACTTTAACAGAAATCAATATATTTTACATTAACATAAATAAACCCTTTTGATACTAGTGTGGTAAACACAACTCTCGGTTCCAAAGAAGGCTCAATATCTTATTATTCTTATATACAAATTAAGAACTTAAATGATATAAATATTGCAATAGAATTTGAAGAGTAAATAGCAAATAAAAACCTTTTTGTTAATAATTACTTCTTCTGTGAAGAAGTAAATCAGTCAGTAACCAAAACACACCAGAATTCACTTAGCCTACACTGTAAACCTGGATAAGTTAATACAACTCAAAACTTTTGATGTAACTGATTACGTCAATAGTTTTGAGTACATTAACTATATATTTTAATTAAAGTTAATTTAAAAGTTTAAGTACATGAATTTTGTACTTAAACTTTTAAATTAACTTTAATTAAAATATATAGTTAATGTACTCAAAACTATTGACGTAATCAGTTACATCAAAAGTTTTGAGTTGTATTGACAATCCGGGTTTACAGTGTAGTTCTAGTTAAAGATTTCTAAAAAGTTTAAAGTTAAAGTATATTTAATAATAATTTAATAATAATAATAATAATAATAATAATAACAATAATAATATTGATATTATGATTATTATTATTCATAGTAGTTGTAGTACTACTAGTAGTAAGCAAAAGCAGTGCCTGAGTGTAAGTGTTGGTTGTAACTACAGTAACAAGTATCCCACTGATCCCATGCTGTTGGCAGATAAAGCCTGATTGGCATAAGCTTATTATGGTATTTCAGACGATGACTTGACTCCTGGGTCTTCAAAGCAGTAAAGCTGGAACCTTTTAACAGTCAGAGATTCATGAGACATGCACCTCTCAAAATCCAAAAACAGAGTTCATGCATCTCTCAACAGAGGTAAGCCACTTACTAACAGAACTTATTCATCTCATAATAACGTTTATTCAGCAAACACAACTTCTAGCATTCCAATGAATCGCCCTGCATGCCTCTGTATTTACACTGATACATACTATAAAGATCATTTAAAACCACCGGTGCTGTTCAAACAGGTTTTAAATGTCTTTAAAACATCTGATGCCGTACAGAGTGTCCATCATATTGTCATCACCAAATTCATACTTTACACCCACCTCTCTTTCTTAACCACTACACCCCTGCATTTTAATCTAAGCTTTTAACTGTGGTTGAAACAAAATGGTTGACAATGAATCTCACTTTACCTGACTTTAGCAAAGCCACAGCAATAGTAGTGTGCAGCAGATCTACAGAAAGCTGCAATTTACCGTATTTTTGTGCCAACAAACAACCAAGAACCTCTTACATTAAACAGTGTGAAAAAACAATAAATTAATCCAGCATCATAGGTATCTTACTAGTGACATATTAACTGGTTAGTTAAGATGTAGTTCATGTTGCACATTAAAGAAATAATACTATGCTCCAATGTTATTTTAGAGGCATTCCTTATGGATGTTGACATATAATTTCCTTGTCTCTCTCAAGTTTGCTCACTCTTACACGAGACCCAACACAGGGGCCTCGCTTTGGCACACCCAATAGATGTCATTTCCTGTCAACTGCAGCGTCAAATCAGATTCATCGGCAGTTTAAACATCCCTGATTTTCGGTTGATCAAACCAAACACACTAAAGTCATGGAAGGCAGTGATTTATGATGGCTCTCCATAGGTGAGGAAACCACACCCTCATGTGGGAGACTTCAACAAGTCTAGTAAATAAACACACACACACACACACACACACACACACACACATCACACACACACACACACACACACACACACATCACAGCAGGTGCAGGATCTAGACAATGTTCGTTAAAAGGAAGCTTGTGAGAAGCAACATCAGAATCAATGGCTTGCTTTGTCAAACACACACACACAAATAATTTATTACGATTACTATTACTAGTTATAACTATGTGGAAAATACAGACTGGAAGGAAGCTTGTGAAAAGCAACATCAGAACCAGTCGTAGTCTCAATAGTCTCAAACACACACCTAAATAATAATTGTGTCAAAAAAACAGACTGAAAGTATAAAAGTAAAAAAATGACTTTCTCAGATGTCTTTGGAGAAAAAACTAAAACAGAAAAGTTGAGGGGGTGATGAGAGAAGAGAAACGAGTAATAGAAATGAGGGATATGAGACAAAAGGGGGGAAGGAAAAAACAAAACGGCGCTAAAAAAGACGGATAAAGTCAAGAGGAAGTGGGTCAGATGAGGTAAAGGGAAGAGTTTGGTTCCATCTTCCATTCTTGTCTGACGGACTTCACATCGCAAGAATAGACTCAACGACGGAAAAATATGGCATGAGCCGTAACGGAACGCAAAGATAATAAATAAACGAACAGAAATATATTTAGAAAATCTGCAAGTGAAGGAAGAAACAAGAATAGTGTCAATAATGTTTAGCTTTCACCACAGCATGAGTTTTAACAACAGAAATTACAGAGAGGTGCAGAAGAGGCTGAAATTGTCTATTTTAAATGAAGCTTTATTTAAAATCATGCTTTATTTAACATGCTAGTGATGTTTATTTCTATTACTTAAAAATAACCTTGACTGATAAGAATTGTTCAAACACATTCAAACTTCTCTCTGATTATGAAGGACATGATGACATGGCAGTAAAATGTGTTGAACGTGCAATGCTGTTTGATTTGTTGTGATGAGATTTCACAAAATGTACTGCTTCGAAATCACCATCAATCACTATGAGTAGCTCTGTGCTGAAAGCTTTTGTAGTCTACGTGAACGAATAATCAATAATTAATTTCTGTTATAATGGCAGGTTCGGTCAGTCATTTATTCAAACAAAAGTTTTCATTAAATTCAAATAAATTGTTTTTGTATTTAGAATAGACAAAAAAGGGAAAAATACTGTTTTATAGTCATTTATAAGTCTCTTGAAGAATACCAAGATGTTGCCACCACCAGACCATTTTAAATCACAGACAGGGGCAGACTTTAAAGTAAAAGTAATATTTCTCCTGAAAAGCTCCACTAGAAACACTTATTTAAAACCTCTGTTTCAAAACAAAAGGCTTCCTTTTTAAAAACAATAATGAATAGACCAATAAAAGTATTACTGATATCTTCAAATATGTACATATAATCAAATAACAATCAAATGAACATATCTCTCATGTTAAGTCGCACAGTTCTAACCAACCACTGAATTCAAAATACAGGGCTAGAATAGTCTGTGTCTGTACATAATTGGTCTTTTAAAATCCTATAAGTTTGGTGTGAACTGTTTTAAAGTAACTCTTTCTACTTTCTATGTGGTTTTAAAAGGGTAAACTACTGCAATGAGATTTTGGCCCCACTCTGCACCACCCTCTGCCATTGGCCGGCTGTAGGAGTTTTGGCAGCAGCCATGTTGGATGTTTTGGTTTGGGGTGGGCTGAGATGTGTGTGGGGGGTTGGGGAAGGATAGAAGCTTTCCTCACTGCCAATCACATGCCAGCACAATGACCGAGGAAATGAATAATGAAAATATGACTGAAAAAAAAATGACTTAGAGGAAATGGCTGTGTTGAGAAAATGAAAAATCAACAAATAAGGATCAATAAGAAAGCTCTGAAACCTTGAAGCTTCCTTATCGATTTAAAATTCGTCCTCATGAGAGGTAATCTTGTAGAAAACAGAACAACCTCACTGTTTGTGATACTGCATCATCCTACAAATATGACAAAACAATGTATGTATTTTTTATAAGGGACAAATATTTCGCAATTTTTGTGGTATAAACGTGGCTGAAACTAAAACTAAAACCTACAAATTGTTTATTTACACTGTTGTTTACCGTATCTACACTTTAATTCCAATTTCAAATGCTGAGTATATATACATTCTGGTACATGATGAAGCCATTAATGTTCATGAGACAGAATAATCTCTAACATTTTACATTTTTCTGTTAATCCATGAGGTAATAATAAGTAATAAAATTTAAATGCCAAATATATTTTTTGTATTTTTAGAGCATATAGATCCAGCAATCATCTGTGGAAAATTAAGATGAACATTGAATGATCATGCTGTAACTGTCTACACGCAGTCTCAGAGTATTTGCTAAAAATTAGGATTCCAACGCCTTATTTTCTATTTTACTATTTTACATCTCTATTTCGAATCCAGTGAACCAGTCCAGTACAAGCAGCCCCTTGGCTGACAGTCTTAGCTAAAAATAGCTGCCAGAAAACCTTCCAGTTCCACACACACACACACACACACACACACACACACACAGACCTAGAAACTCTAGAGTGTCTAGAGATTCTGGAAGGTTCTCAGCTCGCCCCTGCAGCATAGATCCCCGTTACTCTGGAGCCTGTCTGTAGCCTCCTCCCTCCTAATCACTGATCTGGGAGCAGACTTGAGAGGGCCTCTCGGTAGTCCACAGGAAGTGCCTGAGCGGGCGCGTCATTGCTCCGTGACAGCAGCCTCTTGCCTTTTTCAGGTCAAAGGTCAGAGGGGCTCGTCTCTCTGGCCCCTCCCACAAACCCCTCCCCCTGCCCGCCCCCTTTTTTCTCCCCTCCTTCCCTCCCTCCCTCCCTCGTTTTCTCCTCTTCTACTACTACTACTACTACGGGGCTGTTCTCCTGCCTGCGCGGGACTGAAAGAAAAAAAAATGCCTCTCTGCCACGCCAGAAACTGGAGAAAGATCCCCCCCCCCTCTTTGCTTCAAATTAAAAGCAGCTCGCGGGGGCTGTATGATGGAGTGCGCAAGAAGGAGGAAGAGAACACCCATCTCAACACACCACTCAAAAACAGAAAGAGAGAGAGAGAGGGAAAGAGAGAGAGGGAGAGAGAGAAAGAGAGAGAGGGAGGGAAGGAAGGACAGAGAGTTTACAGACGCAAAGAATTTAAGTTGAACACGTTTTAAGGGCTAGTTGGTACATCTGTTTGTGTGTCTGTGTGTGTGTGTGTTTGTGTGTGTTAGAGAGAAAAGAAGAGGGAAAAAGAGAATTTGGACTTGTGTATGTGAGTGCCTGTGTGTGGCATGGTGTGGGGGGGGGCATGTGCTGGTGTATGTGTGTGTGTGTGTGTGTGTGTGTGTGTGTGTGCGTGCGCACATGTGTCTGTGTGTGCTCCCATGTGTGTATGTGTGTGTGTGTGCTCCCATGTGTCTGTGTGTGTCTGTGTGTGTGTGTGTGTGTGTGTGTGTGAATGAGAAGCTGTAGCGGTAGGCGTGTGTTGTCCCGTGACCTAACGGATGTCCTGCCCTCACTGCGTTTACATGTGGAGGTTACCGCAGGTCAGACAGACAGATAGAGGGAGTGTGTAACATGGAGGAGGAAAGAGAGAGAGAGAGGGTGCGCGTAACATGGACGAGGACCGAGAGAGAGAAAGAGAGAGAAAGAAAGGGAGAGAGAGAGAAAGAGAGAGTTACATCTGGAGGTTACTGCAGGTCAGAGAGAGACATAAAGGGAGTGTGTAGGGAGTGGAGGAAGAGGAGCGAGAGAGAGAGAGAGAGAGAGAAAGAGAGAGAGAAAGAGTGTGTGTATATAACATGGAGGAGCAGAGAGAAAGAGTGTGTAACATGGAGGAGGAGGAGGAGAGAGAGAGTGCATAACATAGAGAGAGAGAGAGAGTGCACAACATGGAGGAGAGAGAGATTCTCTAACATGGAGTATATCCAAGAGAATGAGAGGGAGAGAGGGAGAGAAATAGAGGGAGAGGGAGAGACAGATGGAGGGAGTATATCACATAGAGGAGGAGAAAAAGAGAGAGTGGTAGAGAGAGAGAGACAGACAGAGAGACAGATAGAGGGAGTATATCACATAGAAGATAAGAAAGAAAGAGATAGAGGGATAGAGAGAGAGATAGAGGAAGAAGAAGAGACAGATATACTATGCGGGAGCGCGCCCCTCTATGGCAGTGTTTACCACTTTGGGAGTTGGGATTGGTAATGTGGTAGAGGGGTGTTGGTGGTGGTAGTTTGGGTTGATTGTGTGTATTGTCAATGTTTAAATTGTTAATATGATCTTGTATTGTGTGTGGTGTGTATATATGGGGGTGTTATTGTTGTGTGGGCACATATACTATGTCTCTAGTTGTCTTTATGTATGTTTAGCGTCACTTGGTGGTGGTGTGGTCCAATCATGTAATGATTTGGCCAATTGCTTTTATTTGGTCGCTTTATTTAAGAGGTGCCTCATTTCCATCAAGAACGACACGAACGTCACGAGCGAACAAGGGCATAGTAGAACGTAAGCTGCTGTTAACCGGAGTGAAGCAGTGCGTTAAAAGTGTTTGTTGCCTTTGGTTTTGTACACGTTTATTTTCGGTGTAAGTGTCGTTAATTTTAGTTATTTATGTTTTGTTTGTGCACGGGGTTTCGCGTGTAAAATCAAAAGGCAAATTATTTTTCTAAGATCGTTCGGCGACATTTTTGGAGGTCATTTTTGGAGGTACCCTTGCACCCCAGCTTCCAGTAAGATGCCATCCTGCTAGGGAGGAGCCGTTGGCTTTCTCACAATCACACAGAAAATAAGAAAGAAAGAGATAGATAGAGGGATAGAGAGAGAGACCGAGGAAGAAGAAGAGACAGATAGAGGGAGGATATCACATGAAGGGGGAGCCGCGCCCGTGAGCAGGGAGGGAGGCAAACATGGGGGGGGGGGGGGGGGGGGGGGGGGGGGGTCGGAATGACTATAAAGAGGTAGGCCAGGGGGTAGAGAAAGGGAGAAAGAGAGAGAGAGAACATGTAGAAAGAAAGAATGCGTAAAACATCAGAAAGGATAGGAAAGGATAAAAGAAAGCCAGAATTGCAAAGGTGTAGATAAAACTGTAAAAAAGAAAGAAAGAAAGAAAAAAAGAAAGAAAGAAAGAAAGAAAGCACTAGAGAAGAGAAGAAGACAGAAAGTAAGTTTGGGTAAGAAAAGTGTTTAGATTAGTAGTAAAAAAAATTGTAGTAAAACATATCCAGGGTAAAAAGAGAATAACGTGTGAAAGATTAGACAGAGGGTAATGGTAAGAGGCATAAAAAAATAAGAAGGAGAGAGAGAGGGAGAGAGAGAGAGGGAGGAAAATAATATGATGAAAAAAAGCAAAAGAGAGGAGGATGAGAGAAAAAGAAGGAGTGGAGAGGGGAGAAGAGAGAGAGCATTCTGTCATTACTCTCATCAACACTGAGCAACAAACCCTTCATTTGATCTGAGGTCTGCTCAGGTCAGCCACACAACCTTAGGGTCAGCAGCGGAACACCCCCTTCCACACACACACACACACACACACACACACACACACACACACACACACACACACACACACACACAGGCTCAAATTCACACACCCTTACTTCCCTCTCTCATTCTCAGCATTGGGCTTGTCTCCAAGCAGAAGAAAAAAATGCAACAATTGTGTGTGTGTGTGTGTCTGGCTGTGTGTCTGTGTAAGCTTGTGTGTGTCTCTGTGTTTGTGTGCGCATGAGAAAGAGAGAGCGAGAGAAAGAGAGAGAGTGTGTGTAGGTTCATGTGTATCTGTGTTTGTGTGTATGTGTGAGTGTGTGTATGTGTGTGTCTGTGAGAGAGAGAGGACTATATGTGTAGGTTTGTGTGTGTGTGTGTGTGTGTGTGTGTGTGTGTGTGTGTGAGTGAGTCACTGGTGCATGAGACTTGACTCATTCTAACAGTGGCAACCTTCCATTCTCAACTCTTCTCAGCTCTCATTGGCAATGTCTAAGGAGGGAAGTGAGACTGGAGAAGGGAGGACTCACCACTCACCATCCCTTTTCTTTTCTTTCTCTTCTCTCTCTCTCTCTCAGTCTGTACTAGCCTCATGGATACATCTGCCTGTACTCTTAACTTTCAAACAGATAAAAGTGCTTGAAATGGGTGAGAGAAGTGGGCAAAAGAGAAAGAGTAAGAAAGAAAAAGAAAGACAAAGACAAAGGAAGAGAGAGAGATACATATATATCTGCCACAACAGCCATGGCACCCAAGCCCAGCTCCACACATTTTTATGATCCTGCATGACCTTTCCCCTCCTTGCTCCCATCCAACGTTCTGGAGCCTTCACACTTCCTCTGCCACACACACACACACACACACACACACACACACACACACACACACACAGACACACACACACACGCATGCATGCACACACACACAAGCACACTTCTACTGTGTTTTAGCAGATGCGTGTATCACCAATTCTTCCTGGTGAAATGTTGATTCGTATCACTATGTGCTATATATATATGGCTGAAACGACAACAGGGGCGAATCTAGACCATTTTTAGGGGTGCCAAGGCACCCCCATGAAACTGCTCGGCACCCCCTGGCTCAGTGCAAAATGAATAATATATTATATATAATAATAGTGTTGTGTGATAAGCACTGGGGGCCGGGCACCCCTAAAGACCAGATGCTAAAATCGCCCCTGAACGACAATAAAACCTACTTGACTTGACACACTTGTCCATCATTATACTGTTGTTTGCCTTGTTTGACATTCTCTCACACCACTACCTGAACACCCCCACCCCAAACACACACAATCAAACCAGGCATCTGACACTGCCTCCAAAACACACACACACACACCTTGACATTGGCTGACAGCACCTACATTTCATCTGCCCGGACATACTACATCATTCTAAGCCTCTGCAATGTCAGATCTCTCTCTCTCTCACACACACACAAACTCAAAGACATAAAATAGAAAAATAGCAAATAAATAATAAAATTGATTTAAAATTAATATTCAGTGTTTTGATTTCGTAATTAAAATATAGTAAGCTTACTGAAATGCACATTTAATGGATTTTAACATTCCTCAATTAACAAGTGTAGCATTCAACATTACACCAGTTTAATCCTTCAAATTGACACTATTAATTCATATAAATTCGTCACAGGAAACAAAACTAAAGAAAATTGATTAAACTTGCAGTTTACACTAAAAGTATTGCAAAGAGGTAGTTTTGTTTTCATAACCTTGAAGAATGAGAATAAATCAAATTAGAATGTAATTTTAAATAAACAAAACAAACATAAAAAAACATCTGCATGACAGCCAACTATTACATGGATATAATTTTTACTTTTATATGCTGCCATTATTACAGTAAATTGCTTTGATTTGATGGATGATTTGATTTAATTTGCTTTCAATCTCAATAAAAAAAGTCTTCCGCAACAGTCTTATTTTCACCATGGAAACCTCAAATTATGTAAATTGGTGCATCAGCCAAGGACATATTTTCAATGGTTTCTTTATATCAGCATATGGCTTTGAAACAAATTGCAACCCGCCTACAGGAAAAGTTGGAATACATTTATGCGGCAGTTTTGTCATTCTTGTATAACACACAAGTAAAACAATCCTTAGCTTTATGACTTGAAAACAATGTGGCCAGAGATTGCTAAACCACTGCTAAACTTAAGCACCTCTTTCCAATGTTTACGAGCAGCGATTATTTTAAACCGCTCTCTCACAACCACACACACTTACTTCATGCTGAGAGAGACCATCAAATCTTACAACCTTCTAAGAACAGAAATTCGAAAAAAGAAAAAAAAAATCCACACCCTCCCAATTCTAATGACATACACACACACTCAAACACACACACACGCACGTTTCCACGGTCACCTCTGTGAGAACCTGCCTCCGGCCAATGAGACGATGGCTAAGCCCTGGCCCCGCCCTGTTTGCCTCTGTAGAGTCCTGTGATGCCTCTAGCTCATTCTGAATCACCTTCACAAACACCTCCTTCACCTCCCAATTACACACCGTCTTCACCTTATATGGGCGTCTCTCTTTTTTTTTTTTCGGCCAGGAAGTCACGTGACTGATTGTGGACTTTCTTGTCTTTTTTTCAGACTTTTTTTTCTTTTTTTACCTCACTTTCAGTCACTTACTCTCTCTCTCTGTTGCACACACACTCCCCCCACCTCTCTCTCTCCCTCTCACACACACTCACTTTTCTCTCTCTCTCTCTCTTGCACACACACACACCCCTCTCTCTCACACACACACTCACTTTCTCTCTCTCTTTCTCTCTCTCTCTCTCACACACACACACACACACACACTCACACACGCAGTGGTGGAGCAGGGAGTGGAAGAGAGAGAGGAGGAGTCCCTGGGTGGCTGAGACAAAGCCAGATACTGGCTATCTGCAGGCAGAGAGGGGAGGAGTCCACATGCCAAACGGTGAAACAGCCCAGAGGTTAATCTCACTAGGGGCCCACTTTAACCTCGCAACACACAGTTACGCGCGCGCACACACACACACACACACACACACGCACACACACACACATACACACACAAGGAGAGACACACACACACAAGCTCAAAAACACATTCAGAAGTTGTAAAACACACACTAAGTAACATAAAAGGCACACACCTTAACCTCACAAACACTCTCTCGTTTTACCCTTTCACACACATAAACATATACTACACAGAGAAAAAGATTAACCTATGTTGCAACACATATTCAAACGTGTGTGTGTGTGTGTGTGTGTGTGTGTGTGTGTGTGTGTGTGTGTGTGTCTCCTCTATTTCGTTCCATGCACATGCAAAGAGCATAGCAGTCCCAACAACAAAAATGCTTTTTTCTACAGTACAACCAATAACAACTGAACTAATAGCCATCATAAAGACATCAACACAATATCAAGAGTGACCAAGGCCAGTCCACATTCCTCTCTCTCTTTCTGTCTTTTTTTCTTTCTTTCTTCATCTCGGTCCCTTTTACATACAGACAAACACACACATTGCATGCCTCTGTATAAAGAAACCATAAGAAACCGTTCCTGCAGACTTTGTAAAGAAATTCCTTATGAATAAAGATGCCTAACACAAATAAGAATACACACATCACACAGTCTCTCTACCACGAGATGTAACATTTACTCTCTCTCTCTGTCACTAAATCTCTACATGGTTTTATGGAGAGTGGAAACTCTGTGTTGAACCATTACATTACCTGAAAGATTCTTCACATTATAAATGGTTCTTCAGAGCCTCAGATGATAATGGGCTATGCCATGTGATATCGACGTGAAATGGTTCTTTAAAGAACTGTAGTCTTGGTGGTTCTTTGAAGCACTGAAAAAGGTTCTTCTATGGCATCATTCTAAAGAACCGGTACTGGTCCCATTTTTTTTTTTTCGAGTGTACGTGCAGTAGGTAGTTGTGGTGGCCTTCTTTCCTTGGCCTGATGTACACACACCTAGCCACTAGCATGTCTCGCTAAAGCAACTAGCTGGTGCAGCACACATTGTCTGTACATATTCATAGAGCCACATGCTCATAGGGGCATCTGTCACTGAGCGCACAGTCATGAGACAGGCTGCTCGGCCTACCAACACATGGTGTAGCCTCCAGCCCAGTCCAGCCCAGCCCGGCCCAGCCCAGACTCAAGGCCCAAGACTCCACACTCTGTTCCGTATTGCCTCCTTACCTACCTAACATGGCCGATCTGACTAAGCAGTGTATTTCCATTAAAACCGGCAAATTGAAGCACCTGGACTCAAAGTATCTGGATGGCCTACACAGAACGGTCAGAGTTTGGAGTGTACAGCGGTGTACACTTTTCACACTCAGCGGCCGCCATTTTGTTTACGTAGTTCAATAAGAAGCGCTTCAAATGGGCGATGCTCTGCAATAAGAGAACAGATTCGCAGTGAAGGGCATTCTCCAAGTGCAGCAGAGAACACAACACCGTCAATTTTTTTGTTCTTCCTGGTGGATTTTATTTTGGTGGTTGGTGAGCTCTAATGACATATCATGACCGACATTTACAGAAAATGTGACAGGCAGAGTTTGATTCGAAGCACTGCTTTACTCTCTCAGTGTGGAAACCACACTCAACCTAAGTAGACATAAGGCGAAATGCAATACAGTGCAAGGGTGTTAATTTGTCAATGCACCATATTATAAGCATACAGTGTACTAAAATGGTGTTTCCCCTGGGGCCTGTCCCTGGTAGAGTGGCTAAAGCCTGCCTACGCACTTCCACTCGATTATCATCTGCCTAGAGTGGTAGTCTGGCACTGCTTCCATTGACATGGTTGTCTCCTGCTGCATCTTGCAGGACCAATCAGTGAATAGAGGGAGTGTTCGTGAGCGATGATGTCAACTGTGTATGCTACATTTGAATTGTAGTGCGTAGACGGGCATATAGTCAGGCTAATTGCATACGTGACGACCAGACGTTTGTGAAAAAAAAACTTTTTTTCAATACATCACAGCCAGATCCTCGGTACGAAATGCAGTGTAGTACGAGGTGCTGGTTTACCAGGCTATGTCCCTGGTACTCTAAAAACAGTCATATAAATACACTACATTTTTATATACACTGAAGCTAAAGCCTAGCCGTGTACTCCCCATCCTTGCCACCACCACAGAGGGTCTGGATGAGGACCAAACAACATGGGCGATGGCTCACAGTATATCTGGCACAGTCCTGTTTTACTGGGTAGGTTTTTTAGGTCTTGGCTGGTTTCAGACTATCATGACATAAGGGTATATCTTGCTACCGTGAATAGGATGCTGAAATATTCATGTGGCTATTCACAGGCTAGGTTCCACATGTGGAAGCACACACACAAACGCACTTATTCTCTCCCCCTCTCTCTTTTTCTTTCTCTCTCTGTAAAGGGAACACAGCTACAAACACACACACACACACACACACACACACAATATGTACCTCATGTCTCTGCCGGCTCATTACTTCTATCCTTCCATTTGTTACTTTTTCTTCTCTCTGCCTTCTCATACTCTTTCTTCTGTCATCACATAACTTACATCATCCCTCTTTCTCTTTCTGTCTTTTCTTTGTCCATCTCATCTATGTCTCTGCTCGTGTCTTACCTGTGTCTTCTTATCTTGTTTATATATATAGTTAGGGAAAGATATGGATTTTTTTGAAAATCTGTGAACAAATTTCTTACCAATAGATTTTTTTACCATGTGCTCTTTCGAGTGTCTAGAGACACCTCACAATTTATCCATGGCCAACTCCCATGGGAATTTCCTGGACAGCCTGTAAAAGTTGGGGTGCCCGGAAGGCCCATGTATAAACCAGAACCCAACAGATTAAAAATCTAAGGATGCAGAATGGGTCATAACTTTTGAATTAATCAACATACAGAGACAAACTAACACATTTTCCCATACAATAATATATCTAGCACTGCAGTCCCTGCCTCGTCACTGAGTAAATAGCACAGAAAACAATACAGCCCAGAACACCCTCTTGCCCTCTCCATGTAATTTTCTCATTCTCTCTCTCTCTCTCTCTCTCCCTCTGTCTCTCTCTCTCTTAGCCTCCGCTTTTTTTGTCCATTACTTTTTCATTCTCTACCTGTCCCACCCCACCTCTGTCTCTCTCTCTTTCGTTCTCTCTGTTTCTCTCTCTCTCTCTCTCTCTCTCTCTGTCTCAATCATTCTTCCTTGTGTTTTCTTTCCATCTCTTTGCTCAGTCATTCTCTGTCTATCCATCTGTCTCTCTCTCTTTCCGTCTTACTCACTCAGTCATCCCCCCCCCCCCCCCCCCCCTCTCTCTCTCTCTCTCTCTCCCAGCAACATTCCGGTTTACTGGGTTGTGGATCACACCCAATCAGTCTCTCACACACAGATGCTAACTCACTCAGCGGTACAGTCTTTATCTGTGGCTCCAACACAACGGCCACCAGGCAGAGTGCTGCAATCTCCCCCAGCACAGACACCCCACGGCCCCACACCAACAGACACTCTCCACACAAGGCCCTGTGTCAATGTTGAGTGTCAATGTGAATCAATGTGCCTTTTTGGAAGAAGGTGTGCGTGTGTCTGTGTGTGTGTGTGTCTGTGTGTGTGTGTGTGTGTGTGTGTGTGTGTGTGTGTGTGTGTGTGTGTGTGTCTGTGTACGTGTGTGTGTGTCTGTGTGTGTGTGTGTGTCTGTGTGTGTGTGTGTGTGTGTGTGTGTGTGTGTGTGTGTGTGTGTGTGTGCGTGTTTGATGCTATGAAGACAGACAGTGGGAAAACCTAGAAGTTCTGTCTGGCAGGAAATGCTTTTTTGTAAAAGGTTTGTAACAACACATTAACACAGACTAGATTATTGCTTACTGGTCACATGAACTCGCATCTCCACATAATTACCCAAAACATAAGTCCTCAGTTCTTTAACCTAAATATTTATGTTTACTGAGTTTGTTTTGAATCGTTTTAGATGTTTTTTGAACTGGTACTATATTGGAATAAGTTTACATTTCTTATAGTTAACCAGGCTGTTTTAAAGAGGTGTATTGATGACTGTTGTTTAAAAACCTTTGATTTATATTCCATAGATTAAATAGATTATTATAATCCTTGTTTTACATCAACCTACTACTAACCTACTAATCAGCATACTTTAACTGGTAGTGAGAACTCTGATATCGTATTCAGCATTCTTATATGAGCTTGTACTGTTTAGGATATGATTGAGCTCAGTAGTGCAATCTGAGCTTGTGTCCATCAGGATTTTAAACAGCCAACAATAAATGGACCCTAAAAACCCCTAAGACAAACCCACACAAATAGATCTATCTATCTATTTATTTATTTATCTATCTATCTAGAGTATATTTTGATCACTCAGAGGACTGCAAAACCACATTGCTGGTTATCACAGTATGATTTGGCAGAATTATTTATAAATGCTCATTTAATGCCAGTGTCAAATAGCCTATACTGCACTTAAGAACTAAAAAGTTGAGAAATTTACTCATAACCTATACATACACAGCAGAGTATTTTATAGGTATTAGATGGTCTACCAGGCAATTGTGTTTCCGATAACGAAATAATTAAAACTTTTTCACATTTCAAAGTACGGACACCATGTTGATTTTATACGATTCATCCAATAGCCCTCTAAGCATCTTTTGTGGAACTCCTCTAGGCCTAGACACATCCGAATCAACGAGATCAATCCTTAGCACTGGCACACCGTGCCGCAGTTAGGTCAATATACTGTTTAGGCGTGAAAACATCCATAGTTTACAGTCTATGGATTTAACTGGCAGAGATACTAATGAATCAAACCTGCCAACCGGAGAGGTACGAAACTCAAATGATGAAGACTAGCCTCGCTTTCGGTGTTCCCTCAGTTTCCCTCTTCGAGTCTTAAAATGCAGCTTTATGAGACCGTAAAAATGGCGATTGGAGACATGCAGTGAGAGATTGGAAGGACAAAAGTGGTCCACTCTTTGTTTTTCAGACCATCTTAAGGGGAATTGTCTACCCTGGGCCTAGCAGCAGACGTACATTCTGGTCCCAGCCATTCTTGATGGCTAGCACACGGCCTACTTACACTAATCAAAAAACTCAACTCTGGCTTTGTCGTGGACTGTGTAGACACGTGAGGGTGTCTGTCATCGCTCAGCTAACAGCAAACGCAATAGGCTTGTGCTACTCGATAGCTTCAGCTGCATAACTGTACGGGGCAGTGGAGTGAATTCACTCACATTCATCTCAACTGAACATAACGTGTGTGTGCGCGCGCGTTAGTGTGTATGTGCGTGCGTGTGTGTGTGTGTGTGTGTAATAGAGAAAGAGAGAGATCGCCAAAATCAGCCATCTTCCTCTGTTCGTAAGGGCACAGAAATGTAGTCCTCGAACACTGTCACAGTGAGGTTACAAGCTGGATAAGAAGGTGTAGGAGGGCTGTGCCTCTTTAAGGGCATCCGACATGTTCACGTTGCCAGTCACAGGGTTCTTCAAAATAACTTAAAATTGTGCATACAAAAAACTAACACTGAAAGCCCATGTACTAGCGAGGAATGAATCTAGTATCTATCAAAATTGGCACATGCTGGACCTCAACTTCGGCTCCACTTTCTAAAAAGTAACATTAAGTACTAAAATAGTAACAAATGGTCGCTTACATTTGGTCTCAAATAATATACTTGGCGCGTTACAATGAAACGTAACCACTAGCACCTCACGAACAAACTCTGAGCTCACGGGACAGCAGTACTCTACTTTTGCAGTTGCTCCAAAACCAAACTTACTTGGTGAACGAACACATCCATGGGAGGGTCAACGGGACCTTCTTCGCTGCTGGTCATGGATATAAATCCAAACCCCATCCGAACGTTGAACCATTTGCAGTGCCCGGATCCTGTCAGGACCTGAGCCGGGCTCCGGTCTTCCTGCTCGGGCGACGTAGCGGGGACTTCTCCGCCACCTCTACTCGCCCCTCCTGTTCAGCACAGAACCGAATTTAGTCAGTTTGTGACTCGTTCTAAGGCTACAGGGTGTTTTCATAACGGTTACTGTTCAAAAGCAGGCTCATTAACCCTGGGAACCTAGCTTATCACTGGTTCATCCACCCCCGTCTTGTACATCAGTCCAACACAGATGTTTGGAGATCTAGTGATCGGATGGGTATGTCTTAAAAACGAGTTGAATAACTGAATAAAAAGCAGATTAAGTTTGTAAAACTACATTATTTGTCTTGCAATGCGCCTCAGATAGCTTTGTTCATGCATGCACGGACCTCCCTGGTGTAACTTCAGAAGTGGCCTTGCATAGTTAGCCCGCTTACTTCGGAGCCAAAGGGCAGGTGTACGCTGCGTCCCTCAGTTCATGTTAAACTCATCTATACCACGAACCAGCATCGTGAACAACCTGCCACATCTCCTTGCGTATTCATCACCAAGGATTTTAAACAACAATGAATGCATTACACAATAATGAACCTCAACCCCTCCCGTGCCATTGGATTTGAACAGCGAAACCCTCCAAAATACAAATAAAAGCAGAATAACCTTCGGCCATGTTTCCCCGCCGACCCTCTCTTCCAAAGTTCCAGTACAATCGCTTCCTATGCGAAAAGAGCTGCTGGTCTTCACCATAAATCCGACATCAGGATTTCCAGCGGGCACAAATTTAGCTCGCATGGTACTGCGTGCTTGCTCTCCTTTGATATTTTGTCATCTCGCTCCCTCTCCCTCACTCATTCCCTCCCTCACTCGCAAAAGCACACTCTCTCATTCTCCCCTTTTCCCCTTGTACGCTCTCTTTCTCTCTCCCTCTCTCTCTCTCTAGCTCCCCTTCACTCTCATTCGTTCACAGAATAGCACACGTGACACTGTCAAAGACATGCTCTTTCTGCTGGTCTACGGGATTTCTTTCAACCAAGAGCACTAGCAATTTCCAAGCGATGGAACCGAGTCCAACTGCCGTGCAGTGATACTGCAGCATACATAACGACACAATTATCTGGGTATTTTAGTAATTCCACATTTAGTTCCAGTGTTACAGATTCTATTTGAACTGCACAGCAGGCTATAGCTCCCCTTTAGGAAATGATTCCAGATATTTTGCTTAACACCCCTTGACAAAACTAATCTTGGTGTAAATCAGACAACTGAACACTGAACCACTGTGTATGCTTAGGCTATTTGGACAATCAATATCTCGTAAAAAGTTTCTATTTCACTAAGTGTCTACATATCATATATTTGTCTAAGTATGTTTCTTAAGGAGATGACTGATGGATACATTTGGATTTATATGCAGAAAGAGAGTTGCACGCAGTCTTATAACAGTGTTGTTCAAGTAATGTCACTTCTGAGGTTTTATCCTCGTAAACTTTAAAAGTGAGAAAAGTAACCCAACAAACAATCAATCACAATTGCGATTCCCCCTGCCTTGTGATTGCAGGTATAACGCGCAAATAAAGAAAACCTCTAAAATTGTATCAAATTCATACTTTTATATGTGTAATAAATGTAATAACGTAAAACGTAAAAACGTAATAACATAATAACATAAGACTCATCACCATAAATGTGCTAAGAACTAAAGGCTATAGTGATTGATGTTTAAACATTGTATGCTGAATAAAAAAATGGTCGTTAGAAGAAGAGGGTATTGTTCAATAAGTGGACAATTAGCAGGCTATTACACAAAGATGAGGCCTATTTTACATATCTGTACACACGTTTAGCTCTTCACTATGAATGGTCCACACTACACCCACGTGATTTCTATGACAACATTGACCAAGTCAATGGAGGGGATTTTTCGTTGGAATGGTTCGGCTACTTTTTCACGGAATTCATGCATAAATAGGTCGGTTCGTGTTTTTGTTTGGCCACAAATCCCGACAGGCAGAGTGAATGTGCTATCCCTTTGAAGGCTCCTACAAATGTTGGATGGCTTCTGTGTACTGGGTGCACTTCAACACTAGGGCTTTCTGTGCTTGTGTGTGTAAGAGTGTGTGCGTGTGTGTGTGTGTGTGTGAGAAAGAGAGAGAGAGAATTGATTTTTGCGCTTTTTCGTGTCATTCATTCATTGGCCATGCGTCTGTACCTGGGCGCTCACTTACAACATGGGTACTTTGTATCTGCAGTTGAAAAACTCGTTGGGGAGGAATCTACAACCAAATGGCCACCCGCCTCCACCTCCCATTCTCCGGAATTCACGAGCATCCCCCTGCCCCCTCAGCAACCCTACCCACCCCCCGCGCTCGCCATAGGGCTGTTTTTGAAGATGTAGCGCAAAAGAGGAGTGGGGGGGGGTTGGGATAGCCCCTACCACAGAAGCGGAATTTGGGTCTCGGTTAACGGACATAGGCACTAATGTCAGATGTTATCTGTTCATGCATTCCACACGAGGGGTTTCTCGCCACAACCTGAAAACACACATTATGCAGAAGGGCGTACTCTTGCACACTAAATAGCCTACTGAAAAAAGCCTCACCAGTCCCGTTCCATCTCACGCGCTCACACTAGTGTCCTCGGTTGATCCCTTCAGGCGCCGGGATAGTTAACCGGGATAGCCAGCCAATTACCTTAAAATGCTCTTCTAAACAAAAAAACTTAGATGTACGATGAAACAAAGATGACCACGACTCCAAAATAAACTTACTTTTTTTCTAAATCTTTGAAGCGAGTATCATTCAGTTGCTCAGTGTGTGTTTGTGTGTGTGTGTGTGTTGCCACTTTATTTTGACAGAATTGCCACTTTATTTTTCTCAGAATTACCAGTCAATCAAAATGAGCGCTGACCTTCCTACCACAATTTTACCGTGTATTTCCAACATGTTTCTACATGTGAGCACGAGAAAGAAAAAAAAAACAGACCTAGAATTTTTGGGTTTAAACCATCACTGGCAATCATTATGTGAATGAACCTCAAGCTCTGATAAGTCCTTTTTTCTCTCCTCTGTAAACATTTAACCTCAATCAGAGGTAACTTTACAGGCCACTCTTTACATACAAACTCAGTGGTAGAAGGGAACCATGTTATTGAACCCTTACTTGCACTCCCTCACCCCAGTTCACCTTCCCAACCCCCATACAACTTCCCTAGGCTCCCCGGAGGATATATGTATCCTGCATCCTGGTGCCTTCAGTGTTTCAAAGAGTTCATTGAGTTCGCCAGTCTCTCTCCCTCTCTGTCTCTGTGTATGTGTGTGTTCCGAGGTGAGTAAGTTCGTTTGCTTTATAGGCTAGTCGTCCATGCATTAGTTGCATTCATTTTGAAATGGTCAGAAAACTCATATATTTCATTTGTGACAGGGGGTTGACTAACACCCTGCATGGGAGTGCTTCTTTATTGGTTACATTGAAGACTAATGAGGTTTGATGTCTTTTTTTGTTCAGTTTTACTTGTGGCTTTGAGATTTGATTGAATGATTTATGCTGGTAGCCAAACTTTGCACTTTTTCTTATTACGTTTTTCATAATTTAGTGTATAGATGTACACAGTGACTGCACGGTTTTTGGAAAATGTTTTAATATTTACATTGAAAGAAAACCTAAAAAGTTTAAATACTAAAACTAAACGTTGCTCATTTGTGATACAACTTTTATGTTGATGCAAAAGATTGTTTTGGGTCTGGCTAGATCGTGTTATGCTCTATATTTAGAAAACATTTATAGTTTTGTAAAAGTCCACTCTGTGTAAATGGCTTTGCCTTATCTGCATATTTACATGCACTTCTAGTGTTGCTTTATAACCTATTTTCATGTAGGCAAATGGCTGAGAGATGCATGCAATTATTATAGAGCTAGTAAAAGTGTGTGATTGGGAACGAATACATTCCATAAATAATGAGATTTAATGATTTTAATACACATGATTAAACATTTATGAACAAGTTATAATTGTGTTACCACTGTAAGTCATATCCCTCTATAGACTCATAATATCTCTAAATTCATGTATGATTTAGGCTTTGCGACATGTGTTATAACTATGGTCACGTTAAGAAACTCCACAAAAAGAGACGAAAACCATGAAATGGTGGTTCACACTGGTGTGAATGCTGTCCTTATCATGCGGCCTCCTGCAAACAAAGAAAAGGTTTCCCGCGTTGCATATTCTCTCTCTGTCAGTTTTGTTTTGCATGCATGTGTCCTTGACATTCATACTATGCATTAAGTAAACGCCTAGCGTGAAAAGAAAACGAAATACAAGCAATCACAGCGTTTTAATCGCATTATGTTTAATTAAACATTACATGACAGGTTTTATGGTATTGCTTGTGGTAAATCAATGACCATGTTCAAGTCAGTGTATCTTATTAATTATTTCCGAACGACTATGAGCATAATGGTATGGATATCCTCGCCACAAAGCCTCTATTAAATCGATTTTCCATTTTGTCGTTACACTAGCCTAGCTCATTCAAACACAACAGGTCAAGACTTGTGTGCTGTCTGACGTCAGTGAACACTACACTTTGTTCGTGACGTCAGACGCAAGCGGCGAGTGGGCTTCTGTGCGCGCCCTCCAAATAATAACAAATCCTCAGCACTTGGTAAGTTTTATTTTCCTGTAGGCAATGCGTACACTTGAATGTATGGGGTTCCGTTCCTTATAACAATATAGTTCACATTGCTATTAAGCCCGCGTATATACTTTGGCTTGAGGGGTTTGTGTAGAATAAACTTGCACCTTGCATTGGCATTTTCCTCTGTTTCTGAGACCTATGTTCCATAAACTGCATGAAAACAGTAACTTCCCGGTCGACAGACTTTCAATCAACACGAAATGGCTTCTCAATAGCGGCGCTGTAATGTGGCACGTAGGCTACTCTTTTGTTAAGAACAAATGTACAATGAAACACACACGGACGCATACCTGTGTTTGCGTGAGCCATTCTCAAGAATTCATCCGCCAGAGCACAGTCTATAATTGAAATGTAGAGAGGAAAAGTCAACATTAGTAACACCACTTAGAGCGAATGCCTTCTCCTTGTTGGTATGTGGCAAGCATGTCCAAAGAAACGAGAGACAAACCTGAAAAGAGACGCGCCAACGCGCTCTTGTGTGGCATTCATTGCATTTTCTTCTGTTTTGGGTGGCCTGGGGTCAGAATAAAGGTTTTTATTCAGTGCTGATTCGGGGAATTTTCCGAACATGAATATTTTATCAGGGTTTAGTAATCCAAGAACGGCAAGTGCGGGAAATTGCGAGGTGACGGCATGCGACAGTTCATGTAAGGACTGCGAAGAACATTAAAAAAAAACACTCACTAGTTAAAGCAAGTAGCCCGAGAAAGTATAGCATAGAACTTCAGTTCAAGTAGCAAGTAACATTCTATGTTAGAAAGACAACATGGTCCTTCTAAAACCCTGTTGTCGTCAAATAGTACAGCACAGCAGTGAAATAGATTTTAAGACGGGTAGGCTATATGTCATTTTATTGACATTCCGGCAAACAATTGTCTCTAGGTGAGTTTTTTTTATCTGAACTTATATTTCACAATATTGGAACATTTCCTAACTATGCATAAAAGAAATTGTCAGGTCAAAAAATAGTTTAGAACAGTTACCCTTGTAGAGGTCCGACATGTCCTCTGCCCAATTGCATGGGCAGAAATTTGTTTATAATAATTCAGTAGCCGTCATAATTTGTTTGACCTTTATCCCGTCTCCCTCTAGACATCAAATGGCCCGTCAGATGTCACTGAACGTAGCCTACATCTATTCAACCACCTTGGAATATGTAGGCTTTTAAAAATAATCCAAAATCCAGGACCAAGTCTTTGAATTAATAGTTTCAAATAGGCTATTAGTCTATACGTTATTTTCCTCCAAAGAAAGACTTCCTTTTGTCGTGATATAGTAAAACACATACAATGCACCAGCCATTGGAATAGTGGGGAAAAACACATTATACTGAATTACTGCTTAATAGGCTAATGAATTATACTCATAACCATAGTGAATGCTTAGGGAAATTCAACACTCAAAACATATCAGGCAACCATGCCGTTACCGACACTATATCCGATGATAACATGAGTATCCAGGTGTTGAAAGAAAAGATGTGATATGAAGTAACAAATCAGCGTCCAAACTTCAGTCTCAAATGACAGTCAGACAGACAATGATGGGTTGCATTTCATTTGAATGGTCCGATTTTCGCAAAACAGAGACATCTTGTGGTGAATATTATTAGTAGTATTAGGAGGTTTTTGACTTCTACCTAAGGTTCCATTCGGGTTCCAAAACACCATGGGCTTCTTCCCTGCTTGTCGCATTTAGCGTTGTTATTCAAACTGAAGGGTGAAGCCTGGTGAACTGCTGAAATTGGTAGGCGACATATAGTGTCATTTAGGGCATTTAACCCCATAGTTAGAAGGAGTCTTTGCCATATCTGTCATCAACCTTCCTCTGCAATTTCATCTCCCTCCATCAGGCTCTAATATCGACATGCAACAGAAAAAAACTGTCTTGTACTTTTTTCAAACATGTTGTTGTTTATGCATTTTGGGACATCCATTTACTTGGCTGCAATACTCGCAGACTAACTGTATGTTTAAAATAGGACTGTCGGTCTACCATTGGTTCTTAAAGGGATTCTGCCATGTGGAATGCCTGCTAGTGCTACGGCTGTATCCATCCTCAAGTTAGTGAGTTTCAAACAGGCGGTCTAAATAGTCTGAGGCTCTTGATAGTAATGTTTTCTTAAAGACCCCCTATGGTTGGCATGCTTCACTTAGCAATGTTCACATGAATGACAGCCACAAATCAGTGTCTAGTCGGGAATACAACTGATTGGCCTAGTTATTATTATTGTTGTTATTTTTTATATTATTATTATTATTATTATTATTATTATTATTAAGCATATTACACTAGGCTATTTGCGCCTGATAAGTAGGCTATTTTAAGACCTCCCCCCAACTTTGTAAGCGCCATCTCCTGGTTATGAACTAGTTATGAATGACTGAAAGTAGGCTATAATGAATCATCTGGAGTATTGTTATTAGACGACATAAAATTATGTTTATTAAAAGTTTACTAAACACACGAGGACGTGAAAAGTTTGACGAAATCCAAAGAAACAAAACCTTTCATATTCACGAATCTTAAATGAAATTGTTTTCGAACTTCGGTGTTGCAAACTTTTGGCGGTTATCATCCTTCGGAAACAACATGGACAACAGCTTTTTCTAGTAAAAATGGAATGTAACAAAATGGCCAACAGGTTTCAGCATCAGCCTAACAGTAGGCTAAAATGTACCCCTCGATAACGGACTTAATCCACACATTCCTCGTGCCCTAATGACATCCACACCGACAAGAGTCTTGTTTTTCAAACTCCAGATGCATCTGACGTTTTCATGCTTGCTATTCCAATAAACCATATTTATGAAAGCTGTTTTTAAGACACATCATATGTTGACGTTTAGCACCATATTCTGCAACATTTTAAATGGTTAATAGATTTTCATAAAATTGGTGTATTTCAATGTAAAAAATAGAAGACTATTTCACACCTGATGTATATTGCTACAAACCTTTAAAACATGTATAGTGAACCAATGTCCTTCAACTCACCATAAATTCCATCCATGAAACAATGTCTACTAATTCACAAACATAACATTTAACTGACAAATAACTAAACTGCGTGGCAGTAGGCTACATTTATACATTTTAGTAGCACATAAAACAAGTGACGGTAGCCTTAGCATAGTTGAAAAAGCCTGAATATTCTTTAGCCAATGGTTAGTGTTTTAAACTACATTGTCTTAAATTGTTTAAAAATTGTCAGCAAATTTGAAAACATGTAGGCTTTGACCTCTCCTCCCCAACACTGTGTTCTGCTGCCAAACCTTTAAATGGTTTTTGGAGATAAAAGCATAGCCATCCAAAATGTTGCATCTGTGTTTGTTTTATTATGTCCATAATATTCATGTTTTCAATACCTTATGAAAAAAATATTAAACTGAAACAAATTTGTCACTGAAATCTCTTCACAGAAATTAATTGTCAGTCAGCAATTGTTGCTTTGTGTCATCTATCTTTACAGGCTAATCTTATGTCATCTACCAATCTTTACAGGCTACTGAGAGACACAGCAAATACTGTAGTTGCAAAGACAACCTAGTAATGTTTGCAGATCAATTTTAAAAATTTATGTTTACAAGAAATGTCTTTCAAACACCTTAATGCAACTTTATTAGTAACAAGTCATCTATTTAGAAAGATGTTAATTATTCATCACCAATAGCCTACTGGAAGACTTTATCCTCTTTTCCTGTCGCTTTAAACTTTTAATATGCAATGTATTCCTTTTGCATTTAATTAACCTTTTAAAATATTGTTATATTATTAATATTTTGTGTTTGCAATACATTGGGTGCCTTAAATAAAAAAACACATTTTTGTCATATATAATATCGACAGCCTCCTTTCATACTTCTACTGAGGTTTGTAAGTAATTTTATTTAATTGGCAATTAGTTCCATCTTTTTATTCACTGTCATGTTACTTTAGTGTTAGTGTTTAAATCTCTTATCCATAGTCAATTATGAGCTGTCATTCTCCCCCTTCCTCCTAATTGCTCTCCATGGAAGGTTAACGTGAAGTTTGGTTTTGCTTCCCACAATGAATTTGTCTGTCTAAAAATCACAGAAACGTTTAGGATAGTTTGTGTCTTTTGTTAAATGTAATTGCTTGAGTTAACATGTTGTATTAGTAAATAAAGAAAAATAGAAAATGCATCTGTGTTTAGTTTTTGTATTTGGTACACATGAAACATGGTACAGTTCTACTGGAATGAATTTGTTGTCTATAAAAAAAAGCATGAAAAAGCTCAGGGCATGTTATGCCTTATCTTCTGTTATACACTGATTGGATTACCATGCACCAATAAATGACAAATACAAAAAGTGTATCTATTCATACTTGTTTATTCCTGGGAAATTAGATCTTACAGAAAATAGTAACAGAGACAGTTATTCCATAAACATAACAATAGACCAGCACTGTTAACTGTTAACTGTTAACTTGCATATGCCTGTTTTATCAAGGATGAAGAACATAATGTGGTAAAACATGAATGCACTGAAATTTGCTTTGATTTTCAAAGAAGCCTTAACTACGATATACAGTACGGGAGAAAAGAAAAGGACCACAGCTTAAATGACTTTATCTCCTCATTCCATGAGACCATTAAAGGGTGACATTGAACACCTTTTCCAACATAAAAAGCTGGATTAAACCAGTACCCAAACTTAAATAAATTAAAATGCAAATAAAAAAGCATATGGCAACTGTTTTTCATGGATGGTGTTTTTCTGACGACCATAGTTCGCCATACCATTGCTTGCATGGTCATTAACTGTAACATAACTAAAGAGACAACTGCATGAGCTTCAATTTGTAGGGGTTTTTACATGTGGTAGCCTTATTGATTGAAGTGATACGATCATTAAAAAAGCTGGACTTCTGGGGTGGGGTTTGAGCCATATCCCAAAAGAGACTTGTCTCAGTCTGGCCTTTATGTCACATTGCCTGTTTATTCTTTCTGTGGCAACATTTTATTTAATGGTTCATTTTTTAGTCTACATGTTACAACATGTAATATTGCCATAGCCCACACTGTACATACCTGACACTAACCCTAATCCCATGGTACAGTATAAGTACATAGTGTTACATATTCTTACACACTTTGCAAACATACTGTACCGAATTGATGTAACAGGGACAGTAAACAAACCATAAACATTTATCTAAAAAGGAAATTATGAACTGCCCAAAGAGGAACAAATCAATTAATTCCAAATTATTATTAATCTTCATTCTAAATACATGGCTGCATGCTGCTTCTAGGGAAAAGTTGCCTCAGAACGGCTTCAGAACGCCGATACCTCCCTCAATCCATAATATTGGGATTTAAAGCTCTACAAAATTGCTTTGACTAAACAAATATTATTTCAGCGAATGGGGAGAACAATGATGCAAAGCAGAATAAGCTCTTTCCCATACATTGGAATGGTTTTGATGGTACTGAACCATGAGAATCGGTATGGGACCTCTTCTGCATGACAGATGTTCTAAGCAGTTCTTTAGAGAACTCTACCATAATCACGGTTCTCCTGTGATGAGAGCTCAGATGAGTATAGGCCAATTTATAGCGACACATATTGCTTAACAAAATATGACAAAGCAGAGACAAAACTCAATAACTCAAAGTTAATAGAAATTGGCACAGAAAGCACATATTGGTTTTTATTGGTTCTTTTATGGTTTTTATTTTTATAGACGGCATAAGAAAGCGTGCAATGCAGCATCCGTCAACAACTTCAACTTTTGTTGCCTGGACTATAGCACTGGTCACTTGCTATGCCAATAAAACATTCATGACAGGGCTGTTTTATAAGACACATTTTATGTTCTGCAACACTTCATACAAATTGCCTACAAATCCACTGCACTTCTAGGCCATGTGCCAGACCAGGACTAGACTAGTGAAAGAAAATAATGATTGCCTACACACTACACCTCTTAATGTCTAATTGACTAGCAGTTTCAGTAAATTAAACGCTCATTCCCCCTCATGGCAGCTTGCTAAATGCATTATACACAGAAGTCAATACCAGTCTGGGTCTTATATCTTACATTTTACACCTGTTTAGAGAGGCAAATAACCACAATCAGACAACGGTGCTGCTCCAAAGTGCTCCTCTGGTTTTATTTGAACCATGAAGTTTCCAAAAACAAATTTCCCTTCAGAGGTAAACAATCTGCATGTTACTGGAGGTAGAAATGAATATCGGCCTTGTAATGATATGACACATATTTAATAACCATAACCCCACCCACACACACACACACACACACACACACACACACACACACACACACACACACACACACACACACACACACACACACACACACACACACACACACACACACACACACACACACACACACACACACACACACAAAACAGGCAAATCTGCCATTGTCCAGACAGTCTACAAGCACATGCTGACCTCTTACATACTGGGCAGGTGAAACACTGAAGGATCTGGTTTTTTTTGCAGATACTGTACTACATCCTTTCCTATAGGGCAAATAAAAACTTGAAGGGTATGTTTATGTTTGTGTGTGCATGTGTGTGTGCGCGCATGTGTGTGTGTGTGCGTATGTGTGTGTTTTGTCCGTGTATCAAGGATGTGTGCGCATGTGTGCGAGAGAGAGAGAGACAGAAAGATGAGTTTGTGTAAGTGTGTGTGCGTGTATATGTGTGTTGAGAAGTATCTGTGTGTATTGTGTATGTGTGTATCAAAGTTAATAGGAAAGCTGTTGGCTGTGCCGGCCTGAGTGTGGTCCCTCAGGTCAGGGCAGGCCTATAGGTACCCCAGCAGCTCTTAGTGTGTCCAGTCCAGCTCTCCACTCAACAGGAGAGAGGGAGGGAGAGAGAGAGAAAGAAAGAGAAACAGAAAGTATGACAGAGAAACACTGGCAGGAAAAAAGGGAAAGAATAGCAATTAAACCATGACAAACTTTTTTTTTTCAAAAAAAAAAAAAAAAAAAAAAAAGATGACAAGAGCAACTACATTAAGAAAAAGGACATTTAAAAAAAAAAGAAAAAAAAATATCACCACAATCTCAGGGAGACCTCCATAAGCATAGGACGTGCGAAGTGGAAAAAAGATAGGAGCATGAGAGAGAGAAGGAGGGAGAGGGAGAGACAATGATAAGAGAAAAAAAGTCAATTTAGACAACCGCTTGAACCCAAGACACAAAATGAATGACTGAAAAAGACAGAGAGACAGAGAGAGAGAGAGAGAGAGAGACAGAGAGAAAGAAAGAAACAGAGAGAGGCAGAGAAAGAGAGAGAGAGAGAGAGAGAGAGCAACAGACAGAGAAACCCTGGGTGTTCAGGGGACCCACTGGAGGTCCAGGCAGCGGGCGATGAAGGCGTACATGTCCGTCACCTCCTGGATCACCTTGCTGGTGGGCTTGCCGGCGCCGTGGCCGGACTTGGTGTCTATGTGGATGAGCAGGGGGTTGGACTGGCCGGGCCAGCGGCCGACCGTGTGCTGCAGGGTGGCGATGTACTTGAGCGAGTGCAGCGGCACCACGCGATCGTCATGGTCGCCCGTCAGCAGCAGCACGGAGGGGTACTGCACGCCCTCGCCCTCCGGGATGCGGATGTTGTGCAGCGGGGAGTACCTGCAGGGTGGGGTGGGGGGGCACCATGACACTGGGTATAAGACAACTGTGGAAAAAAACCCTCTGTGACGTCAGCCAAAGGCCTTCTTACAGACCGGATGAAGCCAAAATTGAAAGTTTGGCCAATTCATTCTGGGAATGTCACTGTGAATTATCTTACACTAATGGATTCCCCCCATCATAAGACAACTGAAAAAACCCTCTGTGAGCAGATGAAGTCACCCACAGACTTTCTCACAGACTGGATGAAGCCAAAACTGAACATTCGGGGTGCCGCCATCTTGGCCAATTCATTCTGGGAATGTCAATGTGATGAAATTATCTTATTATTAAACTAATGGATTGATCCTATCAAAAGACACCAAAGCTGTTTTCTGAACCAGGCTGTAAATATGTTTAATCTTTTTAACATGGTAGTCTATGCCCCCCAATGTGTGAGGCATTGCACCTGTAGAATGTTGAGTTTTGGCTTCATTCTTTAGCCTGGAACATTGGCGCTTGGTGTACACACACAGACTTACACAGGTTAAGTACATACACACAAAAAAAACGTGTCAACATTGAGATTAAGTATACAATAACAATACTACTACTACCACTACTACTACTATTATTACTGCTGCTTAGGTCAAAATTCAATTAAAAACACTATACAACAAATGTTACCTATATGTCAATAAAGAGTATCACATTACACTTGTGGTGGTGTTGATATATTGGGTTACTA
>CM059282.1:18094750-18099750 GCA_030347295.1 Setipinna tenuifilis
CACGGCAACAGCCCTGACCGCGGGAAAACACACATTACGGTCCACATCATCGCAAAAACAATGAAGAAACATAATATATCTCATATAATATGATAGACTGTTACGTCCTCCTGCCCCTAGGTGGCACATTGATATTGATATACATTAATGTTTACATTTACTCAAAAAATAATTAAATCCATGACTAAACTGTATGGCTACTGTCAGATTAAGGAGTCAGGCAATTAGAAAGACTGAAGCTACAAAATCTTTAGGTCTCTATACATTTGTACATTTCTGTCCCAATATATTAATATAATATACAACATATTGCTTTTTACTAGGTCTTATGTCTTATGTATTGTGTCTTCATGTGTGTTATTACATGTGTGTTACTACGTGTGCACAAACCCCTAAAGAGCACACCCTACCAGAAGAATAGGAAGAAGTTCTACTTGTTCTACTAGGAGAAGGGGAAGAAGACATATTATCGTAGTGACTGTAGGACAACCATCCGTTGTACCTTTGATGCCCTGGGGAACACTCTCAAGGTCGCAGTACCAGAGTCGGTTGACGGGGTCACAGCCCTCTCTGATAGACAAGAGCACATATCGCCCGTCATCCGACACCTACACAGAGACGCAGAGACAGATGCAGAGAGATAGAAAGATTAAAACAGACAGAGAATGAACACAGTGACGTACGTACGTTGCTTACTTTAATAACTAAATAGCCGACAGCCATGTCAATCAGTCCCAGGGTATACACTTGAGAATGGGCCTGGGTTTGTCAGTGGGTGGGCAGGCTCTCCAAGAATAGCTCAGTCAGTGGAAATGTCATTGCGTCACCTCTGCCACATGCACGTTTGCTGCAGGCACATATGTGTGTGTGTGTGTGAGAGAAATTTACTGTGTGTAAACCAATGTGTCTTTGTATGCATGTGTGTGTGTATGTGAGTGTTTGGTACTCTTGAAGTGTCTGCAGTATCATCAGTGTGTGAATGTGTTTGTGAATGGGAGGCACTCTGTGTAAAGCACTTTGGGTACTCTGTTAAGTATATGGAAGAGATATGTTCAATCCCAGGTTCAGAAAGTAAAAATCCTGCCACAAATTTAATCCAACCAGCTCTGAATCAGCTGATTGTAATGAGCATTGAAAACAGGTAGATCAACTACTCAGTGAAGCCACCCGTGTTAGAAGGAAAAGGTGGCACGGTTTTACTTTCTGAACCCGGGGATTAACACCTCTGATATGGAATCACTGTATGAATGCACTCTGTTTATAATTTGTGTGTGTGCATGCAAATGATGTGTTGTTGTGTATTATCCACCTCTGCTCCACTCATCCACTTGGGCTGGTCAGGGAACTCTGCACACAGCACGTCTGTGGACTGGGGCGAGCCCAGCACGTGGTAGTACAGCTTCTGGTGCAGGTTAGTGGACGTCTCAGTCCCTACAACACAGGAGGACCAGAGAAGGCAGAGAGGGAGAGAGGGAGAGGGGGAAGGGGAGAGGGAGAGGGAGAGGGAGAGGGAGAGGGAGAGAGGGAGAGGGAGAGGGAGAGAGGGAGAGAGGGAGAGAGAGAGAGAGAGAGAGAGAGAGAATCTTTTAGAGAAGATTTTACAGCTGTGGCCTAACGATTAAGGATCGGGGTCTTAGGATTGGAGAGTTGTGCCTGTTTGATTCCTGTGCCAGTATGAAACGTGATTTGTCCCTATACCTCATTTATTGACTGAGAGAGGGAGAGAGACAAAGGGAGAGACACACAGAGAGAAAGACTGATAGACCGAGAGAGAGAGAGAGCTAGAGACAGACCAAGACACATCGAGAAAGGAAGAGAAAGATCAAGATGAGAAGGGGGAAAAAGTACATGGTAAGATCCTGAGAATCTGTCCCCTGCCTGCCTGCCTGCCTGCGTTCTCCCACTCACCGTCACTCTTGCCCTCCTGCTCGGGGTAGGAGTTGTAGAAGAGGCCTTTGCCGTCGTGGGTCCAGGCCATGCAGGTGAACTTGACCCGCTCCAGACGGTCCTCCAGGGGCTTGGCCCCCTCCACCCGCAGGAACCGGATCTCCACCCAGTCAGAACCGCTCGCACTGATGCCATACGCCAACATCTCGCCGTCCTCCGAGAACGCATAACCTACACACACACATAGACAGACAGACAGACAGACAGACAGACAGACAGACAGACAGACACACACACTTATGTAAATGGGCATATAGACACAGTTGCTTATTTTATCAGTCAAAGGTAAAAAAATTAAAAAAAATAAGCACACATCCCTCCTCAATGAGCCTTGCGATGCCTTTGTGACCTAAATAAGCCTTTCGGGACTCATATCAGTGTGTAGACTGTCTGCTCTTTTCATTTATTCTATGAGTCACCAACTAATACGCTAAAGAGGCTTGCTATTCACTTGCTCCCCAGCTGGAGGAAATAGCCAAGGTCACTGTCACCACTACACACATGTGGAGAGAGAGAGAGAGAAAGAGAGAGAGAGAGAGAGACAGACAGAGACAGAGAGAAAGAGAGAAAGAGAGAGACAGAAACAGAGAGAGACAGAAACAGAGAGAGAGAGAGAGAGAGAGAGAGAGAGAGAACCTACCTCGCAGAGCTACTGTTCCATCTTCAGAGAATGTATTTGGGTCGAGGAACACTGACGGTTCTGCATCAAGGCTCTCCTGCACATACATCACACTCTGGTTCTGGAGTCCAGTGTTGTAAAAATGGAAATACCTGCAAGAGACCAGAGCATAACATTTCATAACCAATGATACATTAATAAAACCCTTACCATAATAGATTAATGTAATGTAACATAGTACATGTATGTCCTATGTGTGTGTATGTTTTTAATGTTGAGTCTGTGCAGTCTCCATGCTCTCTGAATTGAACCAATCATTGATGATGATGGTGGTGGTGGTTAGACATTGTTTTTTTATCTGGTGTAATAATTGCAGTAATCCCTTACCTCTTCCCCCTTTTAAATGGGCAACTGTATTTGGGGTAATCGTAGAGCTCGGTCATACGCTCTTTAAACACATCGCGGATCTCACATCCCTCAAGGAATGGTGTGGTCAGCTGGTTCTGGGCATTCACGAAGGCCTGTAGCACACAACACACACACAAGAGTAAGTCAGCCTTGCAACAGTAGGGGGCACTAACTCTCAATAAGCACATTTGTCTCAGAATGTATATTCCTTGTGCCAGCAAATCTGATGTAATGAAAGGTAACACATTTTCTTGCACCGGTACAGTTCTGGTATCCCGAAAATCAGAAATATACATAGACTAAATGTGGCATTTCTGTAAATAGATAGATGTAGACATTTTCACCTCTACTTCCATACAGACAAGAATGAAGCTACATTCCCCTAGTAAGGTAAAAGTGATAATTGAAAATAAGAAATTATATTTAAAAAGTAAAACAAAAGAAATAAAAAAAATGTTAAGTTGATTCCATCCATCCATCCATTCACACACAGTAGAAATGTGCCAGTGAGCCCACCTGTGTCTTCTCGCTGTCTGGATCTTCGAGCCAGCTGTAGGGGTCAGGGATCTTGTTGCCATGGTAGTCATCCACCTGAACAGGTTTGACACACAATGAAATTATCTTACAGCACCCAACACGTGTAGACTGCATCAACTGCATGCCGCTTTATACGGTCTGGCAATATCAAGTCTTGGTCAGAAATCAAACAAAGAGTTTCATCTTTAATAAACCCCATGTGGTAGCCCCGTATTTTTTTTTTTTTACACCAGCACAGCTCACCAAACCTGGCTTTATATCCATACATCAACTGCTAACTGTAACTAGCTTGCGACTGACACCTATCCTTCAACACTTATGTTAACTCAAGCTTTTTACAGGAACGGCTGTGGCCAAGCCCAGAAAAGCTTTGCCCTAGTTACTTTGCAAGAGCCTAGAGTCGGCGCAAAAGAGGCATGTTTAAACTCCGCACTTAATTGTGTTGTGTTGGCTACTGTGTTTAATTACGTGAGGTTAGATAAGCATGAATAAGTGATGTAACTAACGTTCATTTTGCAAAATCAGAGGGAGTGGCATCTTTGTCTTTCTAAGAAAGATGAATGGTATAACCCTTATATTGGTCTGTTGCACTGGCAAAAATCGGTTCGAGCAATTTGGGCAAACAACGTATGTCATTAGGATACGTTTTCAGGCTAGACAAAGGCTGGTGCTTGACATCCATTCATTACAAGGCTAACGTGTGCTAGCGACGGCTAACATTCACTGTACCACCCGGCATGATGATGATGAAGCATCTGAGCTACCGTTAGCTTGGTTGGTTAGCATACACAGACTCCTCTACTTACCACCGCCTCGTCACGGTATACTTGTGGGTACTGGAAAGACATTTTCAAATAGAATTGACCCGATGATTTCTGACAGTAACGCCGACTATAATGAGAATGGTAACAGTTTGTTATGACTTCTCTCCGTGACTCCCCCAGTATCGAATTTTGACGGATGAGAGTTCGAATTCGCCAGCCAAAGAATCTGTGTAAAGACAACATCTTTGAAGATTGTCTGTGAGTAATGTCGACAGCACCCTCTACCGAAGGAGATGGTAACTGTAACAGCTAAGGACTCAAGAACACAGTGGTAGTGTTTGTTGGTCTACTATTCGAAGGAACTGTGTCTCGTTTTGTACATAAATAAATTAATACATTAAATTATCTGTAGGTCATCTGCAACAATGAAACTATATAACTATATATTTTCTATATAAGTAACACTATCCGACTTTGCCCATTCCTCACTGACTCCATGGCTGACACTTTTGTGCATTTGTCACTGTCTGCTTGTCATGCCCCTCTCCCCAATCCCTGACAGTACACCCCTCTCCCCCTATTCACCACCACTGGGTCCTAGTAAACTCCTGCAATGCCTAAAAAAACTCCTCCATGCCCTTGCCCACCAGTGTCTCTCGAACCATTTGCATCCCAGACCAACCCTGTGGTCCTCTGACAAGGGTCTGCCCTCCATTGCCTCAGAA
>CM059282.1:18104750-18107250 GCA_030347295.1 Setipinna tenuifilis
TAGTGAGGTAATAGGCTTTGGTACTAAGGTGTGTACGTGTTTGTGTGCACGCAAGCTTGTGTGTGTGTGTGTGTGTGTGCATGCGTCAGTATAAATGTGTGAAATGTGTGAGCAGAGCATATGCGTGGGTATCTGCATGTGTTTGTGCTTGTGTGTGTGTGTGTGTGTGTGTGTGTGTGTGTGTGTGTGTGTGTGTGTGTGTGTGTGTGTGTGTGTGTGTGTATGCGGAGTGGGCGTGAGGTGTGTTTAGTAAGAAGTGTGCCATACAGGTGGAGACAGGTAGGACAGGTGGGAGGGAAGCACGCTGAAGGGATTACACTCACACAGGAAGTGTGTGTGTGTGTGTGTGTGTGTGTGTATGTGTGTGTGTGTGTGTGTGTGTAGAAGATGGCTGGAGGCAGACGAGATGGGGAGATTCTTTAAGAAATATCTTTGACCTTTTACAATTTGTTTCGCTATGACAGAAACCGATTGTTGCTTACGGGCATATACGCTGCCATAATAACCATAGCCAACACATTTGCAAATATTTGCGGCTCCATTTGTCATACGCTGTGGTGTGTGTGTGTGTGTGTGTGTGTGTGTGTGTGTGTTGTCTTCAGGTAAAACCTGTTACTGTCTGTGGACAGATTTATCCCCCAGTCATGTGGGTCAACCTACCTTCATAACAGACAATATTGCAATTACAACCATAGCTCTGTGGTCTCTGTAATTATGTGCAATTAATTATGGGTAAAAAATTATAAGGTACGGGCAGGCAAATATCTCTTGGCAACATTAACAAGCAGTTCAGTTATTTCTGTTATGTCCTGTTGTTAGTGTTAGTTAGGGACTTGTCATCACAAAAGCGTGCAGGAATTTATTATTTGAGTGTTGTGTGTTATAGTATTATAACAACTGTATAGGTATTATACATGCAACATACAGCATACAACTACTGTGTACAAGTATATGTGTGTGTGTGTGTGTATGTGTGTATTAGTTTGTGTGTGTACATGCAGTAGTTCTGTATGTTTGTGTGTGTGTGTGTGTGTTTCTGCGTGTGTTAAGAGTGTGTTATTGTCCCAGTGTGTGTGCTGTGTGTGTTTGTTTGTGTATAGGTGTGTGTCTGTGAGTGTGAGCGTGGTTGTGTGTGAATGAGAGAGTGTGGTTCTGTCTCGTTACATTACATTACATTACATTGCATTTGGCAGACGCTTTTATCCAAAGCGACTTACAATCAAGGGGGACATAAGCAATAGAGGAGGACACAGAGTAGAGACACAACAGACATATGTACTTCTGCATAGGGATAGAGAGAGAGAGAGAGAGTTTAGATTAGTGTTTGTTAGTTATATTGGTTTTGTTAGGAAGGGAAGGAATCTCGGAAGAGAAGGGTTTTTACAAGCTTTTTAAAGATAGGGAGGGATGTTGCTGTTCTTGTCGCAACTGGTAGGTCGTTCCACCATTTGGGGACAACCACGGAGAAGAGCTTAGAGTGACCTCTCTTTGTGAGAAGTGAGGGTACCGATAGACGATTTGTGTGAGCGGAGTGCAGCGCCCTAGACGGGACGTGAGCCTGTAATAAGACATTGAGGTAGGCAGGGGCGGTGTCGGTGTCTCGGTGTGTAAATCTGTGTGCCCTAGTATAAACTCTTTTGAACTCTTTTCTGTCTGTGTGTGTTTGTGTGTGTGTGTGTGTTTAGTGTGTGTGTGTGTGTGTGTGTGTGTGTGTGTGTGTGTATGTTTAGTGTGTATATGTATTCCTGTGGTCTCTCTGTGTAACATCTACTATATGCAAATGGACGGCGTGTGTGTGTGATCTCATGTCATGAGTGCCTGCCTGCTTGCCTGCTTTGTAATTAGCATGTCCAGGTGAGTGCTTGCAGGTTGTCCTGCCCCAGGCCTCCATGTCTGCGGCCCCCTTCCAGATTCCTCGGAACGACAACAGGCGAACAGCTTTATTGACAACAAAAAAGCACGAAAACACACTCAAGCTGTGTCTAACAAGAGAGTCATTTAGGTGATCTGGAATGCATTGGCGTCATTTGTGTGTGTGTGTGTGTGCGTGTGTGTGTGTGTGTGTATGTGTGTGTGTGTGTATGTGTGTGGGTATGTCTCCATCATTTTTTGTCATCACTACTCATTTTGTTCCCCCTACCACTTTTAAACACTGAAAAGAAAAAAGCTCTTCTTTAAATGAGTTACAAAGCCTCCCACTCAGGTCATGTGCCATCTAATCCAATAACCAAATTCATATAGTCTCTATGTATGACCTACCAAGCTCTGCATCACTCTTGCATGTGAGTGACACAATTGACTAACTGTTCAAGACCAGTCAGTCAGGTGAACAGTTATAGTAACACTTAAATGCCACTTCTGTCAAATGTAAAAAAAAAATAGCATAACTAGATATCGAGTAGGCTATTCAGTGTTTCAGTATTCAGGCTTTTCAGTGATTTTACTGTCCCTGAGAATAGTAAAAGTACAGAATGTCCCCACCACTTTTCGAACCAAACTG
>CM059282.1:18112250-18117250 GCA_030347295.1 Setipinna tenuifilis
GGGTTAGGATTAGTGTTAGGCATGTAGAGTGTAAGTAAGAGATTACAGCCACTGAGGTGTGCAGTCGATGGGATTAAACAACGCTGGCGGACCCGAATAACTTACCGATGCAAAGCTCCACTAAGTTGATTAATTCTGTTGAATACATGCCTCGAAGGGTGTTATCCCACTTAAGGCCCAGACACCACACTCGATAATTTAGGAAACATTTAAAACTTTATGCTGGAATATTTGAATTATTCTAGAATTTCTTTACAATTCGGAATCATTGTCTGCTGTTTAATGTAACCTGTCACTAAAAAGTAGAGCGGAAAAGTAACCATTATACTACTATATGTTATAGTTAGCATTCTATGGGGCATTGCTATGGAACGGTGCTTGAAGTTTATGCCACAATTTTAGAACTGCTTTCCATAGTTTAATGGTTCAACAGAATTAATGGATACCCTGCCAGCCAATCAGAAAACAGTATTCTATTTAACCGGGCCATTAGTACAGTATGTTATTACATGTAGATACACTATAAAAGAAACCATAAAAAAACAAAAAGGTGTTACCCAACTCTTTAACAGGTTATTCTGTTTGTTTGCGTAATTAATGAAATTAACCGTGGCCTCAGATGAAAACATATGCTAAGTGATTCAATGGAAATGCCACAATTTGAGCTGAGCAAAGGCATGACAAGTCTCCTGATGCCTGTGGTTTACGCACGTCATGCAGGAGTGCAGCAGCAGATAACTGACTGCCACAGACACACCAGACAGCGGTAGATGAGAGGGAAGAATGAGAAACACGCAGCCGTCCACCATGGATAAATAGCTCACATGCAAATTACCAGGGTTTGGGTAAGGGGGGGTGGGGGGGGGGGGGGGGGGGGGGGGGTGGTTGTGTCATGGGGTGATGGAAAAAAACACTTTATTTCACAGTTTCTAGTAAATCTACATGTAACAACGTGTAATATTATGTCCTTACACTGTACATACTTAACACTAACCCTAATCCTAATTCTTACCCTAACCCCATGGTACAGTGTAAGCACATAATGTTACATACTGTCACAAACTTTGTTACATTGTACTTATTGATGTACATACATTGTAACAGGGAGCGTAAAATAAATGGTAAATAGTGGCTATTGGGGTGGGATTCAGCCATAGGGGTATTGTTCACACACACACACACACACACACACACACACAGGAGAGACACAAACACATAGAGAGAGAGAGGGAGAGAGAGAGGGCGATTCACATGTGTGTACGTTTATATAAAGCATTACAATCTCACAACTGAAAAAGCGCTTTAATAATGATTAAAAACTAGCAGGTCAGGTAGGTCAAAGCTTTGATAAAAAAGAAGCCTTGATTGCCTCCTATTATTCCCTGTCCATAATCAGTGCAAATCAAGTAAATAATGATGATTGCTGAGCTCATTTATATGAATATAAGTTTTCTTCATTTTAAACTTCACAATCATCCTGGCTGTTACAATCGCAACCACACACCCACACACTCGCAGACACAGACACACACACACAGACCACAAACACACACACACACAAAGACATAACACAAACAAACACACACACACACACACACACACACAGAGGTGTGCACACACACAATACACACATGCATACAGTGAAGCACTCAGTCTGGCTGTGTCCTTTGCGGCGCGTGGCGAATGGGGGGGGAAACCTGTGAATCAGCATGCCTTACTGGCAGCTAGCCAACGCAAACACAGCCTTCCGCTGCACGCACGCTTCCAAAGAAGAGACATTTTAACACAGGCAAAACACACACTCTCTCCACGACAAGGGGGAAGGTTTTGTGTGTGTGTGTGTGTGTGTGTGTGTGTGTGTGTGTGTGTGTGTGTGTGTGTGTGTGTGTGTGTGTGTGCACGTGTCTGTGTGTGTGTGTGTGTGTGTGTGTGTGTGTGTGTGTGTGTGTGTGTGTGTGTGCACGTGTCTGTGTGTGTGTGTGTGTGTGTGTGTGTGTGTGTGTGTGTGTGTGTGTGTGTGTGGAGAAATATGACTGTACAGTTTCTTCATTTCATTGCAAGCTTTCTTCAAAGTGTCTTTAACCTGTAATTATCCAAACAAGACTCTTGTAATGCCAGTCAGATTACAAGAGGACTCTGTAAGACTCTGAAGGTTACAATGTTGGGGATGGGCTCCATAGTTTGTAACAATTTGTTTAGCATGATTTTTTAACTGAAAATGTAGTGGAAGGTTTGCCTGTAATCCCTGACAGTGAGAGAAGAGAAAGAAAGGCAGACCAGTACTAGAGAGAAGGCAAAAGAGATAGAGAGAGAGAGAGAGAAAGAGAGAAAGAGAGAAAGAGAGAGAGAAAGAGATTTACATGTTTATAAAGCATTACAATCTCGCAGTCGAAAAAGCTTTAATAATGATTAAAAGCTAGCAGGTCTATGCTCTGGCATTGAGACGGCATCGCACTGTCACTGAGACATTGAGTTTTAATTACATGTGGCAAGCCATGCCGATGACCCTGAAAGACTTGCTCATGGGGAGGTGCAGAGAGAGCGAGAGAGAGAGAGAGAGAGAGAGAGAGAGAGAGAGAGAGAGAGAGAGAGACAGAGAGAGAGAGAGACAGAGAGATAGAGAGAGACAGAGAGAGAGAGAGAAAGAATCTGAATCAAGTCATAATGAAAGCCACGGTAAATGTCACAGGACAGTGTGTCTCCAGCCAGCAGATGTTCAAGTGGAGTGGTGTCACCCTACCACACACACTAATGACAGGCTCCAGCACTGAGACTCTCAACTAGGATGCTGGCTCAGGTTCAAGCGTGCGTGTGTGTGTGTGTGTGTGTGTGTGTGTGTGAGTGTGTCTCTATGTTTGTGTCTGTGTCTGTTGGTTCAAGCATGTATTTGTGTGTGTGTGTGCATGTGTTTGTGATTATGTTGGTGTGTGTGTGTGTGTGTGTGTGTGTGTGTGTGTGTGTGTGCGTACATGTGTCTGGGGGGGGGGGGGGGTGGGGGGGGGGGTTGGCTTTGTTAAAGCCATCAGCCATCAAGTGGTATGACAGCTTACAATTTTGCATGACAGTGGGTGGAATAGCTCGCATAGCCCAGCTCTACAGTGAGGTGATTGAAACAAGGGACAAATGTGACACCCATGCATGCCTATCCCCACCCACACACACACACACACACACACACACACATGTTCACAAATATGTCCATCACACACAAGTATGTACATCATAAACAAGCACATAAACTATATATGCAAACCATAAATAATGCACACACCCACTTACACACAAACACACACACACACACACACACACACCATTGACAAAGGGGGGAAACCCCAAAGTCCTGCCATGCATTAGTTTTACCTGAGACAGTGCATGTATCCAGAGGTGTAAGTCATCAAAGGGTAACACAAGCAACTGCTTGGGGGCCCACAGGTCACTACAGGCCACTACAGGCCACTACAGGCCACTACAGGGCCTCAGAGGTCCAGCAAGCCCTTTAAACGTCAGTGGGAGCAAAGCAGGTTTCAATAACAGCTGTGGATGTTTGCCTGTGCATCAATTTTGCTCATCTACTTGGCTGAGGAGTTGCACAAATTGCGATCAGCGTGTTTTATGGAGGGTTGGAACAAAATGTGGTTTCAGTGTTTTACACCCCCCCCTGCCTTTGCTCGTTGGTCATCTAGGTAGCTCATTAGCACCTGGCCGAAATCACGGAAATACTGACCAATCATGGTGTGGAAGTACCCAGGTTCGGTGGAATTTTGCTGTTTGTTTTTTTCTGACGTTGTGGAAGTACTCCAACTCTGCCCACCATGAGTTCAGTGGAATTTTGGCCCATGTTTTTCTGATGGGAAGCCATGACGAGTCATCCCGAATGTTTCCATCTCAAGGGCAGGGCAGTGTGTGTCAAGGTCGCCTCAAACGGGGCGGACTTGTATGCACCTTTAAGCATCACATGTGGGCGAAATCTGGAACGGAGAAGTGGCCACCTCTCTGGCATGGCACCAAGTGGGTGGACGTGCTTCGGTTAGCTGTGACGTGTGACGTGTGACCTGTGACGTGTTCCTAACCTGGACAGCACACAATGGGGTGACATCAGAAACAATGGGCGGGACGGGTATCCCCCATTTGATGACAACTAGTTCAGCTAACGACAAATGTGTTTTCCCCCCATATGTGGTAATCACTGCCAGTAAGGTTTCAAAAGACTGGAAAGTTGAGCAACCGGATGGTTCAAAGACTGAAGGTGTGGGGGAAAGGTGGGGAAAGTGCAGCTCAGGCTGCAAATGTGACAGACGCAACCCCCATGATGCCCAGATTGAATGACCGCCAGTGTCTCCTGGACTCTGAACCATGCATGCCTCAGCAGTCCTCAACAGGGAGACCAACAGACATTCTCTTGATTGAAAAAGCAATAACTATGGAGGTTTTTGGCTGTAAAACTAGTGGACCGGCCTACTTTAAAGACACAAAAAACTTTTCCAGACAAAATTTCCAATGCCTTCATGTATAGACGTTGGCAACAAAAGACAAAATCAAAAGAAGCCAAGTGCTCTATTTGTCCAGTGATCCAGACTCCAGACAAACATGGAGCGGAGGTGCTGTAGAAGTGTATCCTAAAGGATTGTAAATAAGTATACTGGACAAGGCACTCTCTCGCTGAGTCAAGGAAAAAAAACAAGTTTAAAACCTCTTTATTAGTTACATGGGGGTAAAGTGTCAGACGCTTTTCCCTTGACTCAGCCTGAGAGAGTGCCTGGAGCCAGATAGTCCAGTCTACTTATTTCCAGTGCCTTGTTGGCACTGCTAGAAGATGCTCATTGATGTTTAATGGCAACACTGTCAGCAATGCCATGCTGTAAAGCTTTTTCTTTTTCTTTTTGTGGTGGTTTGTTTCCTAGCCTCTACCCAGAATTGCCCTGTGAAATATCCTCGGGATCGTTGCTGGGAATAACACTTCGTGTTTATCCACTCTTTGTATGACTACATGCCATCAAAAT
>CM059282.1:18129750-18134750 GCA_030347295.1 Setipinna tenuifilis
AAGATCACCTACAGGACCCTGTCCTATCCGCTGACGAGGCAGAACGGAAAGATTCGCTATGACTGCAACATCTGTGGCAAGATCTTTGGGCAGCTCTCCAACTTGAAGGTGCAATGAAATTCCCCTCATAGTCAATATCGGCACAACACATACACAGTGTGATAGTTTCCTTAACGTCATGAAGCAGCAGCTGTTATTATTCCGATTTCCCGGACAGGCATGACTTTATATTGAAATTATATTGAAATTATATTGAGTTTCATGGAAACTAGTCATGTCATGTAAAAGTACCTCCGCTGTAAAATGATACAGCTAAATGTTTCCTCTGTAGAAAATCCTCTCGTATCAAAAATGTCTAATGGTCTCATAATGATAACATGCCTGTATGTATAAAATACCATAATGCAGCAGATCTTTAAAAAGTGCATTGTTTACTAAAGGAGCTAACAACTGTGAGCTCTCTGATGAGTGAATTGACCACCAGTCCATCCCCTAACTGCCCCTTGCCAGGTCCACCTGCGGGTCCACAGTGGGGAGAGGCCATTCCGGTGTCAGACCTGCCGCAAGAGCTTCACTCAGCTGGCCCACCTGCAGAAGCACCGGCTGGTCCACACGGGAGAGAAGCCCCACCAGTGTGAGGTGAGCTGGGGGAAGGGGTGGGATGGGAGAGGGGGTCAGGGGAAGGAGCTGGGATGGGAGAGGGGAGGTCAGAGGAAGGAGCTGGGGTGGGAGGTGAGCAGGGGAAGGGGCTGGGATGGCATGGGAGGGGAGGTAAGGGGAAGGAGCTGAGATGAGAGAGGGGGTGAGGGGGAAGGGGCTGGGATGAGAGGGGAGGTCAGGGGTGAGGGGTCAGGGGCAGAGGTGATTGTAGACTATGTTCGGACCCCAAGCAAAACGCCCACCCTTTTCACTGAACACTGCATTGCCACTGCTGTAGTTTAATGGTTGTCAGCCCTCCGAGCCCCTTTAGTTGCCCGTGTCACCTGTTGGCTAGCTATGCCTCTGGGTAGAGGGCAACACAGGCAACTGCTTGGGGCCCCTTGGCCACTACAAGGCCCCTGAGGGCTGACAGACCTTAAACTACAGTAGTGGCGATATGTTTTTCAACAGAAGTTGTGGATGTTTCACATTGGGGCCCCAACAAACTGTAGAATCGCTTTTGGCGGGGGATGGTGGTGGTGGTGGTGGTGGGGGCTGTTACAAAAGCTTAGCTTAGTGGTAAGCGGGTGGAACACCTTGACAGAAGACGTGCTTCAGCTGTCTCAGCTGTCTTGAGATGTGGTCGAGCAGAGCCGAAAGTTTTTACTCAAGTGTTTTTTCACTCTATGTTCTTCTTTGTTTGTGGTTTGTTTTTTTATCTTCTTTTTGTTTTGTTTTTTTCATACAAGGAATTTGTAATGATACATTTCTTTACCCCAAACCGGACCATAACCAGTAAGTCTGTGGTTTGAGCACAAACAGAGAGGTCCAGTCTTACCAACAAACAACTAATTTCTTAGAAAATGCCAATGGGATTCCTCGTTAGAGTCTCGAAAAAATCAGATAAAACTGATTGACGGAGTCTTTGTAACAGCAGTGTCTCGTAGATCAAAGCAGAGAGCCCTGCAGTAGGCCGATGCGTCTGTGACAGTAGCGCGTGTGCAGGCCTTTGATGTGTTTTTCACTTCTGTGGGCTGACGCGACTTGACCTATCTCTCTGCACCAACAGTTCATCATCTTCCCCTTACTTTCCCTTTCTCTTTGTCTCTCTGTTTCTCTCGGTCAGTCATTGTGGGTAACAAGTACGTGTCACTTCTCTGGGTGTTTTATGTGTTTGATCTTATGTTTCTAATACTTCTACTAATACTACTACTGTAAAATGTATGTCCTCTCTCTCTTTTTTTATATATGTATATATATATATATATATATATATATATATATATATATATATATATGGGTACAGTGATGTTTCTAATACTTCTACTAATACTACTACTGTAAAATGTATGTCCTCTCTCTCTTTTTTTATATATGTATATATATATATATATATATATATATATATATGGGTACAGTGATGATGTTGATAAGGCCCAAGGGTCTTATTCCAACGTTTTTCTCCTTTTTTACACCTCACTCTCTCTTTGTCTTTTCTTCCTAATTTTTCTCTGCATCCCTCTCTTCCCCAGGTGTGTCACAAGCGCTTCAGCAGCACCAGCAACCTGAAGACCCACCAGCGCCTGCACTCCGGCGAGAAGCCCTACAAGTGCCGCTCCTGCCCCGCCCGCTTCACACAGTTCATCCACCTCAAGCTCCACCGGCGGCTCCACAGCAGCAGAGGTGGGGGTGTGGGGGCCGTGGGGGGTGGGGACGGGCCCCCCTACGCCTGCCCTTACTGCCCCAGCGCCTACCTCCACCGCTGCAGCCTGCAGATCCACCTGCAGGGCTTCTGTGCCGCAATGCAGCCTCCTGCCACAAGTGGGCAGCCTTGCACGCAGGAGCAGCTGGCCCGCATCAGCCTGGAGCTGGAGAGGTTTGACTTGAGCGATGCTGCGGAAAGGCTGGAGAAGAAGACAGACGTCGAGGCTGAGAAAAGCATCCTGCATCTGTTCTGGAGGGAGATTGAGGCAATGGGGCTTAAATCTTCCAACCACCAGGGCGGCGGTAGAGAGACTGTGCTGGTGAAGCACTCGGGATCCAGAGAAGCAGAGGGACAGCAGAGCACTTACTTACCTCCTTTCAATGTACACATCAAACAGGAACTGGAACTTTAGCAACTCCCTTATCAACAGTATCATTTTACATTCCTATACAGTAGTCCGCCATTTTGGCCAACCCTATGACAATCAACGAGCTAGTTTCTCACAGAAGAAAACAGGTCAGACTGAATAAAGTAAAATAAGGGCTTGAATGTGAGGAGAAGCAGCAAATGAACAATCAGATTTCTTCCTGAAGACCAAACTAAAGACTGTGTCATAGCAAAAACAAACACAGAGACATTACTTTCTTCAGGGTAGTTATGTAAAAGCATTCTATTACTTTGCAAATCTTGTTGTTTTTGTATGTTTTGTACTTTTTTGGAATTTAAAGATATACGTATCTATGCTCTTTTACCCGGCATGGGAGACATCCAAGATATATATTTTAATAATGCTTTAATTTATTATTTCCTTTTGAATTGTACATGCATTACAAATCCCTTTGTGCTCTGAGTCTGGTTTAAGTGTAAAAAAATGCTTAGGCTTTATTAAAGACATCTGTCCTTACAGGATAAATTCATGTAGACAGGCCTCCTGTACTTGTGCACCCTCTTGACAGTGTGTGTGTGTGGCCTGACACGGATGTGGTTATATGCAGGGTATGTACTTCAGACAAAAGTCACACAAAAAGAGGAAGAGTGAGAACGTGGGAAGGGGGAGGGGTAGGGAAGTGGTCTCTGATTATTGCGCTACACCTACATTCTCCTATTTCCAACCACAACGTCCATTGTGACTAAGCACCGTGTACTTTTAAGTTTCTGAATGAGTTTTCAGCCCTTTTTTTCAAACGTATTGCACCTGGCTTACTCATAACAGCTCATTCTTGAGAAAATACTTGATATTCTAGCAGTGCTCTGTTCATTGTGTGTATGTTGGCATGTTCTGTTGTGTGCAGAGAGAAAGAATCCCCAAATTAGTAATCATTTCCTTTACACATAATCAATAGTGATAAAATCTCAATTATGAACAGATCCCTTTGAAATAAGTGTTACCGAGAGTTTTTCTCTGTCGCTGTCTCTCTCTTCTAAATCCTTGGGCTGAAAATCATTCTGTTGTGCATGTATATTCTCCATGGGCCTACTGCTTGCGATTTAAAAACATTGCAATAAATAAAACGCCATCAATAGGTTTTAATGACTCTCACTCAACTATTTCTATTTTTATTGTTGGGATATATTAAGGCATATGTCGAAACAAAAGACAGGTCAACTCTATCACCTTACAAGTTCTTCGGTGTCTAATACAGTAGGCTAAGCTCTTTGCTCGTGCGCTACAGCTTTAATTCCAAAAGGATGACGTCAGATATTTTTGACGAGAGGAAGGAGTAACGGTATCCGACGAGAATGAAGGATGTCAACAATGTCACGGATGGATTCTAGTGGCCGTGTATCTGCTCCACCATGATAAGCGAGGAGTTCGTCTCCGGGGCGATGGCACCAGCGGTCCGTAGAGGATGCTGGACCGCGTGGTGCCAAGTGACTCTATTTGCCGTGTCGGCTCTCTTGATCGTGGCGGAGAGAACCGCGCGTGAGTGGGCACCCACAATACTCCCAAAACAACACTTAATGATAACATAAGCTTCTTCAGACTACTGTCGCGGAACCCGGTGGCAGTCTCAAATATCACTTCTGTTTCTGTCATAACGATTGTTTTTGAATAGTGCTTGTTGCAATCGCATGCAATGTGTGAGGGAGGATGCTTGAATTTCCCTGCTAAATTTCAGCATCTGTCTTAACCATTAAATGCCAGGGCTTGCGTGGTATGTAGGACAATGCATGTAAAGATGATTATAAAGCTGGTGTTTGCGTATTTCAACGCTAAGTCCGTCGCATAGCAAAAAAACAGCGTTGGCCGCACTATGCTGTGTATATCAAGGTCTGTAGCCCGCTTAAAATTCTTCTCACGTTGAAGCCAGTAGCTCTGTATACAGAGAGAGAGAGAGGGAGGGAGGGAGAGAGAGTTGAGTTGTTTCCACTCTCAGTCATATTTATGTCAGTTTATTTTTGGGGAGAAATAGTGAGTCTGTTTACCAACATGTTGGGCGTAGTTCTCCATGTTTACAGGTAACATATAGAACGTGGTGAGGTGAGGTGAGGCGTGTAACTGCAGCGGTCATTTCTGACATACTCGGGTTACTCAGGTGGGGTGGGTAAGTGGTGGTGTCCGCAGAGGATGTCTCTACAGATGTTTTTGTCCTGCACCGCCTATGCATTTTCTTCCGCCTATGGACTGTTTTGGGCATTGTTCGGGCGGCTTGGT
>CM059282.1:18137250-18182250 GCA_030347295.1 Setipinna tenuifilis
AAGAAGTGCAAGTGTATTGCATCATTTTGTGTGTGTGTGGGTGTGTGTGTGTGTGTGTATTAGGTGATATGGGTTAGTATGAGGCAAAAACAAGTGCAAGTGCGTATTTTGTGTGTGTGTGTGTGTGTGTGTGTGTGTGTGTGTGTGTGTGTGTCTGACCTTTCTGAAGTTTGAATACAGTTTGGCTGAGCCTTGGGCTATCCTTTCTTGGTTTATGGATTACCTCCTATAGTAAAGATTTGACTATAAATAAAACCCGCTTCACCAATTTAAATACATTAACTACTGTACTGGGATCAGATTTCGGAGCACTTATCCTAATTTTACCCATTACATGCCAAACATGGAAACTGAACCAAGGGCAGCAAACGATCTCTGGGGTGCCATTAACTCTCCACGTAGAAGCTCGGCGCAATCAGTGTAATGTTACCGTTTCCTTCCTTATTTGCTGCCCCTGCAGCTGTGTGTGTGTGTGTGAGTGTGTGTGTGTGTGTGTGTGTGTGTGTGTGTGTGTGAGAGAGAGAGAGATCTGACTGGGACTTCCTCCAAGATCCAGGGTTGGGATCCATCAAATTAGCTCTGAATAGGGGTGTGTGTAACGCTGGAGGCTGCTTAGATCACCATGGCGACCAGTGGTGATGCAGCGTTCGCGTTTTTCCCTGTATCCGCAGAGCGTCCGGGCCAAGCCAGGGCCAAGTCAGGGCCAGGTCAGGGCCAAAAGCGTCTCTTGATCTAACGGGACCATGCTAATCTCTCTGCTGCAGTGTAGTGCTCCTATCCACTTAATAATGCAGCTATTCATTTAACTGTGTGAGAGTTCAGTGGTTTTTAGATTTATCTAATTGCGTTGTGTTTTTCTAAATAATCTAAGATTATTGCATTACATTACACTGCACTCAGCTGACGCTCTTATCCAGAGTGACTTACAGTTATTCAGGGTACAGGGTTTCAGTTACAGTCCCTGGAGCAGTGTGGGGTTAGATGCCTTGCTCAGGGCCACTTCAGCCATGGATGAGGGTGCAGATACCTTACAGATGAAGAAAAGACTTGACGGTTCCGTTGCTTTGGATCAGGATCGATAATTCATTGCATAAATGTGATGACAAATTAGGTTGATTGTCTGGATTGAGAATAAAATGAAATAAAGAAAATGAGGTAACAGAGCAAAGTCTTAAGACTAAAAGTGTACATCTGCCTCTAAGTTACTCTTCTGCCTTTCTTGCGAGGGTAAGACCGGCAAAACTCTCTGGTAGACATTGTCTTCTCCACTGCTTCGATCCGTCTCATTAAAGATGAGAAAGTGGGAGATAGATCACTCAAGATAGATCACTCAAAGAGTGAGATAGATCACTCAAATGCTGAATCGTAAATCTGTCTGAACAGTGGAAAATAACTGGAACATCGACTAATTCAAGAAGGAAAGTCTATATAAGTAGACTTCATTGGCACCTCTCTTGTCTACAGCTGGGGTTGAGAATAACATATGGAGAGACCAACCAGGGTGCTTCTTCAAAGGAAAAATAGACAGAAAAAGAAATACATGGGATGTATGGCAAGGCTGAGTGATGAGGGAGACGTGTGTGTGTGTGTGTGTAGCTGTGTGTGTATGTGTGTGTGTGTGTGTGTGTAGCTCTGTGTGTGTGTGTGTGTGTGTGTGTGTGTGTGTGTGTGTGCGTGCTCTCTTTCTCTGCGCCGGGCCGGGTCCCACTTGCTGACTGTGTTGTTGGCCTGTGTGTGGTGTGTCTCCCCCCTGTGGCAGGTTCTGGGACTGCATGTCGTCGGTGTGGCACATGCAGGGCTCGGCGGGGCAGCTGGGGGTGGCGGTGATGCAGCAGGCCGACGTGGCGGGCCTTCGCCTGATGGAGGCGCTCATGGTCACCCTGCCGCAGACGCTCCTGCAGACGTACGTGCTGGTGGCCACCAACATAGGCCTCACCTCCCCAGGTACGCTAGGCTACGCTACGTCATGCTACACCACCATACGGCAGATGACAGCAGGGCCCCCTGTGAACACACACTGCAGCACACCCCTGCTACTGCCCAAACAAAGCCAAAACACAGTAACTGCACAATCTGTCAAACTGACTTTATAACACCTTCTTTGTCTTGTTTATTGTGAGTAAATCTCTTGCTTCATCCTATTTAGAAAGTACATGAAAGCATCACCACTATTATACCTATAACATGTTTGACTGGGCAGTGTGACAACTTTAAAGGCATTTTCCTCAGTTTCTGTGTTCACATAATTACTGCACTTTGACTTTGTAGGGCAACCTAGGCTGTATATAAGAGAACTGGACAAACCCTCTGGGATGTCACACATAGACTTTCTCACAGTCCGGATAAAGCCAAAACATTGAAGGTTCTGGGAACCGCAATCTTTGCCAATTCATTCTATGAATGTCAGTGTGAATTATCTGGGGATTACTCTAATGGATTCTAAAAACACCAAAAACATTTTCGAACCAGGCTGTAAATCTGTTTATTTTTGCTGTGAACCTTGACTTTTTAACTTGACTTTTTAACATGGGAGTCAAGTTGCTCGCTTCTGCAGCCAGCCCCCAATGGATGGGTGAGGTATTGCAACTTTAGAATGTTCAGCTTTGGCTTCATCATTGCTTCATCACTGAAACGTTGTTGTTGCTGAGTGCACCACACAGTCAACACTGTACAAATATTTTGCATACAGTAAAGGGAAACCACAAATGACACAGTTGAAATGTGACACTATTTGGGCCAGTGGTGGCCTGGCAGTTAAGGAAACGGACATTGTGACCACAGGATCGAATACACCAACGGTCAGTAGTGCCACTGATGTACCCTGAGCATGGTACCATACCTCCCACACTGCTCCCTTGGGCGGCATTGTCATGGCTGCCCCCTGTTCACGTGTGTGATGGGTTAAACCCAGAGTCAATATTGTTGTGTACACTGTGTGCTGTGCTGTGCTGTGCTGTGGTCTGGTCTGCCGTGTAATGACTAATAGGTGCTGTTTATATGTTTTTGTTTGTTTAACCTTTAATGTTCTACCATCACACCAGTGCAAAGAGAACGTTTGGAGAATGAAAGTTTTTAACAATATTGGGGTCTATAAAATATAATGTGGGATTTTAGAATCTTATATTGTTGTAAAATGCAGTCTTTTTCAGAATGTTAAGAGTGCTTTTTTCCCATGGCAGTACCTTACCAGAGCTCTGTTTCAAGTATGTGTCTAAGTGACAAACCTGGGTTAGTTAACCCAGAAACTAAGAGTAAATCTACTAAAATGTATGTCCTATAGCTTTGTTTTGTTAGTTGATGAAGCCATAGGTAGGAACACTGTAACAGTGACACGGTAAGATAAAGTGTTACCAGACTAGCAGTGGCGACAAGAACAGCAACATCCCTCCCTATCTTTAAAAAGCTTGTAAAAACCCTTCTCTTTCGAGATTGCTTCCCTTCCTAACAAAACTAACATAACTAACAATCACTAAACCAACTCTCTCTCGCAGAAATACATATGTCTGTTGTGTCCCTACTCTGTGTCTTTTTACACCTCTGTTGCTTATGTCCTCCTTTTTGTAAGTCGCTTTGGATAACAGTGTCTGCCAAATGCGATGTAATGTAATATTTTATTCAAAGTGACTTACAGTGAGGGAGGACCCTCAACCTTCAGTAACACAGAAGATTCCAGGGTAAGCACAGAGAGAACATACAAGCAGACGCATTTCTATAGTCTGTTGAGGCCCTAGGCAGAAATCTACAACTTCAGTTGTAAACTGTATTGCCACTACTTTGTCAGCCCTTGGGGACTGAAGTGGCCTGGGGGTTTCAAGCCCGTTGGCTTGAGTTGCCTTCTGACGAGCTACACCTCAGGTGTTGGTGAGGTGGTTAGTGTGTTAGATGTGTTAGGGTAAGAGGTGAAAAGGGTGTTCTTGGGACAGAAGTGTTTTCAAGAGTGAGTTCCTGGTAAGAGGAACAACAAACATGATACCAAAGTAATAGGGCAACTCAGCTTATCAACAGTGACCATCTCATCAGGCACCAGTTGATGACATAATGATGAACAGACAATACCAAAGCCACCACAGGTCTAACTGAGGGTGCAGATACCTCGTAGATGAAGAAAAGACTTGACAGTTCAGTTGCTTTCGATCAGGATGGATAATTTACTACATAAATGAGATTACAAATTACAATACCAAAGCAACCGCAGCACTTCAGCCATGGATGAGGGTGCAGATACCCGTGCGTAGATGAAGAAAGGACTAAACTAACTGCCACCAGTGCAATCTGCACTACTTTTATAACACTTTCACAACACAGCTCTTATCAGGGGCAACCTGTGTGTGGCCTGCGCCCAGCGTACTGTTTCCAAATGTAAGATCAAATAATGATTATACGCCACTTACACACTTTAGCTGTGGTTGGGAGTCACCACATATTAATGTGTTATTACTGTTGTTATATGTGTTGGTGTTAAACTCTACACTAGTGTATAACCCCAGGGGGGGGGGGGGGGGGGGGGGGGCTGGAGGGGGGTATTAGTTGTTATGTTACGCTACTGTACCGAACTGTAGCAGTTGCATTAAGGTGGAGGGGTGGGGGTAAAGCTTTCTACATCTGGCTTTATAAACCTTTTATCTCTCGGTTTTCTTTCTTGACCCTCTTCCCCCCTCTCCCTCTTTTCCTCTCACTCTGTCTCTCTCTCTCTCTCGCTCTCTCTCTCCTTCCTCTCTCTCTCTCACTCTCTTTTTTTTCCTCTCTCTCTATCTCTCTCTCTACCTCCTCTCTATCTCTTGCTCTCTCTCTCCCTCCTCTTTGTTTTTTCTGTCTCAATCTCTCTCCTGTCTTTCTCTCTCTCACTCTCTCTCGCTCTCTCTCTCTCTCCCTCCTATTTCCCTCCTCTCTTTCACTCTCTCTCTCCATCCCTCACTGTTCTCCACTCTCCCTGTCTTGCCCCCCCCCCTTCCTCCCTTCTTCCTCCCCATCCCTCTCAGTGTCCCTGTGCTGTGGGATGTGCCTGCTGTCCCTGTCCTGGGCGCTGGTGCTGTTCAGCCGTGCGTGCTGCCTGATCCGTCCGGGGCACCTGGCCATGCCCCCCGCGGCCCTGCTGTGCCAGCTGCTGTGGAGGGGGGGCATGCTGGGGGCCCGCGTGGCCAGCCTCGTCTTCTTCGCCCGCGGCTTCGGATGGTGGGTGTGCGGCGTCATAGGTGAGCCATATGCAGATGCGCAGATGCACGCACACACACACACACACACACACACACACACACACACACACACACACACACATACATATGGTTACATATAGACATACACACTTTCAGACACGTGCACACACACACACACACACACACACACACACACACACACACACACACACACACATACATACTTTTACACACACACACATATGGTTACACATACACATACACTTACAGACACATACACACACATATGGTTACACATGTGGCCAACCCTAGGCACTACTGAAGGGCACTCTCCATACACATTCATCACCATTCACATTCCCATTACCCCAGCACAGAAACAGGTGAAAACACACACCCAGGCATACACACACACACACACATAGGACCATTTGTGTGTGTGGACAATAGGCACAGAAGCCTAAAAAAGGCTAGCGGGGGCTTGTTGACAATAGCATATCTGGTTGTTTCGACGTCTATACAATGTTTGGGAACACGACAGAGGAAAGTATTCCTGGAATGAGGACAGAAAAGAAAACACTGTTAGCAGTGTCCTTTTAAAACAGCTTGGTTATGCACTCACTTTTTCTGATCTCTGTGTAGTTAGGTATTACATTACATTGCATTTGGCAGACGCTTTTATCCAAAGCGACTTACAAAAAGGAGGACATAAGCAACAGAGTAGAGACACAACAGACATATGTACTTCTGCATAGGGATAGAGAGAGAGAGAGTTGGATTAGTGTTTGTTAGTTATGTTAGTTTTGTTAGGAAGGGACGCAATCTCGGAAGAGAAGGGTTTTTACAAGCTTTTTAAAGATAGGGAGGGATGTTGCTGTTCTTGTCGCTGTCGTATTATTTCCATTCGGCCCAAACTGTCCCTCCGAAGAGCTTTGAGAGGAACATTTTACCAGCGAGGTCTTTCCAGCTAGTCAGCTAGTGTCTGTGTCTGAGTAACAAACTTCCTCCAAAAGAGTGTTATGACTGTCACATTTCATGGGCTCTTATTAGAGTTAGACATGGGCATAGTTCGTAGACAACAACCCACATCACCAAGGACCCATCATCGTAATAGTATATTTATTGTGTGTGTGTTTGTGTGTATGCATGAGTGTAGCTGTGCGTATGCATTGAGCTGAGCTGGTTCTGGTCCTTTTGAAATAGATTGTGTGTGCCAATGTATGTGTGTGTGTGTGTGTGTGTGTGTGTGTAAATTCAGCTGTGTGAATGTAGTTTTATGTGTAAGATTGATCATCATGCTGTGCAACAATGCAACAACCTATTCATCCCATCTCAGTGGAATTGTATGCCACTGTGTGTTTCACAATGGATGATGGAGTTTTTCCGCTTAGTGTTTCAACAGACTGTGTGTGTGTTTGTGTGTGTGTGTGTTCATGTATAACTGTATATGTATGAGTGTGTGCGTGTGTGTGTGCATGTATAACTGTATATGTATGCCTGTGTGTGTGTGTGTGTGTGTGTGTGTGTGTGTGCGCGTGTGCGTGTGTGTGTGTGTGTGTGTGTGTGTGTGTGTGTGTGTGTGCACGTATAACTGTATATGTATGACAGTGTGTGTGTGTGTGCACGTATAACTGTATATGTATCACTGTGTGTGTGTGTGTGGTGTGTGTGTGTGTGTTTGTGTGTGTGTGTGTGTATCCGTATGAACTGTGTGTGTGTGTTTGTGCAGGTTTCCACTGGCTGACGGCGTGCTTCTGGCTGATGTCCCAGCAGACGGATATCTGCGCTGGTCCGTGGCGCTGGCGGCTCTTCAACGGCTCGCTGGCCATCGTCCACCTCTTCTGCTTCCTCAACGTCAAGGACGGGCCCTCGCGCTTCCGCATGGCTGGCTTCTACCTGGTATGCTAAAACACACACATACACACACCAGGGATGGAAATTAACCACCCGCCACCCGCCAAATGCGGGTAAATATGAGTGTTGGCGGGTGAATTTTGCCATTTTACCTGCCACTGTGGCGGGTGTGCAAATGCATTCAGCCAAATTCGATATAGTCTATGAATGCACTCCCTCACGCATGTTGTAGCGTAAGCTATCAGTTAGTAGATAGCACAGGTGCATAAGTTTACTATTTATTGATAAGCAAGACTCACGGAGCGTTTCTTGGCATCCAGCACAGGCGCGCGTGGTTATTTCAAATATGATCTAGGCAACTTTCTGTTTTGAGGTAGGCTAATGAAAGCTCAGTCATGATGATTATAGCCTAACTGTCCAAACAGGAATACATCAGTATATTGCCTTCTCACGTTGATGATAACGCCATATGCGCACAAGTTCATTCCAAAAACTAACATGTGATGTTAACGTAACCTATTAATAGCGCCAACAAAACCAATTTCAGAAGAGGACGGGTCCATTCCCAAAGCAAAGCAAACAACTTACGTACGTCACTGAACCCAAACAAAAAAACGCACCTTGCAAGACACATCTCTTGCATAGTCTAATAAAGAGTCTTCTCAAGTTCTTTTGGAATATTTATTAATTCCATAGAAAATATAATCAAATGTATCCACATCTGCACTAGCCCTTTGATTTCCTAGCATCTTGCATAGAAACGAAGTTAGAACATGACTTTCTTTCACGTTAGGATTATAAGGAGAAATTTAAAGTGACAGGCGCCTAATTAGACCTTAGCCTATAAACATCAAATACAACATAATTGCATTATTTTTAAGTGATATCCTAAATAACAGACACATATTTAAAAAATAAACTATGTAAAGCATGGATTTTCTTTCTGCTGTCCTTTCACTTAGAAAGATAACATTAAGCTATCTAACAACCTGTTAAAATGCACCAGAATGCAGGAAATTACCTTTAATTTAGACTTCGACTGCCCACCAAAACACTGTTACCATCAGCACTACTACCATGTACACTATCATGCTGGAGCATGATGTGTACATGATGCCCCCTTCACATTTATGAGTGCCCCCTTATATATGTCTGCCTAGAACCGGCCCTGGGTGTTATACTGGCATTAAAATGTGCGGAAGGGTTGAATATATAAAGTGGCCGGTAAAAATGTTGAGTGGCCGGTAGATTTTAGAATCTACCTGCCACAGTGGCAGGTGAACAAAAAAGTTAATTTCCATCCCTGACACACACACACACACACACACTCATACACATAAACACACATACACACACTTACACATAAACACATGCATACACACACACACATGCACGCACACACACATGCACACACACACACACACACACACACACACACACACACACACACACACACACACGTACAGACACACACTCAAACACATACACACACACACACACACATACACGTTCATACACAAGTACACACACAGCATACTGTCAGTGTCACCGATACATACAAACATACACACATACACCCTTTTCATTTTGTTGACAAGCTCTTTTGATCAGCATGCCACCACCCCCACACACAAAAAAGACAAAGGCAGAGGGAGGTAGAGAGAGAGACAAAGAGATGGAGAGAGAGAGAGAGAGAGACATGATGAAACGGTGCTTCCCTTCTGTTAGTGTAGTATTGTTATGTTGGTGTTTGTGTGGTTGGGTGATCATGGATTATGTATTATGTTTATGTGGTAACGTATAATGTTTGGGTTTGTGTGGTGAAGTTTGTGTTGTGTTTGTGTTGGCACCCTGTCCAGAGGTTGGATGTCTTCGCTGTGAGCTGAGCTCCTGACCCTTGGCTGACTCGGGGTGTGTGTGCGTGTGTGTGTGTGTGTGTGTGGGGGGGGGGGGGTGGTTCTTGACAGGCACACCTCTTGTTGGTTTTGTTCATGTAACATTTATCAGCTCTTAATAGTTGTAGTAGAGGAACATTGGCACACATTAGGAACATTCACACATACTCGTGCCAGCACAGACACACACACTAACACACACACACGCACGCACACACACACACGCAGACAAACAGCCACACATACACCACAAAAACAAACAAACACACTCACATATACAAACACACACCCACACACACACACACACGCATGTACACACGCATGCGCACACACGCGCGCGCACACACACACACACACACACACACACACACACACACAGTGTTCCCAGGTCATGTTACAGTAAAAGAAAACTTGTGTGTGTCATTCTGCAGGTCATGTTCCTTGAGAACGCCACACTGATGCTGGCAGCCTCTGACTTCCTGAATGAGGCATCATGGGATAGCCTGACGGCGCCCACTGCGGTGCTCTGCAGTTTTCTGTCTGGTGAGTCACACTCTGCTCTACATGATTGGGTGTGCTTTCTATTATTATAAACTGATTTCAGGCATACATAAAACAATAATAATACATCTGTTATTGTAATACATTAAATACATTTAAAAATAATATATTTAAAAATAATACATTTAAAAATTTTAATTTTCCACAATATTCCAGTTCATTGGGATGCACCTGTATTGATTGTTGTCTTTGTGTCTGTATTGATTGTTATTACCTATTCTTGTTCCCTGTAATGATTGCCAATAATGTTTAAATGGAATAAGTCATCCAGTAAATTTCACACGGTCAGCAGAAATCCATACCGCATACGGGAAGATATGGTTTCAAAAACACTTGTTGGCAACTTAATATTTGTTATAAGAGAACTTATGTTGGGGCTGAGTTTCGTGTTACTTCATCCACAAATGTAGGTAGATTTGGTTGCAGGTAGAGTGACACAGAATTGAGAAAACAGTGTCACAATACACATAATATGAAAAGTCACCAGGTTCAAAAAGTAATAATGCACAAAAATGTTCAGATTCCAATGCTGAAATTGCATAAATACATGCATACATCCATTTGAGAATGTTGAAGGTCAAAACCCTTGTAAAACTACAATGCCCACATCAAGTGAGGTAAAGTATGATGTATACAGTTCTATAATACATGCATAATAACATGCCCCCTTCAATAATGGTTAGTGGGTCAAAGCTGTTCCTGGTACAGAGCTTTGTTGTGTACTTTCCAACTCAAAGACTCTTTGCCCTGAAGAAAGAACCTGAAACCCACTATGCAGAGGGGTGGGTGGGACACATCTTTTCAGACTGACACAGTGGTCCACTCCACCTACCTGATCGACAAGGTCACTTATCTAAGCTATATGGCTCTCTGAACAGCTTACTAGAACATGTCACAATCTGCTTCAGAAAATTCATTTTGTTCTTCAAAAAATGTGTCTATATCATTCTATCAAAAGAAAAAAAGATTCTTCTGACAACAGATTAGTAAAATAAGGTCATGATGGTTTTGGCAATATGGAAATGGGCCCAGCATCCAACAAAAGCTGTTGTGCCTTTTTTGCTGTCAGGATCTGAAGTAATTTCAACTTTAAGCTATTGCTTGTGACACGTACATGCACACATTCTACTGGTTGATATTTTTTTGAGTGAGAATGGGTTGTTCCTAAAATCAGTGATCATATCTTTAGTCTTGGAAATGTTGATATCATTCCTCATGAAGTCATCTAGGACTGGAGCATGGTTGTTTCTCATCTTTCTCTTAAAGGCTATTTATGACAGAAGATGTTATAGTTTAACAATCACAACAGTTCAATTTTAGCGTCTCTCTGTTAGATAAAATTGACAAACAGATTAAAAACGAAGCAGAGAACAACAGTACTGTTTTTATCTTCTCAAAGAGGGAGCATGTTACAATAGTATCGTCATAAGCATAACTCTGCAGAGGAGATGGATACACTCTAAAAAATAATGGGGCCAGTACCGGTTCTTTGATGCCATAGAAGAACCTTTACTCTTCATGGAACCATCCAGAGGTGGTTAAAGAACCATTTAGGCACCTTTATTTTTAGCATGTATGTGAAGGGTTCTTCACATTGCAAATGGTTCTTTAGAGCCTTACATTATAATGGGCTATATTATGTCATATCGGTGTCAAATGGTTCTTTAAAGAACAGTTGCCTCGACGCTTCTTTGAAGCACTGAAAAAGGTTCTTCTATGGCATCATTCTGAAGAACCATTATTTTTTAGAGTGTACAAACAACTTTCATATCTTAGCACAATACCTTACATCATTATGTAGTATCAGTTTGATACTTTAATCGGTTACAACATTCTATGTTACAACATTCCATCCTGCTTTGTTTCATTCGAATGTGTTTGTACGTCAGTACGATTACAAAAGTATCTGACTATCCAGCCAAATGTATCACATACTGTAGAAACAGGATATGTAACTATTTTGGTCAATCCACGTCCAGGCAGACAGAGAACAGCAGAAAATATCAAGTGTCAAATGTCAAATGTCTAATGCCTACACAAAGGCAGAAATGTAGAAATCTAATCTACCTAAACTCAAAATAAATGAAATGTTACAAAATACATTTTTGGTTAGTAAGCATATGAAGTGAAATGAATACTTTCAACATGCTGCTCAAAATTTCTCCATCACTCCCTCCATCTGACTTTTCATCCCATCTTCCTTCCCTCTTTTTTCATCACCCTCTCTCTCTCTCTCTCTTATTTCATGTTTTTGTCATCCTCTATCTGTGTGTGTTCTCTTACCCCTCATTTTCTCCTCCTTTCCTTCTCCTTTTCCTCTGCTTTTCTCCTCCCTTTCTCTTCCCGTTCTCCTCCTGTTCTCCTTCTGTTCTCCTCCTTTCCTCCTCTTTTTCTCCTTTCCTTCTCCTCCTTTCCTCCTGTTCTCCTCCTTTCCTCCTCCCTTTCTACTGCTTTTCTCCTCCTTTCCTCCTGTTTTTCTACTCCTTTTCTCCTCCTTTCCTCCTCCTCTTCTTCGCCTTTTCTCCTCCTTTCCTCCTGTTCTCCTCCTGTTCTCCTCCTTTTCTCCTCCTCCTTTTCTCCTGTTCTCCTCCTGTTCTCCTCCTCCAGGGTTGACGTCTCTGGTGCTGTACTACCGCTTCCTGCACCCCAAGTCCACGGAGATCTCGCTGGGCCTCCGGCACGGTGGGGGGGGCAGCCACATGGGCAGCACCTGCCTGGACCTGGAGCGCGGCGAGTCCTCCTTCTCGCTGGGGGGCGACAAGAGCCTGCCGGGCCCCCCCTCCCTCCACCTGGGCTCCCACGCCAGCTTCTCGCTCTCGGGGATGGCCGGCTCCCTGCTGGAGCCCCCGCCAAGCTGCGTGGGGGGGAAAGGTGGTGGGGGTGGCGGGGTCGGTGGAGGAGGGTACGGGGGGTGCCAGCACCACCACTGGCTCCTGATCCGTCTGGCACTGAAGACGGGCGACCCTGGGCGAATCAACCGGGCCTACGGGGTGGGCGGCGTGGCAGCCATGCTGGGGGTAGCCGGATCCCCGGGGGGGCTGGAGGGGGGCGGCGGCGGGGGCATGATGGACAACGGTGGGATGCTGGGCAAGGAGCTGGGTGCGGGAGAAGAGGAGGAGGAGGATGAGGAGGGAGAGGAGGAAGAGCAGGCTCTGGCCCCGTTGTCGGACTGCAAAGAGGAGTTCCAGAGCGCCAGCGAGGACGAGCCCACCTCACGTCTGGACAACAGCGGGGGGGTCGCCGGGGGTGACCACGATGACGATGACGAAGAGAGCCTCCCCATGGAGAGCCCGCTGGAGTCTCCCGGCTCGGACTGCAAGCGCAGCTCGCCCGAGGGCAAGTCGGTGCTGGGGGACAGCCCGGAGCCCTGCTGCTGCCCCACCGAGTCCAGCTCCACGCTCTACTTCAGCGCTGACCCCCAGTCGCCCAGCAGCGCAAGCAACCCGCGGCTGGACCGCGACACCACCGCCTTCGGCTTCGGGGCCGAGAGCCTGGCCGAGCTGAGCAGCCCCATGGGCAGCGAGCGCGGGGGCCACGGGGGGCCTCTCATGGGGCCCCTGGGACGGCTGGGGCCCTGCTACAGCTCCACGCCCAGGCTGGACGGCCCGCATGGGTCGGGGGGGACGGGGGTGGGGGGAGGGCTGGACCGGGGAGACGTGAGCATGGGGGTGCCCCACCTCAGTGGACCCAGGAGGCAGCTAGTGCTGTCCAGGAGATGTCTGGAGGAAGATGCGGGGTTCTGAAGGAGATGGGTGTGTGTGTGTGTGCGTGTGTGTGTATGTGTGTGAGCACTGATGTGCATGTGGTTCTCTAGCCATGGCCTGTGCGTGCGTGTGTGTGTGTGTGTGTGTGTGTGTGTGTGTGTGTGTGTGTGTGTGTGTGTGTGTGTATGTGTATGTGTGTGTGTGTGTGTGTGTGTGTGTGTGTGTGTGTGTGTGTGTGTGTGTGTATGTGTGTGTGTGCTGATGAGTGTGTGTGATTCTAAATTACTGTAGCCATGGCCTGCAGGTGTACATGTATGTGTGTGTGTGTGTGTGCAAGTGTGGTCAGTACAACCCTGCCCATCTCCACCCCAAGATGGAAACCCCTCGCTGCTTGGGTTAACACCTCTCCCCTGTGCTCGGTCATTGTGACTCATCTCAGCAACTATGGTTTTAAAAGCACAAGCCTCTTGTAGGAAGCTGGACACTTTAAAAAAAAAAGAAAATATATGTTTAGCTCCAGGGGGAAGCAGCACAGGGCCTGCTCACAAGCATGTTAAGGCGCTGTCAGAAAGGTTAATGGGACCTTGAAGGCTTGTGAGTAAAGACTCTCAGAGGAACATTTCCCTGTCACTTGTACGAGGACAAGCCACAGCCAGCTACAGTTCTGGGATTAAACTTATCTTTTTTTTGGTTTTGTTTTTTAAAGAGTTTTTGGTCTGGGTATGCGGTTTTCTCAGATAAAAAAAGACAAGCTCAATTTTTTTATATTTATTTATTTGTATTTTTAATTATTTAATTAATTATTTATTTATTTATTTGGTGTTTGCTTCTTTTTCATGATCTTGTGCTGTGGCCAAAGATGGCTGGCAAACCACAACACAACACTTTTGCTGTGACTCTGTTCCTCTCTGGACTAAAACTTCTCTCACCTCGCCTGTCTGTGGCCTCTCTTCTCTGTGAGTCAATTTGTTGCAAAAAAAGAAAAAAAATACTTGTTTGTTTTTATGCGTAATTTTGTGGCAAAAGGACTATGCTGGACAGATCGGGTTTTTTTCTATTCCTCTTCAAGCAGACCTCACAATGTGAAGATGTGTTTGGACGTGATCATCTCTGTCAGGTGTAAGTAACACTTCATTTTACAGGCCCCTTTTCATCTAAATGTAACGACATGTAATATTGTGTAATTACACTGTGTATACCTAACACTAACCCTACTGCTAACCCTTACCCTAACCCTATGGTACAGTGTAAGTACATAATGTTACATATTGTTAGACACTTCGTTACACTGTATTTCATGACGTAAATACACTGTAACAGGGACTGTAAACTAAAGTGTTACAACGGTGTCTTCTCAGGCAGTCTCTCTGGTCTTCTCATCTACTACACACTTTGACAGGTCTTGGAGTCATGGCGATAGCCTATATTTTGTACATATGTCAATTCCTCCCAAAGAAAGGGGATGTTTAAAACATGTTTGAGGGTCAATGTTATAAACAGGAGGTTGTTTTTTTTATATGAAAGTCAGGGCTTGTAGAATTAATGATTTTTGTCTCTTTGTGAGGAGGTAAAGGATTTCAGCCATCTACTTCAGCACTTTGTGTGTGTGTCTCTGAAACCGCAAGTTAAAGCCTGGTATGAGCTCAATGCTGTACGTGAGAATAACAAAAGAATTATCTCTACCGACCTTCTGTGTTGGAGGCTGTGACAGGGCAACTTTTTACCTTGACACACATGAAAAAATGAAAACAAAAACAAACAAAAAAACGAGAATTTTACACAGAAGAGGCTCCTCATGTTTGTGACTTGTGTCAGACTGCAGGACATATGTATCTGTCAGCCATCTTCTTCTTGGCTGAGTAGGTGATCACTTTCAGGTCTTCCCACTGCTCTGTTAGAAATAACCTATCAGTGACCTTAAAGCAATAAACACCTGAAAATGCGCACACACTGACACACACACACACACACACACACACACACACACACACACACACACATACAGCTGGGGAAATGAAAAGGTAAACAATGTCTTTTGTTTGTTCTGTACAGATTTTTTTCATTAAAAAATGAATAAATCAATTACATGTCTGTATACCAAAACCCAATAATGTGTGGATATCGTTTCAGACACTGACTCCTGGTTCAAGATTTCTACAGAATACTATTTTACTCTTCAGGGTTTTTCCGCCTTCTGTTTATGACAGAAAACAACAACTAGAACACTATGGGTGCAGGCTCATACAAAAAAACGTTCCACTTGATGCAAATGCTATTAACTATCTTATTCCTAACACAAAAACACGACCCCAGTTCATATTACAGTTTGCAAATCAAAACAATACTTCAATTAATCATTAGTCCTACTTATAAGTTTACGTTTTGAGTCCGTCTAGACACAATAAATTCGTCAGTGAACCCAAACAAGAATGGCATGGGCAAAACGATCTAAATTCGTCCCGCTGGCAAAAGAAAATATAGCTTTCCTTACCTTTAATGAAGAATGTTCAGACGCTCCCTTTAAGGCGTCGCACATGCGCAGTGTCCCGAAAAAGTTAACTCTGGACTTCTTAGTCGGAGAATTTTTGCATTAAGGAAAAAGTCAGAAATCGAGGCGACCTCGAAATGGCTTTCCGAAGAAGAAACAAGAGTTACGCTTTCTTCAGTCAAGAATTTCTCATTCAGAATCATGCAGATATTGTATTCAGTCTGGTTATTTTCATCCTGATCGGACTGATGTTTGAGGTGAGATGTGGTCTTGGGTCTTACCCTACTTTTTTCTTTCCCCAGTACAGCTGTAGCGGGGTAGAGTTGATTGTGGGTGCAGACCAGGCTATTCGAGTTGTCTGAAGACACGTAGTCGGAAGAACAGTCGTTTGGAGTTTTGGGGGAGAAAACTTGGTGGAAACAGCTTAAGTGAAGCATCTGAGCTTGCAACAGCCTCTTCGCGAGTTGACAATCATTTGGGTTCAAATGTAGCTAGATATTATTTTGGCATCCTCCCAGGGTTTATTTGTGACATCCTCGTTTTCATGTGTACGCGGCATGTTCAGAAATGTTAGTGTATGCGGAGAGTTGGTGGACGTCCACCTACATTTACGCTAATGTGGAGATGTAACATTGTTGCCTGCAGACGTCACACGGCATGTAATGCTAGTAACTTTGTATTCTTTGTATCTGAAATGAAACATTGGTTGCAGATATTTAACGTTAAAGTTAGGTCTGTTATAGGACGTCATTAGTAGCCTAACCCAATGATGAAAGTTGTGACAATGCATTGGCGTTGTAAAGCTGAACTCTGACAAGCGTATTTAACTTCTCACGCTGAATTTTATTTTAATCAAATATGCTCCACTGCAATAGTCACGGGATTGCATGGTTCTCTGACTAAACTGTCACCCGCTTCTCGCACTCTGCTCCCCTGCGCACTCCGAGCGATTTGGCTAAGCTCAGTCGCTGAATGGATTTGATCCGCAACTAACTGCCACGTCTCAATCTGAGCGAAAAGCCAGGAGGACTTCTCCGGCAGTAAAGAATCCGCGTTTTTTGTCGGTGCACCACGGCAGCACCCCCCTCCCTTTCCCTAAAGTTTTCTTTGTTTACATGTGGAATGCAAGAATGAGTCAGTCGTATGTTTTCATTAAACAAACAACATGTTTATGCAAGGGGAGTTCAAGTTTGTAACAGGAATTTGGGCTTCTGTTTTTTCCTTTCCCCGGGATAAGGTGAGAAGTGTCGTCACAGAGCTGATAGCCAATGAGTCCTCTATTTAGACAGGACCGAAGTAGACATACCCAGCGGCACCAAGCGGTCTTGGCTGCTCTTTTCCAGATAACTATAGCGCTTCTGTCAGTACTTTCGGCTGGACAGTTCTTCGTGGGGAAATTCCCACCACCTATTTTGCCATTCGGAAACGGCTGAGAAATGGTGTGGCTTTACCGGTTAGTTTTCCTTCCAGCAAATGATGAAATGGCTATCTATGGGGAAACAGAGTCGGAGCTCGGCAAGTAGAGAATGTGTGCGGGCTATGTTCAGTACAAAGCATGTACTGTTGCTATACTTTAATCACAGTTCAGCCTGATGAAGTGTACCATCTGAAAAACGTTTTCAAACAGTTTTAGAGGTTCTTAATAGTCGGCATATTCATGTTCCTGGTTTTAGTCAACTTGAAGGATGATGGACAGTCTTTACATTGATAAAAGCACCCATTTTAAGAAATGGGTATTCACTTCCCAGTGTTGTTACAAATTGAGGTATGCTTTAGAGGCCAAGAGTATTTTAAAGTTTCACGTTTTGTCAACTGGTAAACTTCTTGGTTCAATTGTGCGCGCTGTTGCTGTGGCAACGCAAGAGGCAAGGTGACCTTATCATTTTCCAATCTGCCTTTCTTTCATTCAGGCGACTGCAAAAACGGCCATCGTGTTCATTCAGCCCCAGTATAACATCAGCACATTATCAACAGGTGGGTTTTCATGTAATTTCACCTACTCCTCATCTGATTAATTTGTGGGTAAGATACTTTATTCAGGAAGAGACATGCGTTTTTGTAGTAGAGTCCCAAAAAAATAATGCTAACTTTGCTATGTGTATAAGAGCATGTCTCTGACACAGCTCTATGTGATTTTACACTGCTTCATTGCATTCTGTTAAGGTACTTCCGCATGGCTAGTGCCAGTGGTTGACCGAGGACTGTGTGGGAGTAGGAGAAGGAACCACTTCCCCAAAAATAGAATGTAGAGAGGCTCTTTGCATTGGGCTGTTTCTTTGCAGACTGCCTGAAACTGATTGTATACGCTTGTTGATGTCCTGCTTGTCTCTTCACAGTGGCCCCTTTTTGCACATCTGTTTCTCACTTTCAGTCCCTCCCCTCTCTTTCTGTCTCAGTCTCTCTCTCTCTTTTACTCACACCTTACTTTCTCTGTTTCTGTCTCTCATTTCTCTCTCTCTCTGTGTCTGTCTGTCCTGTCTCTCTCTCTCTCTCTCTCTCTCTCTCTCTCTCTCTCTCTCTCTCTCTCTCTCTCTCTGTCTATGTCTCTTGCTCTTTTTCTCTCTCTCTTACTCTCTGTCTCACACGCACACACACACACACACACACACACACACATACACACACACACACACACAAATGAGATGCAAAACAAGAAAGATGTTGTTATGGGAAGGTCCTGCTTAATTGCAGAGGTAGTTGTCATATCAGAACTGCCCTTTTGTCAAACTGTGAAATATTGCCCGATTTCTCCTCATTTCTGGGCTGGGATTACTGTTTAAAAAGTGTCTCAATACTAATCACTTGGCCAACATTATTTAAAGTGGGGACCGTGATGAAAATCAGCGCTAGTGTTTCCCTGGTTTGCCCACTCAGCAAAATGTAAGCCAAGATGTAATGGATTTGCGTCTGAGTAGCGTTTTCGTTTCGTGCCATGCTGAGCCAAACCTAACAGCAATGCCAAAGCAGCCAGGGCTGAAGGAAATTTTCCATGGGCTGTCTTTGACTGACAGCACTGTCTGCAGTCTTTCTCTCACTCTCTCTCACGGTCTCTCTGTCTGTCTCTCTCTCTCGCTGTCTGTCTGTTTCTCTTTTTGTCAATGTTTTGCAAATGCCTGTACTTATTAAGTATTGGGTTATGCAAAACATCTCAAAACGGGTCAGACAGACTTACTTTTTGTATTGAACTCTCTCTCTCTGTCTGTCTCTCTGTCTCTCTCTCTCTGTCTGTCTCTCTGTCTCTCTCTCTGTCTCTCTCTTTCTGTCTCTCTCTCTTTGTCTCTCTGTCTCTCTCTCTCTGTGTTTTGCAAACGCCTGTGCTTATTAAGTACAAGGTTGTGCTCAACATCTCAAAATCGATCAAATGTACTACTCTGTTTGTGTTGACCATGACTGGTGTGGTTGTCCTTTTGCAGACGGAGAGGTGACCCTGTACCACTATGGCTGGAAGGACTGGGCCACCATCCTCTTCTATCTCTTCATCACCATCATCCTGCATGCAGTCGTGCAGGAGTATGTGCTGGACGTGAGTACACCGGGGTCATTGTGGTTGTTGCAATAGCGCTTAGCAGGAAATAAATTAATAAGGTGTCATCAGAGTGAGCAGAGTGAGCATGACAGCTTTAAGGGTGTGAAACAGAGCAACTTCCTTTCTTGCTTTTACAAAATTGCCAGCAATTTGTTTAGGGTTTATTAAGATCCTTTGCTGCACCACTCTATATATGCAAGGTGTGTGTGTGTACGTGTGTTCCACACACAACTCTTGAACTCTATTCGTTCCACTGAGGTCAAATTTGGAGGGTGTCTTGCTAATGCCACGGGTGAGTGCAGTGCCAAGTTTCATGTGGTTAGGACAAAAAAATGATAAATATGTATCGGTAAAACAAGCTTCAATGCTCTTTGTGTGTCACCCTCCACTCTCCCTCTCACACAACATGAGCTGCATCGACGGGCTCTGCACTAGTAAACATCAGTCAAAATAAAGTGCTTTGACCAAGTCACACCACTAAGGGTCTGGCTGTTTAAATCAAACTTCAGCAACCTTCTATGAGAAATATAGTGCCCATTTTTATTTGTTGTTTATTGCATCAGGGTTTTGTGGAGTATTCAAAAAGAGATTCAAAGTTGAATTTATGACTTGGCCACCTACATGGGCATAGATTCCTTATTTCATGCCATGATATGTCATACATAGTTCTAAATACCCTTTTAAAATATCCACTGATTTGGTTGATCTCTTTTGGTCTTTCCACAGAAAGTCAACAGGCGCCTTCATCTCTCCAAGAGCAAGAATACAAAATTTAACGAGTCGGGACAACTTTGTGTGTTTTACTTAGTCTCCAGTATCTGGAGCCTCTATGTCGTCTGCACGGTACGCATTTGTCATATCTATCTCTTCCTTCCCTCAACTGTAAGAAGTCTTGTCTCAGACACTAAGGCCATATGGAAAAAATCTAAAATCTAAAACAAATTACAGTTTTTCACATTATAGTGAGCTGCACTGTTAGGGACTCTTATTTTTTACTCTTACTTTTTACTTATTTTATCTTCCTTCTGATAAAAGTGTATCTGCAGTTTTCCCGTTCTGTTTGTTGTCCTTCTTGCTGTGTTTGTTTTTGTTGGCAGCCACGCGCGCATTCTTTCTTATTTGTAGTTGGACCTGTTATCCTTTTTTTCCCCCTTTCTACAGGAAGGTTATCTGCTACACCCAAGCAGCCTATGGGAGAATTATCCTCATGTACATCTAAGGTAAAGCCTGTGTTAAGTCTAGACATTTATGTTAACAAAACAATCTGTCTTTTTTTTGTTTATCTAAAAGTTAAGCAGGAATTGAGTTTTGAGGTCTTTGGGTTGAATGGTGACAGCTATGGGGCAATTATCCTCATGTACATTTTAAGGTAAAGCCTGTGTTAAGTCTAGACATTATCTTAACCAAAAGAACTGGCTTTTTATTTAAAAGTTAAGCAGGAATTTAGCTTTTTAGGTTCTTTGGGTTGAATGTTGACAGCTGCACGTGGAAGTGAAGGAGACCAACCTGTTCATATCCACAATATCTCATTAGAACCGTAATCCAAGATGGCCGCTCTGAAAAGTAAACAGCTGAGCTTGGCTCACTGATGAGGCATATGATTCAGTTACACAGACAGCGGTGTAAAGGAGCAGATGGTGTTTGTCCCTCTCTGTTGGCAGGTTTCAGGTGAAGTTCTTCTACCTCACACAGCTGGCTTACTGGCTGCACGCCATCCCAGAGCTCTACTTTCAGAAGGTTCGGAAGGTATGTGGAGAAAACCAGCAATGTGCTGCTAGCACACAGACGATGTCACACAAATGCATAAATAACCAGTGAGGAAAGGAGTTCTTGGAGGTCGTGACAGTGTGCGTGTGTAGGGGTGATGGGGAAACAGGATTTGAATCAGAATCAGATTTTGAATCGGGATTTGAATCAGATTCAGGATTTGAATCCGAATCAGATTTTGAATTTTGAATGATTTTTTTTTGGCCAAGTACTGTATACATACATACACAAGGAATTTAACTCTGCCAGACGTTGAGTCTCTAGTATACATTTAACATATAGACATGTAGTGATTCCATGAGATGAAATGTTAATGTGTGTGACTGTGTGTGTTCAGGAGGAGATTCCTCGGCAGCTTCAGTACATCACACTGTACCTCCTGCACATCATGGCCGCCTACCTGCTGAAGTGAGTGCAGCACCCGCCTTCCTCTCCCTTGGTTACAGGGAACTAGGCAGCATCTCTTGTCCACTCTGCTCCGATGCTTTAATGTCTGTCTCTCTTCTCTCCCCCCTCTTCCTCTCTCTGTCTATCTCTCTCTCTCTCTCTCTCTCTCTCTCTCTCTCTCTCTGTGTCTGTGTTTTCCCTCTCTATATATCTCTATTCCTACCTCTATCTTTACCTCTGTCTTTACTTCTATCTCTACCTGTCTCTCTGTCTCTGTCTGTCTGTCTGTCTGTCTGTCTCTCTCTCTCTCTCTCTCTCTCTCTCTCTCTCTCTCTCTTTCTCTCTCTCTCTCTCTCTCTCTCTCTCTCTCTCTCTGATAGTTTGACTCGTGTGGGCCTGGTTCTGCTGTTCCTGCAGTATGTCTCTGAGCTGGGCTTTCACATCTCCAGACTATTCTACTTCACTGACGAAAACCATCACAAGATGTAAGATCACATATGCTTTTTTTGCACACCACCAAACAGTATGTCTTTAAATGCAGAACACTCATGCATGTTGTGACATTTTATGCGATGCCATTTGTGTAAATTGAAGCAAACCTGAGTACATTCCTTGGCGACAATAGGCCAAAGCAATGAGCATGTTGTTTTCTAAGTCGTTTTGGATAATAGCGTCAGGTTAGTGTAATTTAATGTAATGTTCAGATTCAAAAACATGTAATTTAATTTTTGCAAATATTCATAGTTATTTTTTTTTATTCTGCATTGTAAATGATAACTGCAGCTGGGTTGTTTTAAGTACAAAAAGGACAATTCATTAAAATGGACGTAACTGTTTTTGCATCTGACCTCTTGATATGCCCTACTGTATCCAAATGCACATGTTGGGAACAGCATAAGCCCCTGTGCTGTGATTTCAGCTGTGGGCACTAATTAGAGTCTCTAATGGTAATTGTAAATTTGTTGATTATGATTTTTTTGAACTGTGTGTTTGTGTAGGTTTGACCTTTGGGCAGTAGGGTTTGTGTGCACGCGGATGGTGACCCTGACCCTCATGTTCCTGGCGGTGGGCTTCGGGCTGTCCAGGGCCGAGGACCAGAACTTGGACTGGGAGGAGGGGAACTTTAACACCGTCTTTATCAGGTCTGGATCCAATGCTGCTGCCAACTGGCCAGAATCACAACCAAACTATCATGTTTCCTTTCCCTTCGACACAAGAACCCCCCCTACCCCCACGCCACATACACATACACACACACACACACACACACACACACACACACACCCTCCCATCCAACCCAAGCCCTGTCCCCTCCCCCTTTTTCTTATTTTGGACAGATGCACGTGTGTTTCTGACAAAAACAACCTCTTAGTTCTTTTTTTTTTGTTTTTGGCTTCTTTTATGAAAACACACAGACACACACAGACACACACAGACGTAATAAAGAATTGCATTGGCAGTCATTCAGTTCCATTCTCTGGTGTGGTGCAGCTGGTGTGGTGTAATATTGTTGGCTACCCTTTTTCTGTCTGTTGTCTCCTCTTGTTCACTCACTCTCCTCTCATATTTACTCACAGTTTTTTCTTCCTTTCTCTTTTGTTCCCTTGGGCGCGCGCACACACACACACACACACACACACACACACACACACACACACACACACACTCGCACGCGCTTACTGGAAGTGCACTGATACCCATTCGGTTAACCTTTTGGCTGCCTTTTTGTTGGCGTCTCTTCTTGCACAGCCCTTTCGTCACTCACTCCTCTTCTTTTTTTTCCCCTTTTATGCCAATTACAGTTTGCTCTCACCCTTTTCCACCCGCACACCCACACACACACACACCGTCCCAAATTTCCTTCAGGATTAATAAAGTATCCATCCATCCCTCCATCCATCCATCTATTCTCTTCATTGCTCTCCTCTCCTCTCCTCTGTCTCCCAGGATGACGGTGTTGTTCCTGGTCTGCTTCACTCAGTCCTGGCAACACACACACTCAGTCTCTCTCTCTCTCTCACACACACACACACACACACACACACACACACACACTTGTCTTCACTGTCCTCCTCACACCTCTCCTGTCTCCCTCCCCCAGGATGACGGTGTTGTTTCTGGTGTGCTTCACTCAGTCCTGGCTACACACACACACACACACACACACACACTTGCCTTCATTGCCCTCCTCACACACACCTCTCCTCTTTTCTCCCCCAGGATGACGGTGTTGTTTCTGGTGTGCTTCACTCAGTCCTGGCTACACACACACACACACACACACACACACACACTTGCCTTCATTGCCCTCCTCACACACACCTCTCCTCTTTTCTCCCCCAGGATGACGGTGTTGTTTCTGGTGTGCTTCACTCAGTCCTGGCTGCTGTGGAAGTTCATCCGCTTCCAGCTGCGGCGCTGGAGGGAGTTCCGTCTGGAGCAGGCGGCACGCAAGAGGGCAGCGGCCAAGCAGAACCCCTCACGCTCCCTCAAGAGAGACTCCGGTACTTACACACACACACACACACACACACACACTATAGTGGGAGAACCCCTCACGTTCCCTCAAGAGAGACTCCGGTACTATACAACACACACAAACACACACACACTGTAGGTGCAGAACCCCTCGCACTCCCTCAAGAGGGACTCTGGTACTCACCCCAACTATACAACACACACACACACACTATAGGTGCAGAACCCCTCACGCTTCCTCAAGAGAGACTCTGGTACTTAAACACACACACACACACACACACACACACACACACACTATAGTGGCAGAACCCCTCACGCTCCCTCAAGAGAGACTCCGGTACGCACGCACGCACGCACGCACGCACGCACGCACGCACGCACGCACGCACGCACGCACACTGTAGTTGCAGAACCCCTCGCACTCACAACAGAACCTCCTTCCTAATGTACATCTTATATTATTTTTGTATCTTATAAAATTGTGTTATTCTTATGTCATTTTTCTAATGTTTTTGTCTCCGCACTCTGTTGTAGTTGGTCACCATGAGAACGGACTGGTTAAGGCAGAGAATGGAACCTCCCCCCGGCTGAAGAAGATCAAAGCCACTTAACCCCCCCCCCCACCACCACCACCCACCCCCCGCCGCACCCCACCTCGTCTGATTGACCTGCCCTGCTCAACTCAATCTCGGATCAACCCCCTCTTTCCCAAGATCCCCCCTCCCCCAACTCACTCTGGGACCCACCCGCCTGTCACCCTCCTCCCCCCGTCAACAGAGGAGGACTCTCCAACAAACTCCCTCTTTACCCCACTCATGGGGGATGGCAGGGGGGCGCTCAGAGAAGCGAAAGATGGGGCTTCATCATATGTTTTTTGGGGAGGCAGAGTCTCTCCAGGGATAGATCCCCAACCCCCCTCTTTTTTATGACATACACACACACACACACTCGCACACACACACATTCACGACAATCAGCCTTGTCTTTTTTTTGTCAGCCTTGTCTTTTTTTTTAGCATTTTTTATATCTTTATTTGTTTTGGGTGTAACGCTGTGTTCAATGCCTGCCCGCCATTCTACACTGCTGGACTGTCTCTCCATTATCATGTTTTGGGTATAATACAAGTCCTAATCACTTTCTCACTAGTGTATATACATTAGGTGTTTGATTTCAGTGTCGCTTCAGCCAACTGAAGGCCCTGTATGTCTGATATGCATCTTGCTTGAGGATGTGGAGTTGCCCCATCACGGCGACAGGTGCTATTAGACCATTGGAAGCCGTAGCTACGGTGGCCTTTGAAGGACATCCAGAGCATGTGCTCTCCCCCTTGTTGGAGGCCTGTGCTTTAAATGATTTTTTGACTCCCTGATGGTTCCCCAACTCCCAGCCAGCTTCCTGCAAGTTCCTTAGCAACCTGTCATCATCGTCGTCAAAGTTTTCAGAAAGTGCAGTTCTTTATTTTTCCATGTTAAAGGAGTATCTGACAGTTCTTTGTTTGTATTTTCAGGCTTATGTATGTAGTTGCCAGTATTGGATCATATTGTACATTTATATTGTGAAACATGATGTAATAATTATGGAAAAAAAATTGTCAGAACACACTTGTTTTTGCTTTCTGTCATTAATGCAGCAATATGCGATCATTTCATTTATAAAAGGGCACAAGAAGACCTAATTACACAGATCAGAGAACAGAATAGAACCTCAACACTCAAGTTATTTACCATTTACCCAAAAGCTAAGGGGTCTGGTGACTAAGGCAGTACATCCGTTTTCATAAACACTCTGGAAAACTATGAACAGTTAAGAATTATTGCACAACATCAACCCTAGAGTGTTGCACAGACACTTTGGTAAATGGAAAAAATACCCCACAACATTTTAAAATAATGACAGAAAATGACTCATCAGAAGTAATAAAGCACAGTCATCCAGTATTGGTTGGGCAATAAGACTGATGAAGGCGTAGGTCTAGTCATCTTTATTCATACATAAGGAAATACTGCTCCAGAGGGGGTGGGTGGGGGGGCTGGAGATGGTGCTCCTCAGTGCTGTTAGACTCCTGGGATCTCAGCTTCAGCTGCTACACCTGAAAGGGGGAGAGAGAGAAGGGAATCACATTATTAACTTGTAATATTTCCAGTTAAGTTGTTCCAAAATTGGGTTTCTGCAAAAGTGGTATCACTTAAACTTGCGTTGAGTGCATTGAGTTAAACTGAAGTTGAACTTTAGCTTAAACATAAACTAGGATGTGGCAGACTTCCAGATTCAGTCTTTCATTCAGATGTTTGTACACAAAACCCCAAACGTCTTAACAGCTGAAGTGCTTTAAACAGATAAACAGATATGAGTCGACTGTCGACCTTCCTGCCGTTTGATGCCAACCACATACTTCCTAGCATTTCCACCAGCATTGTTCATCGCTGTAAATGTTAAATTCATACAGTCATGCCCCTGTTCACTGGGCCTGAGTCATACCCTCTGCAAAGGCCTGTGGTGTGACCCATCCATGCAGCCTTCCTCTTTGTACCAAGCGTCGGGCAAAAAATAGCAACAGTGTTTGAGCATTGAGACTGGGGCTGCCTTGGGGTCGGACGTGAGCTTTCAGGGCCCTGGGCCAGCAGCATGGCTGCTTACTTATGAGTGACACCCTGGGGTGTTGGCAAGGAAACTACACACATCAGGAGCGCACAGAAACCATTAGCACCATGCATGAAATAGATTTTTTAAAAGCAAGTCTCTCCAGGTGCTTAGTATGTATATATGAGGGGAACTGAGTTAATGTTTGTAACAATGAGTCATTTAAGATGGTTTAAATACCCTGAATACTCTCTAAAGTGCTGCGCTTATGCACCTTGTCAATATTTATTGATTGTAATGCATTAATCACCAGGGGGCAGTGGTGTGGCCTGGTGGTTAAGATGGCCCGGAAGTGCCACTGAGGTACCCTGAGCATGGTAGCGTCCCCACACACGGCTCTCACGACGCCATTGTCATGGCTGCCCCCTGCTCATGTGTGTGATGGGTGACATTAATTTGCATTTTTAATGTCGAGGATGAAATGAAGAGTTGTAAATTTCACATATTGAGGGATTAAAAAAAGAAATATTAAAAATAATAGGTTCACCATCTCACCACCTCCACACATGCAGACCTGCACACTAAAGCTGCTGTCAGACCTAGGTGCTGTTCACACACCAACGCTTTTTTAACTGCTAGGTGCTCAAGTACAATTGTTCTCCTATGCAATGATGTGGCTGAGAAGTGGTTTGACTGTTGCGATGCACCTTGCTGTTTTGTTGAACAAGGCACAAGCAGAAAGATTTTTAACAATGGGCATTGCCTAGTTACAGTGACTCTCTTCCAAATATTAATGGTAAAAAAAAGAATCTCTGGACAAAGCTAGAGGGAACCAAAACTATGCACCCTGTACATTATTAGTCAATTATTAAGCCAACTATCTAATGAAACAGGACACATTATTTAAAACCCAGAAAATGACATGATCAACAATAACCATTCTCCCCAGTGCTGTCACTGAGCTTGTGGGCACTGGACTGGGCAGTCGCATTACTGTTACAATGCCTCAGGGCTGCAGTACCTGTGGGCAGGGCCAACACAGCAGACTCCGCATGGCCTCCCATGTCCACCGCCAGCCTCTGCCGCACCGAGTTCAGGGTCTCTGCGGGGATTCGGTCCGACTGCGACTCCAGGTACTTCAGCACGTAGTGGTCAGCGTCGGTCAGCAGGAAGCGATGCTTGAAGACTGCAGGGACAGTCAGGTGGGGAATAGAGGAGGGTTTTTTTAAAGCTCAGTTTGTCAGGGTAGTTAAAGTGCTACTGACCACCATGTAACCCCTCCTAGCTCCAAGCTAGCAGTCCATATGTTTTACTGTAACCTTCAAGCCATCATGCCAAAGCTACAACTTATAGAAGTACTCAACAAAAGTAGGTCTGTGTTTGTGTGAGTCTGTGTATGTGTATTGAAGTCAACGGTAGCTATATTGACAATACTGAAATGTGCTGTACGTATGCAGGATTAAAATTGCATTACTTTTAGGCCTCTTAAAGGAGCTAAGTTGTAAGCAACTGGACTTGGAGTGGAGTCGGACAAGTGCAGTTGCTTACAACTTAGTTCCTTTGACTAACATGACCTAGATGAATGAGAATCTTCACAGACAAACTCTTAGACCTCTGATATAACAAGACAAATGAGATACAAGACAAAAATATATATATATCCGAAAAAAAAAGAAAAATGAGAGACAGGTAACACGAGAGGTAACACGTACCCTCTACGGTGGAGCCGATGGCGAAGTCTGAGGGGCCGTAGTACTGCGGGTTGTCCACGCTGCTGCTGGGCTTGGGGATGCGCGTCTTCTCCAGGAACTTCCCGCCGATGATGCCTGAGTTGCGCGTGGCCGTCTCCCAGATGCTGATCATGTCGTTGCACAGGTAGTAGGTCAGGACGAAGCGGCGGCCGGCATCCTGGGGGTTCTGGGAATCCTGTGTGTGTGTGTGTGACAGCAGACTGCGTTACAGAAGAGAGCACCACACATCCTATGATTGTGCTAATAGTATCTGCACAGAGTAGGCCACAAAAGCATTATTTTCTCACATATCTGTGCCCAACATTCAAAGATACTAATTTGGGCTAATTCAATCCTTTGACTTAATGATATCTGTTCAGTGGCCCTAGTGTGGCAGGAGATTAAACTGCTGAGCACTCAGCTTTCTCTCTCTCTGTCTCTCTCTCTTTTCTCTTTCCTACATATTATACTAATAGAGTGGTAGTGGTATTTGCACAGAGTAGGTCATGAAGCATTATTTTTCCACATCTATACTAATTTAAGACATCAAGGTCAAACGTTCAAGTAATTGTGAGTTCTATTTGAAAAAAAATAATGCTTTATTTTTTTGGCTACTTTCAACACATTCTTTCCCTCACATAACCATAATCATTACCATCATCATAAAAAATGATCATTATCATAACCATAACTACAACCATGACCTTTAAATGTGGCACAAAAAACGGCAACATAACAAACAACATCTTTGTTCATTCCTTCTGGTCTCTTTCTTGTCAGCAAGAAGTTTGACTGTAACTGCTAGACTTCCATTAAGACTTCTAGTGCTGCTGCTGGTGAAATGGGACCAGGCACTGATTGCTGGACAGCTCACAAACTATGGCCAGGATGTTATGCACCTAAAAAAAACAGCCCTGGCATGTTCTCAGTGGGTTGTCTTTCCTAACAAGGAGCATTTTTTTTTACAGCTCAGTTGATAGCTCTGTCAGGAGCCATTCTCCTGAGGGACCTAACCTTGAATCTGAGTCCTGCAGAGCTCCATGGCTTCCATAGGTGCATAGTGTGTTTCTATTATAGTAGACCTGCTGCAATTTACTTGACTGCCTCCTGATTACATAGATGAGGGTCATATTCACACACACAGTTAGACAGAGAGAGAGAGAGAGAGAGAGAGAGAGAGAGAGAGAGAAAGAGAGAGAGAAATTTCACAGCCAGGGTTGCGCTGAACAGATATAATTACGTCAAAGGTTTGAATTAGCTTCAGCATCAGGGCCTACTCTATTAGTATATCCGTAGGAGAGAGAAAGAGAAAAAAAAGACAGAGCGAGAGAGAGAAAGAGAGCAAGAGAGAGAGAGAAAGAGAGAGAAAGAGAGAGAACAAGAGTGCTGAGCAGTTTAATGACACCCTACAGCAACCTCCTGCCACATCAGGGCCACTTAACAGCAAATCAGAATCAGACCTATGCAGGTTGACAGCGTCGTCTTTCTTTTTTCAATAACCAGTCTAGAGGGACACAAGGTATTCCAGTCCCATCACTGAGTCACACAGCACTCCAGAGACCAATCTTCTTCCCACTTGAAATGCCATAGAGACTCAGAAACATCTCATTTTGTTGTGCTTTTGTCATGTCCTCTGCTTTTTTTTTTACTTCACTTTTCTCTTTCTGTTTTTCATTTTCAGTTTTTTTCTCACAAATTTTCGGTTTTAGTTTCTTTAATTAATAAGCACTTTGAGCTACAGTCTGTGTACTATACAAATAAAACCCTATTACACTACTACTACTACTATTACTACTATTACTACTACTACTACTACTACTACTACTGCTACTACTGCTACTACTACTACTAATAATAATAATAATAAAATAATTACTAAATAATTACTAAAATAATAATAATAATTATTAGTAGTAGGGTAATAAGATTTTATTTGTATAGTAGTAGTAGTAGTAGTATTGTAATTATTATTATTATTATTATTAGTAGTAGTAGTAGTAGTAGTATTGTAATTATTAATACATAGAGTCCTAATGTGTTGGGCCAGGGGAGGGTCTGTCCTGTGTGTGCTGCCTTAGCCCTGAGTGCATATGTGGGCCGGGGGGGACTCACCAGTCTGGCGGAGTAGCGCAGCACCTTGTGGTCGTTCTCCAGCAGCTTCATCAGGTCCTTCTTGGGCGGCTCCGGGATCAGGTGCAGGCAGTTCTGCAGAGAGTCCTCCAGAGATCCCCAGCCATTGTAGGATGGAATCACCTGTGTGTGTGTGTGTGTGTGTGTGTGTGTGACAGTACACAATCAGATAATGGGAAGCAGATATGGCAGATGAGGTACAAATTAATGTGTGTGTGTGTGTGTGTGTGTGTGTGTGTGTGTGTGTGTGTGTGTGTGTGTGTGTGTGTGTGTGTGTGTGTGTGTATGTGTGTGTGAGACAGACAGACCCCTGACCACCACCACCCCCCCAACCAGAGCCCCCTACTCACCCTCTGGGTCTCTTTCTGGCCCTTTCTCTTCTCCACCTGAGTGGGTTTGACAGAGATGTCGGGGTGGTTGTGCTGGTAGTATTCGCGCGTGAACTCGTCACAGTCGTACAGCAGGAAGTTCCTGCCCATGAGCTTCAGCGTCTCTCCAATCAGGAAGTCCCGCGGGGAGTAGAACTCATGCACCTCCTGGGCAGACACCTCCAGCACACAGCTGGGGAAGGGCTCTGAGAAGAGAAGAGAAGAGAATAGAATAGAATAGAATAGAACACAATAGAATAAAAGAGAATAGAATAAAGCTTTATTAAGAGACCGATACCCCAAACATAAAAGTGTCAGTGTGTGTGTGTGTGTGTGTGTTTGTGTGTGTGTGTGTGTGTGCGTATGTATATGTGTAATTCATGCATGCATGCATTGTCCAAGGGTCCTGTTCAGTCCACTAAACTGACATCAACCACCCCCCCCCACCTTTTATTACTACACCTCCCCTTCCCACTCATGCACAAACACACACACACACACACACACACTCATACTGTAAACCCCCATGCGTTGATCACACACTCACCACAGGCAGGTCTGATGGCCTTGGGGACCTTCTGTCGGCGCAGCAGCACGGGGAAGGGGTCGCGCCCGCTGTTGGGCTCGTGCACCTCGCGGATCTCCACCGAGTCGTCCACCAGGTAGTACTGGATGGTGACGGGCAGCGCATCCCCAAACAGCCTGTCCGTGTTGTCCCACAGCGCAAAGAAGCGCAGCACCTGGGACAGCAGCGGACACACACACATACAGGTAAACAAAGACATCGCAGTGACACTGGCTTAGGTCACTGGTCACTGGCTGACCAGTGACTGAAGCGTCGCTGGTTGGACTTCCACTCCTCCTGACTAGGTGGAAGTGTCCTTGACCAAGACACTGAACCCTTATCCTGCTCCCGGTGTGATGTGTATGGCAGTCTGGCCATCGGTGTGAGAGTGAGTAAATATAAGACATTCTCTGTAAAGTGCTTTGGGTGCTCTGCTGAGTATAGGAAAGCTCTATATAAATGCAGTCCATTTACCATCAACATACATAAAAACACACACCACATTAACCCAATTCATCAATAACTGAAATAGCTAGCAATTATGATTTTTGTAGGTTATTAGTCCAGTTCTCAGTTATCGATTTGTTTTCTGCAGCTTTATCATAAGGATTGTGTGGTACATTATGAGGGCTTAACATCTGTATTGGGAAATTTGGAAGTGAAAATTTTTGAGGAATGGCCTCAAATTCCTTTTTTTGTATTCTCCAGCTTTATGGCGTGTCAAAAGAGGGCGTCACAGTGTACTAAATGCAGGGGTGCCAATAATTCTGCCAATTGTGTTTTTGATCATTTCTTCATGAGCCATTGTTTGTTCTCAGAATAAATTTGCTACCCTTTCAAGTCTGTAGTGTCTTGTCTTTGTTTTTTTAATTGTGTAGTTCAGATAAATTACCAACAGATGTGTTTTCTGTCAATTTTACCAAGGGTGCCAATATTTCTGGAGAGAGCTGCATGTGTGTGTGTGTGTGTGTGTGTGTGTGTGTGTGTGTGTGTGTGTGTGTGTGCGCGTGTATATATGTGTGTGCCTCTGTGTGTGTGTGTGCGGTCACCTTGCGGTCCATGGTGATGAACTGTCTGAGGCGGTCGAAGTCTGAGGGGGTGGTGTAGGCTATGTGGGGCTGCAGCTTGGTGCGGTGTCTCGCATATGGGTCAGCTGGGATCGGCTCTGGCTCATTCAGAACCACCCCCTGGCTCTCCATGAATTCCTAACAGAAACACACACACAGACATATTTACACACATTCACACACACACATACACACACACACACACACACACACACATTCACACACAAACACACACACATACACTTACACAAAGACAAAAAAGAGACAACCTACATATTCTGCATACAAGTCTTCAACATGCAAAAATATATAGGACAACAAATCTATTATATACATATTATATTTAAAACACACACACACACACACGTATGTATGTATATTGCATCTTAAGGGGGTACATGACGGTGTGCATGTGAACACTGCTCCTGTTCACACATGCAGCCTAACCTGTGTGTAGGTGTCGCAGTGTGTGATCCGGTACTTGATGCCGTACACACACAGGTCCATGGCCACGTTCAGGTCCTTCCAGTGGTAGTGTTCTCCGCGGTCGTTCTTCGGCAGGCGCTGGCGCTTCAGCAGCTTGCCCTGTGGGATGCCCGAGTTCTCCACGGCGGGCTCGAACACGCACATGCTGTCGTCCTCCAGGTGGTAGTAAAGCACCACGGGCCGCACGCGGTACTCCTCGTCGGGGGAGTGCTGCACCATCTGCTGGAAGTACCCGAAGAAGCGCAGCACCTGGAAGTCAAAAAAATAAGAGTCAGAGTGATAATTAAAAATTGCATTTCACTGTGTCCCAAAACTGTAGAAGGCCTATTCAGTAGGCTACGGCCCCCACTGCCCCACCTTGTGGGGAGACAGACAGGGAGTGATCGGTGGGGGGAGGCAGAGGCTGTAACTGGCCAACAGGAGGGCTCACAACCTTTAAGCCACAGTGGTTGCAATGCAAGTGGTAGGATTTTGCTTAGAGCCCCAACAGAGTAATAAGCTGCTGGGTCAAACATGTCATAGGAACAAATGCAAACCCACACTGAAATAGCACAAATAGTTGTGCATTATAGGCTACGTATATGTAATAGTATTATATTATTTTTTATTATTTTAACATGATATATAGGCCTATATATTAAACACACACACCTTCCTGGTTGCATTTTCGAATGTTTTCTACTACATTGCATTTTGTATGTTTTTGCAGTAAAATACATCCCACATGCATTAACAAGATGCAATACAACATGAATGAGATCTTGAGAGTCAATACCTTTTTGTCATTAGAGACATGTGCGGGGATGAAGTCTAGCGGGCGACTCTTGGCTGGGCTGCCGTAGGACAGTAAGGGGTTTTCACAAGGTACCTGGGTTGCCTCGTTCAAACTTAGCTGCTCAGAGAGTAATGGCTCGTGTCCGATGCCAACCTTTGGTCGTTGAGGTAACCCATAGCCGTTCTTGTACGCCAACGTTTGAGGTTTATGGAAAGCAGATTTCTGTATCACAATAACAACAATAAAAAAATCATTGACATACAAATATTCGAATATGCATGCATTTCACGATGGTATACTTTACTTAAAATGTAAAAACACTTACAATGAACTGACTTAGGCCTACTGACTACGACTAGTAAACAAACATTTGAGTTTTTATTTACCGTTACGTCACGACATGTGTATCCTGGCATAAAGGAAAACCCAGGGCTTGCGTTGTTAGACATTGTGTGCGTTCCTGCGGTTTGTCAATTGTGTAATTAGCAAAACATCACCAGGGACAGCTGATTTCACCTCGTGGGTTATAGTAATCACATTTCCCAGATCCCAGCGGAGCTCTTCGTACACACTTGCGTATCCAAGGTGACCACAGACTAGAAACTGTTTCCATGGAGTAAGTAAACAAATTCAGCGCTGCCGTAAAGTGTTGCACGTAGGCCTATGGTAGAATTGTAAAAATGATTATTTCAAGCAACAAATTTGATGCCATTGAAATGCCATTCAATGAGCAGTAACATTTAAATTAAGGCAGGCAGGCTAGCGCTACCCGACTGAAATTTCAGTAGCTTACTGGCAAGTTTATTTTGCACATCACAAATGATTTTCCAATGAGATCAGAGATCTGTGTTAAATATAAAAAAAGATCTGTGTTAAATATAAAATGATAAAAACTATGGTTTTATTATTTATACATTATTACATTTTTATATTTATATATTATAATGTGCTATATTTCTCATGAAAAGTGATCAGCTGGTGTATCTCTTTGGCATCCAACTTGTGGCTTGGACCAGATCTTCTGGCCCCCACTCCACTGGTGAGAAGATGGACCCACAGACACCTGTGATGGACACTGTGGCTTAGTGGCAGAAGGGTGGCAGCCCTCCTTCAAATGCTGATCTTACTTTATCATTAGATGCCAAATAATTTAATCTAGTGGAACCTCATGTTTACACTAGACTAATAATAATAATAATAATAATAATAACAATAAACTGTATTTGTATAGCACAATTCATACAAGATGTAGCCTAAAGTGCTTCAACAGTTTGGCAGCATTTGGCAGCATTTGGCACAAAGCAGATTTATTGGAAACCTGCAGAAACTTGACTTCCTGTTTTGGGCACTGCAGTGGAGACAAGCAGATTGTTTGTTTCTTTTTCTTTCTTTGTTTCTTTTTATATCCCCTATCCGATATCCACAACATTTTTAATGATTTGTTTTAAACATCAATTGGTTTGGCCTGTCTAGTCCAGACCAGCTCAAACCCAAGGCACAATGAAGATGAATGATGCAATGAAACATGTTGATTTATTCCCGGCAGCTGTTCTCTTGTTCCCTTTGACCTCCGAATGTCTGTTTTGGACAGTAGATGGATGGGTGAGTTTACTGAAAAGAATGAGCAGACACGGAGAGCAAACTCTATGGCCAAAAATCGTAATCTGAATGATGTTTTTAAGTTTTGGTGAGAAGTTAAAGTCGTGAATAATAGCAAGATGTCTCTGCCATAGTATTACAAGGGATGTTTGGAGACGTAAATATCACAGAGCTGTGGGGAAGCCATTTTAAGGACATATTTAACCGTGTTAAGAGGGATGTTTTAGTGCTGATGAAGTTGTTTATAATGACGGTATGGTTATTAGGCCGGGTGAAGTGTAACCAGCAATGAGGAATTTTGGCAACGAACAAAGTCTGTGGCCCTGACCAAATGTGTGTCAAACATCTGAGGTGTGTTACAGACTGTCAGTACTGCTCTCTGTTCGTGTTTCTGGTTTACTGATGCATGCCATATTACCTGACCCTGCGTGGACTGTACTACTGGTGCCGGTCATCAAAGATAAAACATGTATCAAGCCTGCAAGTATCAAGTATAGACCACTACAGACCAATTCCTTTAGTTAGTATTTTATCTAAAATACTAGATAGGCTGTATCTTGGCAGCTGTGGCCTGGCAGCTGTGGCCTAGTGGTTAGGGAGTGGGTCTTGGGATCAGAGGGTTGCAGGTTCAAATCCCTCCCTAGCCATGGTTGAAATGCCCTTGAGCAAGGCATCTAACCCCATCTGCTCCAGGGACTGGAACTGATACCCTGTAAAATACCTGTAAGTCGCTCTGGATAAGAGCGTCAGCTAAGTGTAATGTAATAATAATAATAAAAAAAAAGTAATCTTACTGAACAGGCTCCAAGAGTATGTGGTGAGCATGGTCAATCAGTTTGGTTTGGTACAGTATGATATCAAGTTTAATGCCAAAAAAAAATGTTGTTATGATTGCTAGACCTCAGGAAGAAAAGAAGTTAGATTTTTATCTAAACTAGCAAGTGTACTGTTGAGACAAAAGTAAAATATTTGGGTCACATCATCAGAAACGACCTCTGTGATGGTGATGATGATGATGATGATGATGATGATGTTCATCGTCACTGTTGCAAGTTATATGCTTAAGCTAATATGCTAGCACAAAGGAAGTGAAAGTAGCCCTTTTCAGATCACACCGTACTCCTCTTTATACAGCTCACCTACAGTATGGTGTAACTATAGTAAAGCACTATAGCAATGCTTCTCTTAGAATTCTGCTCAAGTACCCAAGGTGGGAACGTGCTATCTTTATGTTTGTTTTTTTTGGGTGTTCCAACATTTCAGGCCTTACTCAGGAACCTTACATATAAATGTATGTGTAGTGCAGAAATGGATTTATAACGTCTTTAAATGACCCCATATAAAGTAACACACTTTACTCCTCTGTTTTCTAGATACTGGCACAAACAAATGTTTTCATCTTTTTTTTGTGTATGTGTGTCTGGTGTGTGTATATTGTGTATTGTGTATATTAAGTGTTTGCCCTGTTTGTGTATGTCTCTCATAATTGGACCATAAGTTTGTTTAATAAAGTTAATAATAATATGAGGATGGATGGATGTAACATAAAATAAGGCTGAAGCGAAAAAAAAAAAAAATATTGTCTGTGTTTGTGTGTAATGCTGTGTATCACCAACAGATGGCAGTGCAGTACAACAAAATGGTACCTCAATGCAAGTGGTGTCCCCATAAGCAGTTTATTCCACGCTCTCGAGAATTTTGGTCTCAAACAGCCTCCAGCCATTCACAAAGTTCATTCTCCTTCTAAAGGTCCATTCTCCATATGTTTTTTTAGATGAAATATGGATTTATCTTTATGGAAACACATCAGTATGTACTCTCTTAAAACTTAAAACAGCAAACAGTACTAAATGACATCATTTCATTTTTAAGTGGCAAAATATCAAAGACTGGGGACACTGAAATGACTAGCTTATTTTGCAGATAGAATACATGGACATAGTCATAGGATCCAAAGAGAGAGAATTGTACTTCAACACCAAACATTCCCTGTGACATACACACTCTACTCAGTATGTCCAGATTTTGTGTGGAGTGTCAATGTCTGCCCACTGTTAATCTTTACATAAATAGCTCTTAAATCATCTCTATTAAGGCAGGATTGTGGTGGATCACACTAGCTTCTGCTGTGAGTGTACTTAAGCGTGGTAGCATATATCATACTGCACTTGATTTTTTACAACTGACCAGACAGCAAGAGCAACATCACCCCTTAACCCAAGGGCCAAATCTGAAATGTTCACTCACTCATTACATAGTGCACTAGGCAGGGAACAAAACAATGTAACTCACACCCTATATAGTGCTCTCTCTGGTGAGTGAGAGAACATTTTGGAATTGGCTAAGGAAATCTGGTCCCTTTTGCTTTTTGGCTGGTTTCAGAGCTGCGCGTGACTGAACGAATCATGGAGGTACTTGAATGACTTTCTGACCTGGAGCTCCGATGTTCTAGAGCTTTACAAAGTTAGACCCTGCCTTTCTGAAGTAACAAAAACGTAGCATATGAGAGGCACTAGTTGGTCTTTGGCCTGTGCGCTGGTAGATTTGGCTTGGATTATGGCCACAATATCTATACCTGTTAGTCATAATTCTGGTGTGTCTGTATTGGCCTAGAACATGTGCAAAGTCAAATATGTGACCTGTGATTGGTTGTGCTTTTAACTTGACACTCTTAGCAGGACGAGGTGCTGTTCCCCTTCAAGCTTAGCTAGCTAGCTTTTAGCACTTACTCAATCAGCCATTGGAGAATTTCTCTTTACATATTATGAGTATATCATTTGGCAAGCCACTTCACCAAAGTCAGAGATAAATTGAACAACAAGGGTCATAGAAAACTAGCATCAGTATTTCTTTTTTTTAAAATAGCATGATCAGTAAAATGATCAATAATTTACATCTTGGATGGGGCCTACAAACCAAAAGAAGTCCCACAAGCAGGATAAGGCACTCCACTGTGCATAACATATCAATATATATATTTTATAAAGAAAAAAAAAACAACAAGTTTAAGTATTCAACCTCTTTGAGGTTTTCAAAGGTGTTTTTAGCTGACACAACTCAAGCAATGTAAGTATCCCCTTCTTAGGAAGAAAATATCAACAATCGTATGCAGAAACACTAGGATTGTCCCTGAGGTGCCAGACAAAGCTTTGCCACTGTATAAAAATATTTCATTACCATTTAGATACAAAAAAACAACATCAAACAATAAAACTATTAAATATTAAAAATAGATTTCATAAGGGTTGAGATGAATACCAAACATTTCTCTCTTATTCTCTTTTGGTTTTTGAAAAACAACAAAAAATAAAGTTGGCAGTGTGGTTAACATCGAGGTCATATATATTTATATTCATAAACTGTCCTTCAAGAGACCTCAAAGTTCTAGGCACTAGTTGTTTTTTTTTGTTCTTCCTGTGAGCATTTGGATGCTGCTGAAAGCTTCAACCTCCAGTGAGCACAGGAAATGGGTAAAAATAAAAAAGGAGAAAAAATAAGAGTAAAAGAGAAAGCAGAGGTCCTGTCCTGTCCACACAACCTCATATACTGTCCATGCAGAGCTGCCACGATCAGAAACATCGCTGAATCCATACGGCTCAAGTCCGTTGAGTCCTTCTAGGGTTCTAGGGTTCTAGAATAAACTCCACCATGAACCATCAACCATCAACCCTCCCTCCCTTCACTCTCTCAGGAAGAGGGGGTAGGTTAGGAGTCAGGAAGCCAAGTGCAGAAGAAGTACAGACCAAGCAAGGTCACCTCACCTCAGAGCCCCCATGGTAAACGCTGGAGTGTCAGTGTGTGTGTGTTTGTATGTGTGTGTGTGTGTGTATTTGTTGGGGGGAGGGGGGGGGCATTTGTTTATTGTGACTGCAGGAAGGAGGGAGTGTGGGGGGGGGGCGAGTTTCATCCGTCCCATCCGTCAAAGTCGACCCAGAGACCCAGACTCCAAGTTGAAAAAACAATCAAAGTGGAAGCCTGAGCCCAGATTAGATCCTCGACTCTCCTCCACCCAGCAACCCAGTCCTGGCTTCACCTCTGGGTCAGGTTCTGTTTGGTCATTCTCAGCCCCATCCTCAAAACGAGGAAGAGGGGGAGAAAGAGAGGGATGAGGCAGGGCGGTGGTGGTGGTGGAGGCTTGGGCGGCCTCAGCCTCATCCCTCAGCCTCAGTAGTAGCGGTTGAGGCTGCGAGTGCCCGGCACGTCGGGCTGACCGTTCATCCAGATCTCGCGGATGATCCTCTCGCGCTCCTCCAGCCGCTGCGCCCGCTCCAGCTCCTCGGCCGAGGTGAAGACGTTGGTGTTGAGCGTCCGCTCGAAGCGCCGGTGCCTCCGGGCCGACAGGTCCGAGCACGTGTCCCAGTCCGAGTCGTCCGAGTCGCTGGTCTCGCTGTCCGAGTAGGCGCCGTGGTGGTGGGGGTGGTGGTTGCCGTTCCGCCGGCCGTTGCGGTTGGAGTGTCGGCGGCGGCCCGAGGAGCGGTTGGCCGCGGAGGAGGAGCCGGTCCCGGAGCGGCAGGAGGGGTGGGGCCGGCGGGGGCAGTCTGTGCGGCACGAGATCTGGACTACTAGCGCGAACAGCGTGAGGAAGAGGCCCACACACACGCCGCACACAAAGTAGAGCGCCGCCCGCTCCGTGTGCTCTGTGTGAAAGACACACACACACACACACACACACATGCACACACACACATATCCACACACGCACACGCACACACACACACACACAAACACACAGAAACAGATTATCACCATGGGTACATATTCAGACAACTGAATGGTAATCATTCTCATGATAATTAACAGCACTAAAAGCACTGTGAGCAAGTGATGAAAAATGTTGGTGGAAAAGGTCGAAACATGTTGATTAACTGAAGTGTATCACACATGGGGATAAAGCAACTGAAAGACCAAAGACAGAGGGAGGGGAAGAAAGGAGTAGAGCACGTGGCGTTTGCCTGCAGATGCAGATAGCCATAGGGGTCTGTGCCTGCTGAAGTTTATGAGGCTTTAGGTTTGAACGCATGGTTGGGTCTGAAGAAGCGGTGTTTCCTTTCATCCCCAAGGGCTTCATTTTCAGATGGCTTGGCATGCTTGTGTGTGTGTGTGTGTGTGTGTATACATACGTGCATGCTTGTTAGGAGTTTTGTTGAAAGACTGATGAAGCAGGAAGCCTTTTTGTAACCTGCGCACATTCATGCATGTGGTTTGCCACTCACATGACAAAACATCACTATAGAGCTTTAACTCTGGACAGCCTTTGGTAATTTAGATATGGACTTCTGTCAGACATACTTCACACTTAAGGAGCATAGTAGTGGTGGGCTGCTCACACATGACAGACATTAGTAGAAAGTAGTAGTGATTGGTTGACAGAGAGAGTGGTTGGGTGTTCACATGACAGCCAACAATGGACACTAATACTGATTGGCTGATGGAGAAAGTAGGTGGATGTCAACATGACAGACAACAGTAGACACTAATACTGATTGTCTGATGGAAAAAAGTAGGTGGGTGTTCACATGACAGACAACAGTAGACACTAATACTGATTGGCTGATGGAGAAAGTAGGTGGGTGTTCACATGACAGACAACAGTAGACACTAATACTGATTGGCTGATGGGAGAAAGTAGGCGGGTGTTCACATGACAGACAACAGTATACTCTAACACTGATTGGCTGGCTGAGCGAGTGGATGCTCACCTGCGATGTAGGTGTATGTTGCCAGGGCGCTGCTGATGAGCGCCATGTCAGAGCTGAGGGCCGTGATGTTGACGCTGGGGGGCCGCGAGGGCCTGGAGCTCTTCTCTTCAGAGAACGGCACCGTCTCTTTCTTCCCTGTGAATCAGATTACGCAAGTCTTCATCCTCACATCACATCACACAAGCATGATCTATTTCACCAATGTATGTATGTGTATTTAGAAATGTGATTGTTCCCCACAAACCAGATTACGCAAGTCTTCATCCTCACATCACACACACACACACGGATGATCTATTTTACCAATGTATGTATGTGTATTTTAGAAATGTGATTGTAAATCTTTCCTGGTCTCATTGTGGTTGGTTTCGTTGTGTACATTATACATATGATTTAGGCTGTGAATGCCTCGTGGATTACCGTGAGCATGTCAAATAAAACATACAACACATTATTTTAAACTTTTGTACATGTAATTTTCTGTTACCACTTTTGTTATCAAAACAGTTAAATTGCCATTACGAAAGCATTTCCATCATGGCCTAGACAGTACTCTCAGTGTGTGTGCGCGTATGTGTGTGTGAGTGAACGTGTGTGTGTGTGTATATGGTTGTATGAGCGTGTGTATGCATGCTTGAGCGTGTGTATATGTGAATGAGCATTTGTGAGTGTGTGTGTGTGTGTGTGTATGAGTGTGTGTATGTGTCTATATCATGTGTGTGTGTGTTTTAGTTTCTCAAATCCCTGCCGTGTTTACACCAGACCTCAGCGAGCAGACACTGTGTGTGAGTGTGTTTACAGCCTGGCCCCCACACTCCAAAGTGCAGCCAGAGCCCAAGTTTATACTTAGAGCCGTCATGGAGGGAGGGGGGCGTGGGGGTCGGCCGGCGGTGGCTTTGAGAGGCATTCAATTACAGGTCCCGGCCTGGAAACTGAGCGGGTGTTGTTCGCGGCTCTGTCCCTGCGGTCGCGCTTAGGTACTTTGGGGTCCCAGATGAGAGGGTGTCATTTTGGCTCTGTGGCTGTGTGCTGTTACGGCTGTTGCGATGTGACATCTGGTGAGCAAAGCTGTGACGATGCGACCTCCTCAGTAAGTGCTTTTGTTTTTTTCCTCAATATGGCCCCTAAAGTTTAGCCATATCGTCACGGAGAACTGTGGTCTGACCTACAGTGAGATGAATCATTTTTGCTGGGTGGTATGGCTTGGTTTTGTTGCTATTTGGTACACAATTTTCCCTGTTTTGACCGCAAAATATAGGAACTGTTACCCAAAACAACTGACCCATGCAAAACCACTTTTTGGCACTCATCCAAAGAGGTACCATCCCATACAGAACCGTAAGTAGCACTTCAGTGTCCTTATCACATATACCTCCTAAAGTACACCACACTGTACACCAAAATATAACACCATCTAGTTGTTCTGATAAATCCATAATGGGATGCTGTGGACTTACGGAAATGTTTACAGTATAAGGATTATGCAAAAAACCCTTGTTACAGCACTCTGTGGCAATCAGTGGTACAATACTGTTAGTTTATTACAATGTTAGTGCAATGTTAGTTTCATTGAATTGCACTGATAGTTTCATTAAGTGTGTAGAGAGACACACGTAAGGACACCAAGTGTTACCATAGACTCTTGAACCCTTTTTTAAAGCCAAACAAGTCGTCCAAGAATTTGACCAGAACCAGCGCATGTACTGTAGTTGTGTAGATCCGTACTGGCAAGAGGAACTGTTTGATATTTGAGCTCCTGCTGTGCACTTGGGGCCAGTGCCTGGCCGTTTCCCCTCTCCTTGCCTTACTTCACCCCTGATCACAGCTCCTGGTTGGCAATTCATGAAGCATGTGGTGGAGCATTGGCAAAAATCATCTGCATTAATATGTAACACAGTTACTTATCACTCCCCCCTTTCACTCGCTGTCTATCTCACATTTAAATTTAAATTCAAATTCAAAATCAAAGTTGATTTATTAGCATGACAGTTGAAATACAGTGTTGCCAAAGCATAAAGCACAGTAGAACATCTTGCAGGTTTGTGAAATAACATTAAGCAAATAATGTAACAATAGGAAACAATAATAACATTCTCTCTCTCTCGCTCTCTCTCTCTCCATCTCGGTTTCTCTCTCTGTCTCTCTAAGCCTCTCTGTCTCTTTCTATCTCTTCTTCTCCTCTGAGTTCTTTTCTGCTCTCTGACCTCCCTTTCTTTTGCACACCTCTTTCTTGCCCTTACACATCTCTTTCATTCCCTGTCTCTCTGGCCTTCTCTCCCTCCCTCCATTTCTCTCTCTCTCTCCCTCTCCCTCCCTGTCCGTCTTGTTTTCATCCTTCCCCCCTCCCTCCATCCCTCCATCCATCTGACTTCTTAACAACATGGTGTGGGCTGTAAGTAAACACCGTAACCCGACCCTCAGACATCCATCACGTCCATAACTGCTTTCCTGAGGTGGCTTGAGTCAACAGCTCCAGGACCAGCCGTCGCTGACGAGGGGTCGTCAGCTGTCACGGAGTGGGCCTGTTCCAGCCGTCTGCAGCAGGTCTGGGGTCAGTAAGTTAACCCCTTTAATTGTGCTGCTTTAGACACAGCAGGGGTGAGCGGTGTCCATACATTATGAGGTGGGGAAAGCCGAGATAGATGAGAGGGGTTGTGTGTGTATGTTTCTGTGTGTGTGTTTCTGTGTGTGTGTGTGTGCGTGCGCGTCCAAGTATGTTTCTGTGTGTGTGCATGAATGCGTGCCTGTGAGCACATACATTTTTGTGTTTGTGTTGTTTATGTTTGGGCGAGAGGGGCGGGGAGGATTGTTGAGTGGTCACACCTGGGCATTTGAGAATGAAAAGCAGGCGCTGACAGGTGTTGAAGATCGGTTGGTCAGGGTTAGCAGCCTTTGCTAAAGTTGCCACAGAGCAGAACAACACACCAGCTGACACTGTGATTTACAATAGGACTTGGTATGTGATTTAAATTTCACCTAGGCCTTACTTAGTGCTGGAATGGCGTGTGTGTATGTGTGTGTGTGTGTGTGTGTGTGTGTGTGTGTGTGTGTGTGTGTGTGTGTGTGTGTATGCATGTGTGTGTGAGTGTGTGTGTATATGTATGTATATGTGTGTGTGTGTGTGTGTGTGTGTGTGTGTGTGTGTGTGTGTGTGTGTGTGTGTGTGTGTGTGTGTGCGTGTGTGTGTTTGTGTGTGTGTGTGTCTCTCTCTCTTCTTCACAGAAACCAATTAGCCGGCTGGACTCTGGCTCTCCCTTCTGTGACAAAGGTGGCCCTGTGTGTGTGTGTGTGTGTGTGTGTGTGTGTATCTCTCTGTGTGTGTGTGTGAGTGAAGCCTGAGCTTTCAGATGAGCCGTCCTAACAACAGCCCTTTCACACCCCACTCTATCTCACTCCCCTTTGTTTTTATTCTCTCTTTTTTATTTTTATTCATTCTCTCTCCATCTCCTTCATTCCCACTCTGCTGTCACTGCCCCCCCCCCTCTATGGGATGTCAAGTGTAATACCTCTCTCTCTCTCTGTCTCTCTCTCTCTCTCTATCTCTTTCTCTCCATCTTTCTCAATTAGATGCCAAGTTCAATCTCTTTATTAATTTCCACTTTCAACCATAAGTGTGTGAGTGAGCGTGAACTCTATGGCACACATCTGCTCTTTAAGGTGACAGGTGAATGGCTCTTGGCTAGACCACCAGACCACTAACAGCTAACAGTTCAGGGTTCAGCAGTCTGGTAGCAGAGGTTAGAGGGAAGCTGAGGTCCTCCTCCACACCGCATGGCATCATCTGTTGCCTACATTTGGTCATTAACACCTGACAAGGAGGCTAGACTAATCATCAGTGTAGTTAAGCCTTCTCTCCTGTAGAGGAAAGACATAGCAGGACTCTTGGTAAAGTTCAGGGTCATATTCTATTTGGACAGTCCCCAGTTGACTGATTTACAGATGCTCAGATTAAAAATAAACTATCCTTTGACTATCATCTGTCAACTATTATGCACTGTTAAGGATTTCTGTTAGAGGTTGGGTTTGGTTGAGGTGATGTTTGAGGAATGAAGTTAACAGAATGAAGTTGAATTTCAACAGACCATCTGTAAAGTCAGACCATCTGTTTGGGGACTACTCAAGCAAAGCATGACCAAATTCAGCTTCAGGGGCTGGGTCACTGATTCAGTGTGACTGGGTGTGGTA
>CM059282.1:18189750-18199750 GCA_030347295.1 Setipinna tenuifilis
ACACACACACACACACACACACACACACACATATGCATACAGATACTGTCCTCCCACACAGATTTTGGCAAATACAATAAATCTCTTACACTATAAGACTCAGCAGTCATTTCCCTGCTGTCTGTTAACACACACACACACACACACACACACACACACACACACAGGTCTGGGGCTATATGGTGTTCACAGCTCCATCGCACAGGCAGCTGTGGCTGCGTCAGACTTTCCAGAGAGTGACCCAAGGGTCGCGTGGGAGTGCTCTGTCCTATCCAAACAGTAGTCAGCAGAGCCCTTTTTGGCTTTCACTCATACGCACATAATTAGGGCCCTACCAAATCCCGTAGAGTTTTTCCTCAAATTCCATTGTATTCCTTTCTGAATTCCGTTTTTAGCCATTTTAGATTTTTGAAAACTTCTAACCAATATTTGTGTTTAATAAGGCGAGACAAAAACATCGGTTTATGTTTTTTATTTGAATGGATGACTAAACAGAGCCAAGCATACCACTCAAGGCAAAAACAAAGAAAATAGATAGACAGATAGATAGATAGATAGATAGACAGACAGACAGACAGATAGATAGAAATGGACGTAGGCCTATCCTTTTTACTTTTTCCAACACATTTCAACAAAATCTTCCACAAACTCACACCTTGCATCTGATGATTTAGTTGTTGATTTAATCATAACCTAAAGGGAGCTGTGCCTTGATGGGTCTGTGTTGTCAACTGACAAAAGAATATGGTCTGGTGAAGCACAACCTTCCTGTCTAGAAAAGGCCTATGGACAGGCTAGGACACGTTAGCACCACAATCACCATTGAGACCCAGCTACAGCTAATCTCTGAGAGACACGTCTGTGCGTCAAACAAAGCAAACAGCTACATCAAACACAGCCCTCAGATAAAAAACCCATTCAGACCTCTCAATCCTTTCACATCAACACAATTGTCCAGACAAATATACACAGCCCTGCAGGCCAGACTCAACTGAAAGTCCAATCGAGGTATTTTGATGTCAATGGAAAAAAGCGAGCAGAGTGTGTTATCTATATAGGGAACCAACAGCTGCTCACACAAGGCTGGGTGTTTGAGGACCGTTGTGTGGACGCGAAGCTAAATGAGTGGTCGACAATGACACACACATTCATGTTTCCCCCGTTTGTTCTCTGTCCGCCTGTTGGAACATCTACAACAATGTGGACACACCCAGGGGGCCACAGATATATAAATCTATCGGCCAGTAGTGTAGTCTCTTATATGAATTAAATACCTGTCCGTGTTCAAACGCTTCAGCTGCTTATAGCTGCCATAAATCAGAGCCTGCTGACAGGTTTGGAAGCTTTATTTCTCTATAGGGTAAAATGTAGCCAACATCAATCTGCTGGTGGACCACAGGTATATGATGACACACCAGACCATCTGGAAAAGCTATCCAGTTCAAGATGAGAGTGCAACATGATCTCAGCTTTAATGGTGTTTAATAAGACTTGTGAAATGTAAATTGTGATGAACTACGAATCTTTCTTTTAAAAAACAAAGGAGGTGTGCAGCAAACAAAAGGTGGCCATGGTCATTCTCTGGCCCATATAGGGAACTGTGCATCTAAGATGGCGGCAGTGACTGGGAAATTGACTCATAAGGGTGGGATGGGTGAAGGATTCTGGGAAGTTGAATCTAATGAGCCTCCAGGTAGTGAGACAGGGAGGGGGGGTTGGCTTACTGAGAAATGTAAGCCTGCGTAAGTCGACGCTAGATCCCGGGCTGATGACTGGACCTCCGCCAAAGAATATCTACTTCCTGCAAATCATTATCAAGCCTATTCATTAAATCCCTTAAAATCATTTGTCTTTCTCTGAGTCTTTGTGGCTGAACTACAGCAGACAGAGGGGGAAAGCACTGTGTGATGCACGACCCACTGCTAGTGAGGGATGCTGGGATATCAAGCAGGAGGTTTACCTGCAGTGACATACAGCAGTCATGGACATTTGGCTCTGAACATCCTCCAGTGTGACAAAACCACCAGTGCATTCTGAAGGCATTCACAAGACTTCTGACCTATTGAGTTTTTCCTGGGAACCATCGCCATGTTTTGCATCTGTCCCAGAGGAGGACAGACACAGTCAGGCCTCTCCCTGTTTGCTAGCGAACACCAGAGGTGGAGATCCTAGCTTCAAAAAAGTAAAAACCCTGCCATCTATTCCTTCTGCCTGTGTATTTAACGCAGATGATTTCACAAATTAGCTGAGCTACCTGTCTGATGATTTGTGTGCTCATTAAACTCAAATATGAGGCGGGGATTATACTTTCTGAAGCTGGGATCTCCACCTTTGGCAAAAGCTTGGGCGCCATGTGTGGCGCAGTAACCCCAGGGTCTGGATCAGGGAGCTCTGCGTCTGATCGCTGGGTCCACCACAGGCCTTCGATCGGGGCTCAGGCGCTTCATAGCCAGCCTGATTACAGCGGCCACCAACAGGAACTCAGCAGACTATTCTTGGAGTGGGAGCCCAAAATAGAAGTCTCCTATCCTAGTGTTTTTTTTCTTCTCTCTCTCTCTCTCGTTTTCTCTCTCTGTCTTTCTCTCATTTTCCCAGTCTCTAGACTTGTCCAAACGACAGCTGTTTCTAATCACAAAGGAAGGACAGAGTGAGAGAGAGAGAGAGTAAGAGAGAGAAAGAAAGAGAGAGAGAGAGAGAAAGAGAAACACACAAGGAGGAGGGGCACATGGCAGAATGTGGAGTTAGCCAGGGAACCAAAGTTCTCCCCATACCGCTGAGTAACAAAGGGTGATTTAACAGGTTTACGTTGTATATATGCGTGTGTGTGTGTGTGTATGTTGGGGTGTGTATGTATGTGAGTGTGCATTTCTGTACATGGCATGCCACATGTGGGTGCATCTGAGTGTAAGTGCATGATAGTGTGACGTATCTTTGTTAGCTGAACTAATACCTCAACCCAAAAAAAACCTTTATTTTCCAACATAAAAAACACCAGACACCAGAACAGGAAAAGCAACCAGGGCCTTAAAATGAAAAAAAAAAACCCACTTAATTTTATTAAAATGCCACTCACTCATAGAGCAGACACGTCCAAATGACTTCAGATCAGACCTGGGAGGTTTAACCGTTCGTCGTCTTTTACGAGCCCCCTTTAAAATTTGCGCCTGTGGATGAGCAGCAAGAGCGGGAGTGTGAGCCTGAGTGTGAGTGTGATTTAAAGAGCCTCTCTCCAGTTAAAGAGCTGCACGACACCAAAATGCTTTTAGCCCAGAGAGAGAGAGAGCGTGTACGTACGTAAGACGGAGCCTCTGCCAAATGGAGTGGGGGGTGGGGGGGTTGCCTCGCATCCCCCACTGGAAAAGAACACTGAACTCCAGAAAACAATATACTCCATTCAACCACCCTGCCAGTAGCCCCGGATAAAACAGGGATCAGCCAAATGCACAAAACAGTCTGAGGCAGAACCCAGATCTTCAAACGACGCAAAAGACAGAAAAGAGCCCTTGGAATTGTGAAACTCCGAAACTGTGGAGATCATCATTTGTAGAAGGCTCTTAGGCGGCACACGGAGCCACTAAAGGAGTCTGAATGTATGAAGATGGTGCCAGAGAAGTTTATAAGCTCCTCTTTTCCATCACAAGTGCCATCTTCCACAGTTGCCAGCAGATAATGCATCCCAGATGAAGTCTGGTTCACTACATGCATCTCTCTCTCTCACACACACACACACACACACACACACACACACACACACACAGGGAGAACTGGCCCTGTAAGCACAGGCTGTGACACTGTACGATTCTTTATTCTCTTTGTTCCCTACAGGGTACTTACACTAAAAGGTTCCTCCACAGAGTTCCCCAGGGTTCCCCCTGACACATTGTGAGATTCTAATGGTTCTTTTGGAGAGAAAAGGCCTCTATGATTTATCGATGACTTATGTTCTCACTCACACCTCAATATGTTCTCTCCATGTTGTGTTCTTTTTTAGTAGTGAATATTTTGTCTATTTTAACTAAACATCTGCTGCCTTACTCCAAACTAAATCTCACCGCTGTTTTTGTTCGGTGACAAGGAAAGGATCTTATCTTGTCCTGTTCGTTGGCGTAACTGATGTTGTTTGTGTTATGTTGTTTCTGCGAGCCTTCTGCTTGCTTGCTGGTGGATGGAACAGCTGAATCCCACAAAAAGGGTCAACACGGCAAGTGTGTGTGTGTGTGTGTGTGTGTGTGTGTGTATGTGTGTGTGTGTGTGTGTGTGTGCGTGTGTATGTGTGAGTATGTGTGTGTATGTGTGTGTGCGTGCGCGAGAGTGTGTGTGTGTGCGCGAGTGTGTGAGTGTCTGTTGTGTGTGTGAGCGTGCACAAGCGAGCCTGTGTGTGTGCGCAAGCGTGTTTATGTGAGTGTGTGTGTGTGTACAGTAGTATCTGTGATCTGGAGTTACTCTAATGAAAAAGAGCTCTGACTCACTTCCTATGACACCAGATACCGCAGCGCGTCCGCTTACTGTAAGCCATGACACAGGCCCTAATGGCTTTCCTGCGTGTGTGTGTGTGTGTGTGTGTGTGTGTGTGTGTGTGTGTGTGTGCGTCTGTGTGTGTGTGTGTGTGTGTGTGTGTGTGTGTGTGTGTGTTTGTGTCTGTGTGTGTCTGTGTGTGTGGGTGTGTATGTGTGTGTGTGTTTGTGTGTCTGTGTCTGTGTCTGTGTGCGTGTGTGTGTGTGTGTGGTTATAGCAGACATAGTCCCACGCACGCATACCAAGCATGGCTCCAGTATAAGTCATGAGCAGGTACAGGCCCATAGCTCAGGAGGGGAGATGGGAGATACAGCACCAGAGGCCATTACCGTCCAGGACTGAGGGATGAGTTTAATATGCAGCCTCCTCCTGGTCTATTTGGTCATCCATGCGTTCAATGAACACATGATTTATCAAACAGCATGATAATAATCCTCTTTCCTTCCCCAATATATATATTTCTGAAGTCATCTAACAGCTTTGACTTCATAGAGACGGGACGTCATACACACTGACAAATGCAGCTCTAGTCATGCACATGAATTTGATTTACAGACACAGCAAGTCCTTTTTTAATGACATTGCTTAACACACACACACACACATACACACAGATGTTTTTACATGTGTACTTACTTAAACCTGTGAATATGAAGCACACACACACAAATGCACTCATGCATGCACGAACGCACACTGACACATACACACACACACACACACACACACACACACACACACACACACACACACACACACATGAATGCACATGGAGCCCATGTTATGGGGATTACCGCAGAAATACGAGGTCTTCCAAAATCGCCAGGAATGCAGGCTCATATATCTCCACATCATCATGGTACCAGAGGAATTACAGTATATTTGCAGAAGATTATGGGCACCACCAGAGACAGAGAGAGAGAGAGAGAGAGAAAGAGAGAGACAGAGACAGAGAGAGTGAGAATGTGTGTGTGTTTGTGTGTGTATATGTGTGAGTGTGTGTGAGAGAGAGACAGATGGAGAGAGAGATAGAGCGAGAGAGAGAGAGACAGAGGAAGAGAGAGGGAGATAGAGAGAGAGTGAGAATGTGTGTGTTTGTGTGTGTATGTGTGTGAGAGAGAGACAGATGGAGAGAGAGAAAGACAGAGAAAGAGTGAGAATGTATGTGTTTGTGTGTGTATGTGTGTGCAAAGTGAGAGTGAGAGAGTGATGGAGAGTGAGAGAGAGAGTTAGAGAGAGAATGTGTGTGAGCACATGTGTGAGAGAGAGAATATGAGAAGGAGAGAGGGAGGGAAAAAAAGGAAGAGCAAAAGAAAACGAAAGTGCTCACACGGTGGATCTGAGCGAATGTAAACAGCGAGTCTGACTCATGGAGCTGGAGATGACTGCTCTTGCCCCTGACCCCATTCTTATGTCTCATAATGTCTCTCTGGCTAGCCTGCAGTCAAACCAGCAGGAGTGCACAGTAACCATCTACACACACACCTGGGTGGGAGGGAAAGACCAACTCACATGTCAGAAGAAAGAGAGAGAGAGAGAAAGAGAGGGGGAGGGGAAATATGGAGCTGACAAAATGAGGAGAAAGAGAGGTAGGCTACAGAACAGAAATAGAGGTCTGCACATTTTAGCCCTTTTGGCCAAAACGTATCTTTTATTTAGATTCCCAGAACGTGTCAAGGATGCTCAAAACGTTACTTATTACGGGAATCTGAATAAAAGATGTGTTTTGGCAAGGAAGCTGGAGCGTGCTGACTTTCATTTCTCTTGTCGGGATACTTTTTTGGTCCAGCACCTTTTTACTAAAGATGTGACACCACTTATGCCTTTTTGAAGCCAAAAGCAGCTCACATGTAAACAGAAACAGGGAAAGGGGAGGGAGAGAAAACCTGTGGAACAGAAAAGCAAAGAGAGAGAGAGAGAGAGAGAGAGAGAGAGAGAGAGAGAGAGAAATAAAACTTGAGGATTTAAAAAGGAGATAGACACCCTCCGTATTAAATAGTCTTATCCCTGAAAACCACACTTTCTAATCAAAGAAGGTTTTGAGTAAACAACAACAGTGATTGGTTGAGTGGCACCATGTGTGTCATGTACAGGGGTAAACAAACAGATGTAGAAGTGAGCAGTGCCTGCTTACACCAGATCACACAACACACACTGCCACTAATCTCTCAGCATTTAACTCTCCTCACATAACCTCCAGTCACCAGCCCACACACGCTAAAATACACACACACACACACGCATGCACGTACGCACGCACACACACACACACACACACACACATACACACACACACACACACACACACACACACACACACACACACACACGCACACACACACACACACACACACAGACCACAGTCGTGTGTGGTCCTGCCGGGTGCTGCCTATCCAGAACTATTCTGGCACTGCTGAGGCGGGCACCCTCCCTGGCTGGCACAGACTACAGTATGTGTGTGCTGGTTCCTCCGCTTCAGACTGCTGCAGCCATACCCATGCACAGGCTTCAGGGTGCCAGCATCGGTGCTGCGGTTTTGCTTTCAGACTCCATTACCAGCCAAACCAACACTCGCCACACACACACACATGCACACACACAACACACACACACACATGCACACACCCACCCACACACACACGTCTGGTAATGAAAACAAACACCACCTTGGAGAATTCGGTCGGCTGTCACTGTTCTGGGATCAGCTAACCAGGCCGAAGCCTTGAGGAGAGAGCACTGCCAGACTGACTCCAGGTCCCCCCAGGGTCCAAACAGAGTCATTCTGTAGCACAGCTGTATGGAGCACCCTGACACTGAACAGCACTGCTCTGCACACTGTCCACCCAGCAAACCGACACACGCGCCCTGAATGCTACACTGTATACTGGGCTACATACATCAAGCTAGCGAGCCACTCCTAGCCAATCACGCCTCTGGGGCTAAAGGACTAAAACAAGCAAAGAGTGGCGTAAGCCAGAACAAACTAACAGAGTTTCTATATATACTTACATGGCAGGGGCAGTTTACACGAGAGAATGCCCTAAAGAGGTAAGATGGAAGCCGGGCATGATTGAAAGACTGGTGGAGACGAGAGTGACAGAAACGAGTAAACTATGGGCAGATTTGTACATGTGAGGCCCTCCTCTCTCTCTCTCTCTCTCTCTCCCTCTCTTTCTCACACGTGCTCTCTGTCGCTCATGCTCTCTCTCCCTCTGTCTTTCCACTTTCTTTCTCTCCCTCCATCTCATTCTCTCTCTCCTTTTTCTTCTTTCTCTCTCTGTCTCTCCCACTCTCTCTCTCTCCCATTCTCTCTCTTGCTCTCTCTTTCTCTCTCTCACTCATGCTCTCTCTCCCTCTGTCTGTCCTCCTTCTTTCTCTCCATCCATCTCATTCTCTCTCTCCTTCTTTCTCTCTCTGTCTCTCCCATTCTCTCTCTCTCTCTCCCATTCTCTCTCTCTCTCTCTCCCTCTCTTTTTCATGCTCCTGGCCACACAAACACACTAAAACTGCACACACACACAGCCCACGCCGGCCAGTGGTGTTCCCGACCTTTATGGCGCAAACCATCCATCATATCTAATCACGGCTAATCACAGGCTAACTCGGGGGCAGCGCAGCATCTGAGCGGGACGCTAAGCAGACACACGGCCGCTTAGTAGTGTGATGAGAGATGGATGAAGGCTTCCAGTGGTCTAAACACACACCACAGGACCTACAGACGCTGTCCAGACTGGTGGGCTAGCGCTAAGATAAGCTATAAACTAGCCTGGGCGCAGATGCTAACGTTTTGTAGCGCTCGTTTCGGTGAATTGTGAGGTGTATTTTAAGTGCGCTCATGGGAATGGTAACATAACTCAAACGTGTACTGTATGTGTGTGTGTGTGTGTGTATGTGTGTGTGTGTGTGTGTGTGTGTGATGGTTGGGGGGTTTGCTGGTAGGTCGTAACAGATCTTAAGCATCCAGTGATAAAAGAACACTTCAAGTAGCTATGTCTTCGACCCACACCCAGTGAATACATAAAGGGTATGCTATGATGTGCTAATGTTGTTTTTCTGTCTGATTCAGTATGCTTTTATAATATATCTTTCTTCAAAGTTCATTACAGAAGTCAACAATGGTTAGCAGCCAGTCCTTCAAACCACAGTGATCTTAGCCCAGTTTGTTTTCCAAGGTCTTAAATAATGTCATCAATTCCCGTCATGATCATCAACACCATAGACTTTGGCAGTCAGTGACACAGACGCCCACATAAACAAGCGTGAATCACAGCTCTGTGTCCTCTCCTCAAGGGGATGTGCTGAATTCATTTTATTTGGTGGCCACTGGAACACTTGGTGCAACCAAACTCTTGTGACTCACACACCAAACTCAGTTTAACACACAGAGTTACACATGTTTGACATCTCCGCATGGTTTATTTTTGGCTGGGTGAAGCCAAGGGAAGAGCCGGGAGATGTTGTGTTTGTGCAGTGCAGCTGCCATGGATGGATGGATGGATGGATGGATGGATGGATGGATGGATGGATAGATAAATAGATAGATAGATAGATAGATAGATAGATAGATAGATAGATAGATAGATAGATAGATAGATAGATAGATAGATAGATAGATAGATAATAGTCTTGCTGCTCTAACTAGGGGTGGGACATTCCCATGCACCAAAAAAGATTGACAGATGTGTTCCAGGGAATACAGACGGGCAAAACTTACCAAACAAGGAGAGAGAGAGAGAAAGAGAGAGAGAGAGATAAGATAAACAGGGGGTAAATGAAGGAACTAATGTGTGAAGGGGAGGGGGGTAATGATAGATTTTTAAAAGTATGTAAGAGAAAGAGGCGTAAGAAAAGAAAAAGAAAAGAAAAGAAAAAGAAAGAGAAGGATAGCCTCCTCCCGTTTTATTTCTGTCTGAGTGTAGGATGTGGCTACGCATCAGAACAGCTGAGATCATGCTGAGACCACATCACAGTGCTTATTTAAAACACAGGTCAGGCCTCACACACACACATGCGCACACACACAGACACACACACACATGCATGCACACATACAATTTCACAGCAATTTTCATTATACAGCTGCATGTACACAAACAGATTTGCACTACGCATACACACACTGAGCGAGACAGACAGAGAAATAAAGGGAGGCTTACTTGCATAAACAAGTTCATACAAACATGCAGAATCATAAACACTTGGGTTATACACTTGGATGTACACAAAAATGCAGTTTTGCACTACACACACACACACACACACACCACCACACCAGCCCATGGGACAGTAAAATAAATGGGCTCTTCATTAAGTACTCCATACCAAAGTACTCAACCTACTACTTGCATAAAAACAACCAAACCAACATTTTGGTCATTTCATTATGGTAGTACAACCAGCACCACCCAGAATGCCTGTGCTTCCTCTTACCCCGCAAAATGCACTCTGCTCCCAACCAGATTGACCCCAATAAGCCGAAGCATCC
>CM059282.1:18204750-18207250 GCA_030347295.1 Setipinna tenuifilis
CGTCAGGTGCTGACAACCCAGTCTGGAATATTTATAGCTCTCAATGGGCCTCGCTATCTCCTAAGCTAACAAAGATCCACCAAGATAACCTGTGTGTGTGTCTGTGTGTGTGTGTGTGTCTGTGTGTGTGTTGGAGATACGCTGGTCTGGGTGTGTTAGCATGTTGGCCTCAGCCTGTGTGTGTGTGTGTGTGTGACCGTCTGAAGCTATTCCTTTGTTTGTGTGGGAGTGTCTCTGTCTGAGAGGGTACTTGTCGCTGTGTGTTTTGTGACATTTGTCTATGTGTGCATGCATGCATGTGACATGCATGTGTGTGTGTGTGTGTGTCCACAAGAGTGTGCATGAATGTATAAGTGCTTATATGCATGTGTATGCTTGTGTGTGTGTGTGTGTGTGTGAGTGTGTGTGTGTGTGTGTGTGTGTGTGTGTGTGTGTGTGTGTGTGAGAGAGAGAGAGAGAGAGACAGAGAGAGAGAGAGAGAGAAAGAGAGAGAGAGAGAGAGAGAGAGAGAGTGAGTGTGTCCACAAGAGCCTCCACAAATGTGTGTCTTCACAAGCAACTTTAAAATCTCCCCACTCCTCTAAGTGCCTCAGCTCCTCTCTAATCGCATATCGTCTTACGATGTCAGGACCACAAACACAAAGGCATTCTCATGAAACCCAAAATCACTCAGGAATCCAGACACACAGAAAGTTAAAAGCAATATTTGTTTGTTTATTTTCCACTTCTGGTCTTTCTGTCCCTCTGTCAGTCATATTCTCTCTCTCTCTGTGTTTAGCCCCCCCTCAAACATTTGTTGGTCATGTTCTCTCTCTTGCTCTCTGTCTATCCACCTCTCTCTCTCTTTCTCTCTCCCCCTCTCTCTGTCTCTTTCTTTGTCTCTCTGTTTCTGTCTTTTGCTGTCTCTCACTCTCTCTCTCTCTGTCTACCTTCTTTTCTCTATTCTTCTCTCTTTCTCTGTCTCTTTCTTACTCTCTCCCTACCTCTCTCTCTCTCTTTCTCCCTCTTTCTCTGTCCCTCTCTCTCCCTCCCTCTCTCTCCTCCCCTCAAACACACTCGTCCTCAGTCGAGCATCATCTGAGTGTGGGCCAGCATCAGTGGGGAAACCTAAGCCACACACTCGCTCAGGCCCGCACAAACAATGGCTCCCTTGTGGTTTACTGAGGGGCCAGGCGCACTCTAAAAACAGCAGGGGAGTGTGTGTGTGTGTGTGTGTGTGTGTGTGTGTATGTGTGTGTGTGTGTGTGTGTGTGCGTGTGTGTGTGTGTCTGTGTGTGTCTGTGTGTGTGCGTGTGTGTGTTTGTGTGTGCATGTGTTTCTGTCATCAAGCATACATATGTGATGCAAAAACATGTGTGTGTGTCAATGCATGTTTATATATGTGTTATTAAGTATATGTATACATATTACATGATGTGTGAGTGTGTGTGTCTGTGTGTATGTGTGTGTTTTGCTTGTACATGCATGAGTGTGTATCACATCAAGAATGTGCATGGAATAATCAAGCTATCCATATGTATGCGTCTTTGTATGTGTGTGTGTGTGTGTGTGTGTGTGTGTGTGTGTGTGTACGCGCAGACTTAACTTTGTTCACATATGCATGTGTGTACATTATGTGGCCTTTGGGGTGTGTGTGTGTGTGTGTGTGTGTGTGTGTGTGTGTGTGTGTGTGTGTGTGTGGGGGGTGTGTGTGTGGGGGTTAAAACACATTCCCTGAGTATGAGGAAGTAGTCCCACTAAGCAGAGAGGCTCCTGGGAGTGCGCCTGTGTGTTTATGAGGCTCTGTTTCTCTCCTTCTTCTCCACCGTCTGGCCAAAGTGCAAAGTCACGTTCGCGACGCAGCTCTCACAACGCCGCATTGTCAGGGACACGGCCATTATCAACTGCTCTTACAAGCCCACGCCATTCTTGTGGTACGCCCAAATAGGTGGGCTGAAATGTATACAAGAGTGTGTGTGTGTGTGTGTGTGTATATGCATGTGTGAACGTGTGGCTGTGAGTGTGCATGTGTACATATTGTGCATGTGTGTGTGTGTCTATGATTAACATGCAGTGTTTGTGTTTGTGTGTGCGTGCGCGTGTGTGTGTGTGTGTGTGTGTGTATGTGTGTGTGTGCACTCATACTTGTGTATGTGTACAGTGTGTGTGTGTGTGTGTGTGTGTGACAGAGAGAGAAATAGAGAGAGTTTGTGAATATCTATTTAATGTCTCTATGCTAGCTATAAACACGTCTCATAGGGGCTAGTTTCGTTGATACTGCATGGGCAGCAGTGTGCAACACATAGAACAGGTTGGATCACTCTTACACAGTCCACTAGCAATTAAAGACTCAAGTGGCCATCTAAAGAAGGAGTCCTTTTCTTTCTCTCTCTCTCTCTCTCTCTCTCTCTCTCCCTCTCTCTCTATCTTTCTGTGTGTGTCTCTCTCCCACGCACTCTTTCTCTCTTTCTCTCTCTCTCTCTCTGTCTCTGTCTCAGTCTCTGTTTATTTCTTAGCTTTT
>CM059282.1:18212250-18214750 GCA_030347295.1 Setipinna tenuifilis
AAGGAAGGACAGAGATAGATAGATAGACAGACAGGATGAGGAAGGCTGAGCAGTAGCCATACCTCCGTTTCCAAATAAAAATGTATTACCTTTTAAGGACACACTCACACACTTTGCGAAAGGACCGGCACAACACACACACACACACACACACACACACACACACACACACACACACACACACACACACATACACACACCCCCACATACACACGTAGAATGTTCAGAGTCAAGAGGTTGCATGAAGTGCATTTCCACCCCCGCTGCCTGGCCCTTCTTCTTCCTGAAAAGGTTGTGACCCCAGGATATTATTCTAGTGTTGTATTTCGACAAAAAAACATGTCTGTAGGGCCTGTGTCCTGTTGCGTCTCCCTCTCTCCTTCTTTCTTTCTTTCTCTCACTCTCTCTCTCCCTGTCTTTCTTTCTCTCCCTCTCTCTTCAAAAATCCATACGTCCAACACTTAAAGATCTGAACACAGTAGTTTTGTTTATACAGGGAACATTAGTATGAAGCACTGAGGTAAAATATGCACATAACATATGAGAAATTTGAGAGATGTCACATTTCAAATGTGTCTGTGACCTTATCAAGTCTGCTTGCCAATGAGGAGATATGGATAGATTGTTGGATTTCTTTGATGCCTAAATAATGTCAATCTCTTTGTCCCTTATCTGTTGTTCTCACTGCCTGTCCCTTCTGTGTTGCCCTCTCTTCTCTCTCTCTCTCATTCTGCCTCTCCTCTCTCTCCTCCGTGTGCCTGTCTCTCTATCTCTCTCTTATCTTTGGCCCATTAGCACTGGAACAGGACCGCCGGCATTTGGGCTTTGCTGATAAGGCTGCCAAAGTGTGTAAAACCATAAAACCGCAAAGTGACACACACAAGCATAAACACACTCACATGCGCGCGCACACACACACACACACACACACACACACAAGCATAAACACACACACACACACACACAGACACATGCACACACACACAGACACACACACAAGCATAAACACACACACACGCATGCACACACACACAAACACAAGAATGCACACACACACACACACACACACACACACACAGAAACCCATACACACCTGCACCCACATGCACACACAAACTTGCATGTACATACATACACACACACACACACACACACACACACACACACACACACATACACACGCACACACACATGCACGCATGTAAACACACACACACACGCATACCAAAGTCTCACTTTATGCATGAATATAGTGAACTACAGGACGAGCCGCCCACCAATACACCCATTCACCTAAGTAAATACCATTATGGCTCAAAGCTTTCATGAGCTGTGTGTGTGTGTGTGTGTGTGTGTCTGTGTGTGCTCGTATGTGTGTGTGTGTGTGTGTGTGTGTGCGCGTCCGTGCGTGTGTGTGTGCGTGCATGCGTGTGTGTGTGCCTGCACGCGTGCGTGTGTGTGAGACAAAATGAGAGAAAATGAGAGAGAGAGAGGGAGGGAGGGAAGGTTGGTGTGTGTGTGTGTGTGTGTGTGTGTGTGTGATCTGAGGCATTTACAGTTTTTGCCTATTGCTTGCACACATTTTTCAAAATTTGACTCATAGAGTAAAATCCCTACACACATTTTCAAAACCCAAAACACTTGGAAATAAACCATTCACATTTATGCCATAATGACACTCTGCTATCAAAACTCAAACTAAACAAAAAAAACCTAACAATCCTTTGTCGAAATGTAACTCTGATGGCAAAGCACACAAACTTGCACCAAATGGTAAGACAGTTCAACTCAACTATAACACACTAGTGTACTTTACATAAAACAATCCACTCTTTCAGTTACTGTGTTTTATTCAGCTCCGCAAAGCAAATAAGGCACATAACAACCCCAAAACAGAAATATTCAATGATGTAGACTCAAAAAGCCCTCAGTACATAAACTACTGTAAAACAAAGTAAAAATAAAAACCAAATGAAACAATAGTAGGCTCAGAAGCACTTCTAAAAACATAAAGTTGCCCTAATGTCATCTGGTATTACAATGCGTTGAGTTCTTTGTCCTCCTCTAAGCTGCCCTCGTCCTCCTCTCATTCTTACTCTGCCGCGGGCTCTCCCTCCATCCATGCTTGCAGTTTTCAAAAAGGCCTAAACTGAGGCCTTTTTGTTGCTGACTAATTGGTGTCCAATTTTGGAGGTAAGGGTTTTCTGGTGTGAAGCAATGTTTAACCAATCATCCAATGTGTTTTATGTTTTGGATATGTGTGTTTTCCAAATGGTATGATGAGGCATCCATTTTTAACGGCGTGTCTTATGAATGAAAAAGTGTGCAGTGAACATTTGCAAGTGTGTTGTATGAGGAACAAAGTGTGTTGCTGAAATGCCACAACAGTGTTAGGCAGAACTTGTGTTTAAGATATGGCACATTTTGTTTCCAGTATAGCAACAACAACTTCAAGTTATGCTACTTTGGTTTAAGCACTGGGTTTTAGTGTCTAAGCAAT
>CM059282.1:18219750-18222250 GCA_030347295.1 Setipinna tenuifilis
CAGAGTCTTCTGATTTCTCTACCTTTGAAAAGGCTTATCATTGTTTTGTATCAAATACTGTGTGTGTTTTTATGCGGGTGAAGCTGGTGAGTATCCTTTACACGGCTGATCTCTGGGAAAGCCCTGGGTGTTTTGTACCCTTTAGGTAAAAGTGTGTGTGTGTGTGTGTGTGTGTGTGTGTGTGTGTGTGTGTGTGTGTGTGTGTGTGTGTGTGTGTGTGTGTGTGTATGTATGTGTGTGTGTGTTAGGGCCTGTGTATGTGTACGTGTGTGTGTGTGTGTGTCCAGGGCTGGCTGAAAATGTCAGGGTGACGGATGGATGTGTGTGGCTGGTGCAGCGGTACAGTGGCTACACAAGTCCCTGATATGTACACCAACCCATTAGCCATCAGCAAGACAATAGCCACCTTTTATACACCTCTAACCACTACAAAACCTCAGTAAAGTGACTGTGTGTGTGTGTGTGTGTGTGTGTGTGTGTGTGTGTGTGTGTGTGTGTGTGTGTGTGTGTGTGTGTGTGTGTGTGTGTGTGTGTGTCAGCCTGTGTGTGTGTGTGTCAGTCTGTGTGTGTGTGTAAGTCTGCAACTTTGTATGTGTGTCTGTGTGTGAGAGAGAGAGAGAGAAAGAGAGAGAGACAGAGAGAGAGAAAGGGAGAGAGGGAGAGAGAGAAGAAAGAGAGAAGTCCACTCTACACTTGAAGACCACTCTACACACACACACACACACACCACAGTTTGGCTGTGCTTTTGTCTTGAGTGACACGGAATCCTTGTGGAAGGCGGACCTGAGGGCAGGAGCTGCAGCTGCCCGTCACTTTGACAGATGGGAAGCTCATCCATCACGCAGTGAGCATCCCATCACGTCTGCCCAGCCCCGCCCCGCCCCCTACCTGTGTGTCTACCTGTGTCCTCACACCTGAGAGCAACTGAGCCAAATCACAGCAGCTCGCTGGGGCTGGCAGTCATTGAGTCTTTGGATGATGAATGAGCGGCTTCGGCTTCTGGAAAACTACCTGTACTGGAGCTGAGCTGGAGTGCCAGATCTCAAAACCACAAAACACAATAAAACACAAGCAGAGCAGAGCAGGTTTGGCTCTGACGTTCAATGGGGCAACATGTACAATCATGATATAAAGGACGTCACATCATATCTCCTGCACTGAGCGTCAACTTCAACTTCCTACTTTGTTTGTTGTTGACAGGTAGGTAGGTAGGTAGGTAGGCAAACAGACAGAGACAGACATACAAATACACAGACAGACAGACAGACAGACAAATAGACAGACAAATAGACAGACAGATAGATAGATAGATAGATAGATAGATAGATAGATAGATAGATAGATAGATAGATAGATAGATAGATAGATAGATAGACAGACAGACAGACAGACAGACAGGCAGGTAGACAGTACCATTCTCTCCTACACCCTTCACCCACTGGGTCTCAAAACTCCTCCTTGGCTCCTGGGAAAGCACTTGGAGCCTGGCTGGTGAGGCCCATGAAAAGCACATCTCCTACCCCCTACACCCTACAGCCCTACCCTTCACCTCCTACCCCCTACCCCCTACCCCCCAACCCATATCCGAAAAAAAAAAAAAAAAAACGTAAACATAAACAGGCTCTCTAGGTGCCTTTGAAAGGAGACACTGGACATCAGTCACGCGTTGGGGTGCGGAGAGATGAGAGGCGTGCGGTGGGTGCCCCCGGTGATGGCCCCCGACACCGGCGTGGAAACCTGTCACCGCCGGCCAAGACAGATGGGGGCCGGGGGTCAAAGGTTAATTGGCCTTCCGCTAAGGTAAACAATAGGGTGGGGGTGGGGGTCGATTGGTGATGCTCTGCACTCTTTTAAAAGAAAAAGAAGGACAACGTAAAGGACGAAACTGAAGAGTGTGTCAGGTTTTAACTGATGTCCAGTCACTAAATAAGAAACCAAGAAGAAACACTCACAAGTACATTACAGTACCATAAATAACAACTGTATTTGTACAGCAACTTAATGTGAAACCAAAGTAAGAGTGTAAGCTTCAGACTAGTCAGACAGACAGACAGACAGACAGACACACACACACACACACACACACACACACACACACACACACAAAACAGGTATACATGCACAGGAACGAGGAAGCTGTCTTAAACAAACAACAGAGCACAGGTACAAGAGCTCCTTAAATAAGGGCTGTTTCCCCAAAATGTCCTATAAATGACCCTGCACTGGAGGCGAAGACAAACGGTCGCCCTTGACTGTGTGTCTGATGCGCCTGTCTGTGTACGTCAAACTGACCTCAACATCTGAAGACAGTGTAACATCTTGCACCGGTAGCAGTGCTGGGACATCTGACCTCACAATATATAATGGTTGTAGAGAGGCCCCGTAAGTTTGTGTGTGTGTGTGTATGTGTGTGTGTGTGTGTGTGTGTGTGTGTCTGTGTCTGTATGAGAGACTGTGTGTGTGTGTGTGTGTGTGTGTGTGTGTGTGTGTGTGTGTGTGT
>CM059282.1:18229750-18231101 GCA_030347295.1 Setipinna tenuifilis
TAGACCATTTTTAGAGGTGCCAAGGCACCCCCGTGAAACTGCTCGGCACCCCCTGGCTCAGTGAAAAATGAATAATATATTATATATAATAATAGTGTTGTGTGATAAGCACTGGGGGCCGGGCACCCCTAAAGACCAGATGCTAAAATCGCCCCTGAACGGTTTGAGCAAGCTACATCAAGTATACAATTCAAAAAGTCCAATGGTTGTGTGAGTATCGCGAGAATTCAGAGGTGAGATTGTACATGGCGGCGCGCAGTTGTTGACAAACGGAGGATAGAACACCAAAGACCCTACTAAAATAACCCTTTTTTCCGGACTAAATCAATATAACACCCAGCGAATTTTTCTCATCCATAATCCACTTTACAATCCGTCTACACCCTGGACGAATTAACGCAGTTGGAAGCTTTCATTGACGACTACTACCTACACCTCCAGACAACCATGAACCCGGACCAGACCCACTCAACTCCAAACGCAACCCAGCCCGACTCCAAGAGAAGGAAAAGAGACTCTGCAACAGACACAGCCGATTTAACAACCCAGGAAGTCGAGGTCAGTGTACTTACGGACATCAATAAAAAACTGGACATGCTAATCACCATTCACGAAGAGTTGAACGACATCCGTAACAGTCTCGAGCTAGCACACAGTCAAATCGCAACACTTCAGATTTCAAACCAAGGGCTCCGGACTTCAGTAACATCACTCACCCAAAAAATGCAACAAGTCACAGCCGAAAATAAAGCAATGAAAGAAACCATACTGGACATTCAAGCACGATCAATGCGCGACAACCTCATTTTTTCAGGCATTCCGGAACCCAACGACCCCAATAACACACCCGACAATCCAGAGCTACTCATAAAGGACTTTATGCTTACACAACTCAAACTGCCCGAGGACACCGTCAATACGATCACATTCCACCGAGTTCACCGTCTTGGCAAGCAGCAAAAGGACAAACCCAGACCCATCATTGCAAAATTCGAACATTACAAGCAGAAAGACATGGTAAAGAATAAAGGAAAAGAACTCAAAGGCACCCACTACGGAATGAACGACCAATATCCCCGCGAGATCAACGAAAGAAGAAAGATTCTATACCCAATACTCAAAGAAAACAGGAAAAAAAACATCCGTGCAACTCTGACAGTCGACAAACTTTATTTAAATGGACAGTTATTCAGGAATCCAGACACAACTCCTTGGCTCTTCTAGATATACGCACCCATGCCACAATTTACAGTATTATTCTATTATATTCACACACCTCTTTAATAACCAGCTCCCCACTAGCCCACACAAGCGCATTATATATATATCTGTATATCTGTCTAACTGTATC
>CM059282.1:18231201-18236201 GCA_030347295.1 Setipinna tenuifilis
CACCACAGGTGTGTATGAGGAGAAGGACCAGAGATTCTAGACTCAGCACAGGTGTACATGAGGAGGGAACAGAGGCCTCAGACTCACCACAGGTGTAGATGAGGAGGGACCAGGGGTCACAGACTGACCACAGGTGTAGATGAGGAGGACAGAGGAGGGACCAGGGGTCACAGACTCACCACAGGTGTAGATGACATTGAGGTATTTGCGGGTGCCAGCGTAGCAGGGTCCCCAAACTCGCGCGAGGAGGCCCGGATGCTGCAGCTCTGTCTCCCCTGGCAACGGGTCGTCAGAACCTGCAGGGTGGTTCCTGACTGGCAGTCTGAAACAGCAGAGATATCCAACTTAGAAGCTGCTCACTGAACGTTCACTAATATACTATAAGATGTCTTAGTCTGTACACTCAATATGTTCATTGAAATGTTTGTATTAAATATATATTTTGTTTTTTTTCTTCAAGGTGAAGCCTCAAAATAAGCCTAATTGTTTTTTTTGGGTTTTTTTTTGCAGGGTACTGTATTTGCTCTCTTGTCCCTTTCATATGTTTCTCTTTTACGTAACTGTGTAAAATACTAAAAAACTTTAAACTCAAACTGCTTTACGTAAAGACAGAAAATGTGTGGCAGATGTTGAACCTCCAGAGACTCATTTTTGTATGTATTCCTTAAAATGCATATAAACATAAATACAACAATTAAATACAATAGAAATAATAGAAATAAAACAATACATATGAGTGCATTTGTAATACAGTCATGTATTGTAGAGTTTAGGATGCTATGGATTTATTTTGCATGTGGATACATCCTCATCTTTGACACTGTTATGACACACAAGGAGACCTTATGAACAGGTAATGTATGCTTATAGTATGGGGGCACTGTAAGCGATATAATGATATTACTGCAGGGCACACTGTGCTGTATCACACCAGCAGTATAGTAACCGTATATACATTACCTGCACACCTGCACATACGTGACTTAAAGGGTGACGTCAGGCAACACATGGTGGGTTCATGAACAATGTGTGTACATGTAGGTAGCCTACTGACCTATATTTGGGTTTGTCGTGCCCTATATAAGGGGAGACTTGTGAGTACGGTGTTCAGAGCATACACCTGGAGGGACCTCTGGCCCCTTTCGTTTATTCATATTCATGTTCGGTGCAATAGCTGCCACTCCACACTTTACCTAACTAGCACTTTATCTTGTTGTCTGACGTTGTTGTCTAAGTCTCACCTGTTCTATTCTGTATGACGATGTGCGTCCCTGGTGTGTGTGTGGGTGTATGATGTGTGTCTCTTTTTTAAATTGGGCAGCTGTAATTTCATTGTATCTTGTATACAGTGACAATAAAGGTACCTAATCTAATCTAATCTAATCTAGTCTAATCTAATTCATGATAAGGACTTGAAAAATACAGCATTTTTTGGCAGCAGACAGCTTGAGAAGAAGACAAACTGTTTTAAAATGTCAGTAAACCCAGAGTCTTCTGATTTCTCTACCTTTGAAAAGGCTTATCATTGTTTTGTATCAAATACTGTGTGTGTTTTTATGCGGGTGAAGCTGGTGAGTATCCTTTACACGGCTGATCTCTGGGAAAGCCCTGGGTGTTTTGTACCCTTTAGGTAAAGGGGTGTGTGTGTGTGTGTGTGTGTGTGTGTGTGTTAGGGCCTGTGTATGTGTACGTGTGTGTGTGTGTGTGTGTCCAGGGCTGGCTGAAAATGTCAGGGTGACGGATGGATGTGTGTGGCTGGTGCAGCGGTACAGTGGCTACACGAGTCCCTGATATGTACACCAAACCATTAGTCATCAGCAAGACAATAGCCACCTTTCATACACCTCTAACCACTACAAAACCTCAGTAACGTGACTGTGTGTGTGTGTGTGTGTGTGTGTGTGTGTGTGTGTGTGTGTGTGTGTGTGTGTGTGTGTATGTGTGTGCATGTTTGTGTGTGTGTGTGTGTGCGTGTGTGTGTGTGTGTGTATGTGTGATGAGTCTGTGTGTGTGTCTGTGAGATAGAGAGAGAGAGAAAGTGAGAGAGAAGAGAGTGAGAGAAAAAGGGAGAGAGAGAGAAAAGTCCAATCTACACTGGAAGACCACTCTATACACCCCCCCCACTCTCACACACACACACACACACACACACTCACACACCACAGATTGGCTGTGCTTTTGTCTTGAGTGACACGGAATCCTTGTGGAAGGCGGACCTGAGGGCAGGAGCTGCAGCTGCCCGTCACTTTGACAGATGGCAAGCTCATCCATCACGCAGCGAGCATCCCATCACGTCTGCCCAGCCCCCCCCCCTACCTGTGTGTCTACCTGTGTCCTCACACCTGAGAGCAACTGAGCCAAATCACAGCAGCTCGCTGGGGCTGGCAGTCATTGAGTCTTTGGATGATGAATGAGCGGCTTCGGCTTCTGGAAAACTACCTGTACTGGAGCTGAGCTGGAGTGCCAGATCTCAAAACCACAAAACACAATAAAACACAAGCAGAGCAGAGCAGGTTTGGCTCTGACGTTCAATGGGGCAACATGTACAATCATGATATAAAGGACGTCACATCATATCTCCTGCACTGAGCGTCAACTTCAACTTCCTACTTTGTTTGTTGTTGACAGGTAGGTAGGTAGGCAAACAGACAGACAGACAGACATACAAATACAAATACACAGACAGACAGACAGACAAATAGACAGACAAATAGACAGACAGATAGATAGATAGATAGATAGATAGATAGATAGATAGATAGATAGATAGATAGATAGATAGATAGATAGATAGATAGACAGACAGACAGACAGACAGACAGACAGACAGACGGACAGTACCACCTTCTCCCACACCGTTCACCCACTGGGTCCCAAAACTCCTATGAAAGCACTTGGAGCCTGGCTGGTGAGGCCCATGAAAAGCACATCTCCTACTCCCTACCCCTACCCCCAACCCATATCCGAAAAAAAAAAAATGTAAACACAAACAGGCTCTCTAGGTGCCTTTGAAAGGAGACACTGGGCATCAGTCACGCGTTGGGGTGCGGAGAGATGAGAGGTGTGCGGTGGGTGCCCCCGGTGATGGCCCCCGACACCAGCGTGGAAACCTGTCACCGCCGGCCAAGACAGATGGGAGCCGGGGGTCAAAGGTTAATTGGCCTTCCGCTAAGGTAAACAATGGAGTGGGGGTGGGGGTGGGGTCGATTGGTGATGCTCTGCACTCTTTTAAAAGAAAAAGAAGGACAACGTAAAAGACGAAACTGAAGAGTTTGTCAGGTTTTAAACACCCACTGATGTCCAGTCACTAAATAAAAACCAAGAAGAAACACAAGTACATTACAGTACCATACTGTAAGTAACAACTGTATTTGTACAGCAACTTAATGTGAAGTAAGAGTGTAAGCTTTAGACTATTCAGACAGACAGACAGACAGACAGACAGACAGACAGAAAACACAAAGACATGCACCAGAAAGAAGAAGCTGTCTTAAACAAACAACATAGCACAGGTACAAGAGCTCCTTAAATAAGGGCTGTTTCCCCAAAATGTCCTATAAATGACCCTGCACTGGAGGCGAAGACAAACGGTCACCCTGACTGTGTGTCTGATGCGCCTGTCTGTGTACGTCAAACTGACCTCAACATCTGAAGACAGTGTAACATCTTGCACCGGTAGCACTGCTGAGACATCTGACCTCACAATATTAATGGTTGTAGAGAGGCCCTGTAAGTGTGTGTGGTGTGTGTGTGTGGTGTGTGTGTGTGTGTGTGTGTGTGTGTGTGTGTGTGTGTGTGTGTGTGTGTGTGTGTGTGACTGTGTGTGACTGTGTGTGTTTGTGCATATATATATGTGTGTGTGTGTGTGTGTGTGAGACTGTGTGTGTGCATGTGCAAGTGCATGTGCATGTGCGTGTATGAAAGACTGTGTGTGTGTGTAGTGTGTGCGCATGACTGTGTGTGTGTGTGTGTGAGAGAGAGAGAGAGAGAGAGAGAGAGAGAGAGAGAGAGAGAGAGAGAGAGAGAGAGAGACTGTGTGTGTGAGACTGTGTGTGTGTACATGTGTGTGAGCGTGTAAAGAGAGCTGATACGTGTGAAAGTGATGAATGTACTACAGCCATATGCACACATTGGAAGCTGGCGGTGCATGGGAACCTTGAAACCCAATCCCCTCTAAGTCCATCCCCACAGAGACCCCCCTGAAGCTGACCCTCTCGACCCCTCTCAGGGTGCCAGTTTACTCCAGGAGAGAGAGAGGGACAGAGAAAAAGAGATGGAGAGGGAGAGAGAGGGGAAGAGGGAGAGAGAGAGGGAGCAAGAGAGGAGGAAAGTGAGAGGTGGTGGAGAGACAGAAAGAGGGATGGAGAAAGAGAGGGAGAAACAGAGACAGAGAGGGGGGGCAGAGAGATGGGTGAGAGTGAGAGGGAAAGAGAAGAGAGTGAGAGAGAGACAGAGAGAGAGATAGACAGACAGGCAGGGAGGGGGAGCGGGAGAGAGAGAGAGTAAGAGAGAGACAGAGAGAAAGAAAGAGAAAAAAAAGAGAAGAAGAAAAAGATTCGGAAGGGACAGAGAGACAGAGGGGCCACAGGCAGGCCACTGCTGCCCCAGAATCTGAATTTACACCTCAAGCAGCCCACAAGTGTAGCCTGACCACAGACTTTTATGATGTGATGTAACAACAATACGAGACGAGAGTTTTTGCTGTGTGAGTTATAACCAGTACCTAAATACAAGTGGTCAATATCTCACTCTATTGTATTACTGTAAAAACTCTAGCAGAGGGAGTTTAGTTCCAGCTGGCTGTATTGACGATGTGAGGAGGCGGAGCTGAGCTCTGGAGGTCTCCAAGCCCAATTTAGACCCAAAAATAGCACCTAAGCGTATGATTACGAATGCTTACTCTAAAGGTTTACAATACTGCCAATAAAAGCTTCTCTGCTCATTCCAATGGAATTCTCTCTTAAAGGAAAAGTTTGGTGTGAATCAATCCAGAGCCCTGT
>CM059282.1:18238701-18243701 GCA_030347295.1 Setipinna tenuifilis
AGTGGGACAGGTACAAAACAACAGCCACAAAGAGCCTCTTTTTCGACTATTCCCGTAGACGGCCCTTTTCCCCAGAAACTTCCACCACGTTCCCAGGAATGCTCTTTGTCACCCACCTCCAGCAAAGAAAGGCCCCCTTATTCCGAGGAAGCAACCCCAGAAGAAAACAAGGTCAGGGCAGACTGTGGTAATGGGAATGTTGGTATTATTCCATGGTTCTTGTTACATCGGTGGTACAACAGACACACAGCTAATGGTTCCCCCCATGAGAACTACTCAGGTGGTACACTTTCAGGATCCATAAGGTTCCCTCGTGTAAGCATGGCACACACACACACACACACATATGCACATATGCACACAAACACGCACCCACAAACAAACACACACACACCACACACTTGTACACACACACATACAAGACACACACACACACACTGTGTGTGTTGGTTGGTGTGGGTGTGTGTGATTGTGGTAGGGGGAGTCTACATACCACTGCCCACATACATACCACACACACACACACACACACACACATCATACACATCATGCACATGGAGTGTGTGCACACACACACAGACACACTAGATAGTTTATCATACATGACTGCACAAACACACACACACACACACACACATCGATCACATACATATTACATACTAGGGGTGTAACGGTATACAAAAATCACGGTTCGGTACGTACCTCGGTTTTGAGGTCACGGTTCGGTTCATTTTCGGTACAGTATGGAAACAAAATGCGAAACCATTTCCTTCCTCAGCATGGTGTTGTTTATTTAACCAAAATGTCAATATAGAAATGGAAACAGTAAAAAAAATCAAAGTGCTGCTTGGTACCAATAAGTTAAATGAAATATTCTCAAATTAACCAATGTTTGAAATAAAAAATACATTCCTTTTTACAGTAAACTAAATCAACATTTAAAGTGCAGCACTCAGTTCCAGTTACAATAAGGAATTCATTGTAAATCTAAATCTTCATATTTTTTGCCAGGAAGATAAGTTTATTTAAATGAGAATGATGTTATGACCAATTAGATCAGCGTGTGGTGTGTTTAGTGCGTGACGTTTGCTTAAGAGGGGAGTTACAAAAAATTCAGACCAACATGGGGGACACTTCTGGAACCTCTAACGTTAAAGTGTTTGTATGATTTAAAGTCTCTGAGTGACCAAAAGTGATGGTGCCGTCACGGATTGTTATTTAAATGTGCCACGAACTGACTTAAGACAAGCAGAGTACTCTAGATTACCATTTAATCACTCGAAGTTTTAAGCTAGCAAAGTTAGCTTACGACTAGCTAACTATTAGCAAGCTGGCTAACAAATACGGTCACAAGCTTGTACTAGTACACTTTTGCATTTGTAGAATGATATTACAACACTTAAATATCATCTAGGCAACACAACGATATGTAGCCCCTGCAATATGCAATTTTGAATCAGTTGCTGCTGTTAGATGTAGGCTAGCTTGCGGGATAACTTATGTTGGCCAGCCAGGCTGCCACGGTACGTAAAAGTTTTGAAGTGAAGTGGAAAGGCTCGTCTGTTTGGTTCGCCGTGTGACGTCACCTCCACGTGGTCGTAAGAGCACAAATCACAAACGAGTTTCTCTTAAGAACTTCCCTTACTACTCCAATCATACAGCTATCCTCGTGAATGTTAAAAAGAGCCAAATGTAGTGGCAGCAGCATGTAAAACACATACTGACTGTACTCGTTCGGTACAGCACTGTATCGAACCGAACGTCTGTTTTTCCAGCGGTTCGGTACGAATACACATACCGTTACAGGCCTATTACATACACACACATACAGACATATAATGTCTTCACAGTGCTCTAATTTAGATGTCAAGATTTGTGGAGTGATGAGAAGCATGGGCAGATATGAAAGAGAGGGAGAGAGAGAGGGAGGGATGAAAGGATGAAGGGACGGGGGCAAACGAGAGAGGGAGGGGTGAAAGAGAAAGGCAGAGCGAAAGAGAGAAGGAGAGTGAAAAGAAAAGGCAAGGAGAAACTGAATGATGATAGCTGTCAATGCAGGGAGGCAGGCAGAACCGAAAGAGCAGTTTGTTCAAACAAGAACAAAAAAAGGAGTGTGTGAGTCTTTGAAACATGTCTGAGGATGTCATGATAATTAGGTTTTATCACACAATGAAGCACCTTCACACATGCACGCACACACACACACACACACACACACACACACACACAGAGGAGAGGTAGTTAACTGTCAAGGGGGGTTAGCGTGCTAATCATTACTACTTGTTCTGTGCTGTGGCCTCAGGAGGTCCCCTTAAAAAGGGATTATGCACACACACTCACACACACACACACACACACATACACATCAGAGGGAGGCTAATTTTCCTATTAGCACTGAACAGCCCTGCTCGATCAGTGTCTCTAAAACACACACACACATACACACACACACACACACACACATACACACACACACACACAAACTCTGACACACTCATGGCCTCCCATATGCACAATAACCTCTGTGTGCACTTACATATGAACCACACTGACCTTCATTCATAGTGTCATGAGGACATGTCAACCAGGCAACATAAAGAGCACACACACACACACACATACACACACACACACACACACACACACATACACACACACACACACACACACATGCATGCACACACATGCACATACACACACGCACACGCACATGTACACACACACTCACACATCCACACATACACACGCACAGGCACACAAATACACACACACACACACACACACACACACACACACACACACACACACACACACACACACATCCACACATCCACACACACACACACACACAAAAGCTGAAAAGCTGAATCCCTCATGGCTCTCTGGTTTCTGCAGTGCTGACACTCGAGTCTGTGCTGTGAGAGTGTCCAGGTGGCCTGTCAGTCGCTACAACCTCTCTGGGCCACATTCCCACCAGGCCACGCTCAGCGCCTGCATCCTGTGTGTGTGTGTGTGTGTGTGTGTGTGTGTGTGTGTGTGTGTGTGTGTGTGTGTGTGTGATCTTGAATAACTACTGCTTAGTATGTGTGTTTTTCCTTATTTATATTGTTCTTGCCTCCTCAAGTTCATCAGCTGATCAGAAATCAGTTTTAGTCCATGATTCCATGATGAGGGCTACTACCACAGGACAGTCCTGGTTGACTTCCAACTTCACAGAGAGAGAGAGAGAAGAAAGAGAGAGCGAGACTGTGAGAGAACAAGAGAAATAGAAAGAGAGAGAGAGAGAGGGAAAGAGAGAGAGAGACAGAGAGAAATTTTCAATACTCCTTTATTAAATCATTGTTAGTGGCTTACATCATTACACTGTTACACCCAACTTAATCAGACATTCACTCAGCACCTAAAGGGAAGGATTCTTCTCCACACTAACATCACGTTCCCCTTCTCAGTGACCACAAAAATCAACTCCCCACCCACAGACAGCAGAAAAAGAGAGAGGGAGAGAATGAAAAGAGAGAGAGAGATAGATGTTAAAAACATTCAGCCATCATATGATCCCAGGACTGGTATATAACATCACTGACAGAGAACAGCCCCCCCAACTCAGTCAGTCATGGCTGGCCCTTTGCTTGTAAAATCTGAGTGACTTCAGCACAGTGTAAATGGCACCTTCTGCCCAACAGTATAAAACCCCAAATCCCTACGCCTCGTGCCAGTAGACAATCTGTACAGTCATCCAGTCCTGTAACTTAAGGTGACAGAGACAGTCAGATAACATATTTTAGGTGAGAAAAAGAGAAACAGAGAATGAGAGAGAGAGATAGACAGACAGAGAGGGAGAGAGAGAGACAGAGAGAGAGAGACAGAGAGACACAGAGAGAGAGAGAGAGAGAGAGGGACAGAGAGACAGAGAGAGGGAGAGAGAGAGAAGGAAGTGGACAGATAGCAAGACAGAAGGATATATAAAGATCTTGCTCTAATGTTCCTATTACATATAAAGAGGTGGCATTCATCTGATCCAGGAAGCGGTGGAAGTGGGCATCAGAGAGGGTGAGTGTGGGGTGGGGGGTGTTGGGGGGGGGTGGCAGGAAGGGCAGGCTGACACAGGATACCCCCTCATGAGGAGGGAGGGGGGGCTGAGCAGCACCCATAACACCTGCCTGGATGTCAACACCACACTAGCAGGTGTCAGCAGCTCTGCGGCCCTGGGAGAGGGAGGCCGCCCCGGGGTAGAGGTGGGCTGGAGGTGTGGGTCTGTGGGAGCCTTTCTGGAAGTACTTAAAGGAAGGGTAGGATATCCTGGAAAAACGGTTTGAGCAAGCTACATCAAGTACACAATTCAAAAAGTCCAAACCCCTTTCTTCAGACTTCCAACCCTGAAGTCATGCCCCAATTCATGCATTGCGATGGGAGGGGGGACAAATGGCAGTTGACTTTGATAGACATATCACCATTCAATCATTTCAAAATGATTGGATGGTGTGTTTTCAGTTCTGTCTGTTCCACAGGTGACAAACATGTTTTATTTGTTGTGTTAGAGCATTTCATTAATTGGTTGCCATCGGGGGGTGAAGGACATTTAAAGTAATATAGTAAGATAGAAAACATCTCCTACCCTACCCTACCTTTAACTAATAAACTGATCATCACTTATTGAGCCTGACTGGCCATTGCTCCAAGCCATCTACCATTTCTTGCGTGACCTAGTGAAGAATGGCATGTATAGCTACAGATATGGATTTAACTTACACACATGCACGTGTGTACGCCCACACACACATTTACCAAGCACATGGCATGTATGGATGCTGCTGCATGACATGAGAACCATACTTACACACATTCTCTTCTCTCTTTCTCTGTCAAGATGCACACACACACACAGACAGACACAACACACACACCTACCCACGACCTACCCACACACACACACACACACACACACACAGACTGCACATTTACCCACACATACAATACCTCTGGATGCCCCTGCATACATA
>CM059282.1:18256201-18258701 GCA_030347295.1 Setipinna tenuifilis
GGAACAACTGTATCTGCAGAGTGAAGAATAGGGAAGGGGGGGGGGAGTGGTTTGATGCTCAACATTATTTATCTGGATGGGGGGGTTGGGGAAGGGGTGGGTTGTTGGAGAAGGAGGGGGGGGGGTGGCAGCAGTGTTTGTTTTTCGGACTAAAAGCTTCCAGCCTTCCTTCCCACTCAGGCGTTAATTTATGGCTGCTGAAGACGGGGCTTGTGCTTTCCTAAGGGAGGTGGTAGGGGGTGGGGGGTGAAGAGTTAGGGTGTCTGGGTGTGTATGTGTGTGTGTGTGTATGTATGTGTGTGTGGGTGTGTGTGTGTGTGTGTGCGCGCCTGCGTCTGCGTGTGTGTCTATGTGTGTGTGTGTGTGTGCGTGTGTGTGTGTGTGTGCCTGGAGCATTGGCTCTGCCCCCACAGACACCCTTGGCAGCGGCGGCGGCAGCTTTGCCCTCTGGCAGACCCCCCCGCATTCTCTGGCCCGAGCCCCGCTGAGGCACACGTGCAATACAAACACAAACAACAAACACAAACAACAAACACAAACACAAACACAAACAACAAACACAAATACAAACAAAAACAAAAAACAAGACCAAAAGGGATAAAAACAGCAGTATGTTGCCCAGGGGGCTCTGATGAAGCCACACACACTCTTGTTTGGGATTGGAGAACACAGGGAGGCAGGATCTTTGTGTTGCATGCATGCATGCATTCTTTCTCACTCTCACTCTGTCTCTCTCTCTCTCACACACAGACTCACACACAGACTCACACACACACACACACTGGATTTGGGAAGAGTTGTCAAGGAAACATCAGAGGCCCTAAATGTACTTATCGTCGTGCTCTGTGTGTTCTCTTTCAACAAGGGCACATCCTTAAGGAGGAGATACCTCTCCAGACTCCTCACTCCCTTTTCCCTTTTCTGCTGATGGATGTCCAGCTAGCGAGTGTGTCTGCCAAAGCACAAGGGCAGGAGAGGGCAGGAGAGGTGGGGGGAGGAGGGGGGTGGACAGGTGAAGGGAGGAGAGGGAGAAGAGAGGAAGGGAGGAGAGGGTGGAGAGGGGAGGGCAGGAGAGTGGAGAGGTGAGAGCAGGAGAGGTGGCTGGAGGAGAGAGTGGAGAGGTGAAAGGAGGAGAGGTAAGGGGAGGAGAGCTGAGGGCAGGACAGGGTGGAGAGGGGAGGGCAGGAGAAGGTGGACAGGTGAAGAGAGGAGAGGGAGAAGAGAGGAGGGGTGGAGAGGTGAGGGGAGGAGAGGGTGGAGAGGTGAGGGGAGGAGGTGGACAGTGGTTGGAGGAGAAGGTGGAGAGTTGAGGGCAGGAGAGAGTGGACAGGTAAGGGAAAGATAGGGTGGAGAGGTGAGGAGAGGAGAGGGTGGAGAGGTGAAGGGAGGAGAGGATGGACAGGTGAAGGAAGGAGAGGGTGGAGCGGGGAGGGTGGAAAAGCGAGGGTGGGGGGGTGGAGAGGTGAGGGTGGAGAGGGAAGGGGAGGAAAAGGTGGAGAAGGGAGGGGAGGAGAGAGTGGACCACTGCTGGTTCCCAGGAAGCCTTAGCGGTGCCCTCACCCACACACCCACCCCCCCACAGAGCAGCCCCATAAACCCACCCACAGCGCAGCCATGAGATGTAGGTCACGTCACCATGCAGGCAGCCAACATCAAAGTGGAGCTCTGCTGTGTTATCTTAACTGGAACGTGTTTATACACATATTGTGGGTGTGTGGGTGTGTGTTTGTGTTTTGACCTAGGAAGTGTTGTTCAAGTGTGCACACACAAGCATGTGTGTGTGACTCTCAGAAAGACAGACACTTTATTGCACCGAACAACACACACACACACACACACACACACACACACACACACACACGCACACACACACCTGATAAAATACCACTTCCCTGGTCACTTGCCAGTAAAGCAGTGTGTCTACAGTGAGGCCATAAACAGCCTTATCATTATCTGCCTCCCTTTCACACAGCTGATACTGTGAGCACTTAGGGGTGCCAGACACACTCATAATCTGCCACACGCTTTTAAAACACAGCCAAATGACCACCACTGCCCTACATATGTCTTCATCTTAGTGAGAGTGCTTTACGTAAATACCTCTTGTTATTCAGTGCTGATCTGTAACTTAGAAATAAATGAAAGCAGTTCCGGTGTAGGTTTTAGCCAATAAAAATGTAACTTCAGCAACACAGGAAGTTCCTGTGTGGGTTTCAGCCAATCAGAATGTAACTTCAGGAAGACAGGAAGTTCATGTGTTTCAGCCAATCAGTATGTAGCTTTAGCAAGACAGGAAGTTGAGGTGTCCTGTGATATCTTGTGTGTGATATGTCATTTTAGCAAAATCACAGGCTACACCTTTAAGACGGATCATGTGATGACCTCCCTCCGGTCACTTGCCCACCTCTGTCCACCTCCATCTCTTCTCACACTCAGATCCCTCCCTCAAGTCATGCGGGCTCTCTTACACACACACACACACACACACACACACACACAC